>JBBDGP010002711.1:2642500-3252500 GCA_037952835.1 Lithobates septentrionalis
TCTCTGCTGCTGAATGAGGCGGCTCTCTAATTGGGTAAACTAGCCAGCTGTGCGAGGCCCCTATGACTGCGAGGCCTGAGGCCACCGCCTATTTCGCCTAATTAGAGAGCCGCCTCTGCCACCGGGCCCTGGTGTTCTGTCACTGTGGGGTTCCCCAGCCTCCTCTTGCTGTCCTGCCCCTGCTATTGACAGCGCTGGTCTGGCATTTCTTGGAATTTACAGGCTGGTTCTCCTGTCCTAAGGACGGGAGAAATCAGTCTGTTTTTTTAGTAACTGAGAGTCCTGGTGGAGTCCTTCCTGCAACTCACTCTTCTCCCTGCCAATGAGGATGCAGGAGAAGGAGCAGATCGGGCGGCCATGGTTGTGTGAGCGCTTGCATTATGCAGTGTCAGCGAGCAGAGGGAGGGGGGAGGAATCACCCGCAGGAGCTGACTGGGGACATTCTCCCTCTCAATAGAGACTGTGTTACCCCAGCGGTGGCCCGAGTAAGATGCGGCACATCCGAAATGAATACAAACAAAAAGAAATTGCCTTTTTGTAAAAAAAATTAAAAAAAATAATTTAAAAAAAAAAAATAATTTTTTTTGGGGGGAGGGCACATGGTGGGGCCCAGCATAATGTTGGGGGGGGTCAGGGCCCCCTCTGCCCCCCCCTAGGGTCGCCATTGCATCGATCCACCTGATGACACCCACTGCCACTCAGCAGCATCCATTACAGTCATCTCTACTGCCATCTAGCATTTTCTACAACTAAGGCTTTTATCAAAGTCCTTTAAGGTAAGGGCACTGTGAGCACGTTTTCACAAAGATCACCCACAATTATCACAATTATGGAAGGATATCTATGAACATTCACATTATTGATGTGCACTCACTGATGATTTATTTCCGTCAATGAACTTTTGTTTTTTACCATTAGCACATCCATTTTTTATTGCATTTCCTTTTTTGCACATATTTTATATCATCTCCCCATTGGATATTTTCTTCTTCTTGTACAACATCACTCCTATGGGAATATTTGATGGTTATCTCACACGGTGACTTAGTGCACCATTTGGCACATGTCATTATTATGAAGAAGTATTGTTTTTGTGTTCTGCGCAAAATCATTTATTTATTTACTTTGACCGGGTGAGTTGGTAATTTATGTTTTCTGTTCTCAAACACATTGGACTCGGTGAGAACATGCTACATTGGATCTCCAATATATACTCTATCCCGACGGCCCAGGTCAAAGCTATCGGAGTCCTCTCTGATCCCTTCATCATCTCCAATGGTACCAGGCAGGGCTGTCCCCTGTCACCCCTTCTCTTTGCCCTAGCACTAGAACCCTTCCTATGTACGATACGCTGAAACCCAGATATATCCGGAATCACCATAGGTCAGGCTCAATATAAGATTTCTGCATATGCAGATGACCTTCTATTTTCCCTCACTAATCCAATGATATCTCTCCCAAACTTAATTAAAGAATTCAAAAGCTATGGGAATATATCTAATCTAAAGATCAACTTCGACAAATCCACAGCTATGGGCATTAATATGACTTCTGACAACCTGACTACTCTGAAAACCAAATTAAATTTCAAATGGTCAGACAGCCATCTTAGTTATCTAGAAACCAATATCCCCAGTGACTTGACGCACACATTTGATCTAGATTTCCCCCCAATGTTATCTAAAGCAAGAGGGCTGCTTGAGGAATGGAAAAAGGGACTCCACTCCTGGTTCGGTAGATGCAATCTTATTAAAATGTGCATATTACCGAAATTCCTTTACCTGTTTCAAGCGTTGCCGATTAAGATCCCACATCTGTATTTTAAACGAGTACACGCAATATTCACAAAATTTATATGGTCACATACAAAACCACGACTACGCAAACAATACCTGACACTACCGAAACAATACGGAGGACTAGCCCTCCCTGACATAAAGCACTATTACCAAGCGGTACACCTAGGGAGAATCATAGATTGGAACAGACATGAACAATCCAAACTATGGATTCAAGTAGAATGCACCCAGGTAGGGGTCCCGCTAAAGGGAGCAATTTGGTGCTATGATCGTTTGTCTCCAGACATGACAACCCATCCTACCATAGGCGCCACGTTACAAGTGGGCTCCATAATGATCAATAAATCCTCACTGACATCATGACAGTCCCCGAAATCCCCGATCCTGGGCAACCCCGCGTTTCGACCCGGATTGGATTGATCGGAATATGGTGGACGGCGGGTAGAGACCGTGCTTTACACTACCTAGACGGGGATAAATAGACTTCGATCCAATTACTGATGAGTGATACCGGGGGGCTTCCAGCTTCCGTTTTGGAAGGCGATACGATTACATCACTTCATACATTCAATACCAGAACCGGTGCAATTCCAGCGAGACCTGACATCATTTGAAGAATATTGTAGAGACAAAGGGATATTGACCCGAGTACTCTCAAAAACATATGCTTTGCTTAACACATCAACAGAACAACCAGACCTGATGTTCATACAACAATGGGAACGTGACCTACAATGCACTTTTACTACTATACAAAAACAAAACATAATCAGATTCTCTCTAAAATCATCCATCTGCACAAGGATACAAGAAACGAACTATAAGATCCTAACACAGTGGTATTATATGCCTCAGTTACTACACAGATTCTTTCCTACTACAACAGACAGATGTTGGAGATGCCAAACAGACAAAGGAACATTCCTCCATAGCCTATGGTCCTGTCCGCTACTGCAACACTTTTGGACAACAATAGAGACAGTCATACAAAAATTTACAGACCACGCAATTCAGAAAGACCCAGCGTTCTTTCTACGGCACGCCACCACAATCCCGGAACAGTCGTATAAGAAATCCATAATACGACACTTACTCAATGCCACAAAATCCTGTATTCCAGCTACATGGAAACAAAATTTACCCCCATCTATCGGATTGTGGCTGCGTAAAGTAGAGAACATGAAGAAAATAGAGGATCTGGTGCTCACAGCACAACACAAACAAGAAAAGCACTCTAAAACCTGGATGCAATGGAATATGTTCATATTATCTGATGAAGGGCAAGCTCTTCTAAACTCTTAAAGGTCACACCGAAACCGATGGACTGGAAGGTGATGACATTGCTTCATCCATCACGCTCGTGTCGAACAACACCCCTCCCCCCCAACCCCTTCTCTCCCTTCTCCTCTTTCTCCTCTTTCCCCTCTTCCTTTCTTGCTTTCTCTATCTTTTACTCTCTCAACCGAAGGTTCTATTTCCAGTTGATTTACTTCCTGCCTTTCTCTTACTAGTGTGGTCAGGACATAGATAATGCGATCAAGTGCGCAGCCCGTTGACTGGGGCAATATTATAAAAACATGTATATGAGATAAGGAATGGCTATAATCGAATTGGGTGAAATATAAGATGTTTTAACATGTTTTCTCTATCGTATCTTATGTCATCCATAAGCCTTCTCATGCAGACCAATATGTATGTTTGATTGCCTATTATGGCCACTGATGTCTTGTACTTTCCCTGTACTTCTCTTGTTTTGTTTTTTCTCTTTGAAAAATTCAACAAAAATTATATTGAATAAGACTTCGAAAACTTAACATTAATAAGTCCCTGGGACCAGATGGCTTGTACCCGAGGGTACTTAGGGAACTCAGTCAAGTAATTGCCAGACCGTTGTTCCTAATTTTACTGATAGTCTACTAACTGGAATGGTACCAGCCGATGATTGGAGAAAAGCCAATGTAGCACCAATATTAAAAAAAGGGCCAAAATACATTCCTGGGAATTACAGACCAGTTAGCCCAGGGATCCTCAAACTACGCCCCTTCAGCTGCTGCAGAACTACACATCCCATGAGGCATTGTAAAACTCTGACATTCACAGATATGACTAGGCATGATGGGAATTGTAAATTCCTGAACAACTGGAGGGCCATAGTTTGAAGACCCCTGAGTTAGCCTAACATCAATAGTATGCAAGCTCTTGGAGGGGATTATAAGGGACTATATACAAGTTTTTAGTAATGAAAACGGTATCATTAGCAGTAATCAGCATGGATTCATGGAGGATCGTTCTTGTCAAACCAATCTATTAACCTTCTATGAGGAGGTGAGTTGCCATCTAGATAAAGGAAGGCCCGTAGACGTGATGTATCTGAATTTTCAAAAGCATTTGACACAGTTCCCCATAAACGTTTACTGTACAAAGTAAGGTCCGTTGGCATGGACCATAGGGTGAGTACATGGATTGAAAACTGGCTACAAAGGGCGAGTTTAGAGGGTAGTAATACATAAGGAGTACTCAGAATGGTCAGGGGTGGGTAGTGGGGTCCCCCAGGGTTCTGTGCTAGGACCAATCCTATTTAATTTGTTCATAAACGACCTGGAGGATGGGGTAAACAGTTCAATCTCTGTATTTGCGGATGATACCAAGCTAAGCAGGGTAATAACCGCAGGATGTGGAAACCTTGCTAGAAGATCTGAACAAATTAATGGGGTGGGCAACTACATGTGAAATGAGGTTTAATGTGGAAAAATGTAAAATAATGCATTTGGATGGCAAAAATATGAACGCAATCTACTCACTCGGGGGGAACCTCTGGGGAATCTAGGATGGAAAAGGACCTGGGGGTCCTAGTAGAAGATAGGCTCAGCACTGGCATGCAATGCAACAGAATATTGGCAAGCATTAAAAAGGGGATCAACTCCAGAGATAAACCGATAATTCTCCCGCTTTACAAGACTCTGGTCCGGCCACACCTAGAGCATGCTGTCCAGTTCTGGGCACCAGTACTCAGGAAGGATGTACTGGAAATGGAGCGAGTACAAAGAAGGGCAACAAAGCTAATAAAGGGACTGGAGGATATTAGTTATGAGGAAAGGTTGCGAGCACTGAACTTGTTCTCTCTGGAGAAGAGACGCTTGAGAGGGGATATGATTTCAATTTACAAATACCGTACTGGTGACCCCACAATAGGGATAAAACTTTTGCACCGACGGGAGTTTAATAAGACACGTGGCCACTCATTAAAATTAGAAGAAAAGAGGTTTAACCTTAAACTACGTAGAGGGTTTTTTACTGTAATGCCCTGTACACATGGTCGGATTTTCCAACGGAAAATGTGTGATAGGACCTTGTTGTCGGAAATTCCGACCGTGTGGGGGCTCCATCACACATTTTCCATCGGATTTTCCGACACACAAAGTTTGAGAGCAGGCTATAAAATTTTCCGACAACAAAATCCGTTGTCGGAAATTCTGATCGTGTGTACACAAATCCGATGAACAAAGTGCCACGCATGCTCAGAATAAATAAAAAGATGAAAGCTATTGGCTACTGCCCCGTTTATAGTCCCGACGTACGTGTTTTACGTCACCGCGTTCAGAATTATCGGATTTTCCGCCAACTTTGTGTGACCGTGTGTATGCAAGACAAGTTTGAGCCAACATCCGTCTGAAAAAATCCATGGATTTTGTTGGCGGAATGTCCGATCAATGTCCGACCGTGTGTACGGGGCATTAGAGCGGCAAGGATGTGGAATTCCCTTCCACAGGCTGTGGTTTCAGCGGGGAGCATCGCTAGTTTCAAAAAACTATTAGATAAGCACCTGAAATACATACATGGGTATACTGACATATAATCACACATAGGTTGGACTTGATGTCTTTTTTCAACCTCATCGTTTCTGAGCATGTGTAGTCTTGCTGTTACGATTTTTTTCGGACGAAAATTCGGAATCAGCTGTCGAAAGCACCGTACTAATGATCTGAAAATCAGCAGATATTTGGCTCGATGAAATTTTACTTCCAATTTTCATATCGTGTGTACGGGGCTTTAGACGGTCCAGTACCCAAGCTTGTATGTGATTTTTTAAAAATAATCACGTGTTCTTAAAAAACGCATCGCGGTAAAATTGAGATCAACTGGATCAGTGTGAAGCAGCCTAAAAGGACATATATACATACATTTTAATTTTTTTAGCATCATCATTGTAATAACAATATAAACAATATTTTTTTTGACAATCCGAGATAAGCCTACTTGAAAAACCAACCTCCTTTCAATTGCTCCTTCCTGTCTGCTGGCCATGTCCCTTTTCAGCTCTTTCTGGATTCCCAACATGTTTTGCTTCTCCTTAAAGTGGAACTTCACCCAAAAGAGGAAGTTCCGCTTCCCCCCATCACGTTTAGAAGAGGTACCAGTTGTGCGAGGTACCCACTTCCACACCGACCGCCTAGGTGATCAGAGCAGAAGTTCTCCCTTCCACCAAACCCCCACCTTCCCGGTCTCCCCCGCCCCCCATGCCCACAACCTCTTCAGACACACCACAGGTCCCCCGAGGCTACAGGACCATTCAACTCATATCCTTTTTGAGAACTGGTGCCCAAGACTGAACTGCATATTCCAGATGAGGACTTACTGATGATTTGTTCAGGGGCAAAATGATATCTCGCTCTCTGGAGTCCATACCTCTCTTAATACAAGATAGGACTTTGCTCGCTTTGGAAACCGCAGCTTGGCATTGCTTGTTATTTTTGAGTTTATGATCTACCAAAACCCCCAGATCCTTCTCCACCATTGATTCCCCCCAGTTGTACTCCCCCTAGTATGTATGATGCATGCATATTATTAGCCCTCAGGTGCATAACTTTACATTTATCAACATGAAACCTCATCTGCCACATAATCGCCCAATTAGACAGTGCATTGAGGTCTGCTTATAAATTGGAGACATCCTGTAAGGACGGTATTCCACTGCATAGCTTGGTGTCATCTGCAAAGACTGAAATGGTACTTTGAATCCTAGACCCAATATAATTTATAATGGTATTAAAAAGTAAGGGTCCCAACACTGAACCTTGGGGTACACCACTGATAACCTTAGACCATTCAGAGTAAGAGTCATTAACCACTACTCTTTGAATTCTGTCTTTTAGCCAGTTTTCTATCCATTTACAAACTGATATTTCCAAGCCTGTAGACTTTACCTTAAATATTAGCCGTGTGTGGGGAACTGTATCGAACGCTGACTGTGAAGCCACAATGGATCACATCTGGCTTCCCACAGTAAACATGTCATCTCCGGGGACCTGAAGACTGGTGAAGAGTTGGCCAGGTGAGGATGGCGCTGGATCCCTGGACAGGTAAATGTCCTTCTATTAAAGGTCAGCAGCTACAGTATTTGTACAAATTGACTGAAGTTAATGTTTAATCACTTCCTGACCACGCTATTGCCAAAAGACGGCTACCGCGCGGTCGTTCAGTTCTGGAAGGGCATTCATAGATGTCCTCCCAGAACCCTGTTCCCCTGCGCACATCCTTCAGCATGCATTGTGGGCACTTTGTGACCGCTGATCTAAGATTGGGGTACAGGGCCAATCACAGCGGCCCTTTACCATGTGATCAGCTGTGTCCAATCACAGCTTATTACATGTAAACAGACTTGTCGGTTATCGGAAGTCCTTTCCTCCCACGCTGTGTCTATGCGAGGAAAGGAGAGCAATGTTCTGACAGGCTTGCCTTTGTTTACACTGATAATTAGGGCACTAATCATCAGTGTCCTGATGTGCAGCCTATCAGTGCCCATCAGTGCAGCCTCATCAGCGCACATCAGTAAAAAAGAAAAAAAAAATTATTTGCTAAATTTTATAACAGAAACTAAGAAAAACTTTTTCTTTTCAAAATTGTCAGCCTTTTTCATTTGTTTAGCAAAAAAAAACAAAAAACCCAGTGTTGATTAAATACCACCAAAAAAAAGCTCTCTCTGTCTCAAAAAATTGCTAAAAATGTAATCTAGGTACAGTGTTGCATGACTGCGCAATTATCATTCAAAGTGCAACAGCGCTAAAAGCTGAAAATTGGCCTTGGCAGGAAGGGGGTGAAAGTGCCCGACATTAAAGTGGTTAATTTGTAAGAACTATATATCCCATGGTACCTTGCTGCCTGCAAGCAGTGATTCCTGGACTGACTCCGCCTCCTAAAGTTCCTCCTCTCAACCCCTCTGTAGATCAGAAGGCAGGCTCTGTGAAATGTGTGACACAGCAGTGCTACCCACAGGACATAGTGACTACGTGTCACAGAGTTCAAGGAAATAAATGTGTGGGGATCTTCAGAAAGTAAGTTTACAAATTGTAAAGTTGTTCACATTAATAGGACAAGGCTAGAAATAATTGAAATATAACGCAAAAATAATTATGTGATTTAACTTTTTGACCATAGATAAGGTTTAGGCCGGCCTCATGCACACTGGTCATTTTTTTAGCTGTTCCTAGGGGCATCTGGCGTTTTTTTTTTCTGCCTCTAAATGCCCCTGCCTGTTAACCTACTGTTTGTGTCCATGTACACATAGGCTTTAGAGGCAGAAAAAACACCACTGCTAGTGCATCCAGAAGCAGCAGCGTTTTGGCAAAAAAAAAGATTGATGTCTGTAAACCTGTCTAAATGCGCCTAAGCGCTTGAGTATTATTTCATTTCAATGGCCAGAATAAATGATTATTTTGGCCAGTATAATGAATTAACATCCAAGCGCTGGATGGGCCTAAACACGTTGCACACTTTTACAAGCGTCAGGCGTTTTTTCTGCCAAAACACTGCTGCCAAGAGGAAAGGCTTCTGGGGGAATTAGCAAAATGTCCTGTGTACATGAGGCCTTAAAGTGGAACTTTAGTCACAAAAATAAGCCCTGTTGATCACTTCAGGCTGGCCCCCTTTTCAGGTATACAGTAGCTATGTTAGACATTAAAAACAGGTGCCTATACTGTTTGAAATCCAGTAATATCCTGCTCTGCACATGCTCAGTTTCTCTCTATTTTTTTCCTAAAATGTAGAGGCTGATGTGCTGACAGCCTAAAGATTTATTGCTGCTCTTGGGCTGTGGGCTTCAGCAAAATGGCAGCCTCCAGCAAGAAGAAGCAGGAGCAATGCTGAAGGCAATTTACAGCAATACACTCATTTTGGTAGCATAATTATTAATGTGGAATGTATGTTCCTTGCTAAAGAACATATTTTTTTATCAAGTTGTTATGGGTAAAGTAAATATTGAAGAGTCAGTGTTCAACTGTTGGCCTCTGCATGCGTTATGTAAGGAATAATGAACTGTTGAACCATACGCGTCATCAAGTTCTTGTATAATCAACACTTCAGATAATTTACGAGGCTAGGTTAATGTGTTATATACAAGGAGAATGCAAATACACATACACTTATAACAGGCTTTTAATGTATTATACAAGAGGATTTTATAACCAGTTAAAGTGGCCATAGATTAGCCTTTGTCAACCAGGGTTGTGTAGAACCCTAGGGTTCCTCCAGAGGTTGCTAGGGGTTTCCTTGAGCAATGAGCAAGTCCTTTCTCTTAGATCAGGATTCTCCAAACATTCTAAACAAAGGGCCAGTCCTTCAGACTTTAGGGAAGCCAGACTGTGACCGTTGGGAGTAGAAAAGGTCCTGATGTCAGAGGGAAAAAGCAATGTCCCATCTTTGGTGTTAGTGGGAGGAATTGTGCCCCATCGTTGGTGTCATGGGGAGGAATTGTGCTCTATTATTGCTGTCACTGGGCCCCAATATTAGTGTCATTGGGAGAAATTGTGTACCATCATTGGTGTCATTGGGCCCTGTTGTTGGTGTCACTGGGAGAAATTGTGCCCTGTCGTTGACTTCATTGGGAGGAACTATGACCCATTGTTGACATTATTGAGAGGAATTGTGCCTCTTCATTGGGCTCCATTATTGGTGTCAAGGGTGGAAATTGTGCCCCATTGTTGATGTCAGTGGGAGGAATAGTGCTCCATTGTTGGTGTCAGTTGGAGGAATAGTGCCCCATCATTGGTGTCAGTGGGGGGAAATTTTGCCCCATTGTTGGTATCAGTGGATGAAATAGTACCCCAAGGGTTGGATAAAAGCAAGCAAAGGGTCACATCTGGGCCTTGGGCCGCAGTTTGGAGACCATTGTCTTAGATAACACTTAGCTAAAAAGATCATTGGTGTCAGTGGTTATCTATCTGTAAGGGGGGGCTCTTCTCAATGACCACAAATGTAAGGAGCATGCTTCCTAGTGACCATCACGCTAATGATTAATGAGCAGTAGATACTGTATATATTTATTAGTAGGGGTTGCCTTACATCAAAAAATGTTATTTCAAGGGTTCCTCCATGTTAAAGAGGTTGAGAAAGGCTGCCATAGATGACCAAATTATTAGAGATTCTCATGAATTCTAGCTTTACTGGCTGTGTTAAGTGGTTTCCAAGCCCTAGACCAGTGGTTGTCAATTTACAAGGTATAGAGAGGCCTCAGTTGAGGCACTTGACATCACCAAAGGCTGCACATAATGTACAATATATGTGATGCAGGAGAGGTCTGTCAGACTATGGGCATGATATAAGTTTGGTTGGAGACTAGAGACAAGTTGCAAAAGACGGTGAGAAACTGGGGAAAGGTAACTTGAGTCTAGTCGAGATCACTGTTGTCACCCCCTTACCAACCAATGCACCCACTGCAGACTGCTGGGATCTGAGGGTCATGTGCTGCTATCAGGCCTCATGTTGGGAACCAGGGCTCTAGAGAGTGGTAAGTGTCCCTGGCTGTTTGAGATACTCATCATCTACATTTATTACCATGGACACAGTTTTGGGAGAACCACAAATTACAGGCCAAAGTCGGTAACAGGAATCAGATGTAGGAAACACAGCAAGTACACACGGAGGCTAACACACAATGATTGATCAGCACTGCTGGCTTGCAGTGCACAGGTTAATGTAGGGTTCCCTGATAGGGCCTGGGGTGGGGCCATGCTTAGAGGAGAGGTTACAAAAGCAGTCAGGTGAGGGTCAGCTGGTCTCTAGAGATGAACACATGGAGACAGGTATGCTGATCGACAAACTCTATTGCATAACCATGACAGTACCCTCCCTCTTAAGACCTCTCCCTCCCCCGCCTGTGCCCAGGCTTAAATGGAAACTCCAGATGGAACTTCCTCAATAGACGAGGAGCAAAGACCTCAGATGCAGTGATCCAAGACCTCTCCTCAGGACCAAACCCTTTCCAATGTACGGGGTACTGAAGAATGCCTTACGGAGCCGGGAATCCAAAACTTGACTAACCTCATACTTTAGATTATCCTCAGAGGCCGGAACCGAGGTAAGGAGAGGACAAAAGGACTTATTGAGGACTAAAGGCTTTTTAGAAATGGGTAAGGGCACGAGAAGACCATCAGAAGTCTGAGCAGGGTCCCCCAGACCCTTAAAGATGTGCTGGACATCCAACACAGGACCATCAGACTGGGTAGAGGTCAGTGGATCTCTGAGGTCAGGTTGGTTAAAAGGTGACGTGTCACAAGAGTTAAGCTGGATAGCTGAAACACAAACAGAATGCAGAGAGCCCTGAACAAAAGATTGAAAACCCCACCTGGCCAAATGAGGCAGTCTATCCAAAGGATGGATTGAGCCTCTTAAACAGGTTTGAACGGACGTAGTAGCAGTAGGGTGAGGCCAGGTTACAGAAGGTCCTGAACAAGAAGCAGGAAGCTCGCTGGGCATAGGCTGGACTGGTGCAGAGGCCGACTGAACAGCATTGCCAGGTGCAGCAACCACCAGAATTGCATCGCAGGGCGTAGCGACTGTGGAACTGGTAGACGAGTCAGCCTGGGTGTGTGTCCAAGGGGGTCCAGGGACAGGCAAAGAGAAATGGCCATGCAAACTGGAGTGACTGATCGGCTCAGGTTCACAGGTAGGCTTCTCATCTAGAGTACCACACGACCCAGAGAGTGCCTCAGCCCGACTATTGCAGGGGACATTCCAGAAATCGCTATATGCAGCGGGAAGAGCAGAAGATACTGGGATGGTGGCAACAGGAGTATTCTCTTTTGGGGTAACCTTGAGTAGGCAGGAGGAGGAACAGGAGGAACCCCAAGTCAAGATCTGTCCAGCAGTCCAGTCAACATGTGGAGAATGGAGCCGTAACCAAGGAAGACCTAATATGACAGGAGACGAAGCCTTAGGTAAGACAAGGAAGGATATCCACTCCTGGTGGAGTGTCCCTACCGACATCTTAACAGGGAGGGTCTGGAAGCGGATAGGGCCCCCTGGGAGAACAGTGCCATCAATCGCCAAGACCACCAATGGCATAGTAAGAGGCAAAAGGGTAAGTCTCATGGAAGACACAGTTCCCCAGTCCATGAAATTGCCAGCGGCTCCGGAAACCAGATGTGCGGAGACCGAACGAGAGGAAGCGCCGACATGAAGGAACACAGAAAGAAGAAGACGAGAAGGTGAAGGTGATACTTCAGGGTCTAATACTCCACCTTCCAGATGTATTAGCCCCGATCGTTTTTCTGGAGGAAGAGAACAAGTGTCACGAAAATAACCTTTGGCCCCACAGTAGAGGCACAGGCCCAGAGTTCTGCGCCTAGCGCGTTCTTCAGGAGACAACTTGGTCCAGCCCAGCTGCATAGGTTCCTCAGCGGGCAGGGGGAGCTCCTCGGATCGAAGAGAAGGGACTGGGAGCTCAAGCTGCCTAAGGAACGGGGAGTGCTGGCGTCTTTTTTCCAGGGCCCTCTCCTGAAAGCGAATATTGATCTGGTTACATAAGGTGATGACACCGTCCAGATCAGCAGGAAGAGATCTTCCTGCTAATTCATCCTTCACTCTATCAGAGAGGCCATGTAAAAAGGTTGCAACTAGGGCCTCATTATTCCAGCTCAATTCAGCTGTGAGGACACGGAACTGAAGAGCATACTGTCCCACAGAAGCGGACTCTTGACGGAGACGTAAAAGAGCACTAGCTGCTGAGGAGACATGACCCGGTTCCTCGAAGATATTCCGAAAAAGTTTCAAGAAATCAGACAGGCTAGAAACCACTGGATCATTCAGTTCCCACAGAGGGGCAGCCCAAGCTAGCGCCTCGCTGGACAGAAGGGATATAATATAGGCTACTTTTGCCCGATCGGACAGGAAGTTTTGGGGCTGAAGTTCAAAATGAATCGTGCACTGGCTAAGGAACCCCCTGCAAGCCTTTGAGTCCCCAGAGAAACGGGCCGGAGCTGGCAGTTGTAATGAATGTGTGGCTGCGACTGGTGCGATAAGTGCAGCAGCAGATAGCGGCCTGAACCTGTTCAAAACGGGATGCCAAATCCTGAAGGAATCGCATCACTTGGGTCTGATGCGATTCCTGGGTCTCAAGTCTGCGAACTAAGCCCTGCAGCGGATCATCTAGCGGCACATCAGCCGGGTCCATGGCTGATCAAACTGTCAGGTCACCTGTATCCAGGTGACAGATGCACCCCGTTGGGATCAGGAGTGCACCGCAAGGTAGTGGACCCTACGGCTGACTGCTGCGGATTGAACCCCGGGAGCTTTCAGGAAACAGGTCTACTGGATCACTGACACAGATCCACTGGGAGCTAGAGCATAGATTCCCCAGGGCGCGGAGTCTAAGAGCCAGCAGGTGTTCACCAGAGCCTTTAATGGTAAGGATGGACTGCGCTGCAGTCTGGCTCCAGGTCGCGGCCCCCAGGGTCTCACAGCTCACGGTAGACTACAGGAGAAGAGGAAGGAGGCAGCAGGCTGGAACAACAAGGAAAGTAAGGGACAAACCAAGGTCGGGGCACAAGCAGACAAGGACAACAGAGTACACGCCAAGGTTCAGGGTCACAGGCAAACAGGGGTGGTCGGGAACACACCAAAGGTCAGGGTCACGAGCAGACAGGAATAGTTAAGAACAGGCCAAAGTCGGTAACAGGAATCAGATGTAGGAAACACAGCAAGTACACACAGAGGCTAACACACAATGGTTGATCAGCACTGCTGGCTTGCAGTGCACAGGTTAATATAGGGTTCCCTGATAGGGCCTGGGGTGGGGCCATGCTTAGAGGAGAGGTTACAAAAGCAGTCAGGTGAGGGTCAGCTGGTCTCTAGAGATGAACACATGGAGACAGGTATGCTGATCGACAAACTCTATTGCATAACCATGACACTTGGACATCAAGGTAGTTGCCTTTGTTGCAAAGTACAGTAAATAGATTGATAAAAAGGAATTAACCTTACAAATACATATGATCAAATAAAAAATATATACATACACAAATATGCAATGAAACTAAAAGTCCATAATAAGTAGTCCAGATATGATGGCCAGTGCAAATGAACAAATCCAAAAGTGATAAAGTGACACCAAAGGAAAAAAGTGTTCTTCCTCTCTCCACAATAGAAACACACTGCACTCAGCAAAAATATATGACCCCCTTTTCTCAAAGAAGGTCACAGTTGGCTTTATGGTATTTCCTACTGATATTCTCCCACATGCAGCTCTTAGGCTCTCAATCTCTTCCATCCACTATGATATCCTGTACACATAGATGACTGTACACCACCATATGCTTAATAGCGCTCCTGGGCCTTTAAGAGACTCTGTGCAAATCCCACTCACAAAGCGGAAAAGGTTAAGGAACCTCTCATAGTGTGGTAGTTCAAATGAGAACTGTAAAATTGCACTTACATTTAATAAAAAAAAGTACTCAGGCATATAAAAACATGAAATGGACACTGAAAGATGTGCTCCACCTGTGCTCCAAAGACCGGAAATGACGTGTCCCAGAAGTTCCGTCCAATGCATTTCGTCAGCAACCTCATCAGACTTTGACGTACAGCTCTTTAAATGATATGAATTCAGTTATATCTGTTGGGTTATGTAGTAGACACATGTATTTATTTATTTATTGTCTTTTTACACATTTATATTTATTAAGCTACATTTACAATTGTTGCACAGTTGTTGCGGTCCACCTGCGTTCCAAGGACCGGAAGTGACATGTTTTGAAGGTCCCTCCCAACGCGTTTCATCAGCAACATCATCAGACGTTGTTTGATGACATACAGCTCTTTAATTTATGTCTGTTGGGTTATGTAGTAGACACATATATTTATTTATTGAATTTTTACACATTTATACTCATTAGGCTAAATTCACAATTGTTGCGCGGGTGTGGAATATTTGTTTGAGTAAACAGATTGAGATTCCTCTGAGCTGTAACACCTAGGCTGTCCATCCACGTAATAATTTACTATTGATCACTGCAGGTGGTCTTTGGCTAAAAAAAGTTGCCAAAACAGACCAGCCGATCTTGGCATGTTCACCAAATCTCCCACTTAGTGCAGTTCATTTCTGAAGGATGAAATTCCTTCATTGGCTGTTCTATTGTAGTGTCATTTTGTTACATCTATATCTAGCAGTAAAAGTTTTGGCTGGAAAAAAGTACCCTTTTATTGGTGCCCCCTACACTGCAAGGGTTATAGCTGAACTCCAGGACAAATAAAAATCCTTCCTTGCAGTGGGACTGCACCCGATCCGCAGGTGTTACCTGGTTGTATAGGTCTGGGGCTTTGAAAAAGTAATTTTTTATTATTTGACCCTTTGCTTCTGGCACTGTCTTCTCTCCTGCACTCCGACGGTCTAAGGCCCTCTGACGTCATTGAGACCAATGCAAGGACCATAGGCCTAAATATAGTCCTTACCTCTAAATGCCTGTTGCTAGGTGGTCCCTCGTAGTCTGCCTGTTCCTTAGCCTGGGCTGGTGACATCACTTCATCCACAGGCACAGGAAGGGCTCCGCTCTGCTCCCTCCCTCCTGTCAATCATCTGGGACCCATTACAGGTCCCAGGTGATTGAGTGGCCAATCACGGCGCGCGGCGCCGCTCGCGCATGCGCAGTGGGTGCCAGGCTGTGAAGCCACAGCCCGGTGCCCACAGTTGAAATGCCGGCGCCGACGAGCGTAGGGGGGAGACGAGCGGGGCTTCGATCCCCCGCATCGCTGGACCCAGGGGCAGGTGAGTGTCCAATTAAAAGTCAGCAGCTGCAGTATTTGTAGCAGCTGACTTTTAATTTTTTTTTTTGACGGCCCCCCTTTGTGGAACTCCTCTTTAAGGGGAGGTCTTGGTGGTGGCACATATGGCACTTGAAATGAAGCTTCCTCACGTGGCTCTGAGAAGGAGTGCAGCACTTGTTCGATATTGCTTTGCATTTCAAAGTAGCGCTCAGGTTTGACTTTCTTTATTAGAGGGACAAAACTGAGCGCCAGTATAGTATCCGGACATAAAAAAGCATCCACCTTTTCAGACATGTTTTTCAACATTTCAAGTAGGCGCTCACTTATGTCAGGTTGCGATAGAGGTGGTCGCCTCCGTGGCACTTTGGCTGGCAGAACATTGTCTGCAGGAGCAGAGGAGGGCCCAGGGATAGCCTCTGCCACTGCAGATTGCTCATCTGGGTTTGTTTCCCACAGATTCGAGGATGTTTGGATTTGTGACAAATCCTCTGGGCCTTCTTCCAAACAAATCTGGGCTAGGGCCTCCGGTTGTGCCTCCAGTTGGTCATCCATAACATCTTGTTCCTCCCAACTAGCTTCTGTCCTGTTTTTAAAAAAAAAGAGTGTAACTTAACTAGGCAAAATCAAAGTTAAGAGGTTTGCAGATACATAGATGATATAGATGAAAACTTACTCCCTCATCTCCACAATGGTTTGCAGAAAATCTAAGTCCTTGGCAAACATATAGGGTATCCTAGACGCTGCCCCCGAGCCACTCCTTGCTTCTTTGAGATGGCGTATATATTTGCGGTAAGCATCACGCATGCTGCGCCACCTTGTCTGTAAGTAATGCACTGAAAAAAAAATAAAAAAAATAATTGTTTTTTATGTCTGCCTTTAGGTACCTAGCAACAGGAAATTCTTTTGAAAGTTTGTACTTTGAATTTAAAGTTGGGAAATCAACTATTAGTGGCATTGTTAATGAAACCTGCCTAGTCATATGGGAAGAACTGAAGGATTTGGTTATGAAGAAACCAAACAAACACGAATGGTTGAAGGTAGCGGAGCTATTCTGGCAGCGTTGCAACTTCCCCAACTGTCTGGGAGCCATTGATGGGAAGCACATCTGCATCCTCAAGCCTCCAGCTAGTGGGAGCCAATATTTTAATTATAAGAAATATTTTTTGTTGGTATTAATGGCAGTGGCAGGCGCCAATTATAAATTTATTTATATTGATGTGGGTTCTTATGGCAGCAGCTCGGATTCTAGTGTATTTTCACATTCCTCATTTGGTCGCATGCTGCGTGAGAATACACTAGACTTGCCCAATCATTCTCCCCTGCCCGGAACAACAGATCCTTCCCTCCCACATGTATTTGTAGGAGATGAAGCGTTTGCACTTGCAGAGCACATGCTCAGGCCTTTTACTAGTTGCTCTCTGACAACAGAAAAAAGAGTGTTCAATTATAGGCTCACTAGGGCACGACGAGTAGTTAAATGTGCATTTGGGATACTATAAGTGGATATTAATGCATACTTCAATAAATCTGAGTATTGTCCATGCTATCAGTGCTGTTAAAGCAGCCTGTGCACTGCACAACTTTGTGCGTAAACGTGACGGATATCTATTTGAGGATTCCCTGAGCCATAACATGGAGGTGGCACAGTGGAATGTTACTAGGGGCACCACTAGTGGTACACATATTCGTGGTGAATTCCAAAAATTCTTTGTCGCCAGCTGGGGAGGTGCCTTGGCAGATGAATTCTATATAATCATAAAAATTGTGTATTGGTTTGCATTATATTATCAGGGCCTTTAAAAATTGAAAATTGTGCTGTAACAAATAATGTTTTTTTTTGTTAATTTTGCTTTATTTAAATAAAAATAATATTGTGCACATTTGCATTGTATATTCTTTTGCTAACCTAAGCGAATCTTAGCTTAGTAATTAATTTGGGGACTCCTCCGTCGCTGTCTGAGGCCGTTATGTGCACAATGTTGAGGGCATGTGGCCTGGTATGGATTTGTGGGCAAATATTCCAATATTTGAATACAAATCGACAACATAACTAACCAATAGGACAGCATCTACAGGTAGTGAAAGGGAATCAAAAACTTACATTTGGCAGCCTGAACTTGGGATGAGCACATGCTCCACTCTGGAAAGATGATTCTGGCAATTTCCAGCCATGCACATTTTTTAACAACGTTGTCCTTATATTTAGGATGCCGTATGTCATAAATCATCGGTTTCTCCCTCACAAGTCTGATCAGCTCCTCACAATCCACCGATTCCTTCGCCTTTGATGCCACTTTTTTACCTCTTTTTGCCATGCTTGCTCCGGTCAGCACACCAAAACAGACAGGGGAGGAACTGGAAGAGGGGGAGGTGTAGGAGGAGGGGAGATCATTTATGTTCACACCGCAACACAGCCGCGAATCAGATGCGTCCCCATAGAAGATAATGGGCTTGTAATTCGCACCACAATGACCAGAAAACGCACACTTTTTTTGTGCAATGCGCAGTGCGAATGCAGCACACATATGTGAACCAGCCTCATTTCAATGAACCTAGTTTAAAATGTCCTGCGAATTGGATGCGTTGTAAGCCGAATCTAATTCGCATAGGTGTGAACGGGGGCTGAAGGTTTTTTTTACCTTCATGCATTCAATGCATGAAGGTAAAGAACCCTCCGTATGCAGCCCCCCTAGTACTTACCCAAGCTCGATCCCAATCAAGCAATGTGCATGAGAGCAGCTGCTCTTTCGGGTCTCTGCCTCCTCATTGGCTGAAACAGAGCAGTGGGCACCATTGGCTCACGCTGCTGTCAATATTAGCTAATGAGCCAATTAGGTAGAGAGCAGGGGCTTGGGAGCGACAGTGCGGGGCTTGGGAGCGAGCACATACAAGTGCTCTCATAGCAAGCAGCTTGCTATAGGGGTACTCAGAGAAGAAGAGGAGCCAGGAGTGCCAGCGGGGGACCCCAGAAGAGGAGGATTGGGGCTGCTCTTTGGAAAACCATTCCACAGAGCAGGTAAGTATAACATGTTTGTTATTTTTTTTTTTTATATAATTTAACCTTAAATAGGAACCTTAAATAGGGAGCTTAAATAGGGAGCACCACTGCCAAGGTAGTTTTGGGTTTATTGCTTTTTATTTTTTCTTGTGCCTGGCGTTGGGCTTTTAGCCCCCATTCACACAAGTGCGACTTGTCATGCGTTTTGACTGTTCCAAATCGCCTGACAAGTCGCACCCTATTGCCGGCAATGGAACGAATCGGTGGCACTCCGACTTTGCGGTGCCGCACCAGTTTGAAAAAAAGGTTACGGCAGTATTTTTTTCGATTTCAGGTGTGACTTGCACAGACATCTGTGCATGACGTGGCACAGATGTGGCACAGATGTCATCCAAGTAGCAACTGAAATGTGAAGTAGCACGTGAAGTGAAGTAGCATGATTTCAAAGTAGCATCAATGTGAACCCGGACTAAAACTGATAAGTAAACTCTTCATGCTCTGCATATGTACTTTTTGGACTATTGAACTATAGGTGTCTTTTTTTAATCTCTTACAGTCCATGCTTAGGATAATATGCCAATAGGAAAGTTCTATAAGGAATGTAGAGCTGTTTACATAGATATATGATTGCAGACTTATCTTTATACCTAATGCACTTTAAATGTCTAAATGGTTATGAAAACATGAAAGTGACACTAAAAAATATCCTTTGCCTCCCTATACTGTATAACCCATACACATCCACTAGTTATTGGCACTGTAATACACTGTAATACACTTTTCATTAAATCGTTTCTTACGTCTCAACAATTTTTTATTGCATTTTCAAAGAGAAACAACAAAAAAACCCCAAAAGGAATAAACTCAATGAAATAATCAGATAATGGAAGAAAGAAGAAAAAAAGAAAAAAAGGAAAGGGGGTGGAAAAAAAAGAACAGAAAAGAAGGGAAAAAGGAGGAAAATGCTTGCAGGCTGCCATTCACTATCAGGACGAGTCTTGTATCAGTCAGGGCCGACTAAATTTAAGCTATAGATATGATTTAAAGCTGTCCAAGTCTATATTTATCAACCGCGGACACCAAATATCAAAGTGGACTTATGTCCTCTCATGCATCTGGGCTGTCAGTTCCTCTGAGCATGCGCAGAGTTGCCACCAGAGCTGCAAAATCCCTAGATGAATTGGGGACATGGACAGAAGGGGGAGATAGAGATCAGCAGGATCAACCAGGATTTTTGCAGAATACAGAAAACAAATCTCCTAGTGAATGACCTTTCCTTTATGGGTTCTTTATGAATGCTTGCCGGAGGTCTTTGGCTCAGGAGAGCTTGGGTATTATCTACATCATCCGCTGAACGTTCAATTCCCCTGGGACACCTGCTCTGTCCTCAGTACCAGCATGGGATTCAGAGCCATCTGCCTGCTGTTGGGATAGAGGCCCAGACCGGGTTTGAGTCCACAAGCTTATCTTGCTTGCTGTTTGGTAAGCTTGCATTTCTTATGGTGGTCACTTTTTGGATACGGTGGTGGTCTGTCATGGAATCAATATAATTATCTCAATATATTTATGAACTTTATCACCTCATCCACACTTTTTGAACATTTATTGATTTTTAATTATTGAACTTTATATTTATATATTTTTATTGAACACTTTATGTAATACATGGTAGATATTGATTTCATATCAGTATATGTCCTCACTATTAAGTTTTGTTCACTTAATTAATTTTTATGGAGTGAATTATTTATTTATGTTCAACATTGATGTTAACCATTTATTATCAATATTTGGGACTTCCACTTATTTCATTTCCTTTCATTTTTTCAATTTTAGTGCTGCTACTGTTTTTCTTTTTATGATATGAAATTACTCTTTGGCCCATTCATAAATCGTCGGGATTAAATAATTTCTTACTGTGTTTTACTGTATCTTTGTTATGTCCTCCCATAAACTTCCTGAACCCCCCACCCCCCTGTTCACTTTCTTTTGTTTGGAAGGAACAGTGTATGTTATGTAGCACCCTCTAGTGTGCTACTGGACTAGTGGTAGTGCAGGTAAATTACCGTTTGGCTCAGGGCTAAGCCTGAGCCATGAAATCTGGGTCACGTTTCATTAGAGTTCAAGGCTGGATGACTCACACAGGCAGCTCTCTGGTGCCTCCCCCTGGTTCTAGAATGTTGGAGAATGTTCTAGAAAATTGGCAGGCGGACTACTTGAGTCGCCAGCAGTTGTTCCCGGGAGAAATGGTTCCTTCACCCCGATATCTTCCTGTCAATATGTCAAAGATGGGGGATCCCAGACGTAGATCTGTGTCCAGGTTCAACAAAGAAATCGACAACTTTGTCTCAAGAACAAAGGATCCGCTAGCATGTGGAACAGATGCCTTGGTGTTCCCGTGGAATCAATTTTCACAGATTTATGCATTCCCTCCTATTCTGCCTGCGTCCACGACTTCTTCGCATGATTTAGCAGGAAGGGAAGTCAGTGATTTTTGTGGCCCCCAGCGTGGCCCAGGGGATCTTGGTATGCAGAGCTCATAAGGATGGCGGTAGGGGTCCCATGGACCCTACCACCACGTCCAGACCTTCTCTCGCAAAGGTCCGGTATTCCATCCTACCTTACAAATGCTGAATTTAACGGGTTGGCTATTGAGACCCACATTCTGAAGAAATGTGGGCTGTCAAGTTCAGTGGTATCTACCTTGGTTAATGCAAGGAAGCCGGCCTCCAGAATCACATATTATAGAGTCTGGAAGGCATATGTCTCCTGGGATGAATCCAGGGGTTTGCACCCCAGGAAATATGTCATGGGTAGAATCCCTGACTTTCTGCAGATGGGGTTTGAAATTAAGCTGGCCTTGAGTACTTTCAAAGGCCAGGTCTCAGCCTTATCGGTATTGTTTAAATGAACACTTGCTTCGCATTCTTTGGTTCGTAGTTTTTTTCAGGGGGTAACACGGCTTTATCCCCCGGTTAGGTCACCCCTGAACCCTTGGGATTTGAATTCAGTTCTGTCGGCATTACAAATAAAATATTGACGTCTGTAAACCTGTCTAAATTCGCCTAAGCGCTAGGCGCGTTTTAGCTCTTGAGTATTATTTCATTTCAATAGCCAGAATAAATTATTTTGGCCAGTATAATGAATTAACACCCAAGCGCTGGGTGGGCCTAAACACGTTACACACTTTTACAAGTGTAAGGCGTTTTTTCTGCCAAAGCACTGCTGCCAAGAGGAAAGGCTTCTGGGGGAATTAGCAAAATTTTCTCTGTACATGAGGCCTTAAAGTGGAACTTCAGACAGTAAAATAAGCCCTGCTAGATCACTTCAGGCTGGCCCCTTTTTCAGGTATACAGTAGCTATGTTAGACATTAAAAATAGGTGCCTATACTGTTTCAAATCCAGTAATATCCTGCTCTGCACATGCTCATTTGCTCTCTATTTTTTGGCACTGTTCCTAAAATGTAGAGGCTGATCTGCTGATAGCCTAAAGATTTATTGCTGCTCATGGGCTCTGGGCTTCAGCAAAATGGCAGCCTCCAGCAAGAAGAAGCAGGAGCAATGCTAAAGGCAATTTACAGCAATACACTCATTTTGTTAGCATAACACCCAATGTGAGCAGATAAAGAAGCTGCTTACCAGATTTATCTGACTTCTTTAATTAAAAAGAAAGTCAAATAACGCTTTGGCAGGATAATGCCTGCTCGCATGTATGTGGAGCTCAGAGATGTGCAGGAAACCTCTTCCTCAAAGTGTAGTTTGAAGCAGAAGAAATTCCCCTAGCGGACTTTAAAGGCACATTTAAGAAAATATTTAGAAAAGTATGTAGAGTAGATAACAATTTATTAATAACAAAAAATAATCAAGTACATCACATAATCACATAGTTAAAAACAAGGAATGCAGTTCCATAAATACAAAGACCAATGATACCAATACATTTGCACCCGACGCGTTTCGGAGTTACTTATGCCTCCTTCTTCAGGGGTGATTGTAGGGTTTGCAACAAGAATTTTATTGGTATCTATGGATATAGATTATGCATTCCAAGACGAATTTAAAAGAAACATAGAAGTATTGACGTGCTGCCCATCGGACGTGTTCCCTGGTCGTAATGTGTGGAGCCTTAGTAAAGTATAACAGCAGTATTTGCAAAGCCACTGTCGAGGTGGAGATAGAAAGGTATGGATATATAAAATGGTTTTATTCTTCCTTCCAGTGGGAAGGAGGGCCCATTGTTAACGGGCGTATGGCAGTTTAGATCTGAGATCACACTGGGGCCAAATGTGTATCCTGGTCCGCCTAAAATTATCAAGAACCGTAACTGATGGTGAGTATGGATCAAGTGTGGTCCAAATAGCGAGTGTTACAGCACCTCACACCGAAAGCGTCCTGTCAGCAGCAGCACTTCCTCAAAGTGTAAGGCAGGATATGCAAAAACAATCAAACTCCCATAGCATAATACTGTTTAATAAAAACATAGGAATAAAAAAGAAAAGCCAAATGGCTCCTTACATTAAAAAGTGCCTACCTGGCACTGGGGCTGCTGGCTTGTCACACATAGAAAGGCTGGGTGAGCTGGACCTGTGCCGCGTCCACCTCTGAAATGGGCGTGCGTTCCACCATCCACAGCCGACAACCAGAGACCCGGAAGTGTCGTAGGGTATAACGTGTCCAGGTACCGCCTCGACGTACATTTCGTGATTACGTCTTGAGGAGGCGTACCTGGTCACTGAACGTCACGTTATTTATAGTGCTAGCTTGGATTGCTAAATATTTGCGGATGCGTGCACAGCCGCAGTGCCGGTTTACATTGCACCCATCTACCAAATAAATGATCTAAAATAGGGATTAAGATTCCAAATGCAAAATAAGAACATAAACTAAAAATGTAATAAAGTATAAGTATAATTTTTTTTTTTTGTATGAAAAGACAAACCTCTCTACTTTTTTAGTTTATAAGTGATTAAGCTTGGTTGTGATTCAAGAAAAATCTAGTTGAAAATAGAGGGGAGACACCCTAACCCGAAAGGAATTCACCCTTCTTACACGAGAGATGGCATGTAATACCTAGATGGATCTAAACATGAAAAATAAACTGTATGCATTTAAATATACATACAAAATGATGGATAAATATCTAAATCAAAAATATTAGCTCAAATAAATCTTGTAGGAACAGCACCACTGATTTAATCATTGGATATAAAGCAGTTTAGATCCACCTCGATGTTCATGCCATATGGTTGTATAGTATGTAATCTATACAACCATTTGGTTTCATTTTGTGAAACTGCCCTCTTCATATGTGTTCCTCTCCAATGTTTGGAAATCTTATCAATTCTATAAAAAGTACAGAGTGTGGGTCGCTATTATGAAATTCTTTGAAGTGTCTAGACACACTATGTTTAGGGAAACCTTTTTTTATATTGATCAAATGCTCATTTACTCTGACTTTAAAGAGGGAGTCCCACGAAAATTTTCTTTTTAAAAGTCAGCAGCTACAAATACTGCAGCTGCTGACTTTTAAAATAAGGACACTCACCTGTCCCAGGGTCCAGCGATGTCGGCACCCGATCCTGAATCGTCCCTCGGTCCTCTGGTGCTGCCGCCGCCATTCTCTGTAAGGGAATCAGGAAGTGAAGCGCTGCGGCTTCACTTCCCGGTTCCCTACTGCGCATGCGCGAGTCGCGCTGCGCTTCCTAACTGGTCCCCGCTGTCTCTGGGAGCTGTGTGTTTCCCAGCAGACAGCGCGGTGCGGACGGGAAGAGGCATAGACTCCCGTGGGAGTCTATGCCGGAAGTGGGTGCAAATACCTGTCTTAGACAGGTATCTGCACCCCCCTCCCCCCTGAAAGGTGCCAAATGTGACACCGGAGGGGGGGAGGGTTCAGAAAAGCGGAGGTTAATTTTTTGTGTGAACCTCCGCTTTAAGCTGTCGTGTTGTTCGACCTATGTATTGGAGTGAACATGGACACTCCAAGACGTAGGTGACATGGTCTGAATTGCATGTAATCAAAGGTTTAATTTTGAAACTTTCATTGGGGACTGTAGATTGAAAGTGTGAGATTTTTTTGGGGGCCCCAGATTTTCTAGTAGTCCTACAGGCTTTACACCTAGTACAGAAATAAAATCCAAAAAAATCTCACACTTTCAATCGACGGTCACCAATGAAAGTTTCAGAATTAAACCTTTGATTACATGCAATTCAGACCATGTCACCTACGTCTTGGAGTGTCCATGTTCACTCCAATACATAGGTCGAACCACACGACAGCTTAAAGTCAGAATAAATCAGCATTTGACCAATTTAAAAAAAGGTTTACCTAAACATAGTGTGTCTAGACACTTCAAAGAATTTCATAATAGCGACCCCACACTGTACTTTTTATGGAATTGATAAGATTTCCAAACATTGGAGAGGAACACATATGAAGAGGGCAGTTTCACAAAATGAAACCAAATGGTTGTATAGATTACATACTATACAACCATATGGCATGAACATTGAGGTGGATGTAAACTGCTTTATATTCAATGATTAAATCAGTGGTGCTGTTCCTCTAAGGTTTATTTGAGCTAATATTTTTGATTTAGATATTTATCCATCATTTTGTATGTAATTGTGTCTAATATTTAAATGCATACAGTTATTTTTCATGTTTAGATCCTTCTAGGTATTACATGCCATCTTTCATGTAAGATGATTGAATTCCTTTCGGGTTAGGGTGTCTCCCCTCTATTTTCAACTAGATTTTTCTTGAATCACCACCAAGTTTAATCACTTTTAAACTAAAAAAGTAGAGAGGTTTGTCTTTTCATACAAAAAAAATAAATATATTTATACTTAAACTAAAAATGCAATAAAGTATATGTTCTTATTTTGCATTTGGAATCTTAATCCTCTTTTTTAGACCTCAATACTGCAATTATACAGACTTCTATATATCATTCATTACTTATATGTGTCTTGTAAAATATGCCGTCCTTCATGCATTTATTTGGTAGATGGGTGCAATGTAAACCGCCACTGCGGCTGCGCATGCATCTGCAAATATTTACCAATCCAAGCTAGCACTATAAATAACGTGACCAGGTACACCTCCTGAAGACGTCATCACAAAACGTACATCGAGGCGGTACTTGGTCACGTCATACCCTACGACACTTCCGGGTCTCTGGTTGTCGGCTGTGCACGGTGGAATGCACACTCTTCTCAGAGGTGGACGCGGCACAGGTCCAGCTCACCCAGCCTTTCTATGTGTGACAAACCAGCAGCCCCAGTGCCGGGTAGGCACTTTTTAATGTAAGGAGCGATTTGGCTTTTCTTTTTTATTCCTATGTTTTTATTAAACAGTATTATGCTATGGGAGTTTCTTGATTGTTTTTGCATATCCTGCCTTACACTTGAGGAAGAGGTTTCCTGCACATCTCTGAGCTTCACATACATGTGAGCAGGCATTATCCTGCCAAAGCGTTATTTGACTTTCTTTTTAATTAAAGAAGTCAGATACATCTGGTAAGCGGCTTCTTTATCTGCTCACGTTGGGTTTTATGCTAATGATATGGTGAAGGAGTACCCACTATCAAGCACAAACCTAGGATCACTTGCTTCAATCCGTTTAATTTTGAAAATCACATTTTTTTGGGACTGTCTTTCTTAATATTTGCTTTTTATTATTTTTTCAAGATCCTTATTATAAGGGTTTTGCTAGGAGTGTTTTGTCTAGTTTTTCTGAATGTGTGATTCCGTTTTTGCACATTGTTTTCACATCATTTGTAATTCATATTTAGATGTACTAAACGAGCTCCCCCTTTTTCACGTTTTTGCCATCTAGGAGTGTATTTCACTTTTCAGGGGAGCAGCCTATTATTTATATTCACCTTTATAATTCAATTTTGCACTGGTGCGGATCTTTTTTGTATGTACTTTACACTCATTTTGGCAATAATTACTAATGTGGAATGTATGTTCCAAGCTAAAGAACATCATTTTTTATCAAGTTGTTATGGGTAAAGTTCCATATTGAAGAGTCAGTGTTCAACTGTTGGCCTCTGCATGCGTTATGTAAGGAATAATGAACTGTTGAACCATACATGTCGTCATGTTCTTGTATAATCAACACTTCAGATAATTTACAAGGCTAGGTTAATGTGATATATACAAGGCTTTTAATGTATTATACAAGAGGATTTCATAAACATTTAAAGTGGCTGTAGATCAGCCTTTGTCAATCAAGGTTGTGTAGAACCCTAGGGTTCCTCCAGAGGTTGCTAGTGGTTCCTTGAGCAATGAGCAAGTTCTTTCTCTTAGATCAGGATTCTCCAAACATTCTAAACAAAGGACCAGTCCTTCAGACTTTAGGGAAGCCAGACTGTGACCGTTGGGAGTAGAAAAGGTCTGATGTCAAGGGAAAAAGCAATGTCCCATCTTTGGTGTTAGTGGGAGGAATTGTGCCCCATTGTTGGTGTCATTGGGAGGAATTGTGCCCTATTATTGCTGTCACTGGGCCCCAATATTGGTGTCATTGGGAGAAATTGTGTACCATCGTTGGTGTCATTTGGCCCTGTTGTTGGTGTCACTGGGAAAAATTGTGCCCTGTCGTTGACTTCATTGGGAAGAACTATGCCCCATTGTTGACATTATTGAGAGGAATTGTGCCCCTTCATTGGGCTCCATTATTGGTGTCAAGGGTGGAAATTGTGCCCCATTGTTGGTGTCAGGGGGAGGAATAGTGCTCCATTGTTGGTGTCAGTTGGAGGAATGGTGCCCCATCATTGGTGTCAGTGGGGGGAAATTTTGCCCCATTGTTGGTATCAGTGGATGAAATAGTACCCCAAGGGCTGGATAAAAGCAAGCAAAGGCCCACATCTGGCCCCTGGGCCGCAGTTTGGAGACCATTGTCTTAGATAACACTTAGATAACCACTGACACCAATAATCTTTTTAGCGATCTGTAAGGGGGGGCTCTTCCCAATGACCATCACGCTAATTATTATTGAGCAGTAGATACTGTATGTAATTATTAGTAGGGGTTGCCTTACATCAAAAAATGCTATTTCAAGGGTTCCTTCATGTTAAAAAGGTTGAGAAAGGTTGCCATAGATTATTAAATTATTAGAGATTCTCATGAATTCTAGCTTTACTGGCTGTGGTTAAGTGGTTTACAAGCCCTAGACCAGTGGTTGTCAATTTACAAGGTATAGAGAGGCCTCATTTGTGGCCCTTGACATCACCAAAGGCTGCACATAATGTTCAATATATGTAATGCAGGAGAGGACTGCCAGACTATGGACATGATATAAGTTTGGTTGGAGAGTAGAGACAAGCTGCAGAAGATGGTGAGAAATCCGGGGACGGGTTACTTGAGTCTAGTGAAGATCACTGTTGTCATCCCCTTACCAACCAATGCACCCACTGCAGACTGCTGGGATCTGAGGGTCACGTGCTGCTCTCAGGCCTTATGTTGGGAACCAGGGCTCTAGAGAGTGGTAAGTATCCCTGGTTGTTTGAGATACTCATCCTCTACATTTATTACCATGGACACAGTTTTGGGAGAATCACAAATTAACGTTTAGATGGGCAGATCTCTTCACTCTTCATCCTCTGGGAAATACTATATCTACCAGGCTGTAGATACCACACTAGGACATCAAGATAGTTGCCTTTGTTGCAAAGTACAGTAAATTGATAAAAAGGATTTAACCAGACAGTATTCTTACAAATACATATGATCAAATAAATATATACATACACAAATATGCAATGAAACTAAAAGTCCATAATAAGTAGTCCAGATACAATGGCCAGTGCAAATGAACAAATCCAAAAGTGATAAAAAAGTGACACCAAAGGAAAAAAGGGTTCTTCCTCTCTCCACAGTAGAAACACACCGCACTCAGCAAAAATATATGACCCCCTTTTCTCAAAGAAGGTCACAGTTGGCTTATAGTATTTCCTACTGGCATGCTCCCACATGCAACTCTTATGCCCTGTACACACGGTCGGACATTGATCGGACATTCCGACAACAAAATCCATGGATTTTTTCCGACGGATGTTGGCTCAAACCTGTCTTGCATACACACAGTCACACAAAGTTGTCGGAAAATCTGATCGTTATGAACGCGGTGACGTAAAACACGTACGTCGGGACTATAAACGGGGCAGTAGCCAATAGCTTTTATCCCTTAATTTTTTCTGAGCATGCGTGGCACTTTGTGCGTCGGATTTGTGTACACATGATCAGTATTTTACGTCAACGGATTTTGTTGTCGGAAAATTTTATAGCAAGCTCTCAAACTTTGTGTGTCGGAAATTCCTATGGAAAATGTGTGATGGAGCCTACACACGGTCGGAATTTCCGACAAGGTCCTATCACATATTTTCCATCGGAAAATCCTATCGTGTGTACGGGGCATTAGGCTCTCAATCTCTTTCATTCACTATGATATCCTGTACACATATATGACTGTACATCACCATATGCTTAATAGCGCTCCAGCGCCTTTATGAAACCCTGTGCAAATCCCACTTGCAAAGCGGAAAAGGTGAAGGAAACTCTCATAGTGTGGTAGTTCAAATAAGAAATGTAAAATTGCACTTACATTTGATTAAAAAAAAATACTCAGGCATATAAAAACATGAAATGGAAACAGAAAGATTGCGCTCCACCTGTGTTCCAAAGACCGGAAGTGACGTTTCGTCAGCAACCTCATCAGACTTTGTTTGATGACATACAGCTCTTTAATTTATATAAATTCATTCATAGCTGTTGGGTTGTGTAGTAGACACAAAAAAAGAAAAAAACAAACTGCGCTAAGGTCAAAAATTATAAAACACATATACCCAATCCCTAAAGTTACAGTGAAATACCATGTAAGCAATACCAGCAGCAATTCTCCTGCACAACATAAATACAGTAATCAAATTGGAAAACATAGAATCACGCTAGACATATGAAAAATACATAAAGTGAAAGTGCTCTCATGCACCAATCAGATAACAAAAGAGGTCATATAACCAAATCTGTATGACCATATAGTGAGCAACAAAAATACCGTATTTATTGGCGTATATCACGCGCCGGCGTATAACACGCACCCCAAGTTTAGGAGGGAATTATAAGGAAAAAAATGTTTTAAGGAAAAAAACTTACATTTAAATGCCCATCAATGCAGCCTTGCACAGCATCCATCTGCATGCTTGTCCAGTGTCATTTGCAGCCTTGCAGTCATTTGCAGCCTTGCAGTCAGCAGCCTTGGTGTCATTTGCAGCCTTGCAGTCATTTGCAGCCTTGCAGTCAGCATCCATGGTGTCATTTGCAGCCTTGCAGTCAGCAGCCTTGGTGTCATTTGCAGCCTTATCAGTGTCCATGTGATGCCTTGCAGCTTTTACTGTGATGATCTGCAGCTTTCTGTGTCCATTTGCAGCCTTGCTCAGGCTGCAGTCACTGCAGTTTGAAAATGGCGCCGCCGGCGCCGAAATACACAGAGCCGGTCCTCGGCTCTTCTCGGCGGCTCTCGTTCACTTTCGGCTCCACTCGTAGTCCCGCCCGGGCTAGGTTCGGGCGGTGCTCGAGTGAAGCCGAAAGTGGCCAAGAAGAGCCGAGGACCGGCTCTGTGTATTTCGGCGCCGGCGGCGCCATTTTCAAATCGCGGTCGGCGATTTTGAAGCTAAGTCAGCGGGGGATCGCAGGGGATCGGCGTATAACACGCACCCGCGATTTTCCCCTGATTTTAAGGGGAAAAAAGTGCGTGTTATACGCCGATAAATACGGTATATAAATTGTAAATTAACAAACACCTAAAAAGTTTGTGTATTAAAGGTGGAAGGTTTTACACTATAGAGCGCTTTTATCTTTCCATGCCATGCACATCCACTCATGAGTTTGATATGAAATGAGGAGTTTTGGAGCGTTATGAGGGTCGTTGGGCATTTCTGGAGATCGTACTATCACCCCCAACACATCGAGGATAGTTGATTTACCTGATATGCTCTGGAGGGCTTTTCTATATACAGGCTTCCCTTGATCCTCTGTAACGGGGGATCACGGGCTTCCGGCAAGCAGCAACCCCTTATATTCTGGTGGTGGATTTCTGCACTAGTCCTTCATTCAACTGTGAAGATTGCACCATTTATGGATGGACACCAATTATTATTTTAGTTCACGGGTGTAATTGCTGTGTGGGCCCTTTGGACACTACCTTATCTGGCCTATTAATTTTGATATGTCATCTTTTTTTGGATAATTTTACACACCTTTAATACACAAACTTTTTAGGTGTTTGTTAATTTACAATTTATATATTTTTGTTGCTCATTATATGGTCATACAGATTTGGTTATATGACCTCTTTTGTTATCTGATTGATGCATGAGAGCACTTTCACTTTATGTATTTTTCATATGTCTAGCGCGATTCTATGTTTTCCAATATGTAGTAGACACATTTATTTATTTATTGAATTTTTACACATTTATATTTATTAAGCTACATTCACAATTGTTGCATAGTTGTGGAAAGTTAGCGCTCCACCTGCGTTCCAAAGACCAGAAGTGATATGTTCTGAAGGTCCCTCCCAACGCGTTTCATCAGCAACATCATCAGGCATTGTTTGATGACATACAGCTCTTTAATTTATATCTGTTGGGTTATGTAGTAGACACATATTTATTTATTGAATTTTACACATTTATACTCATTAGGTTACATTCACAATTGTTGCGCGGGTGTGGAATATTTGTTTGAGTAAATAGAATGAGCTGTAACACCTAGGCTGCCCACCCACGTAATAATTTACTATTGATCACTGCAGGTGGTCTTTGGCTCAAAAAAGTTGCCAAAACAGACCAGACAGTTATGGCTTGTTCACCAAATCTACCACTTAGTGCAGTTCATTTCTGAAGGATGACATTTCTTCATTGACTGTTCTATTGTAGTGTAATTTTGTTACATCTATATCTAGCAGTAAATGTTTTGGCTGGAAAAAGGTACCCTTTTATTGGTGCCCCCTACACTGCAAGGGTTATAGCTGAACTCCAGGACAACTAAAAATCCTTCCTTGCAGAGGGGCTGCACCCGCTCTGCAAGAGTTGCCTGGTGGTATAGGTCTGGGGATTTGAAAAAGTCGTTTTATTTATCTGACCCTTTGCTTCTGGCACTGTCTTCTCTCCTGCCCTCCGACGGTCTAAGGTCCTATGACGTCATTGAGACCAATGCATAGGCCTAAATATAGTCCACCACCATAGCGTAGAGCAATGTTTCTTCTCAACTCCAATCCTCAAGTACCCCCAACAGGTTATGTTTTCAGGCTTTCCATTATTTTGCACAGGTGATTTGATCAGTTTTACTGCCTTAGTAATTACCACAGCCGTTTCATCTGAGGAAACCCTGAAAACATGACCTGTTGGGGGTACTCGAGGACTGGAGTTGAGAAACATTGGCCTAGAGCACTGCTGTCTGCCAGGGAAGCAGAGGATCGGGTAAGTAAAATTGCTTTTCCGTTTCCTAGACTAAATGAGCAGTTAACACTTGCAATGCTGGCACAGCTCCACTACAAGGAAGGGTTTTTAGTTGTACTGGAGTTGGGCTTTAGGTGCTTGTTAATTCTAGGTGGTAGATAAGGCGGCTGTGTCATCTTACCCCTCTTTCTGACACACCCCTCTTCAGCATGACACTGTGGGCAGTCTCTTAGCATCATCACATACAAAGCAGGGCTATTATTCCTATACTGTATTTGGAGGGGGGAGGTGTGTGACCAGGGGGATCTTGGAGAAGAGGGGTACAGTCACTGGAGTGATTGATACAGTGTTAAAGCTTACTCCTCTACCCCTAGACACAGAGAGCATTTAAAGTGGTTGTAAAGACTGAAGGTATTTTTACCTTCATGCATTCAATGCATGAAGGTAAAGAACCCTCCGTATGCAGCCTCCCCTACTACTTACCCAAGCTCAATCCCAATCCAGCAATGTGCATGAGAGCAGCTGCTCTTCCGGATCTCTGCCTCCTCATTGGCTGAAACAGAGCAGTGGGCGCCATTGGCTCACGCTGCTGTCAATAACAACAGCTAATGAGCCAATTAGGTAGAGAGCAGGGGCAGGGCCGAGCCTGGTTTTGTGTGTCTTATTAACACACATTGCGGGGCTTGTGAGCGAGCACATACAAGTGCCCTCATAGCAAGCAGCTTGCTATAGGGGCACTCAGAAAAGAAGAGGAGCCAGGAGTGCCAGCGGGGGACAGAAGAGGAGGATCAGGGCTGCTCTGTGGAAAACCATTACACAGAGCAGGTAAGTATAACATGTTTTTTTTTATATATATAATTTAACCTTAAATAGGGAGCTCCACTGCAAGGGTAGTTTTGGGTTTATTGCTTTTTATTTTTTCTTATGCCTGGCATTGGGCTTTTAGCCCCCATTCACACCATTGCGACTTGTCATGCATTTTGACCGTTCCAAATCGCCTGACAAGTCGCACCCTATTGCCGCCAATGGAACCATTCAAATCGGTGGCACTCTGACTTTGCTGTCCCGTACCGGTTTGAAAAAAAGGTTCCTGCACTATTTTTTGCGATTTCAGGTGTGACTTGCACAGACATCTATGCATGACGTGGCACAGATGTCATCCAAGTAGCACCTGAAATCACGCTGACCTGCTACGTCGATAAGTAAACTCTTCATGCTCTGTGTATGTACTTTTTGGACTATTGAACTATACGTGTCTTTTTTAATCTCTTACAGTCCATGCTTATGTAGCACAGGGGTTTGCTATCAAAGTTATCATGTTAATTAATGTAATGTTTCTTAACCACTTCAATACTGGGCACTTATACACCTTCCTGCCCAGACCAATTTTCAGCTTGCAGTGATGTCGCAGTTTAAATGACAATTGCGCGGTCATCCATCACTGTACCCAAACTAAATTTTTATCATTTTGTTCCCACAAATAGTGCTTTCTTTTGGTGGTATTTAATCACCTCTGCGTTTTTTTTTTCTTTTCTAAACAAATAAAAAAAGACCGAAAATTTTTTAAAAAAAATAAAAGTTTTGCTTTTGTTTCTGTTAAAATTTTTTGTAATTAAGTAATTAAGATAAGGCGGCACCAATGAGAGGGCACTGACGGGCACTGACGATGGGCACTGATATGCGGCACTGATGGGCACTGGTAGGCGGCACTGATGGGTGGCACTGATATGCAGCACTGATGGGCATTGATGGGTGGCACTGGTGGGCACTGATAGGCGACACTGATGAGCACTGAAAGGCTGCAAAGATGGGTTCTTATGGGTGGCACTGATGGGCACTGATAGGCGGCACTGATGGGCACTGATACGTGGCACTGATGGGCACTGATACGCGGCACTGATAGGCATCCCTGGTGGCACTGGCAGTGGTAGGCATTGTGAGTGGGCACTGATTGGCAGCTGCCTGGGCATTGATTGGCAGCTGCCTGGGCACAGATTAGTATTTCCCTGGGGGTCTAGGGGGCATACCTGGTGGTCCAGTGTGAATGGCCATCCTGGTGGTCCTGGGCGGCTTCCCTGGTGGTCCTGGGCATCTTCCCTGGTGGTCCTAGGTGGGATCAGAGGGGGGGCTGTGCTGATAAACAATCAGCACAGACCCCCCCTGTCAGGAGAGCAGCCGATTGGCTCTCCTCTACTCGCGTCTGTCAGACGCGAGTGAGGAAAAGCCGATCACCGGCTCTTCCTATTTACAGAGACTCTTTACCTAGATCGGTGTTGCAGGGCGACACCCCGCAACAGCGATCGCCCAGGGGCGCGCAGCGGCTCAATATCCTGAGGACGTCATATGACGCCCAGTCAGAATGTTGAAACCACCCTGCCGCCGTCATTCTGCTATATGGCGGGGGGCAAGTGGTTAAGTAAGTGTTTGGCTCCCTCTAGTGACTGCTGAAACTTTATCAGGAACTTTTCTTCATTTGAGGTAAACAGTTATGCATTGTGGGATATGTAGTTTGATGAGGAAGTGACTCATGTTGGAAAGTGGAATTCCACCCAGAAAATAAAGTCATTAATGTGCATGAAATAAATAAAAAAAAACATTTGGATTTACTCACCTTTAAATGGCTGTTGCTATGCAGTCCCTCGAAATCTTCCTCCTTCATCGCCAAGGCTCGTTTCATCACTTCCCTCGGCGCCTCCACTCGCTACTGCTCCTGGGAGATGTGTGTCATCATTTCCCAGGAGTCAGTTGGGCAGCGCAGAGGGCTAGGTTGCCATAACAACGGGGCGGGCACTTCCGACGCCAACGCCAGTTGTTATGGCAACCTATATACTTTACAGCGCCACTATGACGCATTACTGTGCATGCACGAGAACGGGGAGAGAACGGGCGGTGCATGCTGGTCCAGCAGCAGCACCGTGTCCCCGGAACTGGATGCTTGTGGGCTTCACATGCCCACAAGCAAAATGAAAACGGACAGGACACAATTATATAACTTCATTTTTTATATTACAGCGGACATTGGGGGAAGAAATCTACTAAACAAGTAAGTGTTATATTGTAATGTTCTGACCGTTTTAGAAGTGTTTAAAAAAAAAATTTTGAACATGTCGTTGGAACTCCACTTTAACTCAGTTTGGCAACTACTGAACCCACAACACCAAGTCACAGACCCACAATGTCAAATCACAGACTTTCGGCCTCTCCGGACGCCATTCAACAACCAGCAGGGGGGTCTGTATGTGTGTGATCAAAACACTGCAGCCTACACGGCGCAGAGTGGGATTGCCAGCCTCTGAGGGACTTCAGAGTACAGCCCAGCTTAGCAAGCGGATCGATGTGTAGTGCCAGGACATCTGGAAGTTCCCTGCATCCCAGCCATCCGGAGGAGCGGTACAGCGCGGCGACGCCATCTTTCATCAGACTGCAAGAGGGGAGTCTGGACAGAGCCTCACAGCCTCTGGGTCTATTGCGGTGAGAGGGCACCTGCCCATTTCAGTAAAGTGCACTGTTTGCTAAGTGAATTATTTACAGACTGCTGATAAAACTTGTAGTCCCACGAAAGTGACCCTGCCTATTTACAGGCCACACACAGCTGAATTCTAGGGTCTGTTATTCCCTGTGCTGTAAAGTCAGTACTGTATTACACTCACAGATAAGGAGGAAATGTTACAAGTGCTCTATTCAGTTAAACAGTTATCAACGTATCATTTATTCTACAGTTTGCTTTCTATCCGTTTCCTTGTTGGATTACAAATACTGCAGTTTAAACTAAAGGCTAGCTGAAGATATCGGAAGACAAGGAACAAATAATTTACTGCAAAGTATCACGGGCAGGGCAGGACTTAGGGTGGTGGGGGCCCCTGGGCTTAAGTCACTTTCGGGCCCTACCTTCTATACATTACCGTATTTATCGGCGTATAACACGCACCCCAAGTATAGGAGGGAATTTTAAGGAAAAAAACTTTTAGGAGGGAAGTTTAAGGAAAAAACCTATATTTAAATGCCCATCAATGCAGCCTTGCACAGCGTCCATCTGCAGCCTTGTTCATCCATCTGTAGCCTTGTCCAGTGTCATTGCAGCCTTGTCAGTGTACCCCTTGTCATTTGCAGCCTTACCCCAGTGTCATTTGCAGCCTTGTCATTGCAGTCTTGAAGTTTAACCACTTCCCGCCCTATGGCGGATTGACGTCCGGGAAGTGGTTCTGTTATCCTGACTGGACGTCATATGACATCCAGCAGGATAACATGCCGCAGCGCGCCCCCGGGGGCACGCATCGCGGCGATCGGTGGATCGGTGTGTCAGCCTGACACACCGCTACACCGATCTTGGTAAAGAGCCCCCGGCGGAGGCTATTTACCACGTGATCAGCCATGTCCAATCACGGCTGATCACGCTGTCAATAGGAAGAGCCGTTGATCGGCTCTTCCTCACTCGCGTCTGACTCCTGGCAGGGGGGGTCTGCGCTGATTGTTTACCAGCGCAGCCCCCCCGCAGATCACCACACTGGACCACCAGGGATCGCCACTAGGACCACCAGGGAAGGGGCAACATGTGGATGGTCAGGTATGTACCCCATGGCCATCCACATGTGCCCAGTGTGCCAAATCTGTGCCAATCAGTGCCCACAAATGGGAACTGATTGGCACCATTATGTTGCAGTGATGCCCAGCAATGCCACCCTTAGGGGCATCACTGCAAACAAGCAGTGCCATCAGTGCCACCCATCAGTGTCCATTCATGCCACCTGTCAGTGCCCATCCGTGCCCATCAGTGCCCATCTATCAGTGCCCATCCGTGCCCATCTGTGCTAACTATCAGTGCCACCCATATGTAACCATCAATGCCACCTACGAGTGCCCATCAATGCCACCTATGAGTGCCCATCAGTGCCGCATACCAGTGCCACCTATCAGTGCCCATCAGTGCCACCTATCAGTGCCCATCAGTGCCGCCTATCAGTGCCCATCATCAGTGCCCGTCAGTGCCACCTCATCAGTGCCACCTCATCGGTGCCCATCAGTGCCGCCGTATCGGTGCCCGTCAGTGCAGCCATATCAGTGCCCGTCATTGAAGAAGAAAACGTACTTATTTACAAAAAGTTTTAACAGAAACAAAGAAAAACTTGTTTTTTTTCAAAATTTTCGGTCTTTTTTTATTTGTTGCGCAAAAAATAAAAACCGCAGAGGTGACCGAATACCACCAAAAGAAAGTTCTATTTGTGGGAACAAAATGATAAAAAATTTGTTTGGGTACAGTGTAGCATGACCGCGCAATTGTCATTCAAATTGCGACAGCGCTGAAAACTGAAAATTGGCCTGGGCAGGAAGGTGTCTAAGTGCCTGGTATTGAAGTGGTTAAAAATGGCGCCGCCGAGATACAGAGTCCTGTGTATCTTGACGGCTCTCGGGTCCTCTCAGCAGCTCTCGAGTCCTCTCGCAGCCCTGAGTGGAGCCGAGAGAAGCTGAGTGTTTGGGTACAGCATCACACAACTGCGCAATTGTCAGTTAAATCGTCGCAGTGCTGTATCGCAAAAAAAGCGATTGAAGTGCAATATTTCTATTATTACATTGTTATATAAAATAAAATAGTTCAACTCACCATAAGCAGAATCAGTCGGAGCCTGAGCGTGTCACTTGCCAACGTCACCTGCCTTCAGATGCGGATTGTCACTTGCTACGTCACTTGTCAGCGGATGCAGGGCGTCACTTGCCATGTCACTTGCCAGCGGATGCAGGGTGTCACTTGCCACGTCACTTGTCAGCGGATGCAGGGTGTCACTTGCTATGTCACTTGTCAGCGGATGCAGGGTGTCACTTGTCAGCGGATGCAGGGTGTTACTTGCCACGTCACTTGTCATCAGGTGCAGGGTGTCACTTGCCACGCCACTTGTCAGCGGATGCAGGGTGTCACTTGTCAGCAATGCAGGGTGTCACTTGTCAGCGGATGCAGGGTGTCACTTGTCAGCGGATGCAGGGTGTCACTTATCAGCAGATGCAGGGTGTCACTTGCCAGGGGATGCAGGGTGTCACTTGCCAGGGGATGCAGGGTGTCACTTGCTAGCAGATGCAGGGTGTCACTTGCCAGAGGATGCAGGGTGTCACTTGCCAGCGGATGCAGGGTGTCACTTGCCAGCAGGTGCAGGGTGTCACTTGCCAGCGGATGCAGGGTGTCACTTGCCAGTGGATGCAGGGTGTCACTTGCCACGTCACTTGTCAGCAGGTGCAGGGTGTCACTTGTCAGCGGATGCAGGGTGTCACTTGTCAGCGGATGCAGGGTGTCACTTGTCAGCGGATGCAGGGTGTCACTTGCCAGGGGATGCAGGGTGTCACTTGCCAGGGGATGCAGGGTGTCACTTGCCAGCGGATGCAGGGTGTCACTTGTCAGCGATGCAGGGTGTCACTTGCCAGGGGATGCAGGGTGTCACTTGTCAGCGATGCAGGGTGTCACTTGCCAGGGGATGCAGGGTGTCACGTGCCAGGGGATGCAGGGTGTCACGTGCCAGGGGATGCAGGGTGTCACTTGCCAGGGGATGCAGGGTGTCACTTGCCAGGGGATGCAGGGTGTCACTTGCCAGGGGATGCAGGGTGTCACTTGCCAGGGGATGCAGGGTGTCACTTGCCAGGGGATGTAGGGTGTCACTTGTCATGTCGCCTGCCACCGGGCGCCCCATGATATCTAACATACCCCCCTGCTAGCCAGCCCGTTTTGTCGGCACCGCTGCTTATTATTTAACGGGGACCAATCAGGCTTGTGTACTCTCACTTCCTGGTAGCGGTGGAACGCACAATAGGGCGGATGTGATGTAATCAGCCGGAAATTATGCAAGACATGGGCGGCCCTATCTTGCGTTCCACCGCTACCAGGAAGATCCAGGGATCCGGCCCTGCCCGCGGGGCCCCCTATTAGGCGGGGCCCATGGGCTTGAGCCCACTCAAGCCCAATGATAAGTCTGGCCCTGATCACGGGTTCTATTGTATTGTACTGCTGTATGTAAGTAACATTATATTATGACGGTTTGGTGTGTGTGTATTGGGGCTTCAGTAGGAAGGTGTTTAATATAGGTTTTGGAGCATATTGAGCATCTGTCCCATTGTACGCCTGTCTGCATATACTCCCTACTGTGATTATTGAACCTCACATATACACATACTGTTATCGCCTGTCATTTATTGTTTCTGATTGATCACATTGTTCATTGTGTTTAGTATCCACGTTAGTAAACTTTCTGACTTGTTAATTGGTATTCTGTGTGAGTCTCTATTTACTACCACAGCTGGTGAAGTGACTTGATCCGGGCTATGGTAACTATATTTTATGGTTTATCATTAATGTGTTTCTCTCTATTGCTGGGTCTCACACAAATATTACCAAGCTGGTGTGCCAGAGGGGTTGAGAACGTTCTTGGGGTTGAGAGGCAGGGTGCAGAATCAAACATACATTAATCTGCTCCTCAGGGGGTAGCGCTACACTTAGCATAATATGCCAATCGGAAAGTTCTATAAGGAATGTAGCGCTGTTTACATAGATATATGATTGCAGACTTATCTTTATATCTAATGCACTTTAAATGTTTAAATGTTTATGAAAACATGAAAGTGACACTAAACAATATCCTTTGCCTTCCTATACTGTATAACCCATACACATCCACTACTTATTGGCACTATAATACATTTTTCATTAAATCGTTTCTTACGTCTCAACAATTTTTTTATTGCATTTTCAAAGAAAAACAACAACAACAAAAAAAGACAAAAGGAATCAACTCAATGAACGAAATAATCAGATAATGGAAGAAAGAAGGAAAAAAGGAAAGGGGGATGGAAAAAAAAGAACAGAAAAGAAGGGAAAAAGGAGGAAAATGCTTGCAGGCTGCCATTAACTGTCAGGACCGGTCTTGTATCAGTCAGGGCCGGCTAAATTTAAGCTATAGATATGATTTAAAGCTGTCCAAGTCCATATTTATCAACCGCGGACACCATATGTCAAAGTGGACTTATGTTCTCTCATGCATCTGGGCTGTCAGTTTCTCCGTGCACATGATATGCAAATAACTCCTTGGCCCATTCAGAAATTGTTGGGATTAAATAATTTCTTACTGTGTTTTAGTGTATCTTTATGTCCTCCATAAACTTCCTGAACACCCCCCCTTTTCACCTTCTTTTTTTTGGAAGGAACAGTGTAGGTTATATAGCACCCTCTAGTGTGCTACTAGACTAGTAGTAGTGCAGGTAAATTACCGTTTGGCTCAGGGCTAAGCCTGAGCCATGGAATTTGGGTCATGGTTCATTAGGGTTCAAGGTTGAACGACTCACCCAGGCAGCTCTCTGGTGCCTCCCCCTGGTTCTAGAATGTTGGAGAATGTTCTAGGAATTTGTGGGCATAAGCTAGGAGGGTTGTCTTATATATTTAGGGGCCTTTAGGAAGTCGGTCTGGCAGGGGACTAAGTGAACCCTTAAATAGACATGCATCATGCTAGCAAGAGGAGTCAGGTGGAACATGAAGATGCAGTGCTGAGGAGGCTGTCAGTGGCCCTCAAGGGGTTTTACCTCGGCCTGGGGCTCAGGTGGCTGACCTGGAAGGATCTTACCACAGAAGGACAGACAAGGGGAGAGGCTATCACTTGCAGTTGATCTCTCTTGAAGACAGCGGTGTGCTAAGTCTTCATCAAACCTTGCCCTGGAAATCTCCAGTGTGCCAGTCAGGTGGCCTGTTCGAGTGTGTCAGTCGGGTAGACTGGAAAGAAGAAACAGCCAGGTTGGCTGGTAAAGAGGCAGCCGGGTGGGCTCGCATTTCCTGCTGTGATAGAACTGGAACCAGTGTCTACAAGGGGAGCTGGAGGTACTTCAGGGGGCAGTCCACAACCACTTTCTTGCGCTACTTCTAACAGGGGGGCCGGAAATTTCCTAGCCTGTAAGGGGCTTTTGTATTTTAAGAGACTGCAAGTACTGAGGAGAATCAATTGGAGCTGTAGCTGTATAGAGGATCAAGTTAAGTTGTGCAGGAGGATAAAGAGGAGCTGTAAATAGGGAGAGATTGTCCCTGGTTTCTTCCTACTGTTAAGTTGGGCATCCCATAGTTCCCAATCCCCATCCAAGTTATTACCCCCTCAATAAAAAAAAAAAACTAAACAACAAAAACAAGCTCAAGGACTGTTTTTTTGTGTCTGGATGCCAACTGAAGATGCTATGTGCCTGGCTGTGCAGCAGTGGGGAACCCTGTCACTTGCAGCTCCTATGGGGGTAGTGCTACAGTTATCTGCGGTCATGTGCACTGCTCTATGCACACTACAAATCCCATAGTCTATAGTCCATCACGGAAGTGAGCATAGAGGGTGGCTACATTCCTACTAACAGAGGGACCATACAAACTTAATTATATATTTTTATTTTAAGCCAAAGTATCATTTTAATGTAAAGGGATTTTTTACTGAATTAGGCTGGTTATACGCATATCGCAAATTCGGTTGGTAGGTGTGTACCCCAGTTTGCTCAACAGAAGCAGGTTGTTCAGCATCTGCAGAATGGTCTTGTTGAAAAACCAGCATTTGATCAGTACTTGCAGCCAATGGCTGCAGCTCTGATTAGTGTATTCTGGCGGTGGAGGGGATGGAGTTCCCTGTATACAGTAACGCAGCAGGGGAGATCCCTGCAACCAAATTTTTTGCGGGCAATTTATCAGGGAAATGGCTGGTGTTGGCGCGTCAATCATCCTAGCACCATGGTTGATATGGTGTCAGGATGATTAAAGCGCATTATTTCCATTGTTAAATTGTTATTATTATTAATAGTTCAACTCGCCATAATGCAGAATCAGTGGGAGCCCTGATCATGTCACTTGCCCCATTGCCTGTCACCAGATGCGGATTGTCACTTGCCCCGTTACCTGCCACAAGTTGCAGATTGTCACTTGCCACGTTGCCTGTCACCAGATGCAGATTGTCACTTGCCACGTCACAAGCCACACGTTGCAGATTGTCACCTGCCACACATTGCGGATCATCACTTGCCACATCACCTGTCACACGTTGTGGATTGTCACCTGCCACGTCACCTGTCACCAGATGCAGATTGTCACTTACCACGTCATCTGCCATACATTGCGGATTGTCACTTGCCACGTCACCTGCCACACATTGCGGATTGCCACTTGCCTGCTACAGTTGTCATTTGCTGTTTCACTTTCCTGCTAAGGTGGGGATTGTCACTTGCTGTGTCCCAGAGTGAAGTCAGGCAGCAGAGAGATGATGTAATCTCTCTGCCGTCCGCGGCTGCCTGCACAGTGAGGGCGGAACTGCAGGGATACAGGGCGGGCGCCAGGCGGTGAGAGATGATATCATCTCTCTACTCCCCCGCCTGCCGACCCGCTGATTGGCCAGCCGCCCGCTCTCCCACCGAGCAGCCCAGCTGCCCGCCCGCACGCTCACCTGTCTGCCGAGCTGCCCGCTCACTCACGCGCGACTAATTTCTCAAGGGGGGGGGCAATTGCCCCGTTGCCCACCCGGAATCGCCCCTGGCATGTATACCCATCTTTATTGTGTGCACATCAGTGTAACATTACTTGTTTAATGAGACACGTTGAGTTCAGCCCGTGAGTGGCGCTGCCAGTCTGAGTGTGGCTGTAGTGAAGTACAAAGAGTTCCACAAGTTTGTGATAAAGACCGGAGCCTTGATGTTGGCCAATAAAGTGAGTTCTTCCTGACCAATTTGTTTTCAACCCACAATCTCTGCATCCACTCTGAAGCAGTATTGAAAATGTTCACCCAGAACTTTTGACTTTACTGGAGACGTAAAGGGTTTGTAAACTCTAACAATAAACTGATCTTTGGTCTGTAAAATAGATCATTGAATCAGTTGTTATATTTTGTTCCATGAGTGCAAAAAAAAAAAAACATTAACCTAAACTCTTCCTCCCAGTTCTTATCTTGTTCTACATAGCAATTAGTCCCTATGCTATGGAGTGAGAAAAATGGGCGGATTCAGTAGTTTAACAGACAACTAGGCAGGGTGACATCAGTTTTCATCCTTATAATGTGGTGTCATTCCACAAAAGGAATTTATAGGCTGAATGCCTTTCTGGCAGATAAAAATTTATTTTCCTGTACTTGCAGTTTCTTAAAAGAGATAAAACAAACAAAATTGTCTGGCGCTATGTTCAATCGCAGAGGTTAAAAGGACCAAAATATTGGATAGGATGTCCACAGGATGGTAAGGCCCGGCTGCTGTTTAATGTGAGCCAAAAATCATAGTCCAATACACTGAAACCAATACACTCAAGGTCCTCCCCAATCCAAACCAATAAGTGAATATTCCTTAAGATAGATGAATACAGTACAAGAACTGCCACAACAATGTAAAAAAAAATCACAAAGTATTTATTATAAAAACACACCAATGTCCCAAGAGTCATATGACTCATACAAGAAAATTGTTAATCCATGGTATAAGGATCAATATAGCAGATGAGCAAAGTAAAAAGATATAATTGAACAGTTTTCTGCGATCCAAGCAAGCTTACATAGTCCAGATGGGTGGGTGTTGGCAGTAGTGGCAGAAATGCAACCTGGTAGAAGTGAGGACCCTCCCAGCAGTAGTTTGTGTCAATAAGAAGCCGGGTAACTGCTGTCCATACCGGAAGTGATGTACAGGATGTGATGTCACCAGACTGTCAAAGAGCAGCCAAGGATGGAGCCACCTTCTGGAACATTTGGAGAGGCTTGGCGTTCAAACAAACCTAGGATGCCACGTTGTCATGATGACGCGTTTCACGCATTCGCACTTTGTCAAGTCCTTAAAAGGTATATAATATGTGGAATGGGCATGTATTGCAGAGATGGGCTTTTTCTTTTGTTTTATTTTGCTCCTTGTATGCCATAAAACATATCCTACATACATACCATAAGTATCTTACTTTAAAAACATCAAACGTAAGGTATAAAAGTCCTTGAAATAGTGTTAAATCAGATTTTACCTGTCATATTACCCCTGACTGTTAGAAATTTAAAAACCATTTGTACTGGGAACCATTGTCCCAGGCCTTTGGGACACATCTACCATTCTACATAAAGCTAACTGACTTAGTATAAGCTTAGATTGTATAACCTGTTACATTGTTCTGTAAGTTTGGGCACAGTTGGCCTTTGAGCTCATTGCATTTCATTGCAGTGCAACTGCCTCCTTCCTGCAGTCTGTCCAACTGATATGCTTTGCCTTTCCAGGGTGTGAGTTACAATGATGAATTTGACAAAATGGACCTGAAGGACCAGGTGGCAATCCAAGAAGCCATGGAATATCAAACAATTTTTATCACCCGAGCTGTTGTTAAGGTAATCCTTGCAACGAGCAAGACCGGTTTCCCTCTTTCTTCCATCTCCATCCACAAATGGGACTTTACTGACTTTTACCTTTCTTCATCAGGCAGCGTTGAAGACAAGGACATCCATCTTGATTGCTGCAAATCATGTTAGTAATCGTTATGACGGATCAAAGTCCCTGAAACATGACATAAACTTGTCTGATCCAATCAGGTCAAGATTTGACTTCTTCATCCTGGTTGATGAATGCAATGATGTGCCATCATTGTCTAGGCTTTAAATATATTTTAGGGGAGGAAACTGCTGATAAACTGACCATTTTGGTTATAAACCCAACCGCTATTCCATACATTGCTTTAGTAGCCAGGTTTAGTAGCCTTGCCTTCCCGCACCAAAGAATCCATTATTAGAGTGTACACCCTCGATGAAGTCCATAGATATTTGCTCTTTGTCTGGCAGATCAAACCTAAAGTAAATTTTCTTAAAGCAAGATTTTCTGTTTCTTCAATTTTTCGTTTGTCCTTCCTCATTAAAATATCTACTTGTAACAGATGTAGCACCCTGTTCATGCACAAAGATGTCTTTTTGATAGTCTTTACCTTAGCTTGCAGGGTCTTGGAGTTGACTGTTGACTTTTCGGCAAGGAACCTTTCCTTGTTAGTCACCAGGATATGGTGGTGTTGAGGCCTTGAGCTTCTTTCCTTCCCAAGGTGGATTCCTACCTTTTAATTTGGCTAATGTCTATTCTGAAGTTGGCTGCATAAACCAAGTAGTCATGATGAATATGAACTCCTCTGTGTCCTGTGATGTGCTCCAAGAAATAGATTTTACAGGTGAACCAAAAGTCCTATTTTTTTTTTCTTTTGTGCTTTAATTACTACTGACATGTATATTAAAAACTTGTACTTAGTTAGGGAATATATAGGTCACTATTGCTGAACAGCTGCTGAAAATGCTAGCTTTCTCTGGTTTGAATATCTTGTCAAGGTCTGTTGAAGTCAAACTCATATTTTTGCATGTTTTCTGAGTCACCGACTGAGAGTTGTGAATCCACTGAATCTGAATTGCCATGGAACTGCCATTTTTAGGAGAAATTGGCAATGACACCCATATTATGTCTTTACCAAGGGTTCCTTCACGACCCTTCTACTGATAGTGTTGCACAGTGTGAAATCTCTGAGCTGCCATAGAAGAGCATAACTGTAGTGCTATGACTTGCCTAAAATTATTGCATGAAGGAGTAAGATAATCCCTAAAAGTAGGTAATGTTGCTGTGCATGTTTTTCTAAACATTTTATGAAATCAAAGTGTTGCACTGTGTTCACTGTTTTGGGGGGCAGAATGGTTTTTCAGCAACTGCACTATTGCACACAAATACTGACGTATGTTATTGTATGTTGGCTGGGTATATTCCAAGATGCATTTAAGCTTGTTCAGGTTACTAAGTAAAAGAGAAAGCTTACATTTATGGTGAGGGTCTAAAGGTTTGTTGTGAGACATTGAGGTAATTGCTGTACATGCATGGATTAAGACTCCATAAAATCAGCTTTTTGGATGTGCTCCCAACACATCCACAAAGGGACACAGGAAGTCTTAAACCTTTGGGTTATCCTGACATCTACAGGAGAAAGAGCAAACAAACTGTAGGCCAGCCTAGGTTTTAAGCCCTCCAATTCCAGCAAGCCTCAGTTTTTTGCTGGTGTCCTAGGAGAATGGAAATTTTTTTTTAACTGTATCCTTCATTCTGGATGGATGCCTCAGCTTTTCATTCATGCATTTCTTGGTGGCCTCCACACATCATTGAAGCTCGATCTCAAGGATCGGGTTCCACCTTTTCCTTTCTAGGTGCACCCTACTAGATCTATGAGTGCTTTTCAGCATTAAGCATCTGTTTTCCAGCTTTGCAAGGCTGCCACCTAGTCTTATGTTCACATATTCTCTAAGTTCTGCCAGGTGGATGTTTCTGCCTCATCTGATGCCAGCTTTGGGTATAAGGTCTTTAAGGTGGCTCTTTGAGCTGTAAGCAGTCCCCAGGTCTCTGGTGTTTTCTTGGGCCTGTTAATGTTTGCTGCGTTTCTCACGTCTCAGTTGGACTGCTTTTGGAAATGCTGAAGGTTAAGACATTATGTATTCCTAAAAGGACTTTTGCACTTAATTTCTTTTGGAGTCACCCCCCTGTGTTTGTGATTGTGATCTCAGTGCTACTTTGCTACAAAACTGAGGCTTGTTGGTAGTGAAAAGGATTATCTTGGGCTGGTCTTCAGTTTTTTGGCTTGCCAGTGTCCAATCCTGTAGGCAGCAAAATAACTCAAAGGTTAAGACTTCTTGGGGTTGATTTACTAAAGCTGGAGAGTGCAAAATCTGGTGCAGCTGTGCATGGTAACTAATGAGCTTCTAACTTCAGCTTGTTCGGTTAAGCTCTCACAAAAAAAAACCTGAAAGCTGACTGGTTTCTATGCAGAACCGCACCAGATTTTGCACTCTACAGTTTTAGTAAATCAACCCCCCCTTGTCTCCTTCAATTGCCTGCACTGAAGAGTTCCATTGTTCCTAAATTAACTCTTATGGTGAGCACAAAAATCTTATTTTTCACCACTACTTCCCTTAATCATACAGGCAGCTTTGGGACAGACAGATGATTGATACATTGTAACAAAAATAGAATTCTCTTCTTTGCATGAGCAAAAATGTAACTTTTTTTTTTTGTGCAAATTACATTTACCCGGGGATTTCAGTTGTACCATTTCATATGAGCATTTTACCATACTGATGTAATAAAATGTATTTAATCTATGAGGATGTTTAAAGGAGAAGTACAGCCAAAGCTTGTTTGGCTGTACTTCTCCTGTGGATCACAGGAGTGCAGTTCGTTCTACACTCCTGTGACCCATTTTCAGCTGACAGTGGACTGAAGCCCGCTGTCGGCTGACGTCACAGAGCCAGTCCAGGCTTGGGAAAGATCACGACTATATGGACTGACAGTGACCAGCTCTCTGCTCATGGAGCACAGAGAACCGAGTGATCGGCAGTGTTTGATCGCTTGGTTCTCAGTCTTCGAGCCAGCGGGGGACCGATGCAGCATCCACCTAGGTAAGTATAATTCTGGAAAAAAAAAATTCCCATACTACTCTTAACAAAATCGCAAGTGGGAACACTTGCTCCCGCTACGTGAAAGTGCGAATGGAGCCTCAGCGTTTTCATTATCAGAGAATCCTTCAGATTTGAAAGTTACAAGGGTTCCCTCCTTGTTAATGAGTTTAAAAAAGGTTGCCATAGAGCGGGGTTAGGCAACCTTTCAGAGATTGTGACCTACCTAAAGAACATGGAGGAAAGCAATGATCCTCCCTTCACATCACCTACCACAGCAGTGTCCTCTGCCCCCACCCCACAGTAATGTCTTCTGCCCCCCTTAACATCACATCACCCCCCCCATAGCATTCTCCCCTGTCACCCTTCACATCACCCCCTCAATGTAGTGTCCTCTGCCCACCCCCTCATATCAGCGTCCTCTGCCCCCGTCACCTCACCCCCCCCACACACACACACACTGTAGTGTATTCTGCCCTTAAACCCCACCCTTTTTTCCCACCCCACCCCATCCAAATTTGGTGTGCTAACACAGTGGAACTAACACTACAACATATCCAAATATCGGGTCCCTAGCACTAAGTGGCCCTGAGATATGGGGCCCCAAAGTCGGGGCACAAAATGTCATTCTCTGCTGCAGAAAAGTGCTTGACATTTTGCGACCCGAATTTGGGGCCCCATATCTCGGGGCCACTTAGGGCTAGGAACCCCAAATTTAGATATATTGTAGTGTTAGTTCCACTCTGTTAGCACACTAAATGTGGGGTTCCTAGCACCTAGTGCCCCCGAGATATGGGGCCCCAAAATCAGGTCACAAAATGTCATTCTCTGCTGCAGAAAAGTGCTTGACATTTTGCGACCTGATTTTGGGGCCCCGTATCTCGGGGCCACTTAGTGCTAGGAACTCACAAAATTTCATTCTATGCTCTGCAGACGCTTCTAAACGCAAACGCGGTAAAACGCGGCTAAACGCGGCAAAAAGGGCGTTTCTAAACGCCGGTTTCAGCTTTTAAAAACATGTGTTCAGCAGAGTTTGCACCGGCGTCTCGTGTGCATGAAGCCTTATTCTAGTATTTGAAATGTGCTAAATGCATTATTCCAAAAGTTTCATGCTATTACATAGTGTGTATGTGTTTATGTATGTAAGAACAAATATATATATATACAGTATATACTTACAGTATATCTGTATATAAAGCAGACCAACCAGGCAAATGTGAGAAATACATTTAAATTAGATTATTATGTGCTTTCCATAAGCAGAACCAGTCTCCTCTGTCCTGAGCACCCAGCCATATATGGCTTCCTAATTTTCAATGGGTCCCTTTGCTAAACCAAGGGTATCATGTCCTACCCTGAATCCTGTCCCTTTCAGCTAATAATTAACACTTGTTTCTGTTCAGATACATTCCATGGATTTCCTATATCATACATTAGCAAATCTTCATCAATAAAAAGCTTTTCAGCAGTTTTCTTATCTGTAGGAAAGATAATAAGGAGTTTATGGTCCCAGAGCAGGTATAAGTGTCCTAATACCAGTATGTTTGTACCTTCTGATCAGGATGGCGCTGGCCTGGAGAGGACTTATTTTAGTTCTCCTCTCATCACTGTATCATGGAAACTGTTCTGCAACTGCTAAAGACTTAATTACAATTGCTGGGCCTCTGAGAAGTAACAACGAGGGCTTACACAATGAAGCAAGGTCATTTGATGTGTTTGATTGCCACGAAAATGATGTACATGAGATGAGAGAGCGGATTTTGGTTCTGCAAAAGTATGGAGTCACCCACTACAAGATACATTTAGAAGAGAGCTCCATGGTCAAGGGTGACAGTCAAGTGCAGTGTTACAGGAGCCTTCTCCAGGTCCTGGCTGAGGCTGGGATCAAACCTTTAGTAGTATTGCATAGTGGAGATGGGCTATCAATCCGCCATACTACTGAGCATAATATGTATGTAGACTATGCTGACTTTGCCTTCCGCACGTTCGGGGATCTGGTCCACACTTGGATCACCTTCGATATCCCCGAACATGAAACAACTGTCTCTTTAAAAGATCTGCTACAAGAACATGTGAAGATATCCAGCTTATACCGCAGCAAGTATTCCACAACTGGTGAGGCGTCCTATTGCATTTTGAATTATATCATGTTGAAGTCCTTTTATTAGGTTGTACCTTAGCAACCAGATATTTTGGCTCTTTTCCTTATTATTTCCCCCGTTTACAAATGGGTATAAACCAATCTGCCACTTCGGAGCAGCTTTTTCCTCTGCAATGTCACTGTACATCACTGTTAAAGGGCAGTAATCACCTGATAGAAATTGATGTGATCAGCATCCTGCTCCCTCCATGGTGACTGTGACAGTAGTTGGATGCCCATGATTATGCCTTGGTCTTGGAAATATGTAATAATTAGATCCACTATAATTATAGGTGTGGATCTGCATACTAGTAATGTGTAAAACATGACTTACCGGCACAAAGATCTGCTTGTAGTAGGTATTAAAGTTATACTCCAGCCAGGTGGCTGCTGTACTCCTGGGGAGCCTATACTTATCATACCTTAGACCTTGAGCAATGGTGTCCTCTAGAGCGATGCTTTGAGATACATTGCTGTGTATGCCTAGGTTGCAAACCATTTCACCAGCTATATTTCCCTGCAGTATGGATCCTGGTGGTTATTCCACCCAAAGCAAGTCTCAGGTGATTTTGATTCAATTCCCTGCTCTCCCTGGAAACATACGATGTAATTTATCCGCTGATCTATACCACCGGGTTAATAACTTATATCCTGATTCTTGCATTCTAGACGAGATAGATGATTTATGTATAGAATGAAAAATAAAGTCTCTTTGCTTATCAGAGATAGTTATGTTCAAATCCCTTTCCCATGTGGCAATATAGGATGGAATATGCGATTCCGGAGGTGTTATCAATTCTGCAGTTGCCCTAGAAAGGCCTTGTCTAAGGATTTGGCCCATTGCACATAATTGCTCAAAAGCAGTAGGCCCAAGCAATCAAATGGTAAAGATGTAAGATAGTGTCGTAGTTGGGTTGCCTGCCATATTGGAAAAGGTGGTAATAGCATTGACTGAATATCAGCTAGAGACTCCCATCTTCCCGAGTCCCTAAAATCTTGCATTATGATTTTATTCATTTCTATAAATTGATGGAATTTAGCATCAAATAGTCCTGGTACCAAATCTGGGTTTCCAATTACTGGTGTCATAGTTGACATCTCTGAAGGTTTTATGAAGCTTGGTTTGGTTAAGCACGCTACTTTACAGGTAGTGCCCACGATAGGATGTTCCCTTACCTGGTTGGGGAACTTATTACATGGTAACGACGGGCGAGCCTTAAATGGGACGGTCATAATGGATTATTCAATAGATATCCAACTCTTTGTCCCTGTGTGGGTTGCACCAGTCCAAGATTCTGGATAGATGTACTGCTTGGTAATAGCGAACTGGGTCTGGAAATCCCAAACCCTCACATTTTTTAGGTATAGTAAGTGTATCTGCCTTGATCCCTAGTGGGCAATCTGCCCATAGGAATTGTATAAACTCCTGACTTAATTGGCTTAAGAAGTTAGCTGGAATTGCCACCGGCAAAGTCTGAAATAAATACAATAATCGAGGCATTACGTTCATTTTTAAAATATGGCAGTTGTGGAAAATTATGCCGGATCGTATTGGTCATGCATCATGTAAGATATATTCCCAAATACTTAATTCTCTCCATCACCCATTTAAACGAGAAGCTAGATTCCAAAGCAGAGACTCTAGCTTCTGGAATTGGTAAATTCATCGCCTCCGATTTTGCATAAATATTTTTATAATTTAATAATTGTGAGTATCGATCCAGCTCTCTAACTAGATTAGGTAGAGATATTTCCGGATTGATAATAAAAAAAAGTAGATCATATGCAAATGCAGCTATTTTATGAGATGTCCTTCCAACCTGTATACCTGTTATGTCTGGGTTACTTCTGATATGTCTCAGCAACGGCTCTAGAGTAAGTATAAAAAGAAGGGGTGAGAAAGGGCATCCCTGGTGAGTGCCGTTTGCCAATGTAAAGTTAGTAGATAATACACCATTGGCCTTAACCATTGGGATCATACAATGCTTCCATCCACTTCATTGCATTTTTTCCGATCCCTATATGTCGAAGGACACCCCTCGTAAAAATTCCAAACTTACCCTGTTAAATGCCTTTTCAGCGTCTGTGGAGAGAAGCACAGCTAGGAATTTGGCGTTATTACAGAAATAGATGATATTGAGAGCTCTGGTGATATATCCCTCGCCTCTCTGCCAGGCATAAAACCTACCTGGTCTGCATGTATAACTCTCTCCAAATAGGGCAAGATTCCTATTGCCATTATTTTTGTAAACAGCTTTAAATCTGTGTTAAAGAGGGAGTCCCGCAAAAAAAAAAAATTAAAAGTCAGCAGCTACAAATACTGCAGCTGCTGACTTTTAACCACTTCAGCCCCGGAAGGATTTACCCCCTTCCTGACCAGAGCACTTTTTACAATTCGGCACTGCGTCGCTTTAACTGCTAATTGCGCGGTCATGCAATGGTGTACCCAAACGGAATTTGCGTCCTTTTCTTCCCACAAATAGAGCTTTCTTTTGATGGTATTTGATCACCTCTGCCGTTTTTATTTTTTGCGCTATACACGGAAAAAGACCGAAAATTTTGAAAAAAAATGATATTTTCTACTTTTTGTTCTAAAAAAAATCCAATAAACTCAATTTTAGTCATACATTTAGGCCAAAATGTATTCGGCCACATGTCTTTGGTAAAAAAAATGTCAATAAGTGTATATTTATTGGTTTGCGCAAAAGTTATAGCGTCTACAAACTAGGGTACATTTTCTGGAATTTACACAGCCTTTAATTTATGACTGCCTATGTCGTTTCTTGAGGTGCTAAAATGGCAGGGCAGTACAAAACCCCCACAAATGACCCCATTTTGGAAAGTAGACACCCCAAGGAATTTGCTGAGAGGCATGTTGAGCCCATTGAATATTCATTTTTTTTGTCCCAAGTGATTGAATAATGACAAAAAAAAAAAAAAAAAATTACAAAAAGTTGTCACTAAATGATATATTGCTCACACAGGCCATGGGCATATGTGGAATTGCACCCCAAAATACATTTAGCTGCTTCTCCTGAGTACGGGGATACCACATGTGTGGGACTTTTTGGGAGCCTAGCCGCGTACGGGGCCCCGAAAACCAATCACTGCCTTCAGGATTTCTAAGGGCGTACATTTTTGATTTTACTCCTCACTACCTATCACAGTTTTGAAGGCCATAAAATGCCCAGATGACATAAAACCCCCCCAAATGACCCCATTTTGGAAAGTAGACACCCCAAGCTATTTGCTTTGAGGCATGTTGAGTCCATGGAATGTTTTATATTTTGACACAAGTTGCGGGAAAGTGACAAATTTTTTTTTTTTTTTTTGCACAAAGTTGTCACTAAATGATATATTGCTCACACAGGCCATGGGCATATGTGGAATTGCACCCCAAAATACATTTAGCTGCTTCTCCTGAGTATGGGGATACCACATGTGTGGGACTTTTTGGGAGCCTAGCCGCGTACGGGACCCCGAAAACCAATCACTGCCTTCAGGAATTCTAAGGGCGTACATTTTTGATTTTACTCCTCACTGCCTATCACAGTTTCGGAGGCCATGGAATGCCCAGGTGGCACAAACCCCCCCCAAATGACCCCATTTTGGAAAGTAGACACCCCAAGCTATTTGCTGAGAGGCATGGTGAGTATTTTGCAGCTCTCATTTGTTTTTGAAAATAAAGAAAGACGAGAAAAAAAAATTTTTTTTTTCTTTTTTCAATTTTCAAAACTTTGTGACAAAAAGTGAGGTCTGAAAAATACTCACTATACCTCTCATCAAATAGCTTGGGGTGTCTACTTTCCAAAATGGGGTCATTTGGGGTTTTTGTTTGCCACCTGGGCATTCCATGGCCTCCGAAACTGTGATAGGCAGTGAAGAGTGAAATCAAAAATTTACGGCCTTAGAAAGCCTGAAGGCGGTGCTTGGTTTTCGGGGTCCCGTACGCGGCTAGGCTCCCAAAAAGTCTCACACATGTGGTATCCCGTACTCAGGAGAAGCAACAGAATGTATTTTGGGGTGTAATTTCACATATTCCCATGGCATGTTTGAGCAATATATCATTTAGTGACAACTTTGCGCAAAAAAAAATAAAAAAAATAAAAAATTGTCTCTTTCCCGCAACTTGTGTCACAATATAAATTATTCCATGGACTCAACATGACTCTCAGCAAATAGCTTGGGGTGTCTACTTTCCAAAATGGGGTCATTTGGGGGGGTTTTGAACTGTCCTGGCATTTTATGCACAACATCTAGAAGCTTATGTCACACATCACCCACTCTTCTAACCACTTGAAGACAAAGCCCTTTCTGACACTTATTGTTTACATAAAAAAATAATTTTTTTTTGCAAGAAAATTACTTTGAACCCCCAAACATTATATATTTTTTTTAAAACAAATGCCCTACAGATTAAAATGGTGGGTGTTTCATTTTTTTTTTTTCACACAGTATTTGCGCAGCGATTTTTCAAACGCATTTTTTGGGGAAAAAACACACTTTTTTACATTTTAATGCACTAAAACACACTATATTGCCCAAATGTTTGATGAAATAAAAAAGTTGATCTTAGGCCGAGTACATGGATACCAAACATGACATGCTTTAAAATTGCGCACAAACGTGCAGTGGCGACAAACTAAATACATTTTTAAAAGCCTTTAAAAGCCTTTACAGGTTACCACTTTAGATTTACAGAGGAGGTCTACTGCTAAACTTACTGCCCTCGATCTGACCTTCGCGGCGATACCTCACATGCATGGTGCAATTGCTGTTTACATTTGACGCCAGACCGACGCTTGCGTTCGCCTTAGCGCGAGAGCAGGGGGGACAGGGGTGCTTTTTTTTTTTTTTTTTTTTTTCTTTATTATTATTATTTTTTTATCTTATTTTTAAACTGTTCCTTTCATTTTTTTTTTAAATCATTTTTATTGTTATCTCAGGGAATGTAAATATCCCCTATCATAGCAATAGGTAGTGACAGGTACTCTTTTTTGCAAAAATTGGGGTCTATTAGACCCTAGATTTCTCCTCTGCCCTCAAAGCATCTGACCACACCAAGATCGGTGTGATAAAATGCTTTCCCAATTTCCCAATGGCGCTGTTTACATCCGGCGAAATCTAAGTCATAAAATGCTCGTAGCTTCCGGTTTCTTAGGCCATAGAGATGTTTGGAGCCACTCTGGTCTCTGATCAGCTCTATGGTCAGCTGGCTGAATCACCGGCTGCATTTTCAGGTTCCCTGTTGAGACAGGAGAGCCAGAGAAAAACACGAAAGACGTTGGGGGGGGGGGCATTCCCTCCCACTGCTTGTAAAAGCAGTCTAGAGGCTAATTAGCCGCTAGGATTGCTTTTACATGAAAGCCGACCGCTGGCTGAAAAGAATGATACCAAGATGATACCTAAACCTGCAGGCATCATTCTGGTATAACCATTCAAAGTCGTGAATGGCGTACCTGAAGACAAAAAAATGGTTAACAATAAAGCACAGTAAACGGTAAAGTATAAAAAATTGCATACCTGAAAAACAAACATGATAAAACATAATAACAATAAAACATTGCAGAATAGAATACAGTAAAAAAGAGCAGAACAATAGAGAGAGAGAATAGAGAGAGAAAGAACAATAAAACGACAACTATTTTTTTTTTTTTTTATATTTTTGTATGTGGTTTTTTTTTTTTTTGTAACTAACTTTTAGAACTGTACCCGGTTCCAGGTTCGGGTCTCTCAAAATGCGATGGCATCTTGGGAGACCCTGTGAAAGTGTGCCTAGTCTGTGGAATGCTGTACCCTACGCTAATAGTCAACTAGTGCATGGTAGCGTTCAAAATATTCTTGCTGCAGACACAACATCTTTTTTGGGGGGGTTCGTTGGGTAGGGGTACTCGGGAGGACATAAAGAAAATGCCTCTCATGCAGCCGACTGCATTTGGTTGGGGATGTGAATGGGGGAAGTACGGGCGCTGCAGAAGCGGTGGGTTCCCAATTAGGATTGGCAAATGCAGCAGGAAGGGCACTATGGGCACGACGGGCCTGTGTTTGTCTTTTTGGTGGCAGCGGGACACTACTTGTGCTTGCCACCTCACCAGCTTGAACTGCACTTATGGGACTCGCTACGTCACCAAGTGTTACTGCAGTGCTGGTTTGACTACGACCGGGGTGTACTAGGCCGCTGGCGCTTGCCAGTTCACCAAAACGCTACCAAAAAATCTGTTAGCGATCGCAGGGATCAGGCCTGACTCTGCGAACGCTGCAGTTATGCGTTTAGTGTTCTGTAAGTGACAGTGATCGATCGATACTGCACTTGGGTGGGCTGGGCTGGGCCGGGCGGAGGGGCAAAACGCAGGTGCTAGCAGGTATCTGGGCTGATCCCGCTAACACTGCGTTTGTGGGAACCCTAAACTGCTGGGGACGCCAGTATAGATCTGATCGGATCAGATATTGATCCGTTCAGATACTATACCACTAAGGGAGGCGTATGCTGCGTGCGTGGGTGTTAGCGGTACTGGCGCTAATCTGACGCTGCCTGGGGCTGGTGCTTGCCAGTTCACCAAAACGCTACCAAAAAAACTGTTAGCGATCGCAGGGATCAGGCGTGACTCTGCGAACGCTGCAGTTATGCGTTTAGTGTTTTGTAAGTGACAGTGATCGATTGATACTGCACTTGGGTGGGCTGGGCCGGGCGGACGGGAAAAACGCAGGTGCTAGCAGGTATCTGGGCTGATCCCGCTAACACTGCGTGTTTGGGAACCCTAAACTGCTGGGGACACTAGTATAGATCTGATCGGATCAGATATTGATCCGTTCAGATACTATACCACTAAGGGAGGTGTACGGTGCGTGCGTGGGTGTTAGCGCTACTGGCGCTAACCTGACGCTGCCTGGGGCTGGTGCTTGCCAGTTCACCAAAACGCTACCAAAAAAACTGTTAGCGATCGCAGGGATCAGGCCTGACTATGCGAACGCTGCAGTTATGCGCTTAGTGTTTTGTAAGTGACAGTGATCGATCGATACTGCACTTGGGTGGGCTGGGCTGGGCCGGGCGGAGGGGCAAAACGCAGGTGCTAGCAGGTATCTGGGCTGATCCCGCTAACACTGTGTTTTCGGGAACCCTAAACTGCTGGGGACGCTAGTATAGATCTGATTGGATCAGATATTGATCCGTACAGATACTATACCACTAAGGGAGGCGTATGCTGCGTGCGTGGGTGTTAGCGGTACTGGCGCTAATCTGACGCTGCCTGGGGCGACGCATATCACCGCCGGGCGATCAGGGGGCTAAACCTTTATTCGGTAATAAACGGCGGGTGCCCTGACACTATAAAAAATAAACGAACTAACCAGCGTCACCCGTAACAGTTATACGGTGATCAGTGGTGAAAGGGTTAACTAGGGGGCAATCAAGGGGTTAAAACATTTATTAGGTAGTATATGGGGGTCCCTGTCGCTATAAAACGCTGACGGCGAACCTAAATATTTATGTCCCTAACTAGCGTCACCAGCGACACTAATACAGCGATCAGAAAAATGATCGCTTAGCAACACTGGTGACAGGGGGTGATCAAGGGGTTAAAACTTTATTAGGGGGGGTTAGGAGGGTACCCTAGACCTAAAGGGGGCCTAACATTCACTGCCCTAACACACTAACTGTCACAAACTGACACCAATACAGTAATCAGAAAAAAAAAAAAAAAAAAAAAAAAAAAAAAAACCTGCTTTGTGTCAGTTTGTGACAGGGGGGGGGTGATTGGGGGGGGATCGGGGGGCGATCGGGGGGGGGGGGGATCGGGGTGTAATGTGTGCCTGGCATGTTCTACTGTGTGTGTGTGTGTTGTGCACTCACATTACATGTCTTCTCTCCTCGGCCCGGAACGGAAAATACCGAGCCGAGGAGAGATGACATCATTTCCTCTGCCTCTGTGTACAATACAGAGGCAGGGAAATGATCCCATTGGCTGGGAGCGATCGCGAGGGGGGGGCCATGAATGGATGGCCTCCCCCTCACCACCGATCGCCGGGGGACATTTGCCGACCATCGCAGGCACCGGGGGGGGGTCCGATCGGACCCCCCACCCGCGGGCAGGCAGGGACGTACAGGTAAGCCCTTATGCCTGCCCGTGCCGCTTTGTCGACGTACATCTGTGTGCGGCGGTCGGCAAGTGGTTAAAAAAAGGACACTCTCCTGTCCCACGGTCCAGCGATGTCGGCACCCGAGACCAAATCATCCCTCGGTCCTCGGGTGCTGTCGCTGCCATTCTCTGTTAGGGAATCAGGAAGTGAAGCGATGCGGCTTCACTTCCCGGTTCCCTACTGCACATGCGCGAGTCGCGCTGCGCTTCCTAACTGGTCCCCGCTGTCTCTGGGACTGGTCTGTAGATTGGTCTGTAGCTGGCACAGAGCAAGGGATTTTTATCTGGCTTCAACAATACAGTAATATGTGCATGAGAGGTATGCTTTGGGATAGGGTTGAAGATGTAGTATTGAGTTAAATGCTGGTACAAATTTAGGAACCAGGACTTGACTGAATGTTTTATAATAGAGTAGAGTAAACCCGTCGGGTCCTGGTGCCTTACCCACTGGCAAATTCTTGAGTGCCAAGTTAAAATCTTCTTCCGATATAGGTTTATTAAGTACTACTATTTCATCACTAGTACGTTTTGGGAGAGAAGAGTCTGCTAGATATTTATTTATGAGATCCTCTTTTTCGGTAGACACGCAATGTTGCATTTGATCCGGAAGATTGTACAGAGCTGAATAAAAATCCCTAAAACAGTTTGCTATTTCTGTTGACTTATGCCTCATTTCCACTGAGCGGATCGGTTCGGGTTGGTTCGGTACGGTACGCTATTTTGAGTGTTTCCATTATGAAAGCTGCCCATACAACCGAACCATACCGCACCATTCATGGTCCTGCTTCAGATGTGCTGCCATAGAAAATGGTACGGTACGGTTAGGGCAGAGCTACTGGCATCACACGATACATTCCACTGATTGGTAGATAGAAAAAATGTCAATGCTCACGTCAAAGACATTTTTTCTAAACCCCATATGGCCCCTGGCTGTCCAACTTGCAGTGGAAACTCTCACCTGAATAGGCCAGACCATTCTAACCCTTCCAAACTGTACCGACCCGAATCGTTCCACTCAGTGGAAACGAGGCATAAGTGACCTTTTTATTCTCTTTGGACGTTATGGCCTGAATTAAAGCCTGCATTGCTGGAATCTGGATAGAACATGCAAGGAGCCTGCCTACTTTATTTCCATATTCATAGTATAAACGCCTACTATACAACATCTTTATCTTAACTTTAGATAACATAAGGGAGTTGACCTGTTCTCGCAAATTAGCTAGCTCTGTCATTAATTTTATCGCTTGTGATTTTTTATGTTGGATTTCGATATGGTGTATGGGTGGGATTGATGAGTTCAACTTTCCAAGATGTTCTTTTTTGCGCCTCGAATAAAGTTTAATCAAGGATCCCCTGATGTAACATTTATGAGCTTCCCAAACTGAAAATGATCTAATATCACCAATATCATTTACCGGTAATTCAAAAAAAGTTGAAAGCTCTGCAAGGAGTTGTGTCCTCAACACTTCCTCCTGTAAGATACTTTCATGAAGGTTGTTTTGAGGGGGTTGTGTAGAAGTGGTGAGAGACAAGGTAATAGGGGCATGATGTGACAAAATTATTGGTTCTATGGTACTCTCCACCACATCTTCCACAAGTGCATGGGAAATAAAGAAATAATCGATCCTAGAATAGGTTTGATGTACTGGAGAATAATACTTATAGTCTCGTGCATACATCGCATACAAGCGTGTGGGCTGGATGTGAGAGGTGGATCAGCAGGATGAGTGTGCCAGGACAGGTAGATGTGTCTCATCCCTGATTCCTTTCACCACTCTGCATATCATGCATATCATAGATGAGAAGAGGGTACAGCGGTGGAGCAGATGAGCAGGAGGGTACAGCAGTGAGGAAAATGAGCAGGAGGGGTTCAGAGGTGGGACAGATGAGCAGGAGGGTACAGTAATGTGCCAGATGAGCAGGGGGGGTGTAGTGTTGGGGCAGAAAAGCAGGGGGGTAGAGCAGTGGGGCAGATCTGAAAGGAGGTGTATTGGTGGGGCAGATAAGCAGGGGGTTACAGTGGTGGGGCAGGAGAGCAGGGGGAACAGAGGTGGGGCAGAAGAACAGGGGGGTACAGAGGTGAGACAGATGTGCAGGAGGTACATTGGTGGGGCAGATGAGAAAGCGTGTTACAGAGGTGGGGCAGAGGAGCAGATGGGTTCAGTGTTAGGACACATGAGAAGGTGATTCAGTAGTGAGACAGAAGAGCATGGGGATATGACGGTGGAGCAGATGTGCAGGGAGGTACAGTGGTGGGGCAGATGAGAAAAGGGGTACATTGATGGGGCAGATGAGCAGGGGGGTTACAGTGGTGGGACATAAGAGCAAGGGGGTACAGTGGTGAGGCAGATGTGCAGGAGGTACAGTGGTGGGAGGGATGAGAAGGGGGTTCAGCGGTGAGACAGAAAAGCAAGGGGGTACAGTGATGGGGCAGATGAGCAGGGGGGTTCAGTGTTGGGCCAGATGAGAAGGGAGTTGCAGTGCTGGGAAAGATGAGCAGGGGGTTCAGTGTTGGGGCAGAGGAGAAAGGAGGTACATTGGTGGGACAGAGGAGCAGGGGGTACAGAGGTGGGACAGATGTGCAGAGGAGAAAGGAGGTACATCAGTGGAACACATGAGCAGGGGGTTAGTGGTGGGGAAAAAGAGCAGGGAAAACAGAGGTGGGACAGATGTGCAGGAGGTACAGCCGTGGGGCAGATGAGAAAGGGAGTTACAGTGGTGGGGCAGATGAGCAGGGTGGTACAGTGTTGGGGCAGATGTACAGGGGGTTACAGTGGTGGGACAGATGAGCAGGGGGGTACAGAGGTGGGTCAGATGTGCAGGGTAGTACAGAGATGGGTCAGATGTGCAGGGTAGTACAGTGGTGGGGCAAATGTGCAGGGTGTTACAGTGGTGGGGCAGATGTGCAGGATGTTACAGTGGTGGGGCAGATGTGCAGGGGGTTACAGTGATGGGGCAGATGTGCAGAGAGTTACAGTGGTGGGGCAGATGTGCAGGGCGTTACAGTGGTTGGGCAGATGAGCGGGATGGTGCAGTTGTGGGGCAGATGTACAGGGGGTTACAGTAGTGGGGCAGATGAGAAAGGGGGTACAGTGGTGGGGCAGATGAGCAGGGGGGTACAGTGGTGGGGCAGATGTACAGTGGTGGGGCAGATGTGCAGAGGGTTACAGTGGTGGGGCAGATGAGCAGGGGGGTACAGTGGTGAAACAGATTTGCATGGGGGACAGTGATCTGAGGTGGGAAGGTGCATGAATTGGAGCTAATCTGAGGTGTGGAGTTGCAGAATTTGGGGCTGATCTGAGGCGTGTGAGTGCAGGATGTTAACTTCTCACTACTAAAGTAGTTTACAGCATTTACTTTATAATAAATCCTTTTCATGATTGAGAGTGTGAAGTTGACATTTTTTTGTTATAAAATCGGCACGCTCAATTTCTTTGAAAACATTTTTCCGCACACTGTGCTCAAAAGGTTGCCTACTCCTGCTGTAAGTCATTACACCTAGCCTGATTTCTAGTTGATAAAGAAACAGGTTTTTTTATAAGTAGATATAATTAAATCTAATATATAACAATGTTTTTAAAATTCCTCCATCAGGTGGACAGCTATCAATTGCTGCAGATCCAGCCCTTGTGGATGCATTCCCTACCATTCAAGAACATTTCTTGGTAAACGTAATCTCTTTACCAACCATTTTTTCACATATATATGTTGTTTTTTTTTTTTTGTTGTCTGTGGTATATAAACTAAACAGTCTAATGTACAGAAACCTAGCTCAAGCAAAATAATATATCATAAAAATAATTTAAGAAAGGACCCTTGGTGAAATTCACTATGGATAGCTACAGCTCATGTTTCGTGGCTGTCAAACCCCTAGCACCCATCTTCATATCTAGTGGGAATGTCCTAAGATTAGATCTTATTGGACTTGCATATACCAAGCGGCATATATACTTTTGGGGCAAAGGTTTCCCAGAGTCTCCAAAAGAGGCCCTACTTAACCTGAAATTGCACGCTTGCACGAACACTCAATTTACACTGAACTCTTGTTTACCGCATCCAAACAAGTTCTTGCTAAAGCATGGTGGTCCTCAGACCTCACAATTGCACTAGTTAAATGGAAAATGAATTGGTTGCTATTGTTTTTTTTTTTTTGTTTTTTTTTTTTAGATCAGATTTTAATTTGGATTTTTAACACATAAACATACAAAGAAAAAGCCAAAAAAGCATATCACCAAAAATCTTATCAAACCTGCAACGAAAAAAAAAAAACAATCCCTACCGTTAACATATAGCAAACATGAAACATTGCAGATGGAACCTATTTTACCAGCAAACCTAAATCTGAACAGGCTCATCCCTAGCTCGAGCCCAAACTCATATGGTCTAGCCATGGTGACCAGATTAAGTCAAACCTCTTATGCCGCGTACACACGGTCAAACTCTTCGTCTACAAAAGTCCGACAGACGCCAACGGACCAAATCCGGCGGACAATCCGATCCTGTGTTGGCTTCCCCGGACTTTCATCTGACTTTTCCAGCTGCAAATTTGACGGACTTTAGATTTGGAACATGCTTCAAATCTTTACGTCGTAACTCCACCGGACCCAGAAATCCGCTCGTCTGTATGCTAGTCCGACGGACAAAAACCCACGCTAGGGCAGCTGTTGGCTACTGGCTATCAACTTCCTTATTTTAGTCTGGTGTACGTCATCACGTACGAATCCGTTGGACTTTTGTGTGATTGTATGTAGGCAAGTCCGTTCGTTAGAAAGTCCTCCGCAAGTCCGCCAAAAGTCCGTCGAAAGTCTGTCGGACGTGCTGTCGGACTTTTGTAGACGAAAAGTCCGACCATGTGTACGCGGCATTAGATGGCTTTCTAAGAATAAAAAAATGTTTGTCATAGGAAATGCAATTATTAAGTTCAAATATCAAATCCGATATAATCAGAGGATGCAGGGAGGTCCATTTAAGGGCAATTTGTCTCTGAGTCACAAACAGTGCACGTATTACAAAAGAACACTTTGGTGGCTTAATCAATAAATGACCAACAAAGCCCAATAAGCATGTAAGAGGATCCACTTGAAGATTCGCCTCTAAGATTCCAATAATTGTACCCAGAACCTCTGCCCAATACCTCTGGAGTTTTGGCAGCCCCATAATATGTGTATCGGAGACCACAAATTACCGCATCTAGGGCAAGCCGAATCGGCTCTTAAGCCAAAAGCACAGAAATTCAGGGGTTCTATACACCCTATGTAATATAAAAAAATGGGTTAGCCTGTGCGAAGGTAAAAGTGACACAGAAGGAAGAGTCCGAAGAATCTCTTCCCAGGTATTATTAGGAATGGGCCCAATATCCTGTTCCCACTTTTAGTAGAAGTTGTTTGAACTACTCTCTCCAGCAATGGCACTGGAGGAAACCAAACGGGAAGCTGAAAATTGGGCATGTAGAGCATGGCGTAGGCGTAGCTGCAAAAATTGATAGAATCCCCTCTGGTTCAGAAGAAATTCTTTTAACAGCTGCTCAAAGAATTTGAGTGAACCATTCTCATATAATTGAGACAGAGTAAGAACCAGCACGAGTTCCCACCCCTGAAAACCCTGCAGGGTTGATAGCTCTGGTGAGCCTTTGAATACCCCAAATAGGGGAATATTTATTAAGGGAGGAAGCCCCCATTAACTTCTTGACAGAATCCCACACCTTGAACAGCAGTACAAAGGTGGGCATGACAGAAAAAACAGAGCACCCAGACAACCCCTCCAGGGTAAGCAACGGTGGGCGTACCTGGAACACAAAGGTTGCTATTCTTAATGCCTCTGTTCATAAAATTTGAATGAGTTCGGACTCCATAGATAAACACCTATTTCCCTATAGACTTTGACCATAGCATTCCTTTTGTGTTAGGATAGGATCCATTCTTAGATCTCTCATCCCTTCCCTCCCATTTAACTTGAGATGAGATGTCCCTCCCTCTATTCTACTTTTTTCTTCTCACCTAAAAGATGTTAGGCCCTGGACTCGCATGTCAAACATTCCAGCCTGTAATCAGTAGCTGACCTTGTTCTTCCCATATCTATGTGATTTTTGTAGCTCTATATTCCTGAGCCTTTTTGGTGCTAACCAGACATCATGTACCCTAATGGTTTCATGCCATCTGAGGATATTCTTTTTTTAGGATTGTTAAAAACAACTTATTGTCAAATATTTGTTTATGATTAGAGATGGGTGTGGGCTAGTGAAGGGTCCCTTAATATTAATACAGGTACCACTGTATATATCTTGTACTTATATCTCGTCAACTGTTCTATTGTCAAACTCTCAATAAAAACTCATTAAAACAGAAAATAAGGGCCATTTCAGACTATATGTACAGTAAAATGTATGCTACACACGGTAACTCAAGTACAGCGTTGTGGTATTTTGCAGAGTTATTGATTTTGAAAGTATCCTAACGCAACAAACCAAACAAAACTAAAGAAAATTCCCAGCTCAACTCACCACCCAGCCTGCAACCAACCAAATTCTCTTGTCTAACAGTTTGCATTAAAAACAGGGGTTTGGTTTTCACACATTTGCAAGTACTGTATATGAGTAAGCTGCAGAGCCACGCCATGACACCCCAATATTATCTGCAGTCCTAACTCTGTAAATGTATGAGAGCCTCTATAGTAGAAGCACATGCATTCTTATGGATATATAGAGGGCAGGTGAGCCTGGAGGGAGCCCACCCTTCCTTAAAGGCACAGGGGCGCGCTGGACACCCAGCACATAGCACAATGGCAGCAAAGGTGTCCAGTGCGTCCCCTTACCAGCATTACATCAGTACAAACAACTAGCCACTGCCTCCACCTATAATTGGCCTTTGCAGCAAGGAGCACATGGTAGGGGAGACGCATGTGAAATAAGACCATAAAAATTCCAAGCTCAACTCACCAGCCAGCCTGTAACCAACCAAATTCTGCTGTCAAACAATTTGTGTCTGGACACCCAGCACATAGCACAATGGCAACAAAGGTGTCCAACAAACCAAAGCATCTACATGCAATGCACCGCATGACTAACATACTACTGTGCATTGTAGTGTGCTGTGTCGGAAAAAAATGTACGTCCAATTTTGTGGTGTGTTTATTTGAACACTCGCATAGGTCTGAATGGGCACTATGTTGTTTGGTAAGTAATAATGGATAATAAATGGTGCAGAAAGCTCTTCATATGGGACTGCGTTCAGGAAGCTAACAAACCAGAATAATGATCCTTGATTAAAAAAGTCTGGGTTTTTAAAATTATGATTAATGAATAAAAAATAAAGTTCTGTATCCTTGTGTTAAAGCTTTGTGAATTGAGCCTATAGATAACAGAAGTATTCTTATTGGTGTAGTGACAAGAGCCAGCCACCAATCCCAAAATATTCCACTTTTTATCACTTTTATTTCCCTTATTAAAAAAAAAATAAAAAATAAACCAATAAAAAAGGGACAAACTTGATGTACTGCTTGGTCTTTTTTCTGCTGGCACTCTTCTATGACACGGTTTAGCATGTTGTAAGCCATGTGTGAAAATGCAGCAGTGCCAATTCTATACTGTAAATAGAACAAATAACAGTGGGTGGGAAAACTCCAAACCCCAGACAGGAAAATTGAAACCATAATTCCAAAAAAGTTGGAACGCTGTGTAAAATCTACTTAAAGAGGAGTTCCGCCTGGGAAAATAAATAAAAAAGTCAGCAGTTACAAATAGTGCAGCTGCTGACTTTTAATATAAGGACACTCACCTGTCCAGGGAGCCCGCAATGTCAGCACCTGAAGCCGATCTTCGGATCGATTCCCGGGTGCTGCTGCCGCCATTCCTGGTAAGGAAACCAGGTTGTGAAGACTTTCGGCTTCACTCCTGGTTCCCTATTGCGCATGCGTGAGTCGTGCTGCGCATTCTGAATGGTCCCTGCTGTCTTCTGGGATGGGACCTGTGTGTCTCCCAGAAGACAGCGGGGGGGAGGGGCCGGACATGGCGTAGTTTGCCACACAATGTGCGGCGTTCTTTTGCCGGAAGTGGGAGCAAATGCCTGGATTTGACAGGTATCTGCTCTCCCCCCCCCCTGAAAAGCCAAATGTGACACCGGAGGGGGGGGGATCTGATCCACGGAAATTCCATTTCCTGGGTGGAACTCCACTTTAACCACTTCCAGTCCAAGGACATCATATGACGTCCTGGATTTTGAGTGGGATATCTGAATGATACCTGCATATCATCTTTTTCAGCCGGCGATTCCCTGCACCATAAGAACAATCATAGCAGCAGTTCAGCTGTTTGATCGTTCTTGCAGGCAGTGGGAGGGGACCCCCCCTACCCACCGGCCTCCAGTGCTTCTATAGGCTCGCCCATGCGATCGGTAAGCCGGGGAAGGAATCCACCGATGCCGGAACTAGCGCATAGAGATTTCCGGTGACTAGATGGTCCCCAGTCATCTCTTTGACCTTCGGAGGCCCGGGCGTGACATTGTGACGTCACGTTCGACTGGTGGAAGTAAACATTGCCGGGACTCAGGGCGTGGCCTGGACAGCGATGTGAGCAGACGTGTGTGACTGAAGCTCCGCTCGCAGCAGATCCTTCTACTCAAATCCTTTGCCTCAGAAACGCTGCAATCGATCACTAAACCCTCTGGGATCTGGCACACTAACCCGGGTGCATTATGTCTCCGCCGAAACGGAATACCGCTGCCTCTTCATCGCTGGAGCGGTATCGGAGGACGGAGCGGGACTCTGAGGGACAAGATGGCGCCGGGCCAGCAACACACGCGGCCCCCCCTGCAGATCAAGAACCGGACGGCACTGCTAAGGTATTAGAAGCAATATCCCTATGCCAATCCACTCTAACATCCAAAATAGAGGAGGTAAAAGTGGACATTTCACTTATAAGGCACGACATGACCAAACTCAGGGAGCGGGTCACTGAAGCTGAGACTAGGCTTGGGCAGCAGAGGACACTTAATACCCTATGCAGCATTCGCAAGAGGACCTGCAGCGCCAGCTGCAACAGTTAGCACAAAAGCAAGACGACTTGGAGAACCGGACCCGTAGGTCCAACCTCCGGTTTATTGGACTACCGGAGGGCTCTGAGGGCACAGACCCAGCCACCTTTCTTGAGCAACTTTTGATTGCTACATATGGCAGAGAGGCCTTCTCGGCAACATTTGTTGTGGAGCGTGCTCACCGCATGCCGGCTCGACGCCCGCCTGAGGGGGCGCCCCCACGAACTTTCATTGCAAAATTATTAAACTTCAGGGACCGTGACGCGGTCCTGCGCCTGGCCAGACTAAAAGGAAACATTCCATTTCAATCCGGATTCATCTCAGCGTTTCCAGACTTCTCGGCGGAGGTCCAGCGACAAAGAGCACGATTTACTGAAGTCAAACGCCGTCTGAGAGCACACCACATTAAGTATGCAATGCTGTTCCCAGCCCGCCTTCGTATTGTCGGTGAAGATCGGGTACATTTTTTTGAGGATCCAAATCTGGCTTCAGCATGGCTGGACCAACAAGACGCACAGAAGAACCGACCTGCCTAAACCATGCTTCGACCAGCAACAATACGTGAGTGTCATTTTACAACTCCCCCTATGCACCATCCTTCATGACTGCCATAACATACGTCTATAGATGTGCCTACAGTGATTCCAAGTTATATGCCATTGGAGAGATACTGATAGCTACAAGGCATGATTCTGAACTTGGTTGCAAACGATCCTGCTTCTTACTTGGCAACCTCTTGAAGGTACCAAAGTGCCTTCAAGGCTGTGTGAACCTTAAGTGACCCACCCCACGTAGTCCATAAATCCTCCTAAAACTGCCTTCATGTCATCCATTTCTGATCTGAGCAGGCGCTCCTCCTGTGTCAATTGACCAGTTCCCCCCCCCCCCCTCCTGGCTTTTTTATTTTTCCTGAACCCTTATCATGCTACTAACTGCTCCAAACCGGAACACAGGGAAATGTCATCGGTCTATAACCACAATATATATGCGATATCTGCTATAGACTCTGCCCATCCCTATCTGCTAGAAGCTGCAGCGGAGTACGGATTCAGATTCAGGAAATTTTCTTGTTCTAATTGTTAACCCTTACTGCGGTTGCTCTATCGCTGGACTGTTACCCAGTAATTGTTCGCCCCCCCTTGGGAGACTGTTGTTTCGCCACTGGCGCTGCCCAATAGGCTACCGCCATTGTCGACATGTTCAATGTGCATTATAGCACAAGTTTTGGGATATATGCTCCAGTCAAGTTTGGGAGGCTGAGGGCAGGGAGGGTGGGAAGGGAAAATGTTACGGATAATGTTAAGGTAAAGAACATGTATAATAATCTGCAATGCAATGAAATGAACGTATGTACATGCTATTTTGGGAGAGGAAGAAGCGGAGGTACATTTGCACTAGTGTGGAGGGGGTTGGCATGTGTCCCAAGTAAACACCTTGTTCATACCCTCTTTATAAAATTCGCTATGCCACAAGCATGGTTAACTTAAAATTCCTCACTTGGAATGTCCGAGGGATCAGAGACAAACTAAAACGCACGGCAATTTTTACCTGCCTCAAAACATACTGTGCAGATATAACAGTATTAGTTGAGACACACGTTACAGGACAACTCCAGCTTGCGCTGAAGCGGCCCTGGATAGGATGGGCATTCCATGCCACCCACTCTCCATACTCTCGGGGGTCTCGGTTCTCATTGCTAAAACTACCCCTTTCGCAATTATCTCGGTGCGTACAGACCCCCAAGGTAGCTTTATCTTCATACACTGCACACTATGCGGCTCGCAATATTTGATCATGGCATTTTACATACCCCCGTCATACAAATACAATCTAATTACAGAAGGCTTACTTTATATGACACAGCACCCCAATATACCAGCAATTTGGTTGGGGGATTTCAATATGGTCTTGAACCCCCAGATGGATAGAATACAATCAAGCCAGAATGCCCACCTCCCTGACACCACTAGACTAGGACGCACGCTAAAAGAATTTTCATTGACTGACGCATGGAGATACAAACACCCCCATGACCAGACATATTCATGCTTCTCGGCAACCCACTCCTCCATGTCCCGAATAGACCTTATTCTAATCTCTGACACACTAATTCCCCGACTAACAGGCTCAGGATACAACACTAGATCCCTGTCTGACCATGCCCCTTGTTGGGCAACCCTCCAATTGGCCCAAAACGCAGGACCTCACACCTGGCGTCTACACCCCTTCTGGCTCTCCATGTTGAAAGACCAAGAAGACATACACAAAGAATGGCAATTCTATTTTAATGTCAACAAGGACACTGCCTCAGTGGGACATGTTTGAGAAGCCTATAAATTACACGTTCGCACAATCCTTTCCTTGCGCATAAATAGAATAAAAGCCTCTTCCGCCCTAATTATTAATCAAGCCTTAGACAAAGCAGATTTACTAGCACAAGAATTTCATAAAGACCCCACTCAGGACAGAGCAACAGCAATCAGACTACACACCCGTCTTTTAGACCACTTGCAATACGAAAATGCTAAAAAGAAACTCTTCTTTCTAAAACAACGCATATTTGAACAAGGGGAGCGAGCCGGTAAATTGTTAGCATACTTGGCTCACCAAGACATTAACCCCCCAGTGGTAGTAACCCTACTAGGTCCTCATAATGACATACTCTCAGATCCCCCTGCAGTTGCAGAAGTATTTCGGAAATATTATTTAGATTTATATTCCTCCAAGGTGGGAGTCACTGCCCAGGAGACTAGTACGTTTCTCCGGGATGTCCCCTTTCCACAACTATCTGAGACCCAACTGCAAGACCTAGAGGCCCCTCTCACGGTGGATGAAATCGCCTTAGCTATAGCATCGTTAGCACCATCCAAGGCACCGGGTGGGGATGGCATACCATTAGACTTTTACGCAGCATACTCTGAGATACTAGCCCCTGAGCTCCTGAAATTATATAATCACATCTTTGAAACAGAATCCCTTCTAAAACCCTTCTAAAACTCTTCGCCAGGCAGTAATTATAGTAATCCCCAAACCAGGCAAAAACCCCCAACTACCAGAATCATACCGCCCAATCTCGCTCCTCCAGGCTGACATTAAAATACTAGCCAAAATACCAGCTATGCGCCTCAATACTAGTATTCTTTCCCTCATTCATCCCGATCAGACGGGATTCATGCCTGGAAAAAACACAGCAATGAATCTCAGACGCCTCCACATGAACATCCAAGCAGACCATGAGAACACGAGAGATAGAGCGATAGTAGCACTTGACGCCGCAAAGGCGTTCGATTCGGTAGAATGGGGATATCTTTGGGAATGTCTCAGGGGCGATTCGGACCTAACTTTATAAAATGGGTACAATTACTATATTACTCACCAATGGCTAGTGTGGTAGTGAACGGATGGACATCTGATCCCTTCCCCCTGGGAAGGGGAACTCGCCAGGGATGCCCACTGTCCCCTTTATTGTATGCCCTAGCGGTGGAACCCCTCGCCATTTCCCTTAGGCAGAACCCACACATTCATGGGCTACGGGTGGGACCTGTGACAGAGACGTTAAGTTTGTACGCAGATGACATGCTTCTCTATCTAGAGGATACTGGCCCATCGCTACAAGCAGTCCTATCGACCATCGAGGAATTTGGTAAACACTCAGGTCTCAGTATGAATTGGTCCAAATCCCTGATCCTCCCCCTTGACGTGACATCTCCAACACACAGTGCAGCTTCTCTCCTCTGCAGAGAGTTGCTTCTATCAAATACTTAGGCATAGAGATTACTAGGCACCCACTGGAATTTATCGCTAACAATATAGAACAGCTTTTCTCTTATTTAAAATCCCGTACACAAACATGGGCAAGACTCCCACTGGGAATAATGGGTAGAGTCAACTTGTTTAAGATGATACTATTGCCAAAGTTCCTTTATGTGCTCTGGAACTCCCCAATACTCATTCCCCTTAAAATCTTTAAAACAATTGAAAAAATTATTAATTCTTTTATTTGGGGCCCTCATAGACACAAATTGGCCTGGAACACACTCAAGAACCCGACCTCCTCCGGAGGTGCAGCCTTACCAGATTTGTACACATACTATATAGCAGCTCAGCTCTCACACTTTTATTACATTCACAAGACAGATGGAGAAAGATACCAATTCTTAGTATGTAAACAAGCTAATAGTAATTTGTATTCCCCATTACAAGTCCTATTTAGAGGTGGGAACAGAAGGCATAAGAGAAAAGACCGAAACTTGCTACTGTCCCAACATAGAAACGTATGGGAAAGGGCGACCAAACTTATTGGAGCCGACTTCTTTCACTCGCACACACCCCTATGGCACAACCCACAACTGAATGAGCTGACATCCCTATCTGGGGCTACCAGTTGGGCCGCTAAGGGGATAGTATTCCTATTCCAGGTCATTACTATATTTGGTGTGAGACACTTCCAAACACTATGTGAGGAATTTGACCTCCTCCCCCCCCCCACATGCAATTTAGATACATGCAACTAAAACACGCGCTCCAGGCTCAGTTTACGAATGGTCTCCCCAACCCACAAACACTGTCTTTGGTAGATGTAATTACAGGAACAAACCCAGACAAAATTATTTCCACCCTATACACTGTGCTGCGAAACAAGTCGGTAGCAAGGATTATTGACACAGCAAGGATTGGATGGGAAGAGGACGTAGGGTCAATAGACATCTCGGACTGGGAGGATATACTTGAGAATGTTAACCACTTGCCGACCGCCTCACGCCTATATACGTGAGCAGAATGGCACGGGCAGGCAAAATCACGTACCTGGTACGTGATTGCCTTCCTGCGGTCGGCATTTGGCTGGGAGAGTTGAGAGACGAGGGGGAGGCCATCCGATCGTGGCCCCCCCCTTGCGATCGCTCCCAGCCAATGAGAAACATCCTCTGCCTCTGTATAGTACACAGAGGCAGAGGATGTGATGTCATCTCTCCTCGGCTCGGGAGTTTCCGTTCCGGCCCGAGGAGAGACGACATGTAAGTAAGTGCACAACACACACACAACACAGTAGAACATGCCAGGCACACTAAACACCCCGATCCCCCCCCGATCCCCCCCAATCACCCCCCCCCCTGTCACAAACTGACACCAAGCAGGTTTTTTTTTTTTTCTGATTGCTGCATAGTGTCAGTTTGTGACAGTTACAGTGTTAGGACAATTAGGGTTAGCCCCCTGTAGGTCTAGGGTACCCCCTAACCCCCCCTAATAAAGTTTTAACCCCTTGATCACCCCCCGTCACCAGTGTCACTAAGCGATCATTTTTCTAAACGCTGTATTAGTGTCGCTGGTGACGCTAGTTAGTGAGGTAAATATTTAGGTTCGCCGTCAGCGTTTTATAGCGACAGGGACCCCCATATACTATCTAATAAATGTTTTAACCCCTTGATTGCCACCTAGTTAACCCTTTCACCACTGATCACCGTATAACTGTTACGGGTGACGCTGGTTAGTTCGTTTATTTTTTATAGTGTCAGGGCACCCGCCGTTTATTACCGAATAAAGGTTTAGCCCCCTGATCGCCCGGCGGTGATATGCGTCGCCCCAGGCAGCGTCAGATTAGCGCCAGTACCGCTAACACCCACGCACGCTGCATACGCCTCCCTTAGTGGTATAGTATCTGATCGCATCAATATCTGATCCGATCAGATCTATACTAGCGTCCCCAGCAGTTTAGGGTTCCCAAAAACGCAGTGTTAGCGGGATCAGCCCAGATACCTGCTAGCACCTGCGTTTTGCCCCTCCGCCCAGCCTAGCCCAGCCCAGCCCAAGTGCAGTATCGATCGATCACTGTCACTTACAGAACACTAAACGCATAACTGCAGCGTTCGCAGAGTCAGGCCTGATCCCTGCGATCGCTAACAGTTTTTTTGGTAGCGTTTTGGTGAACTGGTAAGCACCAGCCCCAGGCAGCGTCAGGTTAGCGCCAGTACCGCTAACACCCACGCACGCACCGTACACCTCCCTTAGTGGTATAGTATCTGAACGGATCAATATCTGATCCAATCAGATCTATACTAGCGTCCCCAGCAGTTTAGGGTTCCCAAAAACGCAGTGTTAGCGGGATCAGTCCAGATACCTGCTAGCACCTGCGTTTTGCCCCTCCGCCCGGCCCAGCCCAGCCCACCCAAGTGCAGTATCGATCGATCACTGTCACTTACAGAACACTAAACGCATAACTGCAGCGTTCGCAGAGTCAGGCCTGATCCCTGCGATCGCTAACAGTTTTTTGGTAGCGTTTTGGTGAACTGGCAAGCGCCAGCGGCCTAGTACACCACGGTCGTAGTCAAACCAGCACTGCAGTAACACTTGGTGACGTGGCGAGTCCCATAAGTGCAGTTCAAGCTGGTGAGGTGGCAAGCACAAGTAGTGTCCCGCTGCCACCAAAAAGACAAACACAGGCCCGTCGTGCCCATAGTGCCCTTCCTACTGCATTCGCCAATCCTAATTGGGAACCCACCGCTTCTGCAGCGCCCGTAATTCCCCCATTCACATCCCCAACCAAATGCAGTTGGCTGCATGAGAGGCATTTTTATGTCCTCCCGAGTACCCCTACCCAACGAACCCCCCCAAAAAGATGTTGTGTCTGCAGCAAGCGCGGATATAGGCGTGACACCCGCTATTATTGTCCCTCCTGTCCTGACAATCCTGGTCTTTGCATTGGTGAATGTTTTGAACGCTACCATTCACTAGTTGAGTATTAGGGTAGGGTACAGCATTCCACAGACTAGGCACACTTTCACAGGGTCTCCCAAGATGCCATCGCATTTTGAGAGACCCGAACCTCGAACCGGTTACAGTTATAAAAGTTACAAGTTTGCAAAAAAAACACAAACAAAAATAAAAAAAAATAGTTGTTGTTTTATTCTCTCTCTCTATTCTCTCTCTATTGTTCTGCTCTTTTTTACTGTATTCTATTCTGCAATGTTTTATTGTTATTATGTTTTATCATGTTTGCTTTTCAGGTATGCAATTTTTTATACTTTACCGTTTACTGTGCTTTATTGTTAACCATTTTTTGGTCTTCAGGTACACCATTCACGACTTTGAGTGGTTATACCAGAATGATGCCTGCAGGTTTAGGTATCATCTTGGTATCATTCTTTTCAGCCAGCGGTCGGCTTTCATGTAAAAGCAATCCTAGCGGCTAATTAGCCTCTAGACTGCTTTTACAAGCAGTGGGAGGGAATGCCCCCCCCCCACCGTCTTCCGTGTTTTTCTCTGGCTCTCCTGTCTCAACAGGGAACCTGAGAATGCAGCCGGTGATTCAGCCAGCTGACCATAGAGCTGATCAGAGACCAGAGTGGCTCCAAACATCTCTATGGCCTAAGAAACCGGAAGCTACAAGCATTTTATGACTTAGATTTCGCCGGATGTAAACAGCGCCATTGGGAAATTGGGGAAGCATTTTATCACACCGATCTTGGTGTGGTCAGATGCTTTGAGGGCAGAGGAGAGATCTAGGGTCTAATAGACCCCAATTTTTTCAAAAAAGAGTACCTGTCACTACCTATTGCTATCATAGGGGATATTTACATTCCCTGAGATAACAATAAAAATGATTTAAAAAAAAAAATGAAAGGAACAGTTTAAAAATAAGATAAAAAAGCAAAAAAATAATAAAGAAAAAAAAAAAAAAAAAAAAAAGCACCCCTGTCCCCCCTGCTCTCGCGCTAAGGCGAACGCAAGCGTCGGTCTGGCGTCAAATGTAAACAGCAATTGCACCATGCATGTGAGGTATCACCGCGAAGGTCAGATCGAGGGCAGTATTTTTAGCAGTAGACCTCCTCTGTAAATCTAAAGTGGTAACCTGTAAAGGCTTTTAAAGGCTTTTAAAAATGTATTAATTTTGTTGCCACTGCACGTTTGTGCGCAATTTTAAAGCATGTCATGTTTGGTATCCATGTACTCGGCTTAAGATCATCTTTTTTATTCCATCAAACATTTGGGCAATATAGTGTGTTTTAGTGCATTAAAATTTTAAAAAGTGTGTTTTTTCCACAAAAAATGCGTTTGAAAAATCGCTGCGCAAATACCGTGCGAAAAAAAAATGAAACACTCACCATTTTAATCTGTAGGGCATTTGCTTTAAAAAAATATATAATGTTTGGGTGTTCAAAGTAATTTTCTTGCAAAAAAAAATAATTTTTTCACGTAATCAAAAAGTGTCAGAAAGGGTTTTGCCTTCAAGTGGTTAGAAGAGTGGGTGATGTGTGACATAAGCTTCTAAATGTTGTGCATAAAATGCCAGGACAGTTCAAAACCCCCCCAAATGACCCCATTTTGGAAAGTAGACACCCCAAGCTATTTGCTGAGAGGCATGTCGAGTCCATGGAATATTTTATATTGTGACACAAGTTGCGGGAAAGAGACAAATTTTTTTTTTTTTTGCACAAAGTTGTCACTAAATGATATATTGCTCAAACATGCCATGAGGATATGTGAAATTACACCCCAAAATACATTCTGCTGCTTCTCCTGAGTACGGGGATACCACATGTGTGGGACTTTTTGGGAGCCTAGCTGCGCACGGGACCCCGAAAACCAAGCACCGCCTTCAGGCTTTCTAATGCCGCGTACACACGGTCGGACTTTTCGTCTACAAAAGTCCAACGGACGCTGACGGACTAAAGCTGGCTGGTAATCCGATCGTGTGTGGGCTTCTCCGGACTTTCAACGGACTTTTTTAGCCTCAAATCCGACGGACTTTAGATTTGAAACATGCTTCAAATCTTTCCGACGGACTCGAGTCCGGTCGAAAAATCCGCTCGTCTGTATGCTAGTCCGACGGACAAAAACCCACGCTAGGGCAGCTATTGGCTACTGGCTATGAACTTCCTTATTTTAGTCCGGTGTACGTCATCACGTAAGAATTCGACGGACTTTTGTGTGATCGTGTGTAGGCAAGTCTGTTCGTTAGAAAGTCCGCCGCAAGTCCGTCGAAAGTCCGCCAAAAGTCCGTCGAAAGTCTGTCGGACAGGCTGTCGGACTTTTGTAGCTGAAAAGTCCGACCGTGTGTACGCCCCATAAGGGCGTAAATTTTTGATTTCACTCTTCACTGCCTATCACAGTTTCGGAGGCCATGGAATGCCCAGGTGGCACAAAACCCCCCAAAATGACCCCATTTTGGAAAGTAGACACCCCAAGCTATTTGCTGAGAGGTATAGTGAGTATTTTGCAGACCTCACTTTTTGTCACAAAGTTTTGAAAATTGAAAAAAGAAAAAAAAAAATTTTTTTCTGGTCTTTCTTCATTTTCAAAAACAAATGAGAGCTGCAAAATACTCACCATGCCTCTCAGCAAATAGCTTGGGGTGTCTATTTTCCAAAATGGGGTCATTTGGGGGGGTTTTGTGCCATCTTGGCATTTTATGGCCTTCAAAACTGTGATAGGTAGTGAGGCGTGAAATCAAAAATTTATGCCCTTAGAAATCCTGAAGGCGGTGCTTGGTTTTCGGGGCCCTGTACGCGGCTAGGCTCCCAAAAAGTCCCACACATGTGGTATCCCCATACTCAGGAGAAGCAGCTGAATGTATTTTGGGGTGCAATTCCACATATGCCCATGGCCTGTGTGAGCAATATATCATTTAGTGACAACTTTTTGTAAATTTTTTTTTTTTTTTTGTCATTATTCAATCACTTGGGACAAAAAAAATAAATATTCAATGGGTTCAACATGCCTCTCAGCAATTTCCTTGGGGTGTCTACTTTCCAAAATGGGGTCATTTGGGGGGGTTTTGTACTGCCCTGCCATTTTAGCACCTCAAGAAATGACATAGGCAGTCATAAACTAAAAGCTCTGTAAATTACAGAAAATGTACCCTAGTTTGTAGACGCTATAACTTTTGCGCAAACCAATAAATATACGCTTATTGACATTTTTTTTACCAAAGACATGTGGCCGAATACATTTTGGCCTAAATGTATGACTAAAATTTAGTTTATTGGATTTTTTTTATAACAAAAAGTAGAAAATATCATTTTTTTTCAAAATTTTCGGTCTTTTTCCGTTTATAGCGCAAAAAATAAAAACGGCAGAGGTGATCAAATACCATCAAAAGAAAGCTCTATTTGTGAGAAGAAAAGGACACAAATTTCATTTGGGTACAGCATTGCATGACCGCGCAATTAGCAGTTAAAGCGACGCAGTGCCGAATTGTAAAAAGTGCTCTGGTCAGGAAGGGGGTAAAATCTTCCGGGGCTGAAGTGGTTAAAAAAACATCACCTAAGATTTCAGAACGCCTGACTCAACTGTATATAATACATAAATCCTATCTCACGCCTTCTAGAATCGCCAAATTCTCCCCACATCAAAACCCGAACTGCCCAAGATGCTCTAGTAACCCGTGCTCGTTCTTCCACCTATTATGGCTATGCCCGGTGATACAAAGTTACTGGACACAGATTATAAAATTCCTGCATGATCACATGGGATCACCGATCCAACTTGACCCCAAAGTATGTCTCCTTGGACTACTTCCAGATGCCACCACAGATAGATCCCTAGTCATATTTCTCAGCGAATCATTTTTTTGCGCCAGAAAATTAGTTGCTAAACATTGGTTGAGTACAGACCCTCCCACCATACAGTCCTGGCTTAGAGAAGTGAATCCGTCATTACCATATAATGATTATGTACAAACACAGGGGATGTCCAAACAAGTACCATAAAATAGGGATAAATGGTTAAACAATGCTAATACATGTGTGAGCTAACTTACGATGTTAATCTGTATACCCGATACATGGGACATGGTAATTGTCCAACACAACGCCGCAATGTGATATACTGTAGCCTATATCAAATGTTATAACTCCTATTTTTGATGGTGATGACTTCTGGAAAATGCCAATTGCCGTTACTTAAAGCCTTATAGGTATACATGCACTGCCACACTCCTCAGGTTACATTGTACTTACCTGCGTTCAATGTACAACATCCTTTCCTACGTCTGTATGACATGTAACTACCAATGTATGTTAACCTTTCTTGTTCACAATAAACATGTTCTTTTTAAAAAAAAACAAAAAACATTGCCGGGACTCGGCTGGAAAGACGGAGATCGTTTATTTTTATTTTTTTACCCCACATCCACCCATAAAGAGGACCTGCCACAAACTACTCCTATTACAAGGGATGTTTATATTCCTTGTAATAGGAATAAAAGCGTTTAAACAAACTAAATTTAAAGAGAAAGTGTAAAAATAAAAAAGTAAAATAAACAATAAAAAAATAAATAAAAATTTAAAACGTTCCGTTCCAGGTGCGCCCCCCCTTCCACATGCGCCCCCTCTCCCACAGAATCAAACGCATGCGTAAGTGGCGCCCACATATGTGAAAGGCGTTCAAATCACACATGTGAGGTTTCACCGTGAGCGTTACAGCGAGAGCAACAATTCTAGCCGAAGACCTCCTCTGTAACTCTAAATAGGTGACCTGTAAAAATGTTTAAAGCGTCGCCTATGGAGAGTACCAAAGTTTGGCGCCATTTCACAAGTGTGTGCAATTTTAAAACGTAACATGTTAAGTATCTATTTACTCGGCGTAACATCATTTTTCATATTATACAAAAAAATTGGGCTAACTTTACTGTTTTTTTTTTAAATTCATGAAACTGTTTGTTTCAAAAATGTGTTTGAAAAATTGCTGCGCAAATACTGTGTGACATAAAAAGTTGCAACGACTGCCATTTTATTCTCATTTAATCAAATTATTGTGTTCATTTAGAGTAGAATAAGCATTTACGTCTTTATATATTATTTATTTTCCAGGAGTCAGTGGATTTCCTGGCACTAAACCTGGAATATAATTGCCAGGATTCTAACCTACTGCCAACATGGACAGCCTATAAGGTAAGATTTGTGGCCAGCAAGAAGAGGTACTTCAAATAATAATAAAAAAAAAAGCAAAATGTCTTTATTATTCTACTTTGAGATCCTAGTAATTTTCATATAATTATAATAAACACATAGCAGCACCCCAGTAGAGATCCTTGGCATCCTCTATTACATCAAATGGCTAAAAAGTAGCTTGACAGAAGGGCACTCTAGAAAGATTCAACTTCATATGGGCCTCTTGGAGACGCCATGTATCTGAGTCACATACGGTCTCCTCTAGGCTAGATATGGCGTTGCTTGCCTTGGCGGACTCAGACTTTCAACTACTTGTACATTGGGGTCGACCCCCTTACCTGACCCTTTGACTTGGCCGTTGCAGGTTCTTGTTTGTACTCTTTTTTTTTTTCGGCCTGTGTCTTAGACGGGGGTTGCTGAGTTTTGAACTGCTGGTTAGCCATGCGTCCTTCCCATCCTTTTTTTTATTTTTATTGGGTGCTGTTATCGTACTCTTTCACATTTTGTTGGCTCTATTCCTTTATTGTTTTGTTTTTGTAGACTGCAGCCTAGGATTTGCCTTATTTTTTTTTATTGTTGGTTGGTCTGTTATCGATGTATGACGATTTACATAATCTGATCCCTCCCTGGGGTGCTTTTTCTTTTTCGTTTTTCTTTTTTGCCTTAGAACACGCCTCTCTATTTGGGAGCTTGAGGCACTACGTCTCTCAACTACTTACCGCCCGTAGGACATCCACGGATGTCCTTGGGTTTCAGTAGTTATAGTTCAGTAGTTATACCGGGATGATGCCTATACCTACAGGCATCATCCTGGTATGGATCTTTTCAGCTGACGATTACCTTTCCATCAGAAGTGATTAGAGTGGCTTATTAGCAAATCGATCAATTCGTGGGTGGTGGAAGGGGGGTGATTTAACCTGTTACATTGCATACCTTGCTCACAAGTGGTTACAGTCTATTATTCTGTCTTTGTATTTGAAAATTCGAATTTAAGAATACTTAAAAAAAAAAAATGTAGCTTGACAGATATGCTTACGTGTTTCAGCCACTCCAGAGCCCTACTTATTACTATGAATAAGGCCCTGAGTGGCTGAAACACGGCAGTGTAACCATCAAGCAGCTTTTTAGACTTTTGATGTAAAAATTATTGCCAAGGATCGTTACTGGAGTGCCGACTTGTGTTTATAATGATCGTTACTGGAGTGGCTTGCAGAGACTGAAGCTGAGCACCAGTGTTCCCTGATGAATGGAATTGGGTGAGATCAGGTGTGCACATGTTCAATGAGAGATTATTGACAAACTCTGCAATGTTGCCTGTGCACATAATGATAAACAAGGGATCAGTCATAGACATGTTTATTAAAACAATCTTTTGCTCAAAAACTGTCTTTTGACACAAAAAAGAAAAAAAATAATTTGGTAACATTTTTATTAAATCTTCTACCATATTCCTTTTCCATAGAATTTTGTTGTTGCTGATGAAACCACACTTTTAGTGCAGTGTGCTTCAGAAAAATACAGTACCTGGGCCCTTTTACCGGGATATTCAAGGTCCCTTTCTATATGTTTATCTCTCTAACAGCTGTTGTCGATTTCCCCCACATAAGCTGATCTTTTAATTGTCCACCATTTCCTTTTCGTAACCAGAATGTGGCTCATAACCATAGGGGTGCGCACAGGGGATGCCAGGTGTGCCTGGGCACACCCTTGACACCCCATGTGGCTCGGATTCCCTCTGCTGCCTGGGCCCCTATGTCATTTACTCACCCCTTCCTTTTGTGAATGAACATGGTGAGTGATCGGTACTGGGTTCACACCTATGCAAATTGGATGCGGGTTTCCCCGCATCCAATTCACATGACAGGAGACTGTGACCGGCTCTCAATGGAGCTGGTTCACACATCTCCGGGGGGGCCACAGAGCGTACAGCAGAAGGGTCCTGTGCGTCTTTGGCTCCGTTTCAGCTCTGAATTCAGGCAAAAATTCAGACCTGAAACGGTAAGCAGGGATGCAACGGACCCCCTGCTGTGCCCCGCGCCGCACATAGTGTGAACCCAGCCTAAAAAAAAAGGAGAAAATTAACAGCTTAGAAGAGAACTGAGCATGCTCAGTAGATGTGGCAATGGCTGGTCTACACAGTCTCAGGCTGCAGCGGGGACACAGACAAGGGAGGATCAGCAGGATCAACCAGGATTTTTGCAGAATACAAAAAATGAATCCCATTGAGTATGAACACTATGTAAAAACAGGTGTTTGAGCGGAGGTTTTACTTTCCCTGGCAACCCACTTAAATTCTAACATTACAAGCTGTAGATAGGGCTGTGCACATGCTGCAGCCTTGATGCTTTGCTTCACAGCCCCAGCATTTTTAACTTGGCTAGCAGAGTTTGACAGCCAGTACCGCCTGTCAAGCTCGCCCATTGAGGTCCATGGAAATGGGCCGTAACAGTAAGCCAACAGGATCTCCTCCTTAAAGAGGAGTTCCACCCATTTAAAAGTCAGCAGCTACAAAAAGTGTAGCTACTGACTATTAATAAACAGACACTCACCTGTCCCACGGTCCAGCGATGCGGCCGCCCGAAGCCTCGCTTCTCTCCCCCTCCTCTCTGCGGCGCCGGCATTGCAAATGTGGGCGCCCGGCTGTAGCGTCACAGCTGGGCACGCATTGCGCATACATGAGCAATGCTGCGCGTTATAAATGGCCAGGCAATCTTCTGGGACCTGTGACGTGTCCCAGAAGATTGCAGGAAGGGAGGGGGGAAAGGTGAACTTCCTTCCGGCGCCACGGAAAACTGGGTACCTGCTCCCCCCCCCCAAAAAAATGACATGCCAAATGTGGCATGTCAGGGGGTCATGAGTACTTAAAGCGGAAGTTCCATTTTTGGGTGGAACATCCGCTTTAATGCCTGCCAGCCACTGTGTGAAAGAGCTTTTTGAAGTTGATAATGTAGCTTCTGTGTCAGACAAAGAACTGCTTAACTAAGTTTAAATTGTATGGAACTGCTTATAAAGTGTTAGCTGGCTTTAATCTGTTAGTGTATCTAAATCTGCTACTCCATCTAACACTCCCCCCCCCCAGATTAACAATGCTGCTGTCCTAAGGTGTCTTTGTTGCTCCTTAAAGTGGTGTTCCAACGAAAAAAAAAAAAAAGCATGAATGTTCCTAAAAAAAAAAATATAAAAAAACATTTGGAAAAATTTTTTTTTTTTACTCACCTCTAAATGGCTGTTGCTAGGGGGTCCCTCGTAGTCTGCCTCCTTTAGTGCCTGGGCTGGTGACATCACTTCCCCTCGGCGCAGGAAGGGTTCAGCTCTGCCCCCTCCCTCTTGTCAATCATCTGGGACACATTACAGGTCCCAGATGACTGAGCGGACAATCGCGGCGCCGCTCGCGCATGCGCAGTGGATGCCCGGCTGTGAAGCCACAGCTGGCGCCGCCGAATGGAGGGGGAGACGAGCAGAGCCTCTATCCCCCGCATCGATGGACTGTGGGACAGGTAAGTGTCCGATTATTAACAGTCAGCAGCTGCAGTATTTGTAGCTGCTGACTTTTAATTTTGTTTTTAAAATGGGAAACTCCTCTTTATTACAAAATGTAGCCACCCTAATATAGAAGGTATGTTACTGGCAGGATCACCAGGTAAGAATAAAGGAAAACAAGCATAAAAACAAGAAAACGAATGCAGCCACTACATCTAATGACTGGTAAGCTGCAATATATTACTTTTTGTTTTTGGATTTAACAACGCTTTAATGGTCTTTCTTCTTTACATTTTTAGAACCTGAAGAAGAATCTAAAGATTTTAGTGTTTGGTTTATCCCTCACAAATTGTAATGGCAATCTGGAGAGCAGTAAAAATCTTATGGCATTTAACATACACACAGGTAAGAAAGTGTCATTTTTTATGATGTTGTGGCTGCACCCAGCTTAGACGTAATCCACCACCCAACCTACCATATACTTACCTTTCCTTTGCCCCCCCCCCATCCCCCCCACATCTACATTCAAAGAAATCAAAAGATAAGATAGTACTTCCAGGTTCTGAGGATCATGTGACTAACTCCATGTGACAGCACAGGGCCAATCAATGGAATCCATAGCCTTGTGTGAGCTGTGACTCAGATAACTCATAGTTTGCAGAGGATATTCCTCCAATTCCAGCAGCTAAACAGAGATGCGGGGAGTGAACCAAAGCCAAGTATGTTTTTCTGGAGAGGGCAGAGTTAAAGAGAATCTGTTGCTTTGCAAAAAAATATTTCTTTTACATTCCTTGATAGATACAGCTCTTCTAATTCTTGAGCATAGGGTTTGAGCACCACCTACAGGAGTAGGACACTAAACAGAAAAAAATACAGAGAGAATAGAGAGCTTTTTTCATTTTTTGGGCAAGGCCTCCACTTTCAATGACAGGTACAGGAAGTAAGGCAAGATCTCCCAACAGGACTAAAAAATGGCAATAACAACCCTCTTGAGAATCTAATCCTTCTCCACTGTATCCAAAGTGAACAAAAAAGGTTTGGTTGAAGTTCAACTTTAAATACAGAGCAGACATACCTATAGTCTACCCCATTCCTCGTCAATTTTTTCACTGCTTGTTGTGCCTGCAGGTTATTAACTCTGTTTTCTTCTTTTCAGCTATAACTGGGACAGGCGCTACCTTCTTGGGATATGATGTCAACAATTTCCTCCCTGTATCTTCAGGTAAAATAGGGTAGGTATTTGTTGCATTTATGGGGTCAGTTTACACAAAAATGGTGCTTATTTATTGGTTTAGTCAGATGTTTGCTTACATCTTTTATCTCTTAGAAGTGAAAACTCCCAGCAATAGTTCAGAGACCCCAAGAGGTAGAAGAGAATGCTTTGTGAAGTGTGGAAAGAAGCTGAATATGTCAATAACCAGCAGCGGCCCTTCCATTGGGGGCGTCAAGGCGCCACCCCCTCTCTCCTCTCCACCCCCTATATGCAGTGGATAGATTCATGCATAGCATGCATAGCATGCATAGCATGAATCTATCCACAGCTGCCGCTGCTGCCCCCTATTCATGTGTCCGGCCCCTTTCGGGTCACCTGGTGCATGAATTACAATGGCCAGGGTTTTTTTGAAGCACCTGATTAGAGCCATAGGCTCTAATAGGCTTCAAAATTGGGTGTACTTGGGTCACAGAGGATGGGTCCGGAGCCCACCCAGGTGTGTTGCAACAGCGGATGAATAACCGCTGTGGCAGCACTCATCCTCCTCCTGGTCAATCGGGAAGCAGGTATGAGACACATTTCCCGATTGGCTAAAATGTCAGGCGACCCTATTGGATGCCTAGCGCCGGGAGGAGCAGAGAGGAGATGCACTGCAGAGAGGACTCCAGGAAAGGACACCGGAGCCCACCACGCTGCTCTCACCGCCCACATCCATGGTAAGGATAGCAGGTGGTGGAGGGGGGGTGTTAGCGCTGCGCGGGGGGGTAGCTGACAGTTGTTCTAGTGCTGGCCTGGGGGGGGGGTTGTTTGCCGCCCCCCCCCCCCCAAAAAAAAAACTACCAACCGCCACTGTCAATAACTATCCATAATGGTGCTAAAAGCTAGATGGTTATCAAGGGGAAAATTCATTCTTTAAGCAAGAGAAGGGTGAAGGCCATCACAACAATTAAAAAAATGTGCTAATGTAGACTTATCCAGGAGAAGGCTTTGAAGACCGAAGCAAGGTGAAGATGACAACATTAGATTACCTTGGTTTCTCAGCACATTAGAATTCACATTCATGCCATTAAACCTTTACATAAATACATACTTTGCCATTGCCAGGGAAACCAAGGCCAGACCACGCATCAGTATTTCTCCGGAACCTTAGCTTAGCCCAAGTTATGTAATTGACAGACAGAAGAAGACAAACTCCAAGAGTGTCTTCCTGAATCTGAGATACCTTTCTCTTTTCTCTTTTAATGATTTTTATTGTTTTTATCAAAAGGAAATAACAAATATATTCTCCCTTGGTCAAATAAAAACTTTACAGTGTTCACACATTTCACCAGATCAATACAATGAATACAACATTTGCCAGTTTGCTAGGCTACTTTTTCCATATACAGTGGGGAAAATAAATATTTTTAATCCCCTGCAGATTTTGTAAGTTTGCCCACTTACAAAGAAATGAAGGGTCTATAATTTTTATCATAGGTGTATTTTAAATGATAAACACGGCGAGTCCCCCTCCTCAAGAAGGCACATGTACAGTCATGCCAATGAACATTTAAATGATTCAGAGAAGGATTGGGAGAAAGTAGTGTGGTCAGATGAGACCAAAATTGAGCTCTTTGGCATTAACTTGACTCGCTGTGTTCGGAGGAAGAAAAATGCTATGACCCTAAGAACACCATCCCTACAGTCAACCACGAAGGTGGAAACATTATGCTTTGGGGCATGACTTTAGTATAACAGATGTTAAATGCAGAGGCTATCCCAGCCAACCCACTCTAACCTTATATTACTCCCCTTTTATCCATTAAAGGAGACCACACCATTTCTGGAGTATTTATTGGCCGTAGCAGCCCCTTTATTAAATTTCTATAAAATAACATACTTGAAACAACAACATCTGTTAAACCTCAGCTGGTAATGTTGGTCTATGCAGGACATCCTTCCCCCCCAGCATCACATCACGATCATCCACCATGCACTGCGGTACCTTCAACTGAAAATAGGCCTCCAGCTGACAAGCTAGCTCAAAGACAACCCGAACACAGCCCGCAGTGCACCCATTTATCAAAATTCCAGCTAAATAACATCAGCTGGAATACACCAACGGGCCCATACTAACGATGAGTCCCGCATTCACCTTATCTGGGGGGGGGTTTCTTCCTTTACCTGCAACGACCAACACCCGCCAACTGCCACGATGTTCTAACGAAGGTCTCTCTAAATAAAAGCATGTTAACAATACATAACCCAACTTATTACAGGGAGGGAGGGTGGGAAGCTGCTTCCTATTCTCACACTGACGCTGGGGAGGGACCTCCTATCCCTTACTTTCCTTCCAACTCCTCCTCTTCCCCTTTAGCCACCAATCCTATCTACTTTTACAAATCCCATTATTCCCCTGTTCACCCAGTCATGTAAGCCCTACATTTATTTTCTTTTAGGCATTACTCCGGGCTTCTCTTTTTCTCTGCTAAAAGTACAGGCCGACTATGCCGCATTGAGGGACCATTGGACAGGGCCATCAATCTTGGTTGAGAACCTTCTTCCCTCAGTCAAAAGGTCTTCAGACCTTAATCCAATAGAAAATTTATGGAGGCGGCTGAAACTTTGAGTTGCCAGGAGACAGCCAAGAAACCTTAAGGATTAAGAGAAGATCTGTAAAGAAGAGTGGACCAAAATCCCTCCTGAGATGTGTGCAAACCTGGTCACTAACTACAAGAAACGTCTTACCTCTGTGCTTGCCAACAAGAGTTCCTCCACCAAGTACTAAGTCATGTTTTGCTTGGGGATCAAATACTTATTTTACTCACTGAACTGCAACTCAATTTATAACATTTGTAACATGTGTTTGTTCTGGATTTTTGGTTGATATTCCGTCTCTATAATTTAATATACACCTATGATAAAAATTATAGACCCTTCATTTCTTTGTAAGTGGGCAAACTTACAAAATCTACAGGGGATCAAATAATTATTTTCCCCACTGTACATTGTTGTCGAATTATATTCTATGTGAAACTCCATGAAAGACTGGGCACAACACCTGGCCCAACAAAAAAGCATTGAAGAAATCAGGTATGACCAAAAAGATTAGTACTAAGACATAGAAAAGTGAAAGCGAGGAGATATAAAAGGGAGGGCCAGAGTCTCCAAGAAAGGGAGAAGGGGGAATAGGGGGTCTAAACTCAAGTTGAATAATCTGTTATGTCTTATCCATTATCTGTCCCAATGGGGTCAAAATCTTTATGTTCTTTATGCTCTGCCAGTATTATATTTTATCCATGGATCCCACACCTTTTTGAAATGCTTTCACTTTATCATTTAAAATGGCCAATCATTTCTTATTTGATAATTTGCAGTTTACCCATTCATATTGGTATAGACATTGGTTTCCATGATCGCCGGGTTTCTGGTGGACATCAGGTCCGCCAGACACACTGATTGGCTCCCACTGTGTCCAGTCATAGTGGGAGTAGGCCTCCAGCTGTACGCCCCAGACCAGGAAGAAGAAATCACATACAGGTTTGTGATTTTGCACTGCCACAGTATATGTACGTGGGGCGGTCCTTAAGCAGTTAAGGGCTCATTCACACCATACATGCATGAAAACTGATAGGAACTGAGGGGAAAACTGACATTAGTTTCACATAAGTTTCCATTAGTTTTCATGCTCGTCAGTTATGTGCCCTATTCACACCAATGATGTCATGTCATTTTTTTTTCCAGTGTTGGGGTGTAAACAGGGCACATAGAGAACAATTGTTTTTTTTGTGCCCTTGCAGAATGCGTGCAGAAAAACTGATGTCTCTGCAACATGGTATGAGCGAGGCCTTTTCGTTTCAACTGAAACCCTCGCAACCAAGAGAAATGTTATATTCAGCAACAACTTACAACAATGTACCTTTTTTTCTGGGAAAATGATTTCTCTCGTTTAGATTCCTGGCACCATGGGAAAAGGCTGATTGTTTCTTTGGTTGCAGATCACAGAAGCAGCTGGATAGATCTTCACGGTCAGCATTCACCACTGTTTGGGAGAAGTTTGCCAGCCAGACACCAGATGATCGTGATGCCTTCTTATACGGAAGATTTCCTGGTGGTGTTTTGTGGGGTTCTTCTTCTGCTGCCTTCAAAGTTGAAGGGGGCTGGACTGAGGGAGGAAGAGGACAGTCTATATGGGATGTATTTGGAGAACAAGGCAATGCTCAAGACAATGCCACTGGAAGTGTGGCCTCTGACAGCTACAATAAGATTGACTATGACGTATACCTCCTAAAAAGTCTACAGACTAAGGTCTACTACTTCTCCATCTCCTGGTCCCGAGTCTTCCCAACAGGGCGAAAGTCCACAGTTAGCACATCGGGGGTGAAATACTACAATAAACTGATTGATAGATTAATAGAAGAAAATATCACACCAATTGTGGCACTATACCACTGGGATCTACCCCAGGCTCTGCAGGCGGCAGGTGGCTGGCAGAATGAAACCATCATTGACGCCTTTGAGGAATATGCAGATTTCTGCTTTAGCAGTTTCGGAGACCGTGTGAAGATTTGGATAACCTTCCATGAACCCTGGGTGGTCAGTTATGCGGGTTATGGCACTGGAGAGCATGCCCCTGGGATTAAAGATCCAGGGAACGCCTCATTTAAGGTGAAACTTAAAAAAATAAAAAGCATAATGTGCTTTCTAGATTTCAATCTTTTTATTACATTTTTATGCATTTAAGAAAACAGAGCACCCATGAGGGGGAAAAGTAGACAACCACTTGGGTACAAATTCCCTTCATGGGGTAACCAATAAAGTGAAGACAAAGCATTCAATTATGGTAGAGAAGAGAAATACTATTATATCTCAACAATTGCTACAACGCTAGAGGAAAGAGCAGGTTCTAAAGAGGTCATCTCTCTTATTCGACATTCTTGCTTGCTGTCTTACTTGCACCAAGTGCCTAAACAAAAGCAAATTACTATCAAGTAGAAATTTTTCTTGGATGTCCAAAAGAAGGAAGAAGGAGGCAGAGCATGGGGGAAAAATTAGAAGATTAGAGAGAAAGGACAGAAGTAGAAAAGTTATGATCAAGATCCCCGGCTTATGCCGCCCGACATACGGCGCATGTGTCAGGGGCTTAAGAAACACTACATTATATGCAGATATCGGATTTAAACCCAAGGTATGTGATAAAGACCTTCAGGTTGAAATGTGTCATCTGCATATCTGACGTCTAGTGGTGGAAAAAATTTCTGCAAGAGAAATCGCTGGAGAGCAGGTGAGTATCGCATTCAACACCTCAAGGGAGACTTTTTTTTTTTTTTTGCTCGGAGTTAGGTTTTAAGAGCTGATTTTAGGGGTTAACTCTAAAGTGATCAGAGAGGACAGGGTGTGTAAAGCCACAACTTTTTTTTTTAGATTTAGGCTGGGTTCACACTTATGCGAATTGGATGCAGTTTTCCCCATACCCAATTTGCATGACAGGAGGCTGTGACCGACTCTCAATGGAGCTGGTTCAAACAGTTCCGAAGCAGCCGCGGTCCACACTGGAAAAGGGTCCTATGCATTTATGGCTCCTTTTCAGGTCAGAATTCAGGCAAAAATTCACACTTGATTAGCACCTGAAATGGAGAACGGGGACACACTGGACCCCCTGTTGTGAGCTGACCATCTTAGACAGTAGAGTAGGGAATGGCAAAAACCCCTGATGAGTTTTTTTTTTGTTGCTACCTCTAGTCTATTGGGGCGATTTCCTTTCACATTCTGTCTTAAGGTACAAAAGAAAAGTGAGAGGAGAGCTCCCCAAAGTAAGAGAAATCTGCTCCCTCTGGACAGGAGTAAAATCTGATAGGGGCTGTAATCCCAATCCTATCCAAAACTTGGAAAATGTTTTGGCTTGACATATACTTTAGCCATATTTGAAACTTTATGATTTGTCATTCTGTAGAACTGCCTCCTCAGTAACACTCTTTCTTATGTTGTTTTCACAGGTTACCCATAATATTGTGAAGGCTCATGCAAGGGCCTGGCATGTGTTTGATGAAAAGTACCGTGCCGAGCAATTAGGAGCGGTGGGCATCTCTCTGAATTCAGACTGGGCAGAGCCGGCTAACCCCAATGACCCAGAAAGTGTGAGCGCTGCAGAGCGATATGTCCAGTTCATGCTGGGGTGGTTTGCTCATCCTATTCTGTTGAATGGAGACTATCCTGAGGTTTTGAAGACACAGGTAAACCAGAAGAACACCCAGTGCCCCAACATAGTGGCTCCGTTGCCCACTTTCAGTGAAGCGGAGAAAAACTATATTTTAGGTACTGCAGACTTCATTGGGATCTCGCACTACACATCCCGACTGGTCAATGTCTCTAGCAGCTCTGTTTGTGAGTCCAGCTATGAAAACATTGGTGGGTTTTCTACGCATGTGGATCCATCCTGGCCAACCAGTGCCTCTCCATGGATCTCAGTTGTGCCATGGGGCCTCAGGAGGCTTTTGAATTTTGTCAAGGAAGAGTATGGGAAAGCAGTAATGTCAATATTTATAACTGGTAATGGAATGCCAACATCCAGTACAGAAGATGTATTCAATGACACGGCCAGAGTGCAGTACCTGACCTCCTACATCAATGAAGCTCTTAAAGGTAATGCCCATTGAATAAGAAATGTAATATTTAAAAGGCTTGAGAATTTGCATTTACTGTAAAGAATATCTTTTACTTTGCTTGTTTGCCTCTCAACCCACTGATACTTACCGTATATACTCAAGTATAAGTCGAATTTTTCAGCACATTTTTTTGTGCTGAAAGTGCCCCCCTCGACTTATACTCGAGTCAAGCACTTTTCTACAGCAAAAAATTTCATTTTCCGAACCGATTTTGGGGCCCCGTATCTCAGGGCCACTTGGTGCTAGGAACCCCAAATTTGGTGTGCAAACCCAGTGGTACCACAACATATCCAAAGCTGAAGTTCCTAGCACTAAGTGGCCCCGAGATACGGAGCCCCAAAATCGGTTCGGAAAATGTCATTCTCTGCTGCAGAAAAGTGCTTGACATTTTCTGAACTGATTTTTGGGGCCCTGTATCTCGGGGCCACTTGGTGCTAGAAACCCCAGCTGGAAATTTTATGGTGCTAGTTCCACTAAGTTTGCACACCAAATTTGGGGTTCTTAGCACTAAGTGGCCCTGAGATACAGGGCCACAAATTTGGTCAACTGTGTCCATCTGCAGCAATGTCATTTCGGGACCCTTTGGGTTCAGAGACCCCAAATTTTGGCTGCAGCTAGGGGGCATCTAGGAACCCTTAACTAACGAGTTTGAAGTTCAGGGGACCTATGGCTGCAAATGGGAACAGTGATGCTGCAAATGGGCATTGTTGACCCTCTTTTCCACTTACAGTAGCTGTGCATTTCTCACCCTCGTCTTATACTCGGGTCAAAAAGTTTTTCCCATTTTTTTTGTGGTAAATTAGGGCCTCGACTTATACTTGGAACGACTTATACTCGAGTATATACGGTACCTTACTTTGCCACTTAATTGTCAGTGCCCTCAGAAATACCCGCTTATTCTAGTATGGAAGAGTATGTGACCTCTTATTAGACTGGTGGTACATAAGTTGATAGATCAACTTGTGTATAATCATCTCATACTGTCCAGCTTTAGACCCACAGTCAGGGCTTTTTTTCTCAGAGAATAAGTGCAGGAACTCCCCGATCCCAAGTCACCACTTGTCTCCGCCCCCTACCCACCTCCAAGCACTGTCCCATGTTTCCACCCCATGCCCACCTCTCAGTACCACCTCTTTTAGAGAAAACAGAAGTATCATTTTGTGGTGCTAAGTAATCTGTATGGAATTTGGTAATTATAATAAGAAAAGCAGGAAAATGGATCCCATGCAGCCAGCAACAATTTTTTATCACAATATTAGATACCCCCTGCAACAATAGATGGCTTGCAACAAAATACCGCCTCACAACAGGCCCACCCCAGGAACATAGACCCCACCAGCAAAAATAGTTCTTCCAGCAGCCAGCAACAATAGACCCCTCCTCAACAGTAGTTCGCTCTCTGCAACAATTGACCACCAGCAACATAAGATACCCCCCCAGCAACAATAGACCCCTCCCTCAACAATAAATCCCCCCCCAGCAACAATAGATGCTCTAGCAACCAGCAACAATAGATCCCCCACCAGCCAGCATTAATAGACCCTCCAGCAGCCAGCAACCATATACCCCTCCCTCAATGGTAGATCCCTCCCAGCAACAATTGACCTACTAGCAACATAAGATGGGGGGTCTTATGTTGCTAGTGGGTGAATTGTTGCTTTGGGGCAGCAACAATAGACCCCTCCCCCAGCAACAATAGATCCCCTGCCAGCTGGTATCATTGGACCCTTCAGCTTGCTATTGAGAGCACTGGTCATGGGCGAGGAGCTAGGAGTGCCAGCGGGGGGGCCCGAGAAGAAGATGGGGGCCGCTCTGCGCAAATCACTTTAATTGAATGTACAACATAGCATATACAGCACAGGAGTCAAAATTATAATGTACAAAACAGTGAATGCAGTCAGGAGTATAACATACAATATAACTTATATAGTGCAGGGGACAGAGAAATATGATGTACACCATAGCATATACAGTGCAAGTGTCAGGAGTACAATTAGCAACATGGCAGGGGTCAGAAGTATAATGTGGGAAATGGTGAATGCAGTGCAGTGGACAGGACTGTAAGATACAGCACAGCGTACAGAGTGCATTGGTCAGTAATATTTTGTCCCTAACTTGTGGTCAGTGGGAGAAAAAATGCCTCAAAGCTGGTGTAAGAAAGTGGAGTAATAGACCCCTCAATCTCCATCATATAATGGAGAGTCCCACTTTGCTTCCCCTCTAAGAGCACTACAGTGCCTGGGTGTCTGTGTGGGTGCCTAGTGTGGATAGTGTCTGTGCATAGTGTGGGTGAGCAGCATCTCACCTCTCCCCCCCCCCCCCCCCCCCCCACCAGCTCCAGCTTTTCCACTTCTTCATCTTCTAAGCACTGTACCAATCGCTTTGATGGACACCCTTATTGGTCAATAGGGATGTGCTGCAGCTAGAGAGGGGCCACGTCAGGAAGGTTTGGGAGGCTGCTGGCTAAAGATGCACATGCTTCACACCTGCCACATATTACCCCCCCCCCCCCCCCCCGGTGGTTTAAATGCTTGTTTATCATGCTTTATTGGAGTATCCAGTTGATACAATAAGTCATTTTTGACCCTGCTCTTACATATTTTTATATATTCTGACCTTTGTGCCTCTTTATTCTACTTGCAGCATTCAATTCTGATGGTGTAGTTATAAGATCCTACATAGTCCGGTCCCTCTTGGATGGCTTTGAGGGCCCTGAGGGATACAGCCAGAGGTTTGGCTTACATCATGTTGATTTCCAAAACTCAAATAGACAACGTACCCCAAAAGCATCCGCCTATTCATACTCCACAATTATTGCGAACAATGGCTTTCCTAGTTTAAAAACTGACAAAAAGTTTTCAAGTGCAAAATGGCCACAGTCTCGAAAGTTGGCTTCCCAGCCAGCCTCGGAGGTTCCTTCAAAAGCAAAAGTTGTGTGGGAGAAGTTTTCAGGGCAGACAGCCTTTGAAAGAGACATGTATCATTATTCAGCTGTTCCAGAAGATTTTAAATGGGGGGTTTCAACGTCAGCCTACCAAGTGGAAGGAGCCTGGAATGAAGATGGAAAGGGGCCCAGTATTTGGGACACATTTACACATGTACCTGGAAATATATTTGCAAATGGCAATGGGGACATAGCATCCGACAGTTACCACCAGCTAGATGCAGACTTGTACATGCTTAGAGGCTTAGGAGTAAACAGTTACCGTTTCTCCATCTCCTGGTCTAGAATATTTCCAACTGGACAAGGCACGCCCAATGACAAAGGTGTCGACTACTACAACAGACTCATTGATGGTCTACTAGCAAGTAACATTTCTCCAATGGGGACCCTCTACCACTTTGATCTTCCCCAAGCTCTCCAAGATTTAGGTGGCTGGGAAAATGACGCTGTCATTGAAGCTTTCAATGACTATGCTGACTTTTGCTTTAGGACATTTGGAGATAGGGTCAAGTTCTGGATGACATTCCACCAACCGTACACCATTGCAACAGCTGGGTATGGGACTGGTACACATCCACCTGCAGTAAAAGACCCTGGCTATGCTCCATACAGAATAGGTCACAATTTGTTGAGAGCCCATGCCAGAGTCTACCATACTTATGATGATAATTATCGAGGAAACCAAGGAGGTGTGATCTCATTAAGCCTCAACACAAACTGGGTGGAACCCAATGACCGAACAGACCCAAAGGACATTGAAGCTGCTGACCGTTACCTGCAGTTCGCACTGGGGTGGTTTGCTCATCCCATCTTCATAAACGGTGATTACCCTGAGGCCATGAAATGGCAAGTGGCCAACAAGAGTGAGCTACAAGGTCTCTTATCCTCCAGACTTCCAACTTTTACAGATGAAGAGAAGACCTATATCCAGGGCACAGCTGATGTTTTCTGTATTAACATCTACACCACCAAAATAGTTCAGCAGAAAATTGTCAGCCTGCACCCCCCATCTTTCAGTGCTGATATTGACATTGTAGAAAGATTTGATAATAGTTGGCCTACCACAGCTTTTTATGATGTTTACAGGGCAATAGCTTGGGGAATGAGGAGGCTTCTCAATTGGGTTAAAGAAGAGTACGGAGATGTCCCAATCTATGTCACTGAAAGTGGACTTTCAATGGACAGTAACCCAGATTTTGATGACATTGCCCGAATAGAATATTACAAGACATACATTGATGAAGCATTGAAAGGTCTGTAAACTGCCTGTCTGTCTATCTATATCTATCTTTATGTAGGCTGCCACTGATGACTTCCCTCTGAAAATTGTCTAACCGGTTATCATTTTGGTTTGCTGGCTTTACTACTTTCCAAGTCATAGGGATTGATTTACTAAAACTGGAGAGTGCAAAATCTGGTGCAGCTCTGCATAGAAACCAGTCAGCTTCCATGTTTTTTACCAAATCTTAAGGCCGGGTTCACACATGCAGTGGGGACGGAAAGTATTCAGACCCCCTTCAATTTTTCACTCTTTGTTATATTGCAGCCATTTGCTAAAATCATTTAAGTTCATTTTTTTTCCTCATTAAGGTATGTACACAGCACCCCATATTGACCGAAAAAACACAGAAATGCAACAAGTTTTTCACACCTGGATTTGGGGATCCTCTGCCATTCCTCCTTGCAGATCCTCTCCAGTTCTGTCAGGTTGGATGGTAAACGTTGGTGGACAGCCATTTTTAGGTCTCTCCAGAGATGCTCAATTGGGTTTAAGTCAGGGCTCTGGCTGGGCCATTCAAGAACACTCACGGAGTTGTTGTGAAGCCACTCCTTCATTATTTTAGCTGTGTGCTTAGGGTCATTGTCTTGTTGGAAGGTAAACCTTCGGCCCAGTCTGAGGTCCTGAGCACTCTGGAGAAGGTTTTCGTCCAAGATATCCCTGTACTTGGCCGCATCCATCTCTCCCTCGATTGCAACCAGTCGTTCTGTCCCTGCAGCTGAAAAACACCCCCACAGCATGATGCTGCCACCACCATGCTTCACTGTTGGAACTGTATTAGACAGGTTTTGAGCAGTGCCTGGTTTTCTCCACACATACCGCTTAGAATTAAGGCCAAAAAGTTCTATCTTGGTCTCATCAGACCAGAGAATCTTATTTCTCACCATCTTGGAGTCCTTCAGGTGTTTTTTAGCAAACTCCATGCAGGCTTTCACGTGCCTTGCACTGAGGAGAGGCTTCCATCGGGCCACTCTGCCATAAAGCCCCGACTGGTGGAGGGACTGCAGTGATGGTTGACTTTCTACAACTTTCTCTCATCTCCCGACTGCATCTCTGGAGTTCAGCCACAGTGATCTTTGGGTTCTTCTTTACCTCTCTCACCAAGGCTCTTCTCCCCCGATAGCTCAGTTTGGACGACCAGCTCTAGGAAGGGTTCTGGTCATCCCAAACGTCTTCCATTTAAGGATTATGGAGGCCACTGTGCTCTTAGAAACCTTAAGTGCAGCAGAAATTTTTTTGTAACCTTGGCCAGATCTGTGCCTTGCCGCAATTCTGTCTCTGAGCTCTTCAGGCAGTTCCCTTGACCTCATGATTCTCATTTGCTCTGACATGCACTGTGAGCTGTAAGGTCTTATATAGACAGGTGTGTTACTTTCCTAATCAAGTCAGTATAATCAAACACAGCTGGACTCAAATGAAGGAGTAGAACCATCTCAAGGATGATCAGAAGAAATGGACAGCACCTGAGTTAAATATATGAGTGTCACAGCAAAGGGTCTGAATACTTAGGACCATGTGATATTTCAGTTTTTCTTTTTTAATAAATCTGCAAAAATGTCAACAATTCTGTGTTTTTCTGTCAATATGGGGTGCTGTGTGTGCATTAATGAGGAAAAGAAATGAACTTAAATGATTTTAGCAAATGGCTGCAATATAACAAAGAGTGAAAAATTTAAGGGGGTCTAAATACTTTCTGTCCCCCCCATTGTATGTGTATTGGATGCAGGTTTCCCTGCTTTCAAGTCACATGGCAGGCAAGTGTGACCGGCTCTCAATGGAGCCGGTTCACACATGTCCGGGGTGGCCACAGTCCGGATTGAAAAAGGGTCTGGTGCATCTTTGGGTCCAGTTCAGGTGCAAATTCAGGCTGAAATTCAGACCTGAATCGCACCTGAACTGGTTTACAGAAATGCACCAGACCCCAGCCACAAATCCCACGGCTGCACGTGTGAACCCAGACTCATTGAACAAGCTGAAGTTAGAAGCTGATTGGATACCATGCACAGCTGTACCAGATTGTGCATTCTACAGTTTTAGTAAATTAACTCCACTGGCCCAGAACAAGTATGCAGATAAGCGGCTCTGATTACCTTGGGTTAAAGCCCCCCACCACCACCACCACCAACTTTGTCCTCAGGCCATACATGGTACAAACAGGGTCTCTGCAGATAGTTTCCTGTAATGGACAGCCCTAAAAGTAATTTTAAACTCAAGAAGTATGGGGTATTGAAAAAACAAATCTTAATCCTTGCCTCAGCTGTCCCATGTCAGCTCTAAGACTCACATGACCGCTGATAACTCGGTTTTCGGCCTCAGATCTCGGTACCGGCTATCTGCTGTGAACCTCCAGCACTCACTGGAGCTCTGAACTGGGCAGGTTACGGATGCAGTTGGCTGCTGTTCTCATCTTCATGCTGGGAGGCGCAGCCAGGTGGATCCTGACAATATTGTTGGGACCCTTCCAGAGCCTGGAGCAGCCCATCTTCATTAGCTGATAGTGAACAAACATAGGTGTACTCCTGTGACCCACAAGAGAAGTATGGCCAAAAAATCTTTTGTCATAGTTATCTTTTAATCCATTATCTGCATTAAGGTAAACCCCGCCCCCATCACTAAACACTTGCCTGGGTCCTGTCACCGATCCAGTGCTGTTCTGGCTGCTTCACCACCCTCTTCTCTTCCTGGTCTCACAGGAGACACTGAGGGCAGTCGGAGCCATGAGCTCATGTTGCTGTCAGTCAAACTCCTGTGAGGAGGGAGCAGGGTAGTGGCTTACCAGTATTGTGCATGTCTATGGGTGCACACAGCTGTCTCGGGAGTGCGCCTGCACAGGTGCTCCCATAACACGCAGCACTCAAAGGAAGAAGGAGCAGATAACGCCAACAGGCGATTTCCAGAATAAGAGGTAAGGGACCACTCCCTGCAATATCGTTGCACAGAGCAGGTAAGTATAAAATCTTTTTTATTTTAGAAATGTATCCTTTAATATCACTTTGAAGATACAAATTGCAGTACTGATGCAATGATGTCTCTCTCTGCATCATTTTATGTCAGTGCAATTCGTCATGATGACACCCAGTCCATGATGCCTTGCCATCAATAGATGTCCTCAGTCTGCAGGGTTAAATAATTCTGCGCTTCGTTCAACCCACAAGACGGGGACATCTAGCGGCAGAAAGGAATTAAAGAGCCACTCTCTGGGGGATGTAAGTGTTGCATGCAGAGCTGCTTTTTGTTTTAATTGGATTTTCTTTATAGACCAGAGTGCTGTAATGGTGGTTGGATGAGTGACTCACAATATTACAGCCCAACACAGAGGTCAGGAAAGGCAACATCCATGTTTAAGTTTACTCTTTATAGTTTTTGATGATATGTGTAAATGGGGGAAGCCTTATTTGCTAATTGCACATAAAACTGTGTTCCTTGTTTATTAGTGCAGCATAGTGACTGCGCTTCTGTATTCCCCTTTTTCCACAAAAGCCTGTTGAGAGAGCTCTGTCAATAAGTGTACAGTAAAACCTTGGATTGTGAGCATAATTCATTCCAGAAACATGTTTGTAATCCAAAGCACTTGTATATCAAAGCAAATTTCCCCATAAGAAATAATGCAGACTCAAATTTGTTCCACAACCATTTATTCATAGGTCCTTCAGTTTATAGTCCATATAAAAAGATTATAGCAATGTGATAGGTTGTGTACCCATAAAATGTTCATCCACACATGGAATCCTCCACAAGGGAATTAGAAGCAAAATCCAGCAGGAGCTACAGAGTATTAAAGAGAGGAGAGGCGCCTCTAAGTGTAGCAATATGTTGCTAAATGTTGTACCTTCATTAAGGCCCCTTTCACACGGGCTGTCCGTTGTTACTCCTCCGTTTTCCCAGCGGGGATCGCTCCGTGCAGGGACGGACCTGTCAGAGAGACCGCTCTCCTCTATGGGGGGATCGGATGATTACAGACCGCCTGTCCATTTCCATCTGATCCGCCAGACGGATGGAAAATAGCATATCCATCTGTCTGGAATTTGTGGAGCGGATCGGGGCGGATCGGATGTCAGCGGACATGTCACCTCTGAGATCCGATGCTCCATAGAGCTGTATGGAGCGACTGTTCAGATCCCCCTGAAAAAAGTGACAGGCGGATCTGAATGGTCCGCACATGTGAAAGGGGCCTAAATGTAACTATATTGCTACACTTAGAGGCACCTCTCCTCTTTTATACTCAGTTGTGACATGAGGCTACTTGTATATCAGGACATCGCTTGTATATCAAGTCAAAATTTATTTTAAAATGTAGCTTGTCTTGCAAAATGCTCTCAAACCAAGTTACGTTTAAACCAAGGTTTTACTGTATAGTGAAAACAAACGATTGTACTTATTGTTGATTGAACTACAGGATGTTCCTATAAAACTATAAAAATTAGATTTTGAACATTTTTACTGTTTTGTGAAGCTTACAGCCTGGATAGTGTTAACCTAAAGGGTTACTGTGCGTGGTCCCTAATGGACACCTTTGAGTGGGATCAAGGATACCGACTCCGGTTTGGACTTCATCATGTGGATTTCAATAATCCCAATCGCCCAAGGACAGCCAAGCGCACAGCCATTTATTACACCGAGGTGATACGCAACAATGGAATATTACAGTCTAGAGATGATGAGTTCCTGTATGATGAATTACGCCCTGACTTCGCTTGGGGTGTGGCCTCCTCGTCTTATCAGGTACAGTAATTGTGCTTTTCTGGATTTGTTTTTTTCCTAGCAGATAGTTTCCCTGACAGGCATTAACATATAATTTCCTGTGAAACTGCAATAACCCGTAGTGACTGATCAGATGTGGGGTTACTGTAGCCATTTTAGTTAAAGATACATTTTGACTGGTTGCTGCAGGTTGCTATACATTGAAAATGACTAACTGCCTACTTAACATGGAACTGTGGTCAAAGCTATTCCTTGTCAAAGATTAAAATTGATTGGGCTGAGTGTCAAAACTAAAATTATTTCAGTGACTAAAAACGAAAACAGTTATAGCTGCACTTGTGTTGTGCTATCCAGATAAAGTGCTAGTGCATCAATAATCAAATGAAAACAAATAAAGTATTTAAACAAGCAGAATTCATGCAAGATAGATCATTTCATAACCATCCAAAAATAATTATTATAGAAAAAAGTACATAGTACAAAACAGTCCATCAATATATGCTCAGTGCAAAACAGTCCATATGCGGGACGCCCAAATCCAAAGATGCTGCGTGTATACACCACTTCACACCCGGGTGCGCACCCCACTCACAAGCTGCTTACCGACAGGTAAGACCCCCCAAAAATGGAGGTCTGGCTGCACTTTTAGGGGGAAATCCCACTGGGATGGATGGCACAGTCTCTGGCTCAGGAACGATGATTTCAAAAGTAACATAACTTGCTCCAAAGCAAATGAAGCTCAGGAGGTGATAAATATAGAGAAGGGACTCATAGAGGTTGATTTACTGAAAGCAAATTGGCTGTGCACTTTACAAAGTGCAGTTGCACCAAAGCTTAGTAAATGGGGCAAAGCGTCACTTTGCAAAAGAATACCCAATCACGTTCAAGGAAAATTAAAAAAACAACATTTTTGCTTGCACTTGATTGGATGATGGAAGTCCGCAAAGCTTCTGCTCATTTACTAAGCTCTGGAGCAGCTGCACTTGCACACGTTTTTTTTAATTTTCCTTGCACGTGATTGGGTTTTCTTTGAAAAATGAAGCTTTACCTCATTTACTAAGCTTTAGTGCAACTGCACTTTGCAAAGTGCACAGACAATTTGTGATAAACGTGAAAAAAGACAAAGCGCTGTGATGGTTATTAAATGAAAAACCAAAAAGCCAAAGTGAAACTAATCATATATATGAGAAAGGCTGCTATCAATATAAGGTGCTCTATATCCCTTCATAAAAACATATAAAATAATAATTGAAGCACTTCACTCAATGATCAGTAAAAAATATAAATATAAAATGCACTACTGTGCATTCCGCACATAAATCCAAACCTGTGTAATATTCCACTAATATTCCAAGTGTTTCAAAAGACTCCTAAAATTATAAATAGCTATATCAAAATTAAACGTGATTTGCACAGATAAATGAATACAATCGAAATTTTATAACATGTACATACAGGAACAATCGTTCATCATGGTATTTATAAATAGTGAATAAAGACATGGGTGGATTGAATAGTGATTTGTTTCTTAGATTACTATGCTTCACTCCTCCTGTGTCTTCCATTTCTCTGTAATTATACAATCAATCAATGCAAGGCTGGGGGAATATGTTGATAAATTCCTACAACCCCTAGTACCCCAAACGAAGGCATATCTAAGAGATACAAAACATCTGCTACAAATATTGGAGACCCTTAAATTGAAATCTGATGAGAAATATGTCATAGCAACAGCTGACGCAGCTTCACTGTATACAATAATTGAGCATAGTGACGCAATAAAGCATCAAAGTGGGCCATGGATCAATATAGCCACCTTATCTCCAAGCAAGAAAGATTAATTCTCAGGAGCTTGGCATTTGGAATACAACATAATTACTTCTGGTACAGAGAAAATTATTATAGACAACTAACGGGTATTGGAATGGGAGCCAAATACGCTCCAAGTGTAGCCAATGTATTCATGGCCAAATGGGAGGAGGAAGTAATTTTTTCAAATACCCCAGAAGAATTGGTACTGTATAAAAGATTCATTGATGACTGCATCATAATCTGGAGAGGAGATGAGTCTAGCTTAGCTCTATTTTTTCAACAACTGAATCTGAATCAAAAAAACATTAAACTTGAATATCAAATCAGTGAGGAAAAAGCTCATTTTTTAGATCTAATTATAGAGCTGAAGGAAAATTTTATCAGCACCAAAACGTTTTTCAAGCCAGTGGAGAGGAATAGCTATATACCAGTGAATAGCTGTCACTATGAGCCTTGGCTAATTAATATTCCGAAAGGACAGTTTGTGCGCTTGCGGAGAAACTGTTCGGACAACAATGAATACCTTAAACAAGCTCAATGGATGGGAAAAAGGTTTGAAGACAAAGGATATAGCAAAGAATTTATTGAGAATAAAATCGCAGAAGTCAACCAGGTCTCTAGAGAGCTAGTGATCCAAGATAAGGTCAAGGTAAATGAAACCAAGAATGACATACCTCTAATCATGGACTTTAGTGTTCAACATAAAAAAATGGAGAAGATTATCAAAAAACATTGGCCTCTTTTAAAAGCAGACACAATCTTGGGGAATATTCTACCAGAAAAACCTAGATTTATATATAGGCGAGCCCCGACTTTGAGGGACTTAATAGCCAAAAATGTACCGGACCCTCCTAAAAAAGTAACTGACTTGTCCTTCTTCCAGGGAAAAGGTTTTTTCCCCTGCAAGAGGTGTTATGCCTGCAGAAACACCCAATAAAACGGTGTTAAGTGTCAGAAGTTTACAGCAACCAGTACCGGAAAAGAATTTGAGATCAAGGACTTTGTGTCGTGTAGAACAGAAGGTGTGGTATATGTTCTACAATGCTCTTGTTCCCTCCAATATATAGATAGAACTAAAAGACCTATGTGGAAGCGAATAAGAGAGCACATCTAAAATATCAAAAAGGCTTACCCCAAGCATAGTGTCTCGAGACATTTTGCTATGTACCACAATAAAGATCCCAGGGACCTGAAGTTCTGGGCAATCCAAAAATACAAGCCACACTGGAGGGGCTCCAATAAGATTAGGGAACTTAGCAAAAATTAATCAAAATGGATATTCCTGATGTGTACTCTTGAACCAAATGGCTTGAACATCGAATTCGATCTGAATTGTTTTATATCTGATTTTTAATTATTTTAAATATAAATTCAGTAGTTAAATAATGTTTAAAAATATTTTTTATAATAACAATTTCCATAACTAATTTTATGATAACAATTAATTGGTTGGGTTTTAGTTTATTCAGAGTCATCTCTATATATATGTAATTGTTTTTAGATATACATTTTATATATTTTTATTTTATATACCTGATATCGCTATAATGACTTAATAATTTTTTAAAGTTTTTTACCCTATGTTGTTCCATATATGTATATGATTTTATGGCTGGTAACAATTACTACATGAATGGATCCAATCTAGCTCGATATTTTTCTGTTGAGTTAATCGTATATGCCCCTTGATATATTTCTTTCTAGCACCGCAAGAGATTTTTAGCACCGCAAGTGGTTGCAGGGGAAGGATTTATAAGTGTTTATGGTGCAATACTAATTTTTCACCATGGGAGGGTGCAGGACAATGCTTGGTGCTCCCAGTATGTTAGTCGTCTAAATGTTTTTAAATGGTTTTAAATGTTATTTTTATGTAGCGGTTTTTTAGGATTAAGTGTATTGTGTTACCATTAAATTACCTTTGTTTGTATAATAAAATGTACTCAGAAAGAAACATATAAACATATGCAGTAAGCAGGATGATGACTTGAGCAAACAACACTGTAGCCATGGTTACTCTGAAGCCATTGTGCTTATAAACTGAGACCGTGGCACCTCGAGTGTATCTTGGGGAAAGTCACGTGACGGTGATGCAACGCGTGGGAGGAGCCTAGGACGCACTCTGCAGTCTGTCACTGAGCGGTGTACTGCAGCGATCCTTTCTCTCGTCCACAACGGCTGACTGCTATTTGCAGATTCATATGCTTTTCTGATAGGGGGCGCACGTGAGTGAATCTCTGAGTGTGTTTGCTGGTGTACTAAATGGAGTTCATTGCGCAATGAAATTTTTCCTTGTTCATTTTTCTACATATAATCAACGGTGTGGAAAGCTGTACCTGATGAAAATGGAGGTGGATGGCAGTATTGTTTAAAATGACAAGCAGACACCCCAATTAAGCAATCAAAGAACCACAATCATTGGGACTTTATCTCTACTAAAATAGTCTTTTTAATGTCTCTCTCCCTGTTTAACCACATCACTATTTAATTATCAACACTTGTCTATTTCTATCTATATTTATTTTTTTTCACTATTTATAAATACCATGATGGACGATTGTTCCTGTATGTACACGTTATAGAGATTCGATTGTATTTATTTATCTGTGCAAATCACGGTTAATTTAGATATAGCTATTTATAATTTTAGGAGTCTTTTGAAACACTTGGAATATTAGTGGAATATTACACTGGTTTGGATTTATGTGCGGGATGCACAGTAGTGCATTTTATATTTATATTTTTTACTGATCATTGAGTGAAGCGCTTCAATTATTATTTTATATGCACAGCCAATTTGCCTTTAGTAAATCAACCTCTATGAGTCCCTTCTTTACATTTATCATTTCCTGAACTTTATTTGCGGACTGCCTTGGTTACTTTTGATATCATTGTTCCTGAGCCCCAAAACTGTGCCATCCATCCCAGTGGGATTTCTCACTAAAAGTACAGCCAAAGCTATTCTTTAGTTTCGATGGAGTTGCAGTTAGAAGCTGTGCAAGGTTTTCATTGCTGCCGGTGTTCATGTTAAGGAAATAATCCTCACTTCTCATTCAGAGAATTCTTATTTTTCTCAACGAATGCAACATATTCTCTGATTGGACTAAATGGGGAAGCAGAGTGCTGACAGCACATGCTCCACCTAGTCCAATCAGAAAGTTCTTGCAATTCATTGAGAAAATGCAAAGCATTCTCTGGATAGCACCTGTGCCAAGCAGTCAACCTCCTTAGTTTACAATGCAGCAGGGCAGCCGCTTGGCACAGGACCCAGAAGTTAGCAGCAACCACTGTAGTAGTTGTGCCTACAGCAGTGATTTCCAGCTTCCACGAGGATTCCACAGGTATGGTATTATCCAGTTTGTACCTGCAATTCTCCCTTAGTGCGTGTTACCAAAAGGGGAAAGAAGTAAATCCAGCCCTAGTGGATAAGTGAAATATAAGCCTCTGTATTCACTGTATTTTAATTGACAGGCTTAGGGCTTTTGGATTTTGGACATCCTTTTTTGGCCTTTTTCTCCATTCAGTTGGGGTAGGTGGTAAGCACATCATGAAATATGTGTCTCAGTTACTCAGTTACTTTAGAACTCTGGAAACGAGCAGGGTCCAGGTCTACGTGACAGCAGGAGGGGTCACAGGACCCAAAAGACCCACATCATGTGTAAATGGTCCACTTAAATTACCAAAGGGTTGTTGTGCAATTGGACAGTGTTCACAAATGGCTCATCCACCATTTTCAGACCACTCTCTTATTTTTTTTTGATATATCATTAAATCATTAGTTCACAAGTCAACATGTACCCAGGAATGTATTGTGCCCTAACCTCATCTCCATTCTGATCTGTAGATTGAGGGAGCCTGGAGGGCAGACGGGAAAGGGATTAGCATCTGGGACCAATTCTCACACACAGAGTCAAAGATTGTAGATGGCACGACTGGAGATGTAGCATGCAGCAGTTATAACCGCATTGATGAAGATGTAGAGATGCTGAAGAGTCTGAAGGTCACCCACTACCGCTTCTCCATCTCCTGGCCGAGAGTTCTCCCAGACGGTACAAAAAACGTTGTGAATGAACCAGGGGTCAATTACTACAGTCGTCTGATTGATACCTTACTGAATGCCGGTATTACTCCCCAGGTAAGCCAAACATTTTTGTTTCCTTACACTTTAACTCCAGTCTTCAAAGTCCAACATTTTTTCCTTTTCAATAAAGAGGACACTGATGACCACAAGTAAGATAAAGCTGAACATGCCGTAATTCATTCTTATGATTGAAAGATTCCCTCTTTAAAGAGGCAACCCTAAATGCATTTTTTGGTGTTTAGTTGGTGATAGTGGCTCAATATGGCTAGCAGATTTATTGTGTGATTTTAAATGTTTTTTTTTAACATAATTTGTGATAAAATTTATAATTTTTTTAAGGAATTGTTATATTTTGGTGCCTTCAAAGTCCATGGTTTCGTTCAAAAACTCCTAGATTAAAGGTTTCAGCTTAAAGCCTGGACACAACCTTTTTTTTTTTCTTATAAATCTTTTTCTTAGTTTTTTAATGCAATACAAAACGTGTGAATGTACGTATAAAACAAACAACAAACAAACTTACAGTTTCGGCATTCTAACCACGCAGGGGTGAATAAGTCACAAGGAGTAATAAATGGTAAAACAGGGTAGCTTAGCCAACTGTATCTCCACTATAACATATTTATCAGTATCAAGACCTGTGTACCACCGACCGAAGTGTCCCCATCAATAACTTAAAACCCCAAAACCAAAACATGCTTAATATTACAGCTTAATAGAGAGTGTAGGTGGGGTTGCCAGTAAAAGTTGTTAGTTGCCCACGGCCATGGATGGTTCTGCAAGCCATTTGGCCCAAATTTTTTCATACTTCTTGGGGCAACCTCTGTGAAGGTATGTATCTCTATAATAAGGAAGAGCGCTATTAACAAAACATTTCTATGCGGTAAGCGGAGGGAATGCCTGCTTCTTCCAGTGTGGTGTGATGGCTTTCCTGGCATAGAATAGTAAAATGCCAATCAAAGTCCTGTCTGCCAACCCAGAGGCTACGTCCTCCACCAGGCAAAGCAGGCAAACTTTTGGAGAGGGGTTTATGGAAGTACCGGCAATGAGATTGATCACCGTAAGCTGGACACAACCTTTAGCTGCTACTGTACCTTGATGGCTCTTGTGACCACGGACAAAGTCATTTTGGCTTAAATTATAACTTTAATCCATCCCTTCAGCCTTGCTCAGATAGGTAAATATGCTGCGTCAGGCTTCCACTGGCACTGGCCACATGACCAAGAGCTTAGGTGTTTGGTCATATGGTTTCTGCTAAAGGTGAGGATCAGCCAATCTGAACATGTATCCTCCCTTTCAGCAGAATCTTCAAACTAAAAGCTTAGGCTTTAATCAAGAGACAAGTACTGAAGGGAGCCTTGAACAGCATTTTCTCCATGAATCCTAAGTATTTAATGACTTCTGTTACTCTTTATTCCTCTGTCTGTTTATAATAGCTTCAATATAACATATGTCTACGTTGTAGTTTAAATCTAATAGGTAGCAGAAGGCACCATCTGCCAACCGTTTTTCTCAAGAATAAGCTAGTGATTGACCAGAATGGATCTTGTGGCCTGATTGCTTGCCTTTCCTCAAGATCAGAGGTCTCCAAACTTTCTGAAGAAAGGGTCAGTTTATTGTCCTTCAGACTTTAGAGGAGCCAGATTGTGGTTGGCGGGAGTGGAAATATTCTTAGCATCAGTGGGAGTAAACATTGTTACATTTGGTATTAGTGGGAGGAATAGTGCTCCATTGTTGGTATCATAGGGAGGAATAGTGCCCCATTATTGGTGGTGTTGGTGGGAGAAATGGTATCCCATTATTAGTGTCAGTGGGACAAATAGTGGGTGCCCTATTATTGGTGTCAGTTGGCAGAATTGTGTCTTGTATCAGTGGAAGGAATAGTGCCCCAAGGGCCGAATAAATACAAGCATAGGGCCACATCTGGCCCCAGGGCCGCAGTTTGGAGACCACTGCTCTAGGTATTTTTGGAAATAGGTATTTCTGGAAGCTGCTTACTTCTGAGACATTGGGGTTGATTTACTAAAGGCAACTAGACTGTGCACTTTGCAAAGTGCATTTGCGCCAAAGCTTAGTAAATGAGTTAAAGCTTCACTTGCAAAAAATACCCAATAACATGCAAGGAAAATATTTGAAAAAAAATGCATTTTTGCTTGCACATAATTGGATGATGGAAGTCAGCAGAGCTTCTGCTCATTTACTACGCTCTGGAGCAAGGGCTCTTGCAGAGTGGAACTGCACTTTGCAAAGTGCAAAGTTTATTTGCCTTTAGTAAATCAACCCCATTGGTACATAACGTTTGCAATGTCCTATCACCATCTAGCTCACGTTATCACAACTTGGCAGTAAGACAAATATATCTTTACATCCAGGTGACAATATATCATTGGGACCTGCCACAAGCTCTGCAGAATGTAGGAGGCTGGGAAAATGAAACTATAGTGGAGAGATTTAGAGACTACTCGGAACTGCTGTTCCAGAGACTGGGGGACAGAGTGAAGTTCTGGATCACCCTCAATGAGCCGTATATCATTACCTATCTGGGATACGGAGAAGGCTCATTTGCACCTGGTAAGTGTTATGAAACTACATAAGTCACTGGATTTATTAATCTATGCAGGGCCAACCAATTGGATCCAGGCAGCACTTTGAGAGGGGCAGCAAATTGAACCACGGCCGCCTCTCCTTCTCTTCTATTTGCCCAGGAGTTTTGTGTGTCATGATGACAACTGCCCCCGGGCCACTCCGCCTGCCCCTATACTACCCTAGTACACCCCTATACTGCCTTAGCCTGTCTATAAACTACCCTAGCCTGCCCCTATACTGCCTTAGCCTGTCCATTTACTACCCTTGCCTGACCATATACTACCCTAGCCTTCCCCTATACTACCCTAGCCCGTCCCTATACTGCCCTAGCCCACCCCTTGGAATTGAACATAATGGTATGTTATAAAATTTTGCATATAGACAAGGTGCTGTTGCATGCAAATCTGACTTGATGAATGTCATTTTCATGATATAAAATAATGGATGTGTGGGCCTTTTGGTGGGCGTAATTGTTTTTTTTGGGGGAGGGAGGGGGGGCAGCATTTCATTCTTGGACCCAGGCAGCACAATGTCTTGGGACAGCCTTGAATCAATAGAATATACTTTTAATCTCAAATTGAATGTGCAGGCTGCTGGAGGAGGGATAACCGTCAATTATTAAAGCTTTTGCTGTATGCCAGAATTTTAAGTGAAATTTTTAGCACTGAGCTTCTACCACACTGTCCCACAAATCAACAGGTTTTTTTTTATAAACACCTATTATGTGAAACGCAGCTGTGATTAACTAAGTATATTATATATACATAACACAACCAGAGCTAAAGTGCAATTATGTACTACAAATACCACTTGACCTCTGGAGGATTTACCCCCCCTTCATGACCAGGCCATTTTTAGCGAGACGGCACTGCATTACTTTAACTCACAATTTCTTCATAATTTAGGCTAATATGTATTCTGCTACAGGTTTTTTGGTAAAAAAAATTCCAATAAGCGTATATTGTTTGGTTTACATGAATGTTATAACATCTACAAACTATGGGATATATATATGGAATTTTTATTCATTTTTTTTTTATATACTAGTAATGGCAGCAATCAGCGGGACTGCGATATTGCAGCGGGCACTAATTGACACTTTTGACACTTTGCGGGAACCTGTGACACTAATACAGTGATCAGTGCCTAGCCAGTGTTTTTGTGTACACACTGTGCTGCCTTCATTAGGGGAAGAGACAGATTCTAGTCTCTGCTTTGCAGACGCAGGACCGTCCCTCCCCGTCAGAACTGAGATAAGCCTTGTTTACATATCTCAGTTCTCTGTGTTTTACTAACGATCGGCAGGTACCGGAGGTCATCGAATCCCTGGGAGCCGCAGATCAGCTTCTGCTGTGAACTATTAGCTGGATTTCTACTCACTTTCTGTTCTATGGACACTACAGGAAGTGAGAGGAAATCTCTTTAATGTAAAGGAAATCTTCTTTTAGGCAGTTACCACTGGAATATGTGTGGCCATGGAAAGATATCCTCTCTCTTTCTGTTGCTTTGACAACTCAAAAAATTGGATTTTCCCTTACTTTGGGGTTGTTTTACTAAAGGCAAATAGACTGCACTTTGCAAGTGCAGTTGCTCCAGAGATTAGTAAATGAGCAGAAGCTCTACTGACTTCCATCATCCAATCATGTGCAAGCAAAAATGCTGTTTTTTTTATTGTCCTTGCATGTGATTGGGTATTCTTTACAAAGTGAAGCTTTACCTTATTTACTAAGCTCTGGAATAGACACACTTGCAGAGTGCAACTGCACTTTGCAAAGGGCACAGTCTATTTGCTTTTAGTGAATCAACCCTTAAGAGTCCCACGGGTTGATTTACTAAAGGCAAAAAGACTGTGCACTTTGCAAAGTGCAATTGCACTCTGCAGGTGCATCTAATGTAGAGCTTAGTAAATGAGGTGAAGCTTCACTTTGTAAAGAATACCCAATCACATGCAAGAAAAAAAGTCCTGAGCAATCGCAGGTTCCCGAGTCCATTTGGCTCCCATCAGCGCTGGACGCCACCTGCACGAGCCTACCTGGTCCACCTCGGTTCCCGCCTCGCGGCTTTCATATCTGGACCAGGGCAACTCTGTTTGCCTATCCACAGGTGCAGTCACACGCCTGCCTATAAACCGTCAAGAGAGAGCGGCATGCCATCTGACCGCGGACCACGGTCTCACCCGATCCCTGTCAGTACACCAGCTGGTTCTGCATACTGACATGTGAGATACGGCGCTTCACCTCCCTGTGGCCCGCAGCCTCCCCCCGCACCGAGAATACAAGTCCAGGCCGCCTAAGGGGTCCTTTGTCCAGCCGAGTGCAGCAGGGAGATTGGCCCCTCCCCCCCACAGGCTCACTCCATCCGTGGATGCCGTCAGCTCCTCGTTGCTATTGGAACCCCAGTGACACTGTCAGCTGTTTATAATACATTTATTCTTTCCATCATCCACATCATCATTGTATTGACTTTGGATTTTGGCTTTCTTGTGTGCATTATTTATTAAACTTGTTTTTTCATGCTGCTTCCCAGGGACTCTTTTCTACTCCACACCAATTGAGCGCTGATACCCTTGGTTTTGTATTGCTATCACCCATATTCTCCATTTATGGTCATTGTCCGGCTGCTCTGGGTTTAGCCCCTACTATAACACCTGAGATCCCTTTCCACATGACCACAGTTGTGCACTGATGAAACTGTTGCTTTTTTTCCTCATTTATTAAGCTCTGGAGCAACTGCTTTTGCAGAGTGCACAGTCTATCTGTCTTTAATAAATCAACCTCCCAGTGACAGTGGTTCCATTGACAAACATAGAGGGTAAATCTCCCCATCGGGAACACAGACCACAATAAAGAATAAAAAAACAGGTATTATAACCCTTGACCACTCTATCCAAAGCTAAACTGTTCTCATTAGTTAAACTTTGATATAAAATGATACATGTGCTTTGAGGTGACCCTGTTGTTCTCTTTCCATTACTAGGCATTAAGTCCCCTGGTGATTCGGTGTATGTGGTAGGACACAACCTAATTAAGGCTCATGCTGAGGCCTGGCACTTGTACAATGACAAATACAGAGCCACACAGGGGGGACAAATCTCCATCACCCTCAACTGTGACTGGGCCGAACCCATCAACCAATACAAGCAGGAAGATGTGGATGCGGCACGAAGATACTTGCTGGTACGTTGTATCTGTTTGAAAAATAAAGCGGTATTAAACCCAAAACCAAAAATGTCATATATCGCAGCTTTAAACAGAGCTCCACCCAAAAGGGCAAGCTCCACTTGTTTGCACTCTTCCCCCCTCCAATGCCACATTTGGCAGTTTTTGGGGATGAGCGGGTACCTGGTTTTGACAGTTACCCACTTCCAGGTAAGATTGCCGATCGGCGATCTACAACATTTCCAACGGACCAAGCTGTCCTGCAAATGTAGTCGTTAGACCGCATTCATGTCTAAGTGTTCTGGGTATGCAGGTGGAAACGTGCAAAAAAAAAGTGTCAACATTCACAACACGCTTACTATGCCATTATTGCTTAAGCAGTACTGCATTTTTTTTGCACATGTATCGTGTGGCAAATCATGTTTGGCTCCATGCCAAAAAGAGGTAGATGAGCTACTTTGGCACATTTTTTGTGCATAGGGCAGCCCATTCAGGCAATAAATAAATAATGTTATAGTAGACGACTGAACATCTAGTGATGATTAGTAAAAAAATGTGTAGCCAATCAAAATACAAAAAAAGGCCGCCTCTTTGTTTCTTCCGCCTGCTGTGCCTCAGACTCATTCACATTGGTGTACTACAATATACACCCCTGTGAGGGACATGTTTGCCCACACAGGGATGCACAGGCGTTCCATGTATTCCTGTGCATGCAGTCCCATTCATATCAATTGGGATGCCGCAGGTGCATGGACACAGCCGCTGCTCCCAATCTGACAGCTATGCGGGTTTGAGTGCACAACCCCCAACGCAGACAGTTTTGGCCTTATAGTAATTCCAGTCCTGTGTCTATTCCATTATTTAGATAATAGATTTTATCACATAAATAATAGTTCTCTACTTTTTGCCTTAGTTTTTTGGTGGTTGGTTTGGATACCCAATATTCAAAACAGGGGATTACCCTGAAGTCATGAAGACCAATGTGCGGGAGAGGAGCCTTGCCTTTGGATTGCCTAAAAGTCGGTGAGCAATACATGTTCCATGTCACCTGAATACAGTATGCATAGAATTACATGACACATGAGCCCAGTATGCAGAGAGACCTCTGTTATATGCTACATGACACATGAGACCAGTATGCATGGGGACCTTTGTTAATTCCTTCATAATACATGAGCACAGCGTGCAGAGAGACCTCTGTAAACTAATACAAAGATAAGTGTGTCGCTCAAAGCTCCAATGTTTTCAATCCAGTGATTCCCACATATGGATGGTTGCAGCTCCAAAGGGGCCTGTCCCACCCGAATAGATAGACAACAAGCAGAAGATAGGAGCGCACTCCTAAAGCTACCCAATTCTAATAGGGCGTACACACGGTCGGACTTTGTTCGGACATTCCGACAACAAAATCCTAGGATTTTTTCCGACGGATGTTGGCTCAAACTTGTTTTGTCTACACACGGTCACACAAAGTTGTCGGAAAATCCGATCGTTCTAAACGCGGTGACGTAAAACACGTACGTCGGGACTATAAATGGGGCAGTGGCCAATAGCTTTCATCTCTTTATTTATTCTGAGCATGCGTGGCACTTTGTCCGTCGGATTTGTGTACACACGATCGGAATTTCCGACAACGGATTTTGTTGTCGGAAAATGTTATCTCCTGCTCTCCAACTTTGTGTGTCGGAAAATCCGATGGAAAATGTCCGATGGAGCCCACACACGGTCGTAATTTCCGACAACACGCTCCGATCGGACATTTTCCATCGGAAAATCCGACCGTGTGTACGGGGCATTAGACTTTAAAACAAGTTTCAGCTTTCCCTCTTACCAGACCACGCCCCACTAACGCATTTCACCTGTTTTGGACTGAACCAGAATCGTTCGGTACTTTTGTTTCTGTCCCCCTGGCCAAACTAACCTTCAATGTAAAAATATGCACACTCGACACAAATCACTGACACATACAACGTTCAGTAAATTGGTACTTTTGCTTTTATTACTTCCTGGACCCCGGCTAATATACCGTGAGCCGGATATTTTGTTATCAAACCAAATATCAAATAAGACAAGCGTATGCAGACCACAAGATATACATATTCATTATTGTGACAAAGTATAAGCTTTTAGCTGGGTTATATCTATATAAGGGAATAGCAGACTATCATAGCTAAATAGGGTGTCTTGTTTCCAGTCCTTGAAAACAGGCGCAATCTTCTTTTAACTTGCTCTTAACTCTTGCAATTCTGTTCCACAAAAAGGGGGAAGCTGGCAGACATCTAATTGAGCATGGTTAAGGCTAATAGCTGGTTATATGAGATAAGCACTTATATCTATGCGATCATATTAGAAATAGGCATTTCATCATGGCACTCATAATCACATCCACTACACACCCACTCCTGGGCTTAGTCGTAGCAAGACATGACACATGAGCACAATATGCACAGGTACCTTTGTTACATGTCACATGACACAAGATCACAGTAAGCATGGGCACCTTTGTTACATGTCATATAACTCATAAGTACGATATATGCAGGGACCTTTGTTACATGACACATGAGTACAGTATGCACATAGACCATTGTTAAATGACACATGACATTTGAGTACAGTATGCACACATGTAACACATGAGCATGAAATGGTTGCTTCATAGTGCACATGTGCGCTGCAGCCCCATTCATTCCTATTGGACAGCTGTATTCCAGGCCACCATTTGTGGCAGCAGGTTTTTACATAGGAATGAACTGGGACGTGACCCACATTTGTGGTACTAAGTGGCCATTTTTGGGAGAAAAGCTATGTGGTTCTAAAGCAGGGTAGCACAGTGCAGATCATTGATCAAGGCTAAGGGAGATATGAGACTTAAGCCGGGTACACCCTACAGTTGGCTGAGAGCACTGATCGGGAGTCGGTTTAATGCTGGCATGCAAATCCGACATGTACACGGGCAGAATGTCGGACGTTTTTTTTTTTAAACCGGCAAATGTCTCCTGACATTCTGCCCTTCTATACGGGGCTTTAGTGGAAAGCACTCAGAGTGTGAGAAGTTAATCACGGACAACTGTACAAAGGTATAAGTGTTCTTTAATGTTATGTTTCTTCTTTCTTACCACAGTTTGCCAGAGTTCACAGAAAGTGAGAAACAAAGGATTAAAGGGACATACGATTTCTTTGGCCTCAACCACTACACTACAGTCCTGGTGGGTCGAGCTGTCTTTGAGCTCCATTACCAGGCTTACGAAGGAGACAGGTAAATCTCAAAACAGGGACATTTTTGTAGTCGTTGTTCCAATATTAATGAAATATACACCGTGGATCAGACAGGCTGCCTGACACTTCTGCTCAGTAGAGGGTGACCTGTTCTGCAACATATTTGACCATTGGTGTTGAATTGACCAGATGGTTGACCTGTGTTTGGAGCGCCTCTGACTTTGCAGGTTGTTAGTATCAGCAGAGCACTGGCATTTCAAAACACAAAGCAAACTAAAGGTCATTTTGAATAATAAATCTCAGTTAAATCACATTTTCACATATATGACACTATGGGGTTGATTTACTAAAACTGGAGAGTGCAAAATCTGGTGCAGCTGTGCATGATAGCCAATCAGCTTCTAACGTCAGCGTGTTTAATTAACCTTTGACAAAAAAAATGGAAGCTGATTGGTTCTTTGCAGAGCTGCACCAGAATTGGCACCCTCCGGTCGTAGCAAATCCACCCCTATGGGAGAGATTTACTAAAACTGGTACACACAGAATCTGGTGCAGCTGTCCATGGTAGCCCAGTCAGCTTCAAACTTTAGCTTTTTACACTAAGCTTTGACAATAAAACCTGGAAGCTGATTGGTTTTTATATAGAACTGCACCAGATTTTGCACATTCCTGCTTTAGTAAATCTCCCCCTATGTGAGCTAATTGGCAATTATGGTGGTGGGCTTCTGTTCAGCTCCAACGCTCCCACAGGGCACAATGCAAGTCATGCCATCAGTAAAATAAATACAACTGATCTGAGCAGGACTTCAGTTGGGAAAGCCAGTAGTTATCAGACTGAAAAAAAGGACACCATACTGGAAAATGTCTGATGTTGGCCAGTGATGAAAAAAGTAGAATAACAATGGCAGCTGGCTGTGTTTCCCAGTTACTTCTTTTACTAGTCATATTTTTACTAAATGAGTATCAAATAAACAATAATAAAATGTAGAAGTGATTTTAAAATAAATCTATCCTTAAAAGGTCTGTCCATATTTCATTTTTTTTTGCGAAAAACCTTGAAGAATTAAACCTCCAGCTAGGTTTTTATGTCTATCATAACCTCAAGCTGTGGCAGTGAGATGCCTGTGCTTACATACCCAGCCATACACACTAGATACAGGCTTAGCAAGGTGGTCCAACTGTTCCTGATGTTTTCCTTTCTTTTTTTTTTTTTTTATAGTTTGGGGAACACAACTGGGAGAATTGAAACATCTAAATGTGGGCTAGAGCAGACCCAGGGTCTAGCAGGGAAATCTCACAATTGGTGGCCTTAGGAAGCCAGCAGATGTCACTGCGGCACTGCTGCAACTTTAATATGGTCTTTGGATGGACCAGCCCTTTAAAATCATGCATATGAAAATCAGGAAATTCAAATAGCCTGTATTTGGAGAATGAGCACGTCTCCCAAATTCCTCCCTTTAGCACTTGCCGACCAACTTTTGTTTAAACCTTTTCCCTACACCCCTAACTTTCAGGAGGCCTGGATGGGTAAATATGGCGGTCTGTCCAACTAATAGATGTGTTTTATCATGACAGAGAAGTCTACCTATGGAGTGATCGCAGCTGGCTTGGGTCAGGCAGCTCCTGGCTAAGGGTGACTCCTTTTGGCCTGCGAAGGTTATTAAACTGGATAAAGGAGGAATTCAACAACCCCCCCATCTATATAACTGAGAATGGAATATCTGAACAAGGGACAAACTTGAAAGACGTATGGAGAGAACACTACTACAGATATTATATCAATGAGGCCATGAAAGGTACAGAACAGAAGAATTTTCTCATAACTGAGCAGATCATTGAGAAATATATTAAAATGCATAAAAATACATAACCGAAGGCTACCATCAGGGAATAAATATCGAAATGGTCAGTAGTAAACCTAACATCTGTCTGAGGTGGGAAAGAAGGATACTTTTTAGCAGAAATTGTTTAGGGAAAGGACATACAGTATCCTTGTCATACATGCACCCCCTCATCTTCCAACCACCTGAATTTTTTTAAGTGTATCTAAAGCCAAGGCCTGGTGACCAATGTCAATGAGAAGGGTTATCAAACCTCCACAACATTTTTTTTCTGAAAAAAACATGACAATTTTTTTGCATTCCTGTGTGATTCACATGCAGTTCTGTGCAGTGCAATTTTAGCCCATTCATTTTGAATGGGCTGAAATCGCATCACACCAGAAGTAGTAGAAACTCACTACAACCGGATCGTATGGTACTTCTGTACCATGTGATCCAGTGCGGGCAAACACACCGTGTTTGCAACCTGCATTTGGGATATCATTTACTTAATATTGTCACAGGCTGCAGATCACAACTGCAGTGTGTTTTGAATACTGTGCGGGAAACACGCATAAAACACAGGTTTCCTGCACCATATTCTGGTGTGAACAGGCCCTATAAGGATTTTGTTGTTAGTATAGAGAGTCCACTAGATGGTACACAATACAATATATCCATTTTATGGGCCTTCTTATGGAGTAGCCCTAAGATGTTATATCTCACACTTATTTGACAACAGTATGCTGGCTTTCAGCTGAGCTCTCAACCTTCCATGGCCTTTTTTAGGAGTTAGCAAAGTTTTTCCACTGGGGTCCTAGAAAGAAGTGAAGACCCAAAAAAGGGAAAGAGCCTAGCCAAAACTTCACTGAAAATGGAAGAACACCTTTTTGATGCGGTTAAGCTTTACATTTAGGTATTAAAGAATGCTTTCTATTGGTTGTTACAAAGTAAAGTTAGTGGAGAAATGCTGGCCAAGTCTTAGTGGTTAAATCTAGATTAGGAAAAACAAATCTGACATTTTAAAATCATTGTCTATGTTTTTTCCCCACACAGCTGCAAAACTGGATGGGGTGGACCTGCGTGGGTACTCAGCTTGGAGTCTCATGGATAACTTTGAGTGGGCTAGTGGTTACGCAGAACGCTTTGGTTTGTACTACGTCAACTTCTCAGACCCGGCTCTGCCTCGCACTCCCAAGGATTCTGCCAAATTCTACAGAAACATTATTAGGTGTAATGGTTTCCCCAATCCCCGGAATATCTCTCATCCTTGTTTCCAACCAGAGAATTGGCCTGAAGGTGAGTCAAGGGGAGGTTTGTGTGACCTAACCGGATTGTTGTCATGTTAGGTCATAGTGACTAAAATAAGGAGACCTTGCTGTCTCTGTAAGGCAATTGCATAATGCATTATGAAATACTTACCTTAGAACGAAGCCCTCGAGTGGTGCGCTGTCACCGCTGAGAGAGCTGAAATCTTACCCCGGTCTTTTTTCCAGGTTCGCGGTTTCCGGGGCTGCGAGTGGCTGGAGCCGTGATAATGTCACGGTATGCCAGAACTTCAGAGCGCATGCGCCGGTTAGGTCACCAGCTGCATCCAGGGGGAATATCTCCTAAACGGTGCACGTTTAGGAGATATTACTTTTACCTACAGGTAAGCCTTACTATAGGCTTACCTGTAGGTAAAAATCACAAAGCGGACTTTACTACTGCTTTAACTGTCATTGAGAAATAGGTAGGAATTGTCTGTTGCTTGTTCATCCTTTTCTTTTGTCTAATCACCACAAGACAACAGGGGGAGCTGTGATTTTTAGCAGTTGGAGGGACGCCTTTCAGCACAAAGTATGTAGGCGAAGAACTGGTCCTGCCATACCATCAGAATCCTGAAGAATTACAGTATTACACAAAAATGAAGTACTGTATTTATTGGCGTATAACACTCACTTTTTTACCATGAAAATCGGGTGCAAATAGCGTGTGCGTGTTATACGCCAATACTTCAATTTTAGCTGCCTCAGGGGGGACAAGGAGGGGGGCCGGACGAGCGCTGTCAGATTACATACAGCGAGAATCTCCTGTTTACTTGGCAGCCTCTGTAATAGGAAGTCCTGTCTCCTGGACCGACATTGGACCACTGTTCTGTCTATCATAGGAGATTCTCCTTGTATGTAATCTGTCGGCGCTCGTCCCGCCCCCTCCCTGTCCCCTCTAGGCTGCAGGTGGACATCAATCAGGCTGCACTGATGGCAATGGTGAGGCTGCTGCATTGAAGGCAATCATGAGGCTGCATTGATGTGGATTGATGAGGCTGCAGATGGGCACTGACCCTTATTTTGCTCCAAAGTTCCTTTATTTAAAATTTTTGTTTTTTTCCTGAAACTTCCCTCTTAAAATGAATGTGCGTGTTATACGCCTGTGCGTGTTATACGCCGATAAATATGGTACTTTTTTTCACCTCTATGTTTTTTTATACTGATTTTTCAAAGTAACAAATGCAATAATTTAGAGATTTGATGAACAGTTTAATGCAGTATAGCACTTTTGATAGATAAATGGGACATATTTTCCTAGAGGCTTATATAAAGAAACCAAATAGAGGGACAACTGAGGAGGAGAGAGTGATTTGGTTGCAAATGAGGGACATCTGGGTGCTATGCAATCCAGTCAAAATGAAAGTACCAACCTCCTCACCTTCATACTGCCTCTCTTTTTAATTTAAATGTAGCTGTAGTCAATCTACTCCACTACGCATAATTAGTGACCTTGCTACAGTGATATGATGATGTGGAAACTCTGTTCCCCTGCCTCAAATAGAAGCAGCTCCTCTCATATAGACCTGAAAGATTTGCAGAAGTAGAATTCTGGTGTGCACACTGCAACTGCATGAGGGACCTCTTAGATCTAGACCCCTTCCTGCTGTCACATAGACCTGAACGCTGCTCATTTCCTTGGTAGGTGAGAAGTAAACATTCCTCATTAATCTCTCCTTGTAATTGAATGGGGGAAAAGGAGGGGGCAGATTTATTATAGGGGTTTTCAATCTACTGTATATCTGTCACTTTCTTCATTTCCAAAAATTTGTATTATTTATATTTCAAGAACAATACAACGTGATATATGTTCCATTGAACACATCAAGTAATATAAAATGTTTCCCATACAATACAAGCAAGAGAAAAAGTAAAGACGTTTTTGGTGGTCATAGAAAGCAGTTAAAGAACTTCTGGGTACCATTACATCAGCTGAGGTCTGTCATTCCACTAACATAGAGGTGACCCTCCTTATATGTCTCCGGGGCCTCCCCACTAGGTGGCATTATAATGCTTGTTGAGGGGGCTTCTTAAGATTCACTTGAGCGAGAGAGTAGATAAGGTTGTATAGTCGTGTCCAAAATCGTTTCGGGCATGTCCACCAAATTTGGAATGGTGTATCCTCCTGGCCACACCCTCTGAAACAGTGTGGAGAAGCCCCCCGGGACATAGGATACCACCAATGACTTATCAACTGACCAATGACATCATCAGTTGATAAGGAGGATGTTAGTCGCCTGTATAGCATCCTTGTTTGACCCTCCCCTGCCTCTCTCCATCTGCTTTGGAGTCACATTAGCTGAGTGATGGAGAAAAACTGAGGAAGAAGAGAAACATTGGAATACTAGTCAGTACCAGTTTGCACCTGTAACGCTGGGTCTCCTACGTATGTGAATATTGCTACATTATGTAAAACAAATAGAATAGTGTTTACATTTAAGAATGGGTGCCTCAAGACTGTCCATATTTTTAAAGGGTGCCTTGACTTAAAAAAGGTTCAGAAGCACTGCCACATACCATCTCAACATCACTTTATAATTGGTCTCAATGATTGAGGTTTAATATAGGTCCTGAAGGTACACTGTGCCAGCTTGTACCAGTCATCCAGCTCAAGTATCTCACCCATATCTCGCTCCAATTTCTCCATTTAGGGCTTGATAGATGTAGAGGTGAGTATGGTGTAAATCTTAGATATATGGCCCTGCAGCTTGTCATAATTCCTGCATAGGTGTTCCTTTGATGTAAAAATGGTCAGGTCAGAATTCGGTTTTAAAGAGCTTAGAAAATGTGCTATCTGGGTATATCAAAATAATTCTGTAGAAGGTAGCTGACACTTGTACTGCAAGAATTGTTTTGACACAATGCCCTTATTGTCACATAAATCTGCAGTTTGCAACAAGCTCTTGTTGGTCCACCAGTTAAAGTTTTGTGAGACCCAGGGTGAAAGTGGGAGTTGTGGAGTTGTGGGAATAGGAGGCTATGCATGGATCTGAATTTATAGGTAGTCAACAACCTATCCCATAAATTGAGCAAAAAGGATCGAGTTGGACGGAGGATAACAGGTCTACCCTTAGCCAACACATCAAGTGACTAATCTTTCTGGATGGGTGAAGAGAGGACTCCAATTTTATCCATCAAATCTTATTAGCTGTGCCAATTGTGCAGCCTGGAAATACTTGGCTAAGTCGTCTGCCACTTTTTTATACTAGGGTTATCTTTTCTGATAACATGTAAGCATGCTTACTAGTGTGGCAAGTGTGGCTGCTGATTGATCGGCTGCCTGAGCAGCAAATCTGCGCCTCTGGCTCATCCAAATCCATCCCCTTGCAATGGATGAAAACAGGAAGCAGCTGGAAGGATCAAGTCCGTAGAATGCAGGGAGATTATGCCACTTGTAGGTTTATCAGCACCTGAATTGCAGTTTTTAAATAATCAGCAGTGGGGATCGGGGAGTTGTATAATATGGCTGTAGGTCACTCGACATAAGGACAAATCAGAATAGCTTAGCTTCTTACTAAAGATCTTGTTTTGCTCTGCAGATACAACCACCAGCACATCAAGCACCAGCAGCACCACCAGGAATATTCAGGCAAGCGGCAGCCCAGAACCCACCAAGAAAACAGAATCTGTCAGTTTCCTGGGATTGGACATCTCTATGAAAGATGCCTCCACTGCCTTGTACGTGGAGTTTGCCCTGCTACTCACTTCTGTCTTGGGCATTATTTTATCTATTGTGATGTACAAAAAAAAAGGCAAAAATTCAGTCAAAACTGAAACATTCTAACTGTGTTTGTAACTAATGTATAATGTTATATAAAAGATCTTCCTGAATGGCCTGAAATAAACTGATTCCAAACAAAAATCGCATTTTTGTTTGTCTAATACTTTGTATTGTCAACCACATAGTCATCCCAAATGTAATATACAAGTAAACCAAAAGCATAACCAATTCCTTCTCAAGTTCAAGGCACCTTTAGGTGTATACTCCTGTTTCCATATTCTTTGTAGAGCGCCCCAGAAGCTTAAAATCGCGAGGTACCGTACATAGAAAATTGCAACCATAGCAATCATGGTTCCGGTGTAGCCCTTCCCCTTCATGCTGCCTTTGCCCAACTATTGAGGAGGATATGAATGACATTGCTGGCCAAAGAAGGATGCAGTGGGTAGGAATGAGTGGGTGTTCACAGGGACCAGGCAAGCACTGGCTGCAATTTCCATTAAATAGTAAAGCAGGATTTTCAGCTACTGAGATACTGTTCGAACAAATTGAATAAACATGGAGGAACCCTTGAAATAACTTGCTGGTCTCAGGTAACCCCTGCTAATAATTACTATATCTACAGTTCAGAATACATTGTGATGATCACTAGGAAGAACGTTCATTACATTTGTGGTCTTTACAGATAGCTTAAAAGATCATAGTTTCAGTGGTTACTTATCTAAGAGGCAGAAATTACTCATTGTACGGTGGTGGTGCTGCGCGGTAGGATGACTAGTAAAGATGAAAAGGTCTACAGCATAAGGTGCAAGTGACAATCGATATGTAAAAATGTAAATATAAATATTATACCCACAATATTCTTACGGTAAATTTGCAAATGCATGGAAAATCTTCAATATAAATTGCAAGTGCAGATGGCAAACAATGTGTACAAATGTATAAATATTCCCACAGTAACTTGATAAAACAATATAGATTGCACAGTAAATAGGTCAAAAACTTAATGTGCGGACAAAAACAAAGGTGCAATACAGTGCAGTACACTTAAAATGTCCCATGTGTCACCTTAGGCACAAGTGGCAATCAGAAAAGAAATAGTTCATATAGCAATTAAAAGATGATGTGTAGGTGATGATGCCCTTCACCATAACCAGTGTTTAAATGGCTGATGCCTAGCCAGTCCAATCTGGTGACACCTCAGTGTGCGCTCGCCTCTCACCTTACTGCTGCAAGGTAACAGCACTAAACTAGAACGGATGCTTCAGACGGCCTCCGGGGGTTTTCTGGGGGTCCCTCTCCAGTGTGGTGGCAGCCCACCCTCTTTCCCCAAAGCTTTTCTACATACTTAGACCTTATAGAGTTATAGAGTTTTGGGAAGAGAGGGTGGGCTGTAAAAGCCTTAGCAGTAGGTCTAGCTGGTGATGCCTTATGATGGGTAAGATGGTTTCCTCGGTGCCAGTAATAAAGGTAAAAGGAAGATCCCGGATAGTGTAGTAACGTTTGGTAAAAGGTTTATTAAAATAAAATTGTGGCTGATACACTCACTTTTTTGAATTAAGCTCATAAACAAGCAATCTACGAGCAGTGAGCTTGTATTCCTGCGTCACTCCCAGTTTTGCCTATTGCTCAAACCGGAAGTGACGCAGGAATAAGCCTTTTATCAAACGTTACTACACTATCTGGGATCTTCTTTTTACCTTTATTACTGGCACCCTCTCTTCCCAAAACTCTAAATCTCTATAAGGTCTCAGTATGTAGAAAAGCTTTGGGGCAAGAGGATGGGCTGCCTGCCACCACACTTATGGACTAGTAAACTGCAAAATATTAAATTTTTGTTCTTGGGTTTAGTTATCCTGCTGTGATCCAATTTTGATGGGATTTCTAGTGTGATTATGTAGTGCAACTTTGTCACTAATTGGTTGCATTTTGGATGTGGCTTGCATATTCTATGAGGCCAAAATCATACTGTTAATAAAAGTAAAGTAGTAGAGGAACAATTTTTTTAAAGTACACTGCATGGAGTCGCATTGTTACGAACGGGCACCATTAAAAGCGCTGTGATTTCCATTGTCATGCAATTCTGTGTGACTCAATTTGCATCTGAATTCGCACTAGTGTGAACCACACCCTAATCTGAGTTCATTAAAATCCCCAGATTCACTCTGAATAATCAACATATTAATCATTTAAAATAAATACTGACTAAAACCATAGTATAATTTTCCCTAAATATTTTTTCCCTATCAGTCATATGATTGGTTACTCATTATACCTGGTAATCATATCAGAAAATTGTAGATTTGTTGATTAACAGATTGCAATAAATGCCCCTTTAACTGGGATCAAAGACCAAACTGATCCCGATAAGATATGGAAATAGAACACATCAACAATAAAAACAACAATCATGTGTCATCTGACAATCATGGCAGTCTATTGAATTATTATCTCAATTTTTCAGATTTTTTTGCTAAGTCCAAAAACATTATAGACTGATGAGCAAATTGGCCATTTTCCTTGGAAATTTCATGGGGCTCACTGGGTAATAAAATCCCAACATTTCTTTCTGCATTGCACAGCCTTCTTACCATTGCAGCCTTTGATTTCAAGGAAGAATGGTCTCTGGACTAATTACTAATAACTTTTTTTTGTACTAATTATTATTATTACCGTATTTAAATTACCATTAAAGGCAAACCTTTTTTCAGTTTTGGGAAGAGGGTAGAGGGAATAGATCATATGTCACATTTTTATTGCTGTCTGTGCCCCCGTTGGGGAGATTCACCCACTCTATTTGTCATGTTTACCGCTATCACCGAAAGTGAATGAAAATCCCAAAGTTTTTTTTTTCGTTTGTTTTTCTTAGAAAAGTACTTTACAAAACAGAGCCTTTGGGCATGACTGCTGAGGTGCAATAAGCCCAGGTCCCAACCATACCGCTTAGCGTACCTTACCCCTTCTTCCCATCCAATAAAAAACACATACAACCATTAACGTTGGAAAGGGCAAGGCCACAGCTTTATTTAACTCAAAAATAACATTAACTCTTTTAGACCGTGCCAGTCACAGTTGCACTGTGAGCACTCAACTACAAATGTAAAAGGGAGATGAAGGAGGGGCCTGTCCTTACCATAAGTGCCGGACCGGCTGTCAATCTCCCAATTACCATCAGGGCATAAAAAAGGGGTTCCATATTTGCTGGCAAGGTCACCAAAACTGCAACACGCTGTGACATACCATCAAAATTAGGGCGGGAGGGTGGGTAGCTCTTCCATGCTTCCGTCAGAAAGGGACCATAATCCCCTGGGGTGCCAAACTCCTGAGCTCAGGCCCAACCCTTTGTCCCCCCCTGTACCAATCCTGAGTTAGACCAAGTTCAGTGTAATTCCTCTCTGGCCATGCCCCCATCAGTCAGGGCTCTCTTTCCCGAGGGGCTCAAGAGGCTCTCATGACTGCTGAGGTGCAATAAGCCCAGGTCCCAACCATACCGCTTAGCGTACCTTACCCCTTCTTCCCATCCAATAAAAAACACATACAACCATTAACGTTGGAAAGGGCAAGGCCTCAGCTTTATTTAACTCAAAAATAACATTAACTCTTTTAGACCGTGCCAGTCACAGTTGCACTGTGAGCACTCAACTACAAATGTAAAAGGGAGATGAAGGAGGGGCCTGTCCTTACCATAAGTGCCGGACCGGCCGTCAATCTCCCAATTACCATCAGGGCATAAAAAAGGGGTTCCATATTTGCTGGCAAGGTCACCAAAAATGCAACATGCTGTGACATACCATCAAAATTAGGGCGGGAGGGTGGGCAGCTCTTCCATGCTTCCGTCAGAAAGGGACCATAATCCCCTGGGGTGCCAAACTCCTGAGCTCAGGCCCAACCCTTTGTCCCCCCCTGTACCAATCCTGAGTTAGACCAAGTTCAGTGTAACTCCTCCCTGGCCATGCCCCCATCAGTCAGGGCTCTCTTTCCCGAGGGGCTCAAGAGGCTCTCATGACTGCTGAGGTGCAATAAGCCCAGGTCCCAACCATACCGCTTAGCGTACCTTACCCCTTCTTCCCATCCAATAAAAAACACATACAACCATTAACGTTGGAAAGGGCAAGGCCACAGCTTTATTTAACTCAAAAATAACATTAACTCTTTTAGACCGTGCCAGTCACAGTTGCACTGTGAGCACTCAACTACAAATGTAAAAGGGAGATGAAGGAGGGGCCTGTCCTTACCATAAGTGCCGGACTGGCCGTCAATCTCCCAATTACCATCAGGGCATAAAAAAGGGTTCCATATTTGCTGGCAAGGTCACCAAAACCGCCACCAGCCAGTCAGTGATCTACTGACGGGCGCCCCACCGCAGCCAGCGCCTGTTCCATCCCCCTCTGAAGTCCCAGGTTAAAAATGTCCATGCCAATTTCGTTGAGATGAACACCATCCCTCCTCAACAAGTCAGTGTTGTTTCCCTCCAAATCTTTGTGACGGACGACGACCCCCCCAATCCTCCGAACAAATTTGGACACTTGGGCGTTGACCTTCCTGCAAAAATTTTCCAAACAGGGTCCAGGGACTTCTCTTGCCCAAATAGATCGAGGGACAATTTCTGACCAGACGAAAGTCACACTGGTAAACATTGCAAGGCACTGAGCAATATCGCCCTTTATGGCAGCAATTAGATCCACGGACCGGGTGTAACCTACATCATTCCCGCCGGTGTGAACCACGAGGACAATGTGACCGGACACACGGGTACGGAGCTGCCAACATTCCAACACTACCTGATGCCAACGCAGCCCGCGCAGGCCCAGCCAGCGAATCCTTGCCACGTCTGATGAGAGTCCCAAATTTCTCCCATAATTTCGGATCTCTGCACGACGAGCCGCCCAGAAGATAAAGGAATCACCCAGTATCCATACTTGAGCCGGGGGGAAACCTGAAATTAACACAAAAGATGAGGGCGAACATACAGCGAAAAACGAGACGACTCCCATGTACCCAGCCGGTGAAGTTCCGTATCGGAAAACCCTAAGCCAGAAGCGGCGGTGGCAGCGCCTATGCGAAATGAATGAGTCGAAAAATCGCCCGCGGGTAGGCCTAAGGCCTCGAGGCAAAAACGAAAAACCTTCAAGAATTGAAACCGACTCAACGAGGATGAGTCAGCGTGCACAAAAAACGTGGGAGATGGGGGACGCGCGGAAAGAAAAGGAAAAGCCAGAGACACTGGGCAAAATGGGCCGCCACAGTGGTGCAGCACCACTCGGCGGCCCCTGCCAAAACTGTCAGTCTTTGAGGAGCGCAAGAAAATTGTGACACTGCGCTCCGACAAAGAAACATCCTCCGACCGAATACCCCCAGGGGACGACCTGGATTTTGCGACTAATTCCCCGATACGAAAAGCCCCAAAAAACGCCCATGAAAAAACTACTCGAAAAAGCAAAGTCTCAAACTCAGATGAGCACACTTCCGGCAACATAGCCAAAACATCCGATAAGATCTGAAGGGAAATGGGGCGCCTGGAATCTGGAAGATGTGTGATGCGTTTCCAGCCCCTCAATATCCGACGCACTGGAAAGGCTTTTGTGACATCCCCCCACCCCAGGAGTTGAAACCAAAAAGATAGGGCGGACATGGCCAAAGAGACAGTGGAACCCGACACGCCCTTTTCCTGTAACTGGACCAGGTAAGCAAATAAGACCAAACGTCTATCATCCGGAGAGGCAATAGAGAACTCACCACCCGACGCTTGGGACCACTCGTGCCAGACCCAACAATACGACGCCCACGTCCGCGGAGAAAGCGACGACCGAAGCAGTTCTAACAATCCCCGGAAACGAGGTTCCATAAGTGGGCCGGACAGGGGAGGCCCTCCAGCGAAGCCGACGGAGCCAAGGAATGAAAACGAGGGAACTGTTGGCGGGAAAGAGCATCAGCAATGTCATTAGAAACTCCCGGGAACGTGTTTTGCCTTAACATAAATGTTAAAATGCAAACATCTTAAAACTAAAAAACGCAACAGCGAAACAACCGGAGGGGAACTGGCCGATTGCTTGTTAACTACCTGCACTACACTCATATTGTCTGACCAAAAGATCACCTGACGATTGCGCAACTGTTCACCCCAAAGCTCCACCGCTACAATGATCGGAAAAAGCTCCAAAAGGGTGAGATTGCGCAATAAGTCCATGCGGGCCCATGAGGCCGGCCAACATTCCGCAGACCACTCCCCTCGAAAGAAAGCGCCGAAACCACAGGAGCCTGCCGCATCAGTGTACAACTCCAGCTGTGAGTTCGGTACCTCCTCCTGCAACCAACAAGACTGTCCGTTGTAGGATTGCAAAAAGGTTAGCCAAATATCCAAATCAGCCCGCACGGGCTTGGTGATCCGAATGTAGCGGTGAGGGGCCGTAACGCCCTTCGTGGCCCAAGACAGGCGCCTGCAGAAAGCCCTCCCCATGCGTATGACCCTGCAAGCGAATACTAGGTGTCCCAGCAGAGATTGTAGCTGTTTCAGCTGCAGTTTCTTGGACCCTTTCGCCAAACGAACCAAGGATAGAAGCTTAGCTTCTCCCTCGGACCATGGCCACTGTGTCAATCTCAATTCCCAAAAAAGATAATACCGTTACCGGACCCTCAGTCTTGTCCATGGACAGTGGGACGGCGAAACGCCGACAAACATCTTGAAAAACAGAGAGCAAGCATTGACACTGCCCACTGTCCGCGGGGCCCACAAAAAGGAAATCATCCAAGTAGTGCAGCAGGGACTGAGACCCAGCCTCCCGGGTGACTACCCACTCAAGGAAGCTACTGAATAACTCAAAGAAATAACAAGAAATGGCGCAACCCATAGGCAGGCACATATCGAAGAAATAGCTTCCTTGAAAGTAGCAACCCAGGAGATGGAAACAGTCCGGGTGAACCGGGAGAAGGCGAAAAGCGGACTCAATGTCCGCTTTTGCCAAAAGAGCGGAACGCCCTGCTGCCCTGACGAGGTGAAGAGCCTTATCAAATGACGCATAATGCACCCGCGATTCCTCGCGATCAATTCCGTAGTTGACAGAGGAGCCAGAAGGGTAGGATAAGTGATGAATTAAACGAAATTTACCACTCGCCTTTTTTGGGACCACGCCGAGTGGGGACACCCGCAGGTTGTGGAATGGGGGGAGATCAAAGGGGCCCGCCATGCGCCCCAGTTCCAGCTCCTTCTGGAGCTTTTCGGCCACTACGGATTCAAATTCCACAGCCAATTTTAAATGTGCCGACATGGTAGGAGCGTCCGACGGGGAAAAAGGTATCCAGAAATCTCGATCCAGGCCATCCTTTAGGATCAGGGCCTCCCTATGAAGGGGGTACCGGTCTAGCCAGGGAAGCATCTCTAGGACGTTCACCGGCGTCCTCCGGCTTAGGAAAGTCGGTCTTGGCTCCCATTCTGGGAAGTGTCTGTTTTCCCTTCCTGAAGCACCGGCTGGCGGGGTGTGCACCCCCACAGCTAGAGCACTCGTGCCTGAAGCGACAGGCGGAGTACCATTTACAGTGGCTTTCGTTGAAAAGCCAACAGACACCTTTGTTGGAGGCGGCCGACGCTCCGGATTGAGGAGCGCCGACCGCGGACTGAAAGGACGATGGCCTGTGAGGGCACATGAGCAACAACCACGGGCTACCATCCTGACAGTCAAAGCGAAGCTCTTTGCGCGCCGCCATCTTCTGCCGAAACTGGGTGTCATACTGGAACCAGCACTGACCCCCATAAACCTTGTACGCCCCCCAGATAAGGTCCAGGTAGCAGAACAAGGAAGTCGCCAACTCTGGGCAACGCTCACAGAGCACTCCCGCGTAGGCACAGAAACCCTGCAGCCAGTTCCCGAACGTTCTAGGAAGCTGTTTTACTTTCTCACCCTGTGTAGCAACGTCTACCCGCCGAGATTTGTCAACCGTTTCCCTATCCGACGGAACTAGAGCGAGGAAATCAACGAATTCCCGTCGCCAGATTTTTTCCTTCGTCTCCTCTGGTATGTGGGCATCCGTGGGAGCTACAGCCCACAACGCCCCTCCGGAAGGAGGGGAAGGATTTGTCGCCGCGCCCGAAACACCCATACTGGAGAGAACCGACCTAACCACCGACGATATGCGGTCTTCGGGGCCCGATACGGAATCATCAACTGACCTCCCCCAAATCAATTCACAATCATACTCACTGATCCTTGGGGGCATTACAGATGACGGGCGATCAACAGGCAAGGCGGTGTCCCATGCGACTCCGGAAGACTGCAGACTGGAGCGGCCAGCACCATGAGGAGCAACAGGGCCGTGCACGTTAGGGCCGTCTCGGCTGACAGAGAGATCCAAAGGCGGGGGTCCCGCCACCGACACTGAAGGGTCCCCTTGGCCGAGGGCAGCAACTGTGCAGGTACAGGAGTGTCTATGGACTCTGGCCGGCTGATCCGGGGCGGAAGCTGCCGCCAGCCCGGGTCCGGAATCTCCCGCCCAGCCGGGCGCAGGGAGACTGGCGTTACCCGCCATGTTAACCGCGTAGGGGGGGTTAAGCCCCGGTGACTGTAGGGGGGGTTCGCGAGACCTCCGCCCGTCTGGGCGCAGGAGGGCGGCCGAGAGTACGGGGGGGAATGGTATCCGCGAAGGCCGAAAAACTCGCACCCGCCCTGCTGGGCGCGGAGGGGGCACATCCCATTCGGGATGTTATATGGCGTGGCGCGGCCTTGGTCTGGGACCTGTCCCCCGCCCGTCCGGGCGCAGAGGGGGTCCTGCACTGTGATACACCCGCTACTAATGGCCCAGAAGCCGCCGAGGACCCCGCCCATGAGGGCGCAGAGGGACCTTGCGACCTGGCAGCGACGGTATGATGCCTGTCTTGGGATGAATTACCCCCCACCCAGCCAGATGCTGAAAGGGCCATATTCAGCAAAGCGCCCTGGCCGTACGAGTCAGGGGCCAGCTGCGACCCCGCCCAGGAGGGCGCAGGATGAAGCAGCCCGCACCCATATGTTCTCCTGTGAGTGCCAGCCAGATCACCCCCCCGCCCTCCCGGGCACAGAGGGGTGCTGGACACATGCATACTGTGTTTGGTGCACGGCCAGTTCAAATACTCCCGCCTGGCTAGGCACAGGGAGTGAACTGGCCGCTAGGGGGAGCCAGTCCCGTTCCGAGGCGCCGCAGACGCCGCCATCCGAGGGATCCGAAGCCGCCGGAGCAGGCGAGCAGCTCCGACCCCCTCCAGCCGCCCTGCGAGAGGACAGCCTGGCCGAGGAGCGGAGCGGCCGCACACCCGCCGCCCCCCCTCCCGCCCCCCCTCCCGCCCCCCCGCTGACTGCAGGGGCGGAAGCAGGTACTCCATAACGCGAGGCCGTGGGCTGGAGCGCTCCAGCTCCGTCCAGGCCTCGCGCCTTACTCTGGGAAGGGGAGGGGGGCGAGGGGGGGCTGCCGAGCGGGGGCTGCGAGAACGGGGACACCGGGGGGGGCCGCACGTTGATCCGGATGGCCGGAGAAGGGGACCGACGAGGGGGGGCACGCCGAGAACGGGCGGCCGACCCCCGCTTCCTGGCTGCTGGAGCCCTGGGAACCCGAACCGGAGAGGAATGGAGGGGGGAGGAGGAGGGGGGCAGTAAGAGGCCGCAGAGGGGCTGGGGCTGAGGCGAGAAGGTGGACTGGCACGTCCGCGGGCCCTGCGTCCATCTAACTCAGGAGGAGGAACAGGGGAAGGGGCAGGAGAGGGCACCCCAGGGGATAAGAGGGCAAAGAGCCAGTCAGCCTGACCCCTGAGGGCCAGCTCACGGACCTTAGCTAGGAGGTGATCCGTGTCCATGGCTGGAGCCGCGGGGTCAGGTCCGAGCTCTAGCATGCTTCCGTCCGAAAGGGACCATAATCCCCTGGGGTGCCAAACTCCTGAGCTCAGGCCCAACCCTTTGTCCCCCCCTGTACCAATCCTGAGTTAGACCAAGTTCAGTGCAACTCCTCCCTGGCCATGCCCCCATCAGTCAGGGCTCTCTTTCCCAAAGGGCTCAAGAGGCTCTCATTCCCTGGCTCAAAAGAAAACATAATACAGTAAAACCTTGGTTTGTGAGCATAATTCGTTCCAGAAACATGCTTGTAATCCAAAGCACTTGTATATCAAAGCATTTTTTTTACAGGGTATAAAAGAGAAGAAAGGCAACTCTAAGTGTAGCAATAAGCTGCTAAATGTTGTACCTTCATTAAATGTAACCATATTGCTACACTTATGCCCTGTACACGCAGTTGGATTTTCTGACGGAAAAAGTGCAATCAGATTGTGTTGTCGGAAATTCCGATCATGTGTGGGCTCCATCCGACTTTTTCCGCCGGAATTTCCGACACACAAAGTTTGAGAGCAGGCTATAAAATTTTCCGACAACAAAATCCGATCGGTTAAATTCTGATCGTGTGTACACAAATCCGACACGCAAAGTGCCACGCATGCTCAGAATAAATTAAAATACGAAAGCTATTGGCTACTGTCCCATTTATAGTCCCGACGTACGTGTTTTACGTCACCGCGTTCAGAACGATCAGATTTTTCTACAGCTTTGTGCGACTGTGTGTATGCAAGACAAGTTTGAGCCAACATCCGTCGGAAAAAATCCATGGATATTGTTATCGGAATGTCCAATCAATGTCCGATCGTGTGTTCAGGGCATTAGAGGCTCCTCTCTTCTTTTTTATACTCAGTTGTGACATGACGCTACTCTTATATCAAGACATCACTTGTATATCAAGGCAAAATGTATTAAAACATTTTGCTTGTCTTGCAAAACGCTCTCAAACCAAGGTTTTACTGTATATAAAATAACAAAACAATCCCAATTCTGGAACCCCTTTAATCAACCAGGGTAGCAGCATCACATGACCAAGGTAGGCAATCGAAAATCCCAAAGTTTGAGCTGTCACCACAATATTAAGGCTCTGTTCACAACTGTGTAATTTGTCATTCAAGTTTGAACATCAAAGTCGCATGGAAAGTTGCAGCCCATTTTTTTCAATGGCACCTGTTCTAATAAACGCAACTTAAATTCACAGCGACTTTGAAAAGGTCCCTGCACTTCTTTGATGCGACTTTTGATGCGATTTTGGTCCAGAGAGTGTAAAGTCGGATCATAGTCGCACTCAGCATCGCATCAAAGTCACACTGGAAATCATGCAACTTTTCAGTTGTGCTAGTGTGAATAGAGCCTAATAGAGGGATAATCTTCCAATAGGGACACTAGTTCTGGTGACAACCAAGGATTCCCTTACTTTGGAGGGATTTCCTATACCTTCCTGTTTTGGCTATGGAACAGGATGTGAAGGGGAAATAGATGTGTTGCCTTTAGTTCTACTTTAATGCTCACTTTTTTATCTCCTATAAATATATATAATGATTACTTAATATTACTTAAAGTGAGTGTAAAGCTTAATTTTTTTTATTAAAATAATAAACATGTTTTACTTACTATGGTATTGCACAGAGCAGCCCCAAAGCTTCTTTTCTTGAGCCCCCCACTGGTGCTCTGGGCTCCTCCACTTCTCGGTGCACCACCATAGGAAGCTGCTTCCTATGGTGGCACACCTGCGGACTTAAACTTGAGCCAGAATGTGTGCATCTATTGACACACACAGCACAGCTCAGCCCCACCCCTTGCTCTCTGCTCACTGGATTTGATTGACATCAGGAGGAGCCAATGGCTCCCACTGCTCCCACTGTGAGCAGAGAGAGAGGGAAGAGAGAGCCACTGCAGATGATTACAGTGCTGGATCGCGATCAGACTCAGGTATATGTATACAGGGGGTTCACAGGGTGATACAAATACAGGGACATTTTTTAACTTAATACAGGAAATGCATTAAGGTAAAAAAAAAACAGCCTTTAGGACCAATTATTATGACTAAATATTACTGCTGGAAAAGCTCCCCTTTCCACTGCTTGAACCACATTATTTTAGGCATATCTTCTACTCATGGCGTTAGTGAGAATAAGCCTGAATTATTATTAAAAATTATCAATAAATGGTGTATTACATACTCATTCATACTCATTCAGTCACTATGGAATTCGTTTTCTTTATTCTGCAAAAAATCTGAATAATCCTGCTGTTCTTTATCTCCCCCTCCTGTTCATGTCCCCACTGCAGTTGGGGATTTTACAGAGCAGTGTTGGCAGCTCTGCACATGCTCAGTTTTCAGTGAGCTTCTATGCTGAGCATTTCATCCCCATCTGAGCAGCCCATGTGACTATAGAGTTACACGTGTGGGTGTGTACACAGTGGTAAATGACAGTCCACTCCCTCCCTCCTCCTCCATGCCCACCAACCAGCTAAATACAATGGATGTGGGATATTACATCTTGATTGATGGAGGCTGCACCTTCCTCTTTTTATTAGACACAGGCTGGAGGAGCATGACACAGCCTGTGACTGGCAGAAATCAGCCCACACCATGTTATTGCCAAAAAAATAATAAATATTTCATTTCAAATATACAGTGTATTTGTATGACAATTTAAAACAGTTTATTGATATAATTTTTTTTATTCTGTATTGCAAAGGCTATTTTTTTATTTTGAACATGTGATCAGCAGCAGAGGACTAGAAGCTCCTTCTGCTTATGTATCCCTGCAGACAGGCTGGGAGAGATCTAGGTCATGTGGCAGCTGTATATCGATTATGAAAAAGGTACTAAGATTTTTTTTAAATAAAATAATTACAGTACTGTGACGAGAGTCACTTTGGGCGGGGGGGCACGTGGAACCCAGCTTACCTTAGAAGGGTCAGGAAACTCCTTTTCCAGCTCCCCGGGCCCCTCTTATGTGTTAGTCACCCTGTGTCTATTAGGGGCACAGGGTGGCCCGAGAAGCCCAGTCTGGTCTGCACTAATCAGACTCAGTGCAACCACACCAGACTCAGCATTTCATTTTACCCCTCAACCAGCCAGGTTGTTTACACTATGTTTAGAACACTGACATTGGACATTTGAACTGTGTGCAGGCACAAGTGGTCTGCGCGCCCAGTTACTGTTTGAAATAGTTGTTGAAAGGTTAAATGTTTCAGTACCATTAGTTGTAGGCTGCATGCCCAGATTTTGTTTATAGATGTGTTGAAAAGTTTGAATGTACCTGTGCCTGATGTTATTAGATGTAAAGTTTATCCCACCCACTGTCTCTATGCCAACAAGGAGAGGGGGATTGTCTCCAGAGATATATACTAGTTGAAAGGAAATAGAAGGTATTCTGGACGACCACCCTTCTATAGGTACACCAACAGGGCCCTCAGATATCTAGAGACACTGAATGAAACGAGAAGCAGGTTGTGCATTCGTAAAATGTCTACCTTTATTAGGTGCGTATACAGCTTATATATGGTTCAACTTACCAATAGAAAGAGGGGAGGGGGAGTGGTTAGTAAATGATGTATTGGTATAAAATATATGGTTACAAGTCAGTGACCCCTAAAATACATTTATCGTGAGGTTACAAGAGTCAACAGATCATCTGGTTATGAGTCAAAAGTCATGCATCCTGTCCCATGGCCTAGGGAACAGGAAAGGACAAACCAACCCACAATGATATATATAGAGTACAGTGCTTGTGCAAGCATTTTTCTGAACATTCTTTTATCGTTGCAGATTTAAGCTATCTTGTATACTGAAATAGCAAAGCATATCAAAATAGAGTCGCAATGGTTTGGGCATATTATTACACTAGTGTCTGTTCTTTAATAAAGTCTTATGCTTTTATTCACCCTACACTGCTGTCTCGACAAGTGACTGGGTGAGCTGAGGGATCGTGCTGGTACTGGGCAAGGGAAGCTTATACAGCTGACATACTACTCTTGAGTATGGGGTCCTTCACAAGCGCCATCATCCACATGCAGAAATAGAAGGGACGATGTAAATCAAACAGTGTGCGTTTAGTATCACCTTAAGTAACCCATGGGTATTGGATAGTGTATATAGAGGTTTTCTATTTTAGGGTGTTGGTTTTCTTTTCTTTTTTCTTTTTCTCTGTTGGTTGTACTGGATGGACTTTGTGTGTTTTTTTTTTTCAACAGGATTAACAATGTAAATATTAGCCTTCTGTGAATACTCAACTAATGCTTTCCTACCACAGATCACTACATTGTTCATAAAAATTCATTTTGATTTCATCTGATATCCTTCGACATAGAATGTTTTACTTTCCCATACAGCTGAGCTCTCTCCTCATATCCAAGAGAGGATCATAGTTTTGGATCTAGAGGTTCTGACCAATGAATGAAAAGAGGAAAACATGTACTGTATATACATTACTTGCAAAACTTTCTGTTTTGTTTTTTATTCCAAAAGTCAACTTGATTACCACTTGAAATCTATCTATGGTCGAAATGTAAAATCGTACATTAATTGCCAATTTCAATTATTTCTAGCTGACTCCCATTAATCGTAACAGTAGTAAAGTTTGTAAGGTCACTTTGTGAAGATCCTGACACATTTACTTTTTTTAATTATGCGACACATGTTATATACAGTGGGGATGGAAAGTATTCAGACCCCCTTACATTTTTCACTCTTTGTTATATGGCAGCCATTTGCTAAAATCATTGAAGTTCATTTTTTTTCCTCATTAATGTACACACAGCACCCCATATTGACAGAAAAACACAGAATTGTTGACATTTTTGCAGATTTATTAAAAAAGAAAAACTGAAATATCACATGGTCCTAAGTATTCAGACCCTTTGCTGTGACACTCATATATTTAACTCAGGTGCTGTCCATTTCTTCTGATCATCCTTGAGATGGTTCTACACCTTCATTTGAGTCCAGCTGTGTTTCATTATGCTGATTGGAGTAGATTAGGAAAGCCACACCCCTGTCTATATAAGACCTTACAGCTCACAGTGCATGTCAGAGCAAATGAGAATCATGAGGTCAAAGGAACTGCCTGAAGAGCTCAGAGACAGAATTGTGGCAAGGCACAGATCTGGCCAAGGTTACAAAAACATTTCTGCTGCACTTAAGGTTCCTAAAAGCACAGTGGCCTCCATAATGGAAGATGTTTGGGACGACCAGAACCCTTCCTAGAGCTGGCCATTTGGCCAAACTGAGCTATCGGGGGAGAAGAGCCTTGGTGAGAGAGGTAAAGAAGAACCCAAAGATCACTGTGGCTGAGCTCCAGAGATGCAGTCGGGAGATGGGAGAAAGTTGTAGAAAGTCAACCATCACTGCAGCCCTCCACCAGTCGGGCTTTATGGCAGAGTGACCCGACAGAAGCCTCTCCTCAGTGCAAGACACATGAAAGCCCGCATGGAGTTTGCTAAAAAACACCTGAAGGACTCCAAGATGGTAAGAAATAAGATTCTCTGGTCTGATGAGACCAAGATAGAACTTTTTGGCCTTAATTCTAGGCGGTATGTGTGGAGAAAACCAGGCACTGCTCATCACCTGTCCAATACAGTCCCAACAGTGAAGCATGGTGGTGGCAGCATCATGCTGTGGGGGTGTTTTTCAGCTGCAGGGACAGGACGACTGGTTGCAATTGAGGGAAAGATGAATGCGGCCAAGTACAGGGATATCCTGGATGAAAACCTTCTCCAGAGTGCTCAGAACCTCAGACTGGGCCGAAGGTTTACCTTCCAACAAGACAATGACCCTAAGCACATAGCTAAAATAACGAAGGAGTGGCTTCACAACAACTCCGTGACTGTTCTTGAATGGCCCAGCCAGAGCCCTAACTTAAACACAATTGAGCATCTCTGGAGAGACCTAAAAATGGCTGTCCACCCAACGTTTACCATCCAACCTGACAGAACTGGAGAGGATCTGCAAGGAGGAATGGCAGAGGATCCCCAAATCCAGGTGTGAAAAACTTGTTGCATCTTTCCCAAAAAGACTCATGGCTGTATTAGATCAAAAGCGTTCTTCTACTAAATACTGAGCAAAGGGTCTGAATACTTAGGACCATGTGATATTTCAGTTTTTCTTTTTAAATAAATCTGCAAAAATGTCAACAATTCTGTGTTTTTCTGTCAATATGGGGTGCTGTGTGTACATTAATGAGGAAAAAAAATGAACTTCAATGATTTTAGCAAATGGCTGCAATATAACAAAGAGTGAAAAATTTAAGGGGGTCTGAATACTTTCCGTCCCCACTGTATATAAATAAAAGTGTTGCGATGTCATGTGAAAACACGACTAAATATTAGTTAAACATTATTATTATTATTATTCAGGATTTATATAGCGCCAACAGTTTACGCAGCGCTTTACAATATAAAAGGGAGACAATACAGTTATAATACAATACAATAGGATTAAGAGGGCCCTGCTCAGAAGAGCTTACAATCTAATAGGGTGGGGCAGGTGGTACAAAAAGTTGTAACTGTGGGGAATGAGCTGGTGGAAGTGGTAGGAGATTAGTTGGAGACGTAATAGGCTTTCCTGAAGAGATGAGTTTTCAGGGATTGCCTGAAGGTAGCAAGAGTAGGGGATAGCCGGATAGATGGAGGTAGCGAGTTCCAGAGGATGGGCGAGGCTCTGGAGAAATCCTGGAGACGAGCATGGGAGGAGGAGATGAGAGAGCTTGAAAGCAGGAGGTCTTGAGAAGAGCGGAGAGGTCGATTTGGGTGATATTTGGAGACAAGATTAGTGATGTAGCTTGGGGCAGATTTGTGAATGGCTTTGTATGTTGTGGTTAGAATTTTGAATTTAATTCGCTGGGTGATTGGGAGCCAGTGTAGGGATTGAAGTAGAGGGTTGGCAGACACTGAGCGGTTGGTAAGGTGGATAAGTCTGGCAGCAGCATTCATGATAGACTGAAGAGGGGATAACCTATGGAGAGGCAGGCCAATGAGAAGGGAGTTGCAATAGTTAAGGCGAGAGATAACAAGGGAGTGAATGAGGAGCTTGGTGGTTTCATTTGTTAAAAAAGGGCAAATTTTAGAGATGTTACGGAGGTGAATTCTACAAACTTTTGACAACGATTGGATTTGAGGCTGAAATGACAAGTCAGAGTCTAGGATTACACCTAGTACCCTGGCGTGAGGGGAGGGACTGATGGTTGCATTGTTGATTTTGATGGAAAAGTCATGGAGGGGGGCACGGGCGGGAGGGAATATTAATAGCTCAATTTTAGAGAGATTTAGTTTAAGGTAGTGGTGCGACATCCATGCTGATATGTCTGTTAGTAAGTTAGTAATGCGAGAGGAGACTGAAGGAGTGAGGTGAGGAGTAGACAGATAGATTTGGGTGTCATCAGCGTTAAGTGACCAAGGGAGGAGGTGTAGATAGAGAAGAGAAGGGGTCCAAGAACCGAGCCTTGGGGGACCCCCACAGAAAGGGGCAATGGAGAGGAGGAGACAGAGTTGTAGGTGACACTGAAGGAGCGCTGTGATAAATAGTCAGAGAACCAGGATAGAGCAGAATCTCGGAGGCCAAGGGAATGTAGTTTATTGAGAAGGAGCGGGTGGTCAACAGTATCAAAGGCCGCAGAGAGAACAAGTAGTAGAAGTATGGGGTACTGGCTGTTGGTTTTAGCAGTTAGTAAATTGTTAGTGAGTTTTAGTAAGGCAGTTTCCGTGGAGTGCTGCGAGCGAAAGCCAGACTGTAAGGGGTCAAGAAGGTTATTTTCATTGAGATAGGAGCTAAGACAGTTGTAGACTAAGCGTTCTAGAAGTTTAGAGGTGAATGGGGGATGAGCAATGAGCAATGAGATGGGTCTTAAGTTGTTCAGGTCGGTAGGGTCCAGTGAGGGCTTTTTAAGAATGGGAGTGATCTGCGCATGTTTTAGAGGAACAACAAGGAGAGGGGCGCCTCTGAATATATATCATAAACACATTTTATTAAAACAGCAATATCCACTCACATAGAAGTTGGAGAAGTTGCATTCAGGTCTGTTGGCTGAGCTTGAAGAGATGCGGTAGAACTACAGGTCACAGCGGTTCCTGCAGGGCATATGAAGTCCAGAGAGGAAGGATGAGCTGGTGCAGCCAGATGCAATCTCTTGCAGTAATCAGTCCAATGCATATCCTGCTGTATAATCCTGGTGGTGTCCTGGATGTCAGGATAAGGGTTCCAAGTAGGAAAAAACAGGGGAGGGGGGGGGACGCCAGAGCAACCGTTCGGCCGCGCTGCCGCTCACCACTATGTACTGAGAGCCTCTAAGCTGGAACACGGCCATATACCGAAAGGTCAGTTCTGCCGCTTACGACAGAATTGTACCCTAGACAGTGACTATGACACCATAAGTATACAACTCAAAAAGAAGTTTGCTGACAAGGATTATCCCAAAGATCTAGTGGACAAAGCATATAATTATTACGCCAAAGGCAAACCAGCCAATAAAGAAAAAGAGATAACAGACCACTCCACCAGGTTCATAACCACCTTCAACTTTCAGTATAAAAAAAATGGAAAATATATTAAAAAAACATTGGACCATTCTGCAACAGGATCCACTTCTTAAAAACTCCCTTCCACCCATACCAAGAATTACTTATCGAAAGGCCCCTAGCCTTAAAAACAAGATTGCCCCGAGCAAACTGCCTGTGGACATGCCCGTCTCCAATTCCACCACCCTGATACCACTGATCGGTATGTATCAGTGTAAAAAAGTTCGCTGTAAGACCTGTATGTTTGTTGAACATGGCAAAAAATCTTTTCAATCCAAAGGCAGAACTTTCACATTAGAACAATTCTACAATTGCTCATCCAATTTTGTCATATATGGCCTTACTTGCCCCTGTTGGCTAATCTATGTTGGGCGAACTATTTGCCCACTGAGGCAGCGTTTCGGCCAGCATCGACGGCTCATCGAGGGTGGTAAGGACAAACATAGTGTCCCTCGGCATTTTGCCGAACACCATAACAAATCTACTACTGGCCTATCAGTATGGGTCATAGAGCAAATCCCCAAACACATGTCAGAAGCTGAACGCTTCAAAAAGCTATGCGCCAGAGAGACTTTCTGGATATACTTTTTTTGACATGCTCTCACCTGGCGGCCTAAACGAAGGGATAGAGATATCCACTGTCTTATAAACAATCCCTCTAATAATTTACAGTCATCATGAGTTTCACATACCCTATTGGTGAGCATATATACCTGCATATGTAGCTACCTACTATTGTTGATGTTTGCCTACAAACGTGCCCAGATGTACATTTGGGGGTACTTATTATACGAATAACCCATTTCATATCTTTTATTGATGCTTTTTCTTCCATACATACACACGTTCATATAACTTTTATCACTATTGTTTACCGCAGGTTCTATGTCTTTATTCTAATCATGGGGGTGGTGGGCTCGTTTGCTCATGTAGTAAGTATTGGTAACTGGTACCCCTCCTAACCCCCCTTTTTTTCCTCCTCTCCTTTTTCTATGCCCCCCGCTTCTCTTCCTTCTTTCCGTACTTTCTCCTCCCCCCCCCTCTCTTCTCCCCCCCCTCCTTCTTTCTCCCCCTTTTTTTCCCCCTCTAATTTACTCTCGTTCCCTCGTTCACTTTTAATCTACCTTCCCCCCCCCCCTCCTCCCCCCCCTCAATTTTTGCCAACTCGATCTGTCTGTGTGTGTATGTATACACACATATACAATTTCTGCACACTTGTGCATCCTATATGTGGCTGCGCACGCATGCGTACTTGCACATGCATGTGTTTGCATCCATGTGTGTGTGTGTGTGTAGATACATATACATAAACATTAATTATTATAACGTATGACTCCGCCTCGTAATGTCCAATACATTTTTTTAGGTTTAAGCCCCTTTATTATTTAATTGCATATTCTTTACACCTACACAGCCTAAGATCAATTTATTATCCCAATATACCATATTGTATACTATATACTGCTTACAAGTAATATGGATCTTTCATTTAATGTACTATGTATTTCCTTTTATAACTGTTTTGTAATTTAATTTAATTATCGCATGATACTTTTATTATATAATTTTCTTTCATGCTTAATAATGTTTGTTTTTATCTTTATTTTTAATCTATTTATTTACCCTGTTCTACTATGACTACCTTTTTACCTCTATTGGTGCCCTGTTGTAAAAATAGTTTCTTTATCATGCTGCTGTAAGGTCCTTCTTTTATTGTCCCCCCTGCTGCTAAATGCTGCCCAGTATGAACATTCTGCATATATCACGGACTTCCTGGCCCCGCCCCCCCTCAGACTATTTAAGCCCAGTAAGTTTCTCATCCCCCATGCTTGATAAAGGAATGCGGCCATTCTTCCACCAATGGCAAGCCGATTCTGAAACGCGTCGCATAAGTGTGACGTCATCACCGGGCGCAACGCTCTGTTTGCTCCCCAAGCCTCGTTGTGATTCTCTACACGGCCGGCCGTGTTCCAGCTTAGAGGCTCTCAGTACATAGTGGTGAGCGGCAGCGCGGCCAAACGGTTGCTCTGGCGTCCCCCCCTCCCCTGTTTTTTCCTACTTGGAATCCTTATCCTGACATCCAGGACACCACCAGGATTATACAGCAGGATATGCGTTGGACTGATTACTGCAAGAGATTGCATCTGGCTGCATCAGCTCATCCTTCCTCTCTGGACTTCATATGCCCTGCAGGAACCGCTGTGACCTGTAGTTCTACCGCATCTTTTCAAGCTCAGCCAACAGACCTGAATGCAACTTCTCCAACTTTTATGTGAGTGGATATTGCTGTTTTAATAAAATGTGTTTATGATATATATTCAGAGGCGCCCCTCTCCTTGTTGTTGTTCTAGCTTGCTGGATCCCGCTTTTGGCTCCTTCAGTGGCTGCCCTGACTGACATTCATTTATATACTCCCAACATATATGCATGAAAATTCACATGCATCTTTCCCGTCTATTTTAAGTTTCTGGACTAATCGGTTTTGTATTGAAGGTAATTGTGCTTTGCGCCTTTTTACTTGTCTTAACATGTTTTAGAGGGGAGGGGAAAAAGCCACTAGAGAGGGAGAGATTGAAGATGTGGGTGAGGGAGCATAGGATAGAAGAAGAGGGTGACCGTAGTAGTTGTGAGGGAACAGGATCCAAGGGACAATTGGTTAGGTGGGCATCCGAGAAAATTTTTGTAACCTCTTCCGTAGTAGCCAATTCAAAAGAGGAGAGTGTTGAATGTGCTGCTAGGCAAGGTATGTTGGGTGGGGAAGACGTACGCACAGTGAAGATGTCCTCACAAATTGCATCGATCTTGTCTTTGAAGTGATTGGCAATCTCTTGGGCAGTGAGTGAGTTAGTGGGTAGAGGGGGTGGTAAACGAAGCAGGATGTTAAAGGATGAGAAGAGCCGACGGGGACTGGATGACAAGGAATTAATAAGAGAGACAAAGTAGGCTTGTTTGGCAGCATGGATGCATGAATTGTATTTTAGAAGGGCAGATTTATATAGGGTGAAGTCTTGCAGGCATTTGGTTTTACGCCACAGTCGTTCAAGAGCACGACAGTGTCTCTTGAGATTTCTAGTGTTGGCAGTTTGCCAGGGTTGTAACGGTCGGGGCCTGATTCTGCGTGTGGTTAGAGGAGCAAGTGCATCCAGTGATGATGAGAGTGAACTGTTGTAGACAGAGGTGGCCAGGTCAGGACAGGACAGGGGAGAGATTATGTCATATAGGTGGTCAGTAGCAGAATAGAGAAGAGAAGGGTTAAAGTGGCGAAGGTTTCTACAAGTAATTGTTTGCTGCTTGGACGGATGGGTGGTTGGAGGCAAGGATACAGTGAAAGTAATGAGGTTGTGATCAGATAGAGGAAAGGGGGTGTTGGTGAGGTTGCCAGGGTTGCAGAGATGGGAGAATACAAGGTCAAGGGTATTACCATTGGAGTGAGTGGAAGTATGTGTCCATTGGGTTAGGTCAAAAGATAAGGTTAAGTCGAGAAGTTTAGCTGTAGTTGGGCTGTTAACATTGACAGGAATGTTAAAGTCACCAAGAATAATGGTGGGTATTTCAGAGGAGAGAAAGTAGGGTAGCCAGGCAGCAAAGTCATCAAGAAAGCACGATACCGGTCTTGGAGGCCTATAAATTGCTGCAATCCTCAGAGAAATGGGAGAAAACAGACGAATACAGTGCATCTTGAAAAAGAGAGGGATAGAGAGGGAGGGACAGGAAGGACTTGGAAGGTGCTTTGTGGGGACAGAAGGAAGCCAACTCCACCTCCTTTCTATCTGTTGAAGCCAGGTTTCTGTTATGGTGAGTATGTTCAAGCCATGAGAGATGAAGAGGTCATGTACAGATGTTAGCTTGTTACAGATGGAGCGGGCGTTCCAAAGGGCACATGAGATTGGTGGACTGCTTTGAGGAAGCAGGGGGATAGAAATTAAACTGAGTGGATTGCAGTGGTTGCCAGAGGGGGAGGGGTATTGGATATGTGGCTTGCATTTGGAAAATGGCGGACCAGGATTAGGAGAAATGTCACCTGAGACTAGGAGAAGGAGGAGGGTGAGGAAGGCACGGTGGGAGTGGGATGTGCATGAGCGCACGTGTCTAGTGGCCCTGGTGTTTAAGTCAGCATGTGGGTGCAGCAACTGCAGGAGATGATGGGTGCCATAGTAGGGAGAGGGTAGGAGTGAGGGTGATATGTGCATGCTGCAGGGAAGAGAGGAGGGGTAGAGTAAAGATAATTTGAGGATAGAAGACACCAATGTGAAAAGGAAGAGAATAAGGAGCATGTTAGTGGATAGAGAGTGGGAAACTAACCTAATATAAAATAAATGTCAAAGCTGGTTTGCTTGTCGTCTTGCAGAGTGGAGCAGAGTTCTTGTTGTTCATGCAGCTTTAGTTATCCTTCTTTCGTTAAACTGCGTCGGTGAAACTGCGCATCACTCAAACATTCGATTAAATGAACACCAAAAAGCGCCAAAGTCCATACAGTTATGAAATGTGCAAAATCCTTCAAATTCAGTGCAACACCCGGTGCTCAGACAAGTGAGGCAAAAATATCTTCTTACCAGATCCAAAGACCTTTCAAAGTCTATATTCGCATCTGTGAGTTATCTCAGCTCATCCAACCTTCTCATGGAAACTGTTGGTGAAAACAAGCCAGGGATAGAGCTCTCAGGGTAGCCACAGATGCCAATCAAACCATCAATCAAATGAGAAAAGGAAAACTCATTGCGCAGAGTCCAGATTAAAATAGGGAATTTATAAAAAATCTACTTTAAACAGATCAGTGAATACAGGCATTGGAAAAATAACATCCGTCCTACACCCTCACAAGCGTCTCAACGTCACCGCTATTTCTTGCCCTGCCTGTATGGTTCGTCTGAATAGTCGTCTTCTGTGAGGCATTAGGGTTAGCCTAAAAGGGTAAGGTTACAGCAGCCATATTGATAATGTGCTTTAGCTTTGAAAGAGAAAGCATAGGGAGTGCTGCATAGAGTAGGGTGACCGGACCTCCCTGATTTCTAGGAAAAGTCCCCGATTTCAGGATACTATCTAGGGAAAAAAGTGTCCCTGGCAGCTGCATGTAATGCTTATACCTCCCAATTTTGTCTCTATGCTGTGGACTCTCAGCTAAACTATAGGTTTATTACATATACACAGACCCATTCAGACAAAGTGCACTTATTCTTTTATGTCTTCCTTGAAGTCACATTAAAAGAACCAAATATATCAACACGTGCAGCAAGGTGCCGTGTGCATTGAATCACAAAGTGCAATGTGCAAATAATACGTACCTAGATCATGTGATATAAAGCTATAACAATATAAATCTGTGAACACATTTGAATAAATATATGAAACAACCAAACATAATTCCTTGAATAGGTGTGCACACTAGAAAATGTACTATACATATATCACATAAAAAATCCACTGTGATTATAAAAGTGATGGGTGAAAGAATAAATATACAAATAAATAAATAAATAAATAAACCACTTGTGTAATAAATAGACTATAATCGTCCTTATTGTGATGTTGAAGACTATAATCGTGAGAAATCTTCCAATTCAGCAATGTGAAGTGACAAAGTTCCAACAGAAATCAGTATAATAGTAGTGCTTCAGAGAAAAAGTTCTAGTACTAAATCAAAGGTGCCCAAATCATGCCGTGAAGTGCCTCGGTGACCCCCAAGGTGATTGCGCTCACCTTAGAGCGTGTGACACAGTGTTCAGCTGCGTCAATACACGCTGTGGAGCCACCCCTGGGCTCAATGATTAATAACAGCTGATTCTCCAAGCAGATTCTCTATGGCTCCACAAACATCATACCATAAAAAAGAGAAAGGCTATATAGTGTAATACCGCTAGATAATTTATTAAAATGACATCCAATCCCCACAGTGGGGTACTCACATTTATAAGGTGCTAGTGTGCACCAAACATAACAAGCGAAAAAAACGCTATACGGCGTGCTGCGGGGTATGAAAGATCCACAACCCAGCTCTGTGCTGATCGCTCCCAGGAGGGGCCAGGACGGAGCGATCAGCACAGAGCTGGGTTGTGGATCTTTCATACCCCGCAGCACGCCGTATAGCGGTTTTTTCGCTCTTTCACCCATCACTTTTATAATCACCAACAAGTGGGACACAATTGTGAAGTGGAACGAAATCTATTGGATATTTTAAACTTTTTTAGCAATTAAAAAACTGAAAAGTGGTGCGTGCAAAATTATTCGGCCCCTTTACTTTCAGTGCAGCAAACTCACTCCAGAAGTTCAGCGAGGATCTCTGAATGATCCAATGTTGTCCTAAATGACTGATGGTGATAAATAGAATCCACCTGTGTGTAATCAAGTCTCTGTATAAATGCACCTGCTCTGTGATAGTCTCAGGGTTCTGTTGAAAGTGCAAAGAGCATCATGAAGACCAAGAAACACACCAGGCAGGTCTGTAATACTGTTGTGGAGAAGTTTAAAGCCGGATTTGGATACAAAAAGATTTCCCAAGCTTTAAACATCCCAAGGAGCACTGTGCAAGCGATCATTTTGAAATGGAAGGAGTATCAGACCACTGCAAATCTACCAAGACCTGGCTGTCCCTCTAAACTTTCAGCTCAGACAAGGAGAAGACTGATCAGAGATGCAGCCAAGAGGCCCATGATCACTCTGGATGAACTGCAGAGAACTACAGCTGAGGTGGGAGAGTCTGTCCATAGGACAACAATCAGTCGTACACTGCACAAATCTGGCCTTTATGGAAGAGTGGCAAGAAGAAAGCCATTTCTCAAAGATATCCATAAAAAGTCTTGTCTAATGTTTGCCACAAGCCACCTGGGAGACACACCAAACATGTGGAAGAAGGTGCTCTGGTCCGATGAAACCAAAATCGAACTTTTTGGCCACAATGCAAAACGATATTTTTGGTGTAAAAGCAACACAGCTCATCACACTCAACACACCATCCCCACTGTCAAACATGGTAGTCGCAGCATCATGGTTTGGGCCTGCTTTTCTTCAGCAGGGACAGGGAAGATGGTTACAATTGAGGGGAAGATGGATGCAGCCAAATACAGGACCATTCTGGATGAAAACCTGTTGGAGTCTGCAAAAGACCTGAAACTGGGACGGAGATTTATCTTCCAACAAGACAATGATCCCAAACATACAGCAAAATCTACAAAGGAATGGTTCACAAATAAACGTATCCAGGTGTTAGAATGGCCAAGTCAAAGTCCAGACCTGAATCCAATCGAGAATCTGTGGAAAGAGCTGAAAACTGCTGTTCACAAACGCTCTCCATCCAACCTCACTGAGCTCGAGCTGTTTTGCAAGGAAGAATGGGCAAGAATTTCAGTCTCTCGATGTGCAAAACTGATAGAGACATACCCCAAGCAACTTGCAGCTGTAATCGCAGCAAAAGGTGGCTCTACAAAGTATTAACGCAAGGGGGCCGAATAATTTTGCACGCCCCACTTTTCATTTTTTTATGAGTTCAAAAAGTTTCAAAAATCCAAAAGATTTCGTTCCACTTCACAATTGTGTCCCACTTGTTGGTGATTCTTCACAAAAAATAAAAATTTTATATCTTTATGTTTGAAGCCTGAAATGTGGCAAAAGGTTGAAAAGTTCAAGGGGGCCGAATACTTTCGCAAGCCACTGTATGTATAGTACATTTTCTAGTGTGCACACCTATTCAAGGAATTATGTTTGGTTGTTTCATATATTTATTCAAATGTGTTTTCAGATTTATATTGTTATAGCTTTATATCACATGATCTAGGTACGTATTATTTGCACATTGCACTTTGTGATTCAATGCACACGGCACCTTGCTGCACGTGTTGATATATTTTGTTTATTTAAACTATACAGAAATTGGTCTTAGATCCATATTTTCTGCAAATTGCACTTTAGTTTTATTCACGTGATACCACTAAGGTGTATAGACATTTAGACATATTCCCAGGCGCAGCGTATTTTTTGTTTATATTTCACCGCACGGTTATGAATACGTGATCTGCGTTTGCAGCCGGGTATTTATTCAGTTGTTTCTCCACTAAGGTACTGGATTATTGTTGCTTGCAAGATTTTTTCCTTGTTTACATTAAAAGAACCCTCTCCTAATGGAAGTGCCCATCATACCCTGATTATTTTTTTTAACAGCAGCTTTCCTATTAGTCTTTAAAATTGCAAAAATGTAATATCATGATTTGCATCTCCCCACAAAAAAAAAAAAAAATAGGCATAAAGCCCAGAACAAGGCATGCATGCCAAAAATGGGAGAAAAATCACTGCATGGAGCCCACAGGTAATACTGGTGTTTATTTCTTTGCCATCCATTAGACCAGGAGTGTCCAACCTTTTGACCTTCCTGGGCCACATTGGAAGAAGAGGAATTGTCTTGGGCCACACATAAAATACACTAACAATAAGGATATCTGATGAGCAGAAAAAAGGCGGGCAGATCACAAGGCAGCGATCACTGATATAAATAATGTACCTATCTGAGTAATAAAACTTAATTTTTTTGTAATATTTTTTAATATGAAAGTAAAAGAGGGCAACATAAAACTAGTGCAATATTTGGCACTGTTTTTGCTAAACTAATCCATCATTATCTGGTTGGATAGATGTAGTAGCAATTCTCAATGAATCCTTAAGGTGCTCATCAGATATTTTGGTTCTAATTTTGCCCTTTGCGTGCTCCATCATTGAAAATAGTGCTGCTGAAAAATGATCATATGAATAAGGCGTAATTGTGAAGAGTGGGAGATTGTTCTTTAGAAAGACAAAAAAAGTCCAGTTAAGAGACACTGTCAAATTTTTCTTTGGCTGCATGTGTTCACTAACGCCGCGTATACACGGTCAGACTTTTCGGCTACAAAAGTCCGACGGACGCCGATGGACTAAGTCCGGCGGACAATCCGATCGTGTGTGGGCTTTCCCGGACTTTCAGCGGACTTTTCCAGCCGCAAATATGACGGACTTTAGATTTGGAACATGCTTCAAATCTTTACGTCGTAACTCCGCCGGACCCAGAAATCCGCTCGTCTGTATGCTAGTCAGACGGACAAAAACTGACGCTAGGGCAGCTATTGGCTACTGGCTATCAACTTCCTTATTTTAGTCCAGTGTACGTCATCACGTACGAATCCGTCGGACTTTTGTGTGATCGTGTGTAGGCAAATCCGGTCTTTAGAAAGTCTGTTAAAAGTCCGCCAAAAGTCCGTCGAAAGTCTGTCGAAAGTCTGTCGGACGGGCTGTCGGACTTTTGTAGCTGAAAAGTCCGACCGTGTGTACGCGGCATTAGTGTAAATGCATCCCCCCCCAAAAAAAAAATTCAACATTTTTAGGTAAGTTTATGACTTTGTGTAGTGCCACATTCATAGCCGTCTTGGGTCCAGGGACCACAGGTTGGACACCCCTGCACTAGACTTTTTGTGGGCACAGTTTGTTTCTTCTTTAATGTTACTGTATAAAGGCTAAACAGCCATGTTTATTGTAAAACTCTGTACAAAGGCACTTTAAAAACACGGATCACAGATGGTTATTGGATGCCTAGAAACCTGATGTTGTAGACTTGTTATATATTGGAAAAAATTAAATCTCAGAAAGAGAAAAAGAGGCTTATCTTTAGTGCCCAATTATTTCTTACTTGATTACAAATCCCACTGAAAGTGTGAATCTGGAGTTACAGTTGTGGGTATATGAAATGTAACAGAATATTTTGAAAGGGGTTCTATATATTTTATCTCATGTTGTAGCAGCCTCATTATCGCTTCATAAATTGTTTTTCTTAGCCTTTATCTGCATTGGAGATAAGACGGCCAGTGCTAATTTTATGGCTTTTATCATTCCATAAATAGCTTTCCTGGTACAGCTTAGGATACAGACTGGCCAGAATGGGTCTAGCCTGGGGAGGGCTCCTCTTGGTTCTCCTCTCATCCTTGTGTCATGGAAGCTTCTTGATAGCCGATAAAGACCTAATTGCCATTGCTGGACCTTTGAGCCAAAGTAAAGTGGGTCTTCATAATGAGGCAATGCCAAATAATGTACTTGGGTGCAGTAAAAGAGATCTACAAGTGATGACAGAACAGTTACCTGTTCTACAGAAGTATGGAGTCACCCATTACAAGATTTATCTAAATTGGAACTTTCTACTCAAGGATGAGACTCAAGTACATTGCTACAGGAACCTTCTTCAGGCCTTGGCCAGTGTTAGCATCAGACCTGTTGGTGTCCTACATATTGGAGACCTCAGTGGTCTTCCAACATCCATCACTGAAGACAAACCGATGGAACTCTATATAAAATATGCTGACTTTGCGTTCCAAACATTTGGGGATTTGGTTCACACCTGGATCACCTTTGATGTTCCCAAAGAGGAGATACCGAACCCTCAGTATTTGCAGTTTTTGATTGAAGCACATGAGAAGATTTCCACTTTATACCACACCAAGTACCTTACAGCAGGTGAGAGTTCAGTCACTGCTGGTTAATTTTGTTAATGAACTCCAATCTAATTGCATAAACCTCATACATTTAATATACATGTACTTTTAAAGACAAAATAAGAGTATTTAAGTTTCTATACAAAGGCTTTCAAATGTGATATAAAAAAAAACAGTATTTATAACAGCGATAAAGACAGACGTAATCTGACAATGCCATTATGGATTTCTATTACAACACTTTTAGATATAGTTTCAATATGCTAATTTTTATAAACTTTTTTTTCTCAATGTAAAGAGGACTTGTTTAGCTGTGAGCACCATAGTCATGCCATTATGATTTAGCATGCTGGCTTGCTATAGAAGTACATATCTTTTATTTGCCCAGCTTTATCACGCTGCAATAGCACCTGAAGTGCACGTCTGGGAAAAAAAAAAAGACATATTCAGTACATCTCTCAAATATATAAACATTTTACCCTTTTTGAATAGACCTTCCCGTCCACATCAGTGCCTGACCTCACAAATGCGCTTCTGGAAGAATGATTAAACATTCCCATAGACACACTCCTAAACCTTGTGGATAGCCTTTCCAGAAGAGCTGAAGCTGTTATAGCTGCAATAGGTGGGCCAACTCAATATTGAACCCTACGAACTAAGACTGGGATGCCATTAAAGCTCATGTGCGTGTAAAGGCAGGCATCCCAATGCTTTTGGTAATATTGTGTATATGTAATGATCTACCCCTAACTTCTTGTTTGAGCAGACAATACAGTCCCTTTGCTGCACTGAAATCCCAGTGTTGTCAGCCCTGCCTGGCTCTCTTCCGAGCAGGACAGTAGCAGGAGGTGTTCTATAGTCCACAGAGAGAACTGAGCAGGGCTGACAACACTGCTCACTGATAGAAATACAGCACGGGTAAGTTTGTAGAAAATTACAAGCTTACTGGACTTCCTGGAGGTTTTTGTTTTTTTTGCATTTATTAAACAAATATGACAAAACACAATGATATATTTCACATACCAAACGGAAGCAAATAAGATACGTTTTTATTAGGGTAGGCATCCAAGGTTTCTGTGTTGAGAGTGCATTCAGTGCACTCCCAGCACAGTGCCCAGACTATTCTAGACAGCTCTCGGTCTCTAGTCATGATTGTGAGCCGACGGGGCAGGCTTCCGATCACGTGACCATTGGGACAGCCAAGCACAGTGGTCATATGGTTGGGAAGTCTGTCCCACCCCCCAGGCATGAAGACCCACGTAAGGGGACACCAGGGCTGGGCGGGAAGGGGTTAAGGTTCTGTGTTGGGGCCATGTGACCATCCGTGTGTACCTCTCAAACTCGGCTGTGTGGGTGAGTCCGCACAGCCGATGCATATCCATTGACTCATATGCACGCAGCTCAGCTCTAGTACAAAAAGGATTAACAAACAGCTCTTCATGCTGTACGGGGCTCTACGTCTATGTTAAATGAGCCCCAAGGCACTAAAAACTGTATGTCTGCCTGCCCCCTCTGTGGTATGCTGACAGTGTGCCATGCAGTAAAGCAGTGTTTACACCCAGAAGCAAAAAATGACATCCTCGGAGCTCGGGTGGCTTGTTTGAACCATTTCTCCCCTATACAAATCAATGGGAATACAAAAAGCAGCTTGGAACAGGTTAGTGCAGGTCAGCAGGAGGTCTACAGCAGGTCAAATAGACTCATCATTTAGCTCTGATTGATTTTAGAAGCACCCCAAACTGATCTCAAATTCATATTTAAACCTTTGTTATTATCTCCCCATTATCATGACACCGAAGGTCAGATCACGCTTTGAACTTCGCACTGAGATAATTCTTGTTTGTGCAAACCAATATCAGAAAGTGATAATGCCTTTTAATCAGAGTGATAACACCATATATGAGAGAGATAATGTATCTTTGGTCTAAAAACATTTCATAGACTTGTATTTCTGTAGCATGCTACCAAAGAAACAACTACAAAAATAATTATTTAATTTCCAATATACATTTGACATTCCGAGATTAAAGACAGGAAGGTCAATCCACTGATGCATAATTCATTTATTGCACTGCATTGCTTGTGCCACCTCTTTTCCATTACTTGTGAATAAATAAAACTCTGCTCATTTTTAAGAAATAAAATAAATCAGGATTGGTCTAGGCAGCAGGCAGGAACATGGTCCATAAACAGGCAAGGGTCCGTACAGGTAGCAGGCAGAGACATGGTCAGCAAATAGCCAAAGCATTGTTCTAGGCAGCAGGCAGGAACATTGGCCATAAACAGTCCAGGGTCAGTACAGGCAGAGATGAGGTCAGCAAATATCTAAAGAATTGGGCCAGGCAGCAGGCAAAAACATCAGACTTTAGGGCCTCGGTCAGGTAAGACCTGGATACAGGATTAGGGACTTTTTCCCACCCAAAGTGCTTCAAAACCTCCAGACCTGGATCCAGGAATCCTGAAGAAACCCATAGGAAACTAAAAGTTTAGTTTTCTCTGGTACGAAACAATACTTTGAAGCCTCTCACTCTGAATATTTTAATTCAGATCAGTCCAGGCAGCAGGTCAGTTTAGGTGGAAAGGCAGAAATGTGGTTGATAAACAAGCTAGAGTCAGTTCAGGTGGCAGGCAGAGGCATGGTCGATTACACAGGCCAGAGTCAGTACAGACAGCAGGCAAATGGTCAGTCCAGGCAGCAGGTAGAAATGTGGTTCAAAAAACAGGGAAGAGGTCAGTACATATGACATCAGATACAGGGAAATGGCAGGTAGTTGGGCATATGAGAAAAATCTTCAGCATACATTCACTAATATCGTAGTGAGGTATTGTAGATACGGAAGCAGTCTGCTATACAGAGGCCAGGCTAGGAGGGACACTGGGAACAATAGTATCGGGTGTAATGCCTAATTGTATTATTGGTGCACAAACAGCATTTTATAGGGGTTTTCAGGCTGTTTGGGTTGGAGGGATAATATCGGGGAAGTGTCTTTCGTGCAGCCTGCTCACTGCATTAGAATGAAGGTATTCAGGTGCAGAGCATCCCTGATAATTAAAAGGATGTGATCTTCTCCTTTTAATACTTTAGATAGGACCTGGGTCTTTCTGTAGACTTATAATAGATGATTTAGACATTGTACAGGGCCAACTGGAAAATTATATATGATATATGGACAGTTTTTTGTAGCAGTGGATTGATCTTCTGGTGGCTAAATATGGTTGTAACATTTAGTCATTATAATCTACACCTCCTATGAACTGATTGTAGTTATAAATGCAATCATGTTTGTGGACTGGACCGTGCCTTCCTTGGGTTTCCACTGAGGTGTCTTTGTGGATGGAGAAAAGGGCATATAAATCCAATTTATCCTTTCATTTAAGGGACAAAATGTCTTCTTTCTGCAAACTGACTCCCCTCTTTCGAGCTTTTCAGCGACCAATCTCTGTGGGAAGCCCTTTGGGTTTAGCCACATTGTACCACAGGCTAAAATTTTCTGGAGGTAAAGGTGGCGGAAAAGTGGCAGGCTGGTGTCAAAATTATTCACAAAAAAGGTGGTATCCATGATGGAGTAGGGGTAATACAGCAGGCTGTCTTTTCCTTCATAAACCTTGAAGTTATATGTGTACCCTGTGGCCATCTCACAAAGTTTGTATAACTTCATCCCGTATCTGCCTGTTTACTGTTTAAAACCCAGCCTGTCAGTAAAATGGATGAGCGACTCATCAACATGCATATTTTTGTTGGGAGTAGACAGTACATTTAAAAAAAATTTGGGTGGGGTCGTGGCCGACGATGGAAGGCTGCGGACATGTGCCTCTGAGCTTTGTGTCCTCCCGCGGCTGACAGGCAGTTTCATAGCCCACGCACACTCGCAATCTTTATGTCGATGGGCACCTCTCATGCTGTGGACCCTGCAGGGTTTCAACAGGTCACCATGCAGCCTTATCTGCTCCGCACAGCGCCATCCGACCCTTGGACACCTAAAGAAAAGATGGCGCCCGGCCAGACTACAGGGAAACACAAGCCGCCTCCCTCCACCTCTGCAGTGGATCACGCTAGTGAGGAGGAAGCAGAAGAATCATCAGGCCCCCGATTGGATCCTCTAGCTCCAATGCAGGTCAGAACTCTCCCATATCTCATTCCAATAGGCTGACTTAGCTGATCCCTGTCCCTTTGCCATGGGTGAGCCCCCTAGATCTGTACCCACAGCCCTTCTTGCCTCCTTTAGCGCCAACTTTGAATTCTGTGCAGTTAAAATGGAGACCTCCTTACACAAGGAATTTCTCGTTTTAAAGCAACATGTCTCTGTCACAGAGGGAGCGGTCTCAGCTCTGGCAATCACTCAGGCTGACCACACTACTCGCATAACGGCACTAGAATCTGCGTCCCATGCCCACTTATCTCATCTGCAACAGCACCAACTTCGCATAGAGGGCAGTGAGAACAGAAGTCGCAGAAACAACATCAGGCTTCAGGGAATACCAGAGGCAACTTCTGGGGCTGATCTGAAGCCCACTGTCACCTCTATTCTCAACCAAGTGCTGGGACCGGAGACCACAACTCCTATGGAACTTGACCGCATTCATAGAGTTGGGGGTATGGGCGGGGAATGGGGGGCCACCCTCATGATGTTCTTTGTCGGGTCCTCTACTACACCCTGAAAGAAGAAATAATGCGTAAATCATGGCGGCTGGGCCCAATAGATTTTGACGGCTCCTCCATCCATCTATATCTTAAGCTCTCCCGGAACACTCTATATATGATGGTCACCCATTCAGTGTTAAGGTGACCCATGATAATCACAAATTTATCCCGTCAGACCCAGATCCATTGCCTGATTTCTTCCTCTTTCTTGAGCAAGACCCAATTGATGTTCCGAATTGGTTGGACCCTCCTAAGGACTGCCCGAGGCTCCTGAGATCTGGCAATCCCCCGCAAAGACGCAGACGACCAAGGTCAAGATCAGCATCCACTGACCGCAGGGACCGACAGCCTACCTCTCCTTAAGATTGACCCAGATCTATATGTTGGATCTTAAACCACAGGTTGTACTGCTCAGAGCGTTCGTCAGGTTTGCCGCAAACTTTGCTTTTACCTTGTGTCAGCCTCTCTGGATTGTAAGCCAATACACTACCTGAGTTGCCACAATCTGAAGCCTGGCAGTCCAAGGATGTACGTACGACCGCTTCCTGCTCTTTGCTGGTGCGACTGGCCTAGCTGGGGTTCGGGATGGTTGGGATATACACCCCCCCCCTGCTCTATATTCATATCCTGGTTACATGTGGCCCTGGCTTCTAATGAGGGACCTTTGAACAGACCATGACGGGCTGACTCATCTCAATTACAGGAGGCACATTCATTTTCAGGGCCTCTGACAGATTTGTTGAGAACTATTCCTGTACACCAGCTTCAATCTCTACTGGCTGCAAGTGATCGCAACATGTGGGCTGTCATACTCTGCAGTATGGCATCTCTCGGTACGTTAGACCATTTCCTGCTCTTTGCTGGTGCGTTTGATCCAGCTGGAGTTAGGGACGGTTGAGGCGCACTCTTTGCCTTGTATCTGTTTACTGGTTTGCACTGGTAATTGTTCAAACTTATTGTTTTCACCTGTTATAACATAATTCTATCCTAGCCCTGGAGTCATTGTGCCCGCCTATGGAGGGCATTGAGACCTCTTCTGGGATGATAGTTGCTCTCCTCTGGAGATGGGGTTTTGATTTAGGATTAATGTGTGGGTGAGGCTTACTCAGGAAGCTGCTAAATCTCCCCCCCACCCCCGGAATGGATCAGCCATAGGATGGAAGGGCTCCCCACCAAAAAAAACTCGCAAGGCAAAGGCATAATGAGCTAGCATGCACCGCATACTAGCTCATTATAAAATACTTACCTTAGATCGAAGCCCCCGTATTGCAGCCCGGTCCACGCCGAGGAAGCTGACATTTTGCCCTCTGCATCTCTTCCGGGTTTGCGGCTCCGGTGCTGTCAGTGGGTGGAGCTGCGATGACATCACTCGCGCGCATGCGTGTATCGTCTGTCGGACCTTCAGCCGGGCATTTAGAGCGCAGAGCGCTGACGTCAGCGGCTGCATGCAAAGGGAATATTTCCTAAACCATACAGGTTTATGAGATATTAATTTTACCTACAGGTAAGCCTGATTATAGGCTTACCTGTAGGTAAAAATGACAAATTAGGATATACAACCACTTTAATGCATAGAATGCATTAAGATAAAATAAACCTGCCTTTACAACCACTTTAATGGCAGAAAACTTGAATTCACTTGTACCAGTGGCTGCTTCATTTTCTACACTTTTATCATTTAACAGTTTGAAATCTAATATAGGGAGGGTACACTTCTTTCCTGTATAAAATCTTAATTCTTGTTCTACAGCCTGTTTACTTTTATATACTTTTATAATATGTTGGAACTTTATGAATATTAATAAATACATTTGCATTTATGTATACATAATTATACATTTGCTTATTTTATCAGGTGGGGAGTTGTCTGTTGCTCTTGACCCAGAAGTCCTGGATGCCTGTCAGTCAATAAATGGCAATTTCTTGGTAAATAAACATTATTTTTAGTTTTGGTTCCTCTAGTTTTATGGCATTGCTACAGTGCCTTGAAAAAGTATTCATACCCCTTGAAATTTTCCACATTTTGTCATGTTACAACCAAAAACCGTAAATGTATTTTATTGGGATTTTATGTGATAGACCAACACAAAGTGGCACATAATTAGAGGAAGGAAAATGATAAATGGTTTTCAAAATTTTTTTTACAAATAAATATGTGAAAAGTGTGGCATGCATTTGTATTCAGCCCCCCTGAGTCAATACTTTGTAGAACCACCATTCGCTGCAATTACAGCTGCAAGTCTTTTTGGGGATGTCTCTACCAGCTTTGCACATCTAGAGAGTCACCTTTTTGCCCATTCTACTCTGCAAAATATCTCAAGTTCTGTCAGATTGGATGGAGAGCGTCTGTGAACAGCAATTTTCAAGCCTTGCCACAGAATTTCAATTGGATTTAAGTCTGGACTTTGACTGGGCCATTCTAACACATGAATATGCTTTGATCTAAACCACTCCATTGTAGTTCTGGCTAAATGTTTAGGGTCAATAAAGAAAGGGGATTGGGACTTTATATGAAGCATGCGGCCGAATTGAACAACATGAGCAGAGAATGACTGGTGGGTGTACAGAAATAAAGATAATTAACCCAATCACATAGTGTTATGGCATGTACATAGTAACATAACATGAACCAGTATCCTGATTATACCATTTATTGGATATAGCAATCATATAGTAACAAAAGTAGCATAAGTAACATGAATGGTACATGACATTAACAACATGATAAAAAGAGAGGGCGGCCACCAGATATACATTTCTGTGTTCACGCATTAATAATAGGTTCATAAAATAATTGGTAAAGGCCAATATAAAACAGTAAAATCATAAACATGTAGTAGAATATCACTCTTGGATAAAAATGGTATTAAGGGCATCTCTATAGCTCAACGCGTTTCATGGATACCTCCAATCTTCAGGAGCAGATGCAATAATCTATAAACATAACATAAGGTAAGTTGGTAAAACTGGCCGATTTAACAAAAGGGAAATTGCCACATAAAGGGGCTAGAGAGGCAGGGAGAGCAGAAGTATTGATAAATGGTAACGATGTTATGGATATGGCACCCATAGACAACTTACAATTGAGCTGTGATGGCATGCGATGGCGCAATGGGCCAGGACCCGCTGGGGAACAATCATCCTCCTGGGAGCTGAGGCGGCACAACCCATGGACAAGAATGAAGAAATAACGTGTGGGAGGGAGATAACTGAGGAGTGGCAGCCCAATTACCTACAAAGTGAAGAGTGCAAGCATAAAAATAGAATAAAAATAGAAATAATAAAAGAAAGTATAAACAAGAAAGGGGTAGTGCTGATGTATATTGGAAAATAGGTGAAAAAAAGTGGGGAAGATCACATCGTAATCCATGATAGTATACCAGTAATAACTATAATATAGGTATTGTAACAAAGGTGGGGTGATCTCCTGGTAGACCTAAGTGATAAAATGTCAGATGGTGCTCCATATTAGTGCAGTAGTAATAAAAAATGCACTAGCAACTTGTCCAATTACCTAAAAATGTAAAAGTGTAAAAGGGGATTGTATGAAAGGGTGATTACCTGAATATAGCAAGAGTACCCGTGTGGCCTGACTGGTGCTGCTGTAGCGGTAAACACCGCTCAACAAAGATCCAACTATTCCACACGGGGTGAAGTGTAAATATAGTCCCAGGTGTCCAATGGGTGTCCGCCAACGTCACGCAGGACGGCTGACTGGGGGAGGAGGCGCCCGTACCTAAGCGGAAAAGAACCGCCCGGCATAAGGCGCCAAAATTTCCCCATCAAGAGCCGCCCAGATTGAAACAGCGGCGCGCGACGTCATGACGTCATCTCGACGTCACACGCGGGACCCTGAATGCGTGGCGTTGATGCGCAGTGAGGACATCCACCCGATTGCCCGCGTCAACTAGGGCGGAGGGGGAAGGGGAGGGTCCCAAGTGCGCATCGCAGCTCCCGGGAAGGAAAACTGTCAGATTGGATGGAGAGCGTCTGTGAACAGCAATTTTCAAGCCTTGCCACAGAATTTCAATTGGATTTAGGTCTGGACTTTGACTGGGCCATTCTAACACATGAATATGCTTTGATCTAAACCATTCCATTGTAGTTCTGGCTGAATGTTTAGGGTCATTGTCCTGCTGGAAGGTGAACCTCCGCCCCATTCTTAAGTCTTTTGCAGACTCTACCAGGTTTTCATCTAGCAGGAACCAAAGAAGAGCACACACAGCTCCAGGCAAATCTTCAGGTGCGAATGGATGACAGGTGCAGACCCCGGCTCACCACTGTCCAATGTGAATAAAATGAAGAAATCGTCGCACTCTGAATTTCCAAAAAACTTGTTTGATGTACCTTTATTGTCACAAGTGTATCAGAACTGCTTGTCCTGTGTTTGTCTGATACACTTGTGACAATAAAGGTATATCAAGCAAGTTTTTTGGAAAATCATAGTGCGACTATTTCTTCTAAGATTGCCCTGTATTTGGCTCCATCCATTTTCCCATCAACTCTGACCAGCTTCCCTGTCCCTGATGAAGAAACGCATCCCCACAACATGATGCTGCCAGGGCTGTCTTTTCGCACGGGCACGCTGGGCACTTGCCTGGGGGGCCCCACCTGCCCAGCGACCCCAGCCAAGCATCATTCAGATGTCACAAAGTTTGCTGCCGCATTGTGCCAGTGCTGTGCGGTGCGGCTCCCTCACAGAGACAGAGTGCCGCGCGATCAGTGACAGGCCCGATATCAGTCAGCGACTCAGCGGCGGGCAGTGTGCAGTGTGAGTCAGCTGTCACTGTGAAAAACAGAGCTGATGCTTTCTGTATAGTTCCGGCTCTTCACAGGTGGAGTGATATGAAATGCACTCCGCCTGTGACAGATACAGGAAGCATTGGCTCTGCTCTCTACTGCAGCCGCATGCTGCAGCTTCCTGTCACACTTCCGCATCTCAGATGAGCCAGGCAGCAGTACACACACAAGCATTAATCCCCACCAGCACCAGCAGTACCTACGCCAGCATTAATACCCAGCAGCACCAGCAGGACCCACGCCAGCATTAATACCCACCAGGCAGCACCAGCAGCACCACAGTGTGAGTGTGTACATTTATATATATTTATTTAGTTTTTTTTTAGTTGTATGATTTAGTGGTGAAAGTTATTAGTGCCCGAGCCCCCCAAGTGTTGACTGTAATATCTTATGTGTCACCCTTATATATCAATCTTAGAGTTGCCACTAGTTCGAGAAAGTGTAAGAAAGGTGAGGAAAAAGAAACTTTATTACGTGTTGGTGAAAATAACCTTTAGAGCAGAAATGAAACGTAATGTTTTGAGTGGAGCACAGAAGAGGAAAAAGGCTGCAGAGGAGAAAGAGAAAATGTGCAAACTTTGCGCAATCGTGCGTGATTGTGTAGACAGGGCACTGTGCACTGTATTGCCCGGGGGCCTATAATGCTCTTAAGATGGCACTGGATGCTGCCACCACCATGTTTCACGGTGGGGGGGATGTGTTCAGGGTGATGTGCAGTGTTAGTTTTCCACCACACATAGCGTTTTGCTTTTAGGCCAAAAAGTTAAATTTTGGTCTCATCTGACCAGAGCACCTTCATCCACATGTTTGCTGTGTCCCCCACATGGCTTCTAGCAAACTGCAAATGGGACTTCTTTTGGCTTTCTTTCAACAATGGCTTTCTACTTGCAACTCTTCCATAAAGGCCAGATTTGTGGAGTGCACGACTAATAGTTGTCCTGTGGACAGATTCTCCCACCTGAGCTGTGGATCTCTGCAGCTCCTCCGGAGTTACCATGGGCCTCTTGGCTGCTTCTCTGATGAATGCCCTCCTTGGCCGGCCTGTCAGTTTAGGTGGACGGCCATGTCTTGGTGGGTTTGCAGTTGTGCCATAATCTTTCCATTTTTGGATGATGGATTGAACAGTGCTCCGTGAGATGTTCAAAGCTTGGGATATTTTCTTATACCCTAACCCTGCTTTAAACTTCTCCACAACTTTATCCCTGACCTGTCTGGTGTGTTCCTTGGCCTTCATGATGCTGTTTGTTCACTAAGGTTCTCTAACAAACCTATGAAGGCTTCACAGAACAGCTTTATTTATACTGAGATTAAATTACACACAGGTGGACTCTATTTACTAATTAGGTGACTTCTGAAGGCCATTGATTCCACTAGATTTTAGTTATTGGTATCAGAGTAAAGGAGATGGAATACAAATGCACGCCACAATTTTCACATACTTATTTGTAGAAAATTTTGAAAACTATTTATCATTTTCCTTCCTCTTCACAATTACTGTATGTGCCACTTTGTGTTGGTCTATCACATAAAATCCCTATAAAATACATTTACGTTTTTTGGTTGTAACATGACAAAATGTGGAAATTTCAAGTGGTATGAATACTTTTTCAAGGCACTGTATGCTCAGAAAATAGTTTTGCCCTTACTTCAGAATCAGCTTTTTTTCTAACTTCAGTTATGGAATTAATATAAAAACCCTTAAGGCGTCAGCATACCAAGTCATTTTGGACAATTTCATGCTCCGAATATTGTGGGAACAGTTTGGGGATGGTCCCTTCCTGTTCCAACATGACTGCGCACCAGTGCACAAAGCAAGATCCATAAAGACATGGATGAGTGATTTTGGGGTGAAGGACCTTGACTGGCCTGAAAAGAAACAAAAAAGAAGCAAAAAAGAAGAGAGGGCGCACCGACCTAGCGCATTACCACTGATAGCGTTTATTAAAACTGTAAAATAGCAAGTATATACTCACAAACGAGCTTAGAATACAGGCATGGACATAGACTGCAGGTGTGCAGTAACAGACATCAGGATACAAATGGGACCGGACATCGGGTTGATACGACGATGGCTAACGCGTTTCGGGGGCGAGCCCCTTTCCTCAGAGCCTAAGCGGGTGGTCAGGCCTTGACTGGCCTGCACAGAGTCCTGACCTCAACCCGATAGAATACCTTTGGGATGAATTAGAGTGGAGACTGCAAGCTAGGCCTTCTTGTCCAACATCAGTAGACCTCACAAATGCGCTTCTGGAAGAATGGTCAAACATTCCCATAGACACACTCCTAAACCTTGTGGACAGCCTTCTCAGAAGAGTTGAAGTTGTTATAGCTGCAAAGGGTGGGCTAACTCAATATTAAACCCTACATGCCATTAAAGTTCATCTGCGTGTAAAGGTTAAAGTGGTGTTCCGGCCGAAATTATACTTTTTAAATAAAAATACCCCTATAATACACAAGCTTAATGTATTCTAGTAAAGTTAGTCTGTAAACTAAGTTCTGTTTTGTTAGTTTATAGCAGTAGTTTGTTATTTTATAAACTTACAGCAGGCCGTGGCCATCTTAAGTGTGGGCATCTGAAGCCAGACTGTATTTCTTCCTGCATCTCATCCTTGCAGATCTCGCACATGCTCAGTGCAGCACAAGCAGTGTAATAGGTTTCAGGTCAGGTTTCCATAGCAACGGCAGTGTCAGAGGAAGTTGCCACCCCTTTCCAGAAGGCATTGCAAACAGGAAATGATGACTACCGATGACTTCGGCACATGCAAATACAGGGGATATCTCTTAAACCGTGCAGGTTTAGGAGATATCCCGGGTAGCTACAGGTAAGCCTTATTATAGGCTTACCTGTAGCACAAAGTGGTCTGTAAGGGTTTACAACCACTTTAAGGTCATTTTAGATATTGACCAAAATGTTTCTGATAGCAGCTTAGCAGGTTTCATCTTTTAAATAAAAAACTACTTTTTATGAAAACAATTCAAGATTGTGGGTCGGGGGGGGGGGTCATGTCTGTTTTTGAAGGCTCCAACATTTTCACACATAAATATGTGAGCAACCCTGCGAGCCACTTATGGAAAGTTACCTACAAAATGGTGAGTGATTAATCTTAAGTGGAGACCAGCTGCAAACACTCAGTCACGTTTCATAATCGTGCAAAAATAAAAACTAAAACAATAGTGTCTGCGCTAGAAGGAAAAATCCCATCAATCAAAAAGTGCAGCAATAATAAACATAAGAAACATAAATACTCAAATAAATAGTCCACCGGAGTGAAATTACCCCTATGTGCTGGAATATAAAGTACACAGTGCTAAATAAAATACGCAATGAGAATAATAGGTCAAAAACTTATCATATATATAACAAAGAACTATAAGGGGATATGACCCCTAGTGAATCAAATTAAAGTCCAAAACAGTGTGTATCCAAAGATATAAAGGTGCCCAGGAAAACCATAGTCCAAAGTTATAGTGAAATTCACATATCCTTCCTTCCAAATGTGCATCACCAAGGAAACATGCTGTAGTGTCTTCCAGCCACCCCCACAGGTGTATATGCTCACCTTCCTGTGTGTGACACAGCGTTTAAACTATGTCAAACAAAGCCTTGGAGCCACTCCTGTGCTCATTTGGAATCAGCTGTGTAGACCTCCAATGTTCTCAAACGAAGGTAATATATGCAAAAGAAAAAAACTCCATAGCGCAATATTGCAAGATGTAATAAAAGGCTTTTAATAAAGTAATTCTCTCCCCTTGATGGGGTACTCACATGCTATGGGTGCGTGAGTGCACCATCCTTAACAGACAATGAACGGTCAATCTCGCGGTGTGGCGTGTGATGCGGTATGTGTAACGAAACTCTCCTCCTCTCTCTCTGCTGACAGCTCCGTCCAGGCCCCTCCCCTACGCGTGTTCGGCACCGGGACCACGTGCCTTCATCAGGGGGAATCTGATTGGACGGGAGCTCAAGAGTAAATTTATAGCTCCGGCGGCCATTTTGCCTAAGACCGCGGACACTATTGTTCGTGGGCTACAGCTACGTCCATAGCGGCCATTTTCCCTTGGACCATGGATCAAGCTGAGGTAAGCCATGACAATCATGGCAGCCATTTTGCCTAGGACCACATATGTAAATATAACCCTTGTGGAATATAGAGATAGCCCCTACAGCCATTTTTCCTAAGACTACAAGTAGGATATGCACTAATGATGATGCGACCGCGCAATGAACGATCCAATAAAGCATTATGTAGATGTTTAAATAGTTGTTTTAAGATGAATAATATCTAAATGACTATGTACAGGACGGAGCTGGCTAGCAAAGAGAGCACCGCCTCGCACCCCACACGCTTAGATGACCACAAACAATTATATATCACAAAGTGACCTATCTAATATATGCAAGATCAAGCATAAAAATATTATGTATATATTCGATAACCCCAGAGATAAATTAATAAAATTAAAAATAAAATAAAATTACAATCTAAAATTAAAATAAAATACAACTACACTTTATTATAGGAATGTTAAAAACATTAAAAATGTGCGTATATTACGCATGTCTACGACCATAATAATAAAATCACTGTGGAGGGATAATTGAACTATCAAGAGGAATAAAATCATCATATGTATATGGTCTATAATAAATGCCCCAACTCAACTCAAAGAAACAAAGAAACAGAAGTAATAAAGGAGTACATGTGAGGCACATACGCAATGGGTCCGATAAACATGGTTTATATGTGCACTTTAAGAGGGTACACAATCAAAGTACCATTGGCATGAAGTTTTGGGGGATTGAGGCACCCAAACGCCACTGGAGGGGTTCCAATTTTGTCAGAGAGATAAGTAAAAGGGAATCCTGGTGGATACACCAGCTTGGATCTTTGGTCCCTGGGGGATTGAATAGAGAATTTGATTTGAGATGTTTCCTTAGTAATTATTGATACTGTAGATTTTGGTGATATACTCCTTTATTACTTCTGTTTCTTTGTTTCTTTGAGTTGAGTTGGGGCATTTATTATAGACCATATACATATGATGATTTTATTCCTCTTGATAGTTCAATTATCCCTCCACAGTGATTTTATTATTATGGTCGTAGACATGCGTAATATACGCACATTTTTAATGTTTTTAACATTCCTATAATAAAGTGTAGTTGTATTTTATTTTAATTTTAGATTGTAATTTTATTTTATTTTTAATTTTATTAATTTATCTCTGGGGTTATCGAATATATACATAATATTTTTATGCTTGATCTTGCATATATTAGATAGGTCACTTTGTGATATATAATTGTTTGTGGTCATCTAAGCGTGTGGGGTGCGAGGCGGTGCTCTCTTTGCTAGCCAGCTCCGTCCTGTACATAGTCATTTAGATATTATTCATCTTAAAACAACTATTTAAACATCTACATAATGCTTTATTGGATCGTTCATTGCGCGGTCGCATCATCATTAGTGCATATCCTACTTGTAGTCTTAGGAAAAATGGCTGTAGGGGCTATCTCTATATTCCACAAGGGTTATATTTACATATGTGGTCCTAGGCAAAATGGCTGCCATGATTGTCATGGCTTACCTCAGCTTGATCCATGGTCCAAGGGAAAATGGCCGCTATGGACGTAGCTGTAGCCCACGAACAATAGTGTCCGCGGTCTTAGGCAAAATGGCCGCCGGAGCTATAAATTTACTCTTGAGCTCCCGTCCAATCAGATTCCCCCTGATGAAGGCACGTGGTCCCGGTGCCGAACACGCGTAGGGGAGGGGCCTGGACGGAGCTGTCAGCAGAGAGAGAGGAGGAGAGTTTCGTTACACATACCGCATCACACGCCACACCGCGAGATTGACCGTTCATTGTCTGTTAAGGATGGTGCACTCACGCACCCATAGCATGTGAGTACCCCATCAAGGGGAGAGAATTACTTTATTAAAAGCCTTTTATTACATCTTGCAATATTGCGCTATGGAGTTTTTTTCTTTTGCATATATTACCTTCGTTTGAGAACATTGGAGGTCTACACAGCTGATTCCAAATGAGCACAGGAGTGGCTCCAAGGCTTTGTTTGACATAGTTTAAACGCTGTGTCACACACAGGAAGGTGAGCATATACACCTGTGGGGGTGGCTGGAAGACACTACAGCATGTTTCCTTGGTGATGCACATTTGGAAGGAAGGATATGTGAATTTCACTATAACTTTGGACTATGGGTTTCCTGGGCACCTTTATATCTTTGGATACACACTGTTTTGGACTTTAATTTGATTCACTAGGGGTCATATCCCCTTATAGTTCTTTGTTATATATATGATAGGTTTTTGACCTATTATTCTCATTGCGTATTTTATTTAGCACTGTGTACTTTATATTCCAGCACATAGGGGTAATTTCACTCCGGTGGACTATTTATTTGAGTATTTATGTTTCTTATGTTTATTATTGCTGCACTTTTTGATTGATGGGATTTTTCCTTCTAGCGCAGACACTATTGTTTTAGTTAACATTTTCACACATAACATCTAAGCGAAGCATGTTTACCATAGTATAGGAACAGTTCTGGCATTCATTTTTGTCTCTCCTAGGAATCTGTTGATTTTTTTGCACTGAAGATTGAATACAATTGTCTGAATTCAGAAGAGCTGCAAGAGCAGACATCCCATCTGGTAAGCTGAAGATTTGCTACCAACTATGATATAAGATTTTTCTTCCAGGGGTGATTACTGTGTTCCTTGACAGTGGTAAAAAGAGGATCGATTTTGGATGTGTACTAAGGAGCATCTAGCACAAATGTTCCTATCACCTAAAAAGTCCTTTTGAAACAAGGCCTCCCCCTTCTTCAGGGCTTGAGGATGGATGTTAAAAGAATCACCAGGGGGGCGGTTCGTTCATTAGGGGCACCCGGGTGCCACCCACCCTATCCTCGCCACCCCCTATATGCAGTGGATAGATTCATGCACAGCATAAATCTATCCACTGCCACCACGGCCGCCCCCTATTCATGTGCCCGGCCCCTTTCAGGTCACCGGGCATATGAATTAGAGCAGCCAGGTTTTTTTTTTTTGACGCACCTAATTAGAGCCATAGCCTCTAATAAGCTTCAAAATAGGGTGGACTCGGGACACATAGCATTATGTCTGGAGCCCACCCAGGTGTGTTACAACAGCAAATTTTCATTCGCTGTTGCAACTCTAATCCTCCTCCTGGCCAATCGGGAAGCAGGTATGAAACCTGTTTCCCTATTGGATGCCTAGCGCCAGGAGGAGCAGAGAGGCGACACCGCGGAAGCTGCTCCAGGAGAGGACACTGGAGCATCTTTCCCAGAGCCCGTCCCGCTCTCACCGCCCGCATCGAAGGTAAGGACAGCGGGTGGTGGTGGTGTGGGGGGGTGTTAGTGTTGCGGGGGTTAGTGCAGCTCCACCGGCGGCCTTGGGGGGTTGTTTGCTGCGACCCCCCCAAAAAAACCCCCACCAGCCGCCACTGAGAATCACAATAGAAAGCACTACTAGAGGACCTGCATTAAAGTGGGCGTTCTAGGGAAGAATGTATTTGCATGCAGACTCCCCTAGGTAATGCCTACACTTGATGTTGAGCCTCCCAGACTAAAATAAAATCCAATGAATGACAATCGTCGGGCCATGTACAGTCAGGGTAGGAAAGAAAGGCCTAAAAACTTAGTTTGGGTACAGTGTTGCATGACCGCGCAATTGTCATTCAAAGTGTGACAGCTCTGAAAGCTGAAAATTGGTCTGGGCAGGAAGGGGGTGAAAGTGCCCAGTAGGCAAGTGGTTAAAGGGGTTTGCCTTCATGGAAAAATTGATTTTATTTCCTAGCAATATTACCAGATTCTAATGAGTATAGTACTATAGGGAGACTGCAAGCTAGGAACTCTAATAGAATTTTTGAATGTTTTCTTTGATTTTCAGAAGACACTTTTATGTTGGACAGCTGCAGTTTTTAGTACAGCTCTCAGGGGACAAACATGAAAAAAAAAGCTATATTTTCAAGCTTGCTTTATTTGAGCATTCAAAGTTGATAAATCCCCCCCGTTCTTTCACCATGAGGATCAAACAAATATGTCTAGTTTGTAACGGTAACAGAAAAAAATTATTTGCCGTCTACTCCAGGTATCTGATTTTGTTTATTTCTCTGTACTGTCTTATTTTACAGAAGATCAGGAAAGGTCTGGAGGTTCTAGTTTATACTTTGTCACTGAGTGACTGCACCAGCTTGAAAGAAGATAACCACTATCTCCCAGCTTTTAAAGTTGCAGAAGGTAATAATATATCTTAAAGCTGAACTCTAGGGATGAAAAACAATTACCCTTGCACTGGGTCAACCCTCCCCACCGTAAGGGTTAACTGCTTGTTTTGCCTAAAGGATGAAGAATAAGGTTATATACCTACAGTACCTTGTATGAAAAGCATTTACCATATAAACAAATACAAGAAAATAGTAGCGCTGGTAACTAAACTCATATAACACCCAGTGACAAGTGTTGATGAGTGGTAAACTACTGATACAAAAATATATAAATATGACCATTAAATATCAATTTCTCCAACTGCGTCATACCCTAGGGGTCCAATTTTTCATGGGTAAGATCAGTAGTGTATTTAGGTTTTGTGCTGCCCTAGGCCTGACTAATCTCGTGTACCCCCTCATTTAAATATGACCCACCCCTTCCTGTCAAGGCCACACCCCTTACTGTTTAAGACCTGCCCTGAATTTTTCGAGTGGGGACACTCAGTTCTGAGGGCCTGGGGGGGGGGGGGCAATGGATTCCCTCAATTTGCATAGATTTTCTCTGACATCCTGTTAGGCTATGGGGCAGGAAGTGAAGGGAAATTTCTGCAAGGGGACAGGGATGGTAAAAAAAAAAAAGACAGGGGCTATAACCCTCCCTTACTCTATCAAACATGAAAAAAAAGTGTTGCCTATAGTTCTACTTTAAGCACAAATTTCTCATCATTTTATGGAGGGGACTAAGAAGATATAACCATGCCAATGGTGCAGCAGAAAACATATAGCACAGTGAGGAAGGTTTGTGGTCCAGGAAGATAGGACAGTCAAAATTAAAAGTGACGACCCCCCCCCCACAGTTGCGGAATGCTGGCCGCCCACATACCGGAAGCGATGTAGCCGCTTTATCGGGGCGCTAGACTAATTTGCCTCTCAGCCCAGTCCACCCCATAGGACTGCCGCTTCACTAACAGTGTAGCGCAAGCCAGCGGGGACTCTTTCTGTGATGCCCCCCTGCAGAGTGCTGCCCTAGGCCTAGGCCTTGCCAGCCTAGGCCAGGATACAGCGTTGGGTAAGATAATATTCTCTCCCATTCTTGTTATGGATAAGGTAGTACAAGCAAGTTCAACCAAGGGTCTTACCTCTGTGACTTATAGGGCGCTGTTGGATCAATTTCTATTAAATCTTCCCATTCGCTCTAGGGTTGGGTGGGAACAAGATATTGGCCCTATCTCTGAGGAGGTTTGGGATAATATCCTTCGGTCCTCACCTCTTGTTTTTCTCTCTCTCCATCACAGAGGCTAACTCAGATCTTTTTCCTTCACAGGGTATATAGATATTGGGCAGAGGTGGTTGGTACTCTTAATGGGCTTCTGGGTGTTAATATCCCGGTTGAACCAATTGTGTGCCTACCATGATTCTCGTATATATACGCCTCCAATTGATAATACTATTAGACGAGCCCTTTTTGTGGCACGCAAAAAGATTGCTCTTAAATGGATTTCCCCCCATCCCCCTAGTCTATCAGATTGGATTTTTAAACTTAATAGGACTATCTCCTTTGAAACACATACCTATTTCTTAAGGAACTCCATGAGGAAGTTTGATGTTATCCGGCCTCAATGGCTTGAGTCTATGTCATAAGTATAGATCACTCTGCACAATAAGTATTGCTCTATATGAGTGTACAGCTGTGAGTGACCAAGTATGTACATATCCTTATTTACTTTAGGTGGCCCCTTGGTCACACTTAGTCTATTTTATTTAGTAAGCATTCATTGTTTATTATTTATATGCTTTATGCTCCAAGGTTTCGTGCGGGTTGTTCGGGGCCTTTTTTTTAAATTATTTGTTGTGTAATATGGGATCTTATTTCTGTTTGTTGTTTTTAATGTGTCAATGTTAAAAATTAATAAAAATGATCTGATTCAAAAATATGACCATAATCCGTGACTAAATTGTCCATATGTAAGACATGATGTCTCAAGCAAAATTGTAATCTTGAATTCTTCCACCACACCACGTGCACTTGGTGATTCAACTCCCCTCTGGATATGCACTCACCAGATGAAGATGCCTTGCACTCTAATGCTCGGCAAATCAGCATCAACCCTCACACCCTCAACATTCATCGATATCCAGTCTTGAACCCGATGTCATAAACTCTCCACATATAATAAAACAAAGTGCTCCAATAGTGCAGTAATGTTGTGGTAAATTTATTAAATTAAAAAAACTTCAAACATTGCACTCACATGAAAACAGGTAAATAAAGCATGTATGTATCCACATGCAGTAGCAAGTACTTGCATGATATGGTCACAGCGGACCCAGAGTGTGTGAACTGTATCTCACCCACAAGAGATGGTGAACCTTGGAACGTCGCTTCCGGTATTGATTCAAACATCACAACTGGTTGCTGTACAGCCATGTTCCGACGCGTTTCATCATCACGACTTACTCATGGATTCATGGAATCCCATGAGTAAGTCGTGATTTGTTTATATGGTAAATGCTTTTCATATTTTGTTTAATTTAAAGTGGCATCTTTTTATTAATTTATTTTATATTTAGTGTGTCCCTGGCACAGTGGTGGGACCTCAAGTGTGAGTGTACGGATCTTATGGATCATCAAATTTTATTTATATATTTACCTTGTTCCACACTCCAGTGGCAGCCGGTGCTGTCTTCCACTGTCTGCCACTCCAGAATGTGGGAGGGCCCTCAGTGTCCCCCCATACAATGGAGGAGAGTTGCAACGAGAGGAAAGTTTCTGGGGACCAGTCACATGAAGAGGAGTAGGGATGAGGCGTTCGGTTTGCACCAGAACCTGTGAAAGGACCGAAAGTTTGTGCGAACTTTAGAACCCCATTAAAGTCCATGGGACTCAAACGTTCAAAATCAAAAGTGCTAATTTTAAAGGCTAATATGCATGGTATTGTCCTAAAAAGGATTTGGGGAACCAGGTCCTGCCCCAGGGGACATGTATCAATGCAAAAAAACGTTTTAAAAACTGACGTTTTTTCAGGAGCAGTGATTTTAATGATGCTTAAAGTGAAAAAAAAAAGTGAAATATTCCTTTAAATATCGTACCTGGTGGTGTCTATAGTATGCCTGTAAAGTGACGTGTATTTCCCGTGCTTAGAACAGTCCCTGCACAAAATGACATTTTTAAAGGAAAAAAAGTCATTTAAAACTGCTTGCGGCTTTAATGTAATGTCGGGTCCCGGCAATATGGATGAAAATCAGTGAGACAAACGGCATGGGTACCCCCCCCAGTCCATTACCAGGCCCTTTGGGTCTTGTATGGATATTAAGGGGAACCCCGCATACAAATTAAAAAAAGGTAAGGCGTGGGGCCCCCAGGCCCTATATACTCTAAAGATGCAAAAATACTCTTGCGCACAGGTGTATTGGCTAAAAGATCCCAAGGGTTCAGGAAGGACTGTGGATTTCGGCCTTGCTGCTCTTAAGGATGGGATTGTCCTAGTGTTAAATGAAAAGAAAGAAAAAAAGAGCGCACCAGCCTAGTGCATTATCCTTGACAGATTTATTGATTAAAAACAAGATAAAATCTACTCACAAAGGTCGAAGAAAAAATCGCATTGTATATGGCACAGAGGCGAATAGTCCAGTGGTAGCAGTTTTTCAGGTCCCAGGAAGGAGGCGTACGGACTACTGCTGGCTAACGCGTTTCGAAGGTTACCCTTCTTCATCAGAGCCTTAGTAGTGTTGGTCTCCTGCTGGTTTTTATACATGTGTCCATCCAGACAAGACTGGTCGGATTAGTTCTGAGGCTCCTCCCTTAATTAGTGGGCGGTCCTCTGAGAAGGGTGGGTCTTGGCTTTGTTGTCATTATTATAGGGCCATAGTGTATTTATTTTTAATGTTATTAAAAAACTTTTTACGTTTAATATGATTTTAGTTTAATTTATAGGTTTATTTGTAATTTCTAGTTACTAGTTCTAGCTCTGGTATTTTGATTTTGATTTTTAATTTTTAATTTTTAATTTCTAATTTTTAGTTTATAATTCATATTTATATTTAGATCAGCGGCCATGCATATAGTCAGGAGTGCAAACATCCAACAACAGACAGACTGAAATAGTCCTGCCAATACTAATATGTAGATGAGCCAAGGCATATCAGTATGTTCCTTGGAGCTCATCTCCCCTCTCATCAATAGATTACATACATCAGAGGACACTGATTAGGGGTCTAAGGTCGGAGATAGAGTAGCATACCTTGTGATGTATATATCTGATGGCAGCTCATTTGCTCGAGTAAAGTGTCTCTGTGGGGACTGTGGCTGTACCGGCTTCCATTGCTGACAGATCCTGGCCGGTGACACGTTCCTGTGTCCTGTAGAACCTGGTGGAACGCACGCCGCTCCTTTGCTTCCGGGTTGCGGTCCACAGGGCGGAAGTGCGGTCGTGACGTCATATCCCGTGCGCCCTTTGGCGCACGAGATTGACTTACTATAGTAAACAATAGCCTCCATTTTGCCGTAGGCAAAGATAGAGGCCAAAATCAGACAAAACCGTCTGAGCTATAAATTAGAAGGGGATAAAATAATATATATATATATATATATATATATATATATATATATATATATAATAGACTGGATCTGATAGTGCCACTAAAAGGGAGGGGGGAGGGGGAAAGGGGAAGAACCAGGGAAGGAGAGGATAAGCTCAATGACCAGAAGCTAGACATAGTGATCTAAATGTAAACTAGATGGAGAAACAGGGACTGTTAGAGAATTGGTTCTAGAGTTGTAACTAGAAGGTGACAGTATCCTGAACACATGTATTTAAAAGCCAGCAAGAGATGCACTAAAATTAATAATAAAAAGTAGTAATATAAAATACATATGATATATAGTGTATAAAATATATATAAATATACATCCATCTACATAGACATATATACGCATAAGAAAATTTATGAGCCTTGGCTCATCTACATATTAGTATTGGCAGGACTATTTCAGTCTGTCTGTTGTTGGATGTTTGCAATCCTGACTATATGCATGGCCGCTGATCTAAATATAAATATGAATTATAAACTAAAAATTAGAAATTAAAAATTAAAAAATTAAAAATTAAAAATTAAAAATCAAAATCTAAATACCAGAGCTAGAACTAGTAACTAGAAATTACAAATAAAACTATAAATTAAACTAATCAAAATCCCAAAACTATACCTTTCACACGTGTACAGATAGAGATAGCAGCGCTAATATAAATTGTGTAAAATAATGGGTCAGAGCAGTATAATGCCTACGACCCTCTACTTATGCATAAAAATAATAATAATAGTGTCATGAAAAATATTAATTTTATCATGAAAAGAAATTTCCTTAACACCCAGTGAAAAGTGTCACTATAAATAATAAATTACAAGAAATGAATGATCAAGTTCAACAGTTGTTTTTCAATCTTCTTGTGAAAAATCTTCTTCTACTCTTCCACCACACCACCGTGATAGTGACACCACTCCCTCTGAAGAGCGCACTCACCAGATTGTATAGCCTCCCACTCTCGTGTTTGGCAAAACAGCAATTGAACCACACCTGGGTTGCATGTGATGAACCGTGACTCCAATCAAGCCAGCTCCATATGTGAAAAAATGAATAAAGTGCTCCACATAGCGTCATACCATTTTGACAGATTTATTAAAATCACTTCAAACACACTTCAATGGTTACACTCACTTTTAAACTGAAACATAAAGGCCTTTAAAAAGAAATCCACAGCAAGCACAGCAAGCAACAGGATCAGTGATCCAACGGTGCACCGCGGTCACAGCGGACCTGAAGTGTAAACTGGTGTATCTCTCACCCAAGCTTCTAAGGCCCAGCCATCCGATCGGTGTAGTCCTCCTCAGACAGCGGCATCTAATGTCAGTGCGATGGAATGCCGTGTAACCATGCCCAAGACATGTTTCGTCGAATAGACTTTTTCAAATGGGATTGGCTACACGGATGGTTCATCAATCCTTATATACTATCTATGATTAGTCATGTGATCACCATCAGTCATGTGATCACCATCAGTCATGTGATCACCATCAGGCATGTGACCTCCTGCTCTGCACATGCTCACACTTCATGTCCCCCTGACCGTGAAGCACAGGTACAAAGACTGAATGCATTAGTAGATCCCAAACATTTTTACGGTGTGTAGTTAGAATGCTGCGTCCAGCATTACCATATATGTCTTTGTACCTGACTGATGGTGATCACATGACTGATGGTGATCACATGACTAATCATAGATAGTATATAAGGATTGATGAACCATTAAAATCATATTAAACGTAAAAAGTTTTTTAATAACATTAAAAATAAATACACTATGGCCCTATAATAATGACAACAAAGCCAAGACCCACCCTTCTCAGAGGACCGCCCACTAATTAAGGGAGGAGCCTCAGAACTAACCCGACCAGTCTTGTCTGGATGGACACATGTATAAAAACCAGCAGGAGAACAACACTACTAAGGCTCTGATGAAGAAGGGTAACCTTCGAAACGCGTTAGCCAGCAGTAGTCCGTACGCCTCCTTCCTGGGACCTGAAAAACTGCTACCACTGGACTATTCGCCTCTGTGCCATATACAATGCGATTTTTTCTTCGACCTTTGTGAGTAGATTTTATCTTGTTTTTAATAAATAAATCTGTCAAGGATAATGCACTAGGCTGGTGCGCTCTTGTTTTCTTTCTTTTCCTATATACTCTAAACAGGAGAATGCAGGCGGTGCAAACAAGACAGGGACTGTAGGTTTGTTGTTAAGTAGAATCTGTTTGTAATTTTGACCTTCTACATTTTTAAAGTATAGCTCCAGCCAAAAAAAATCTATTTTTAAGCTTTTTGGGAAACATAGGGAAGGGTTATCATCCCTGTAACATTTGTTTTGCTGTCTGCGCACCTCTTCAGAAGATTTCACCTCACTTTCTGTCTCAATGACAAATGTTTTTTGAAAATTTGTTTTTTTTAGTGAAACAAGGATTGGTGATAAAGCATCAGTGGAGAGGAGACACGTTTTTCCCATATTAACTCTTACAGGAGAGAATTTCCCTTCCTATGGGTAGATTTGATCTCACTTCCTGTTGTCTCCTTCCGTTTGCAAGTAGGAGTCGTTTGAAAGTTGGATGTTTGAAAGTAGGGGCCGGCCCTATATACTCTGCAGAAATTGGGGCCTTAGGTGTTGGTGTTGCCACAACACTGTAAGCCCTCACAGTTACTCTTGGTGGGCGCAGGAACGGGCCCTGCTGTGAAATATTAGATCAAGAATTGTAATCACATGCCATTGTTGAACAGGGACAGAAAAATTGGTCCTTTGGTGGTGGTGGTGGTGGTGGTGGTGCCACAACACTGTAAGTCCTCACAGTTACTCTTGGTGGGCGCTGGAACGGGCCCTGCTGTGAAATATTATATCAAGAATTGTAATTACATGCACCTGTTGAACAGGGGCAGACAAATTGGGCCTTTGGGGGTGGTGGTGTTGCCACAACACTGTAAGCCCTCACAGTTACACTTGGTGGGCGCAAGAATGGGCCCTGCTGTGAAATATTAGATCAAGAATTGTAATTACATGTCCTGTTGAACAGAGGCAGAAAAACTGGGCCTTGGGCACTGGTGCTGGTGCCACAGCACTGCAAACCCTCTCAGATACTCTAGTTGGAGTGCAGGAATGAGCCCTGCTGCAAAGTATTGCATCAAAAATTGTAATAACACTCCCCTGTTAAACAGGGGCTGAAAAATTGGGCCTTAGGCACTGGTGCTGGTGCTACAACACTGAAACCCCTCACAGATACTCTAGCTGAGCGCAGCAACGAACCCTCCTGCAAAATATTGCATCAAAAATTGTAATTACACGCCCCTGTTAAACAGGGGCAGAAAAATTGGGCCTTAGCCACTGGTGGCGGCGCCCAGAACCAAAAATGTTCTTACAAGCTATCAGCATGATCATTGAGGAGGAAGAGGATAATCACTCAGCATAATCGGATAGTCACTCAGCATCAGCATAGGCAGTCTTGAAGGGATCTGACATTTCAAAAAAAAATATTCGGTTACATCAGCATCAGGTGCCTGGTAGCTGGTGGTGATCCAAGACTGATTCATTTTTATGAAGGTCAGTCGATCGACCGAGTCGGTGGACAGGTGCACCCTGTGATCGGTTACAAAGCCTCCAGCAGCACTGAATGTGCGTTCCGAAAGAACGCAGGATGCAGGACAGGCCAGTAGCTCAATTGCATACCGTGCAAGCTCTGGCCAGTGATTCATCCTCAAGACCCAGTAACCCAGAGGATTTTCGGTGGGAAAGGTGTCCAAGTCAGATCTTGACCCTAGGTATTTATGCACCATGTAAAACAGACGCTGGCGATGGTTGCTGGAACCGATCATACCTTGGGGCTGTTGACCAAAAAATTGTCTGAACGCACCGGTCAGACGGCCACCTTCTCCACCGCTCCTTCTTTGACTGACCGAAGCCTCAGCAACAGGTTGTCCAGGAACAGGAGTTTGTAACCTCCCAGTCTCTGGGAACGCGTTGAACAGACCTTTCTGCAAGGCCTCCCGAAGATGTTTCATCCTCTGCTCCCTCTGCGACGGCAAGATAAGGTCCGCAACCTTACCCTTGTAACGTAGATCAAGGAGGGTTGCCAGCCAGTATTGATCCCTCTCCTTGATACCATGAATACGAGGATCCTTCCGCCGGCTTTGCAGGATCAGGGAGGCCATGCAGCGTAGGTTTGCTGAGGCATTCGGTCCGGAGTTCTCTGGGTCACTAAGGATGACATGATCCGCAGCTACCTCCTCCCAGCCACGTACAAGTCCATGGGTTTCTTGAGACTGTAAATGATCCCTTGAAGACTGCTGCTGATGCTGAGTGCCAGGCTCCACCTCCATGCTGACACAATCCTCCTCCTCCTCGTCCTTTTCCTGTGTGATTGGCAGGCACGCAGGAACGCTGTCTGGATAAAGGGGGCCTTGAGAGGTAAGGAAGCCCTCCTCTTCCTCCCTCTGTTCTGCCTCAAGTGCCCTGTCCATTATTGCACGCAGCGTGTGCTCCAACAGGTGGACAAGAGGTACAGTGTCACTGATGCATGCACTGTCACTGCTCACCATCCTCGTGGCCTCCTCAAATGGTGACAGGACAGTGTATGCATCCCTGATCATAGCCCACTGGCGTGGGGAAAAAAAAACAAGGTCCCCTGACCCTGTCCTGGTGCCATAGTCGCATAGGTACTCATTGATGGCCCTCTGCTGCGTGTGCAGTCGCTACAGCATGGCCAACGTTGAGTTCAACCTGGTGGGCATGTCACATATTAGGCGGTTCTTGGGCAGGATAAATTCCTTTTGGAGATCAGCTAGCAAAGCACTGGCATTATATGACCTGCGTAAATGCACACAGACTTTCCTGGCCTGCCTCAGGACATCCCATAAGCCCGGGTACCTGCCCAAGAACCGCTGCACCACCAAGTTAAGGACGTGAGCCAAACAGGGCACATGGGTCAGTTGTCCATGTCGGAGGGCGGAGAGGAGGTTGGTGCCATTGTCGCAAACCACCATACCTGCCTTAAGCTGGCGTGGCATCAACCACCTCTGAACCTGCCCCTGCAGAGCTGACAGAATCTCTGCCCCAGTGTGGCTCCTGTCCCCCAAGCACACCAGCTCAAGCACCGCATGGCATCTTTTTGCCTGCGTGCTTGCGTAGCCCCTTGAACGCCTACTGAGCACCGCTGGTTCCGAGGACAAATCAGCACAGGAAGAGGCCATGGAGGAAGAAGAAGAGGAGGGGGTGGAGGAGAGAGGTGTGGCAGAATCACCACTAGTAGAATTTTGGAGGCACCCTGTCCTGCATCCTTCCCAGCTGCCAGAAGAGTCACCCAGTGAGCAGTGAAAGATAGGTAACGTCCCTGTCCATGCCTGCTGGACCATGAGTCAGCGGTAATATGCACCTTACCGCTGACCGCCCTGTCCAGCAAGGCCAAGACATTGCCTTCCACATGCCGGTAGAGAGCCGGAATCGCCTTCCATGAGAAAAAGTGGTGTTTGGGAACCTGCCACATTCTACAAACTCACGGAAGGGGGCAGAGTCTACCAACTGAAAAGGCAGCAGTTGAAGTGCAAGCAATTTAGCCAAGCTAGCATTCAACCGCTGGGCATGTGGATGGCTGGGAGCGAACTTCTTTCGGCGGTGCAGCAGCTGGGGCAGGGAAATTTGCCTGGTACAATCTGACGTCGGTGTACCGATAGCAGATTGCCCGCAAGTACTTGGCTGTGACACACCTAATTCTACACCTTCATTCCTCTCAGTGCAGGTCTCAGAGAGGACTGAAGGTATAGTGGGGTTGGAGATCCGAGCTGATGAGGAGCAAGGAGAGGTCCTCTTTGTTCTTTGGTGTGCGTCTTTTAGGTACAGTTGCCATCGAACTGCATGGCAGGTCGACATATGTCTGGTCAAGCATGTGGTGTCCAAGCGGGTGATGTTTTGGCCTTGCGAGATACGCTTGAGACATATGTTGCAAATAGCAGCAGTGGGATCTGATGCACTCATCTCAAAAAAAGCCCACACCAAAGAACTTTTGGAATAATGCGCAGAGACAGCAGCTCCCTGCATATGTGGAGCTCTGTGGTGTGATGCAGTCGGTGTGCTGCCCTTAAGCTGGCCCCTGGAGGGCATCCTGCGTCATTGGTGAGGTGCCTCCTCCTCCTCCTCTCTCCTATCAGGCACCCACGTGGAGTCAGTGACCTCATCATCCCCTCCCTCCTCATCACTGGAGCAAAACTGGCAGTATGCTGCAGCTGGGGGAACATGACTGCCAGATTGCTGTCCTTCTTGGGCACCCCCTCTCTCTGGGCTCACCTTACTGCCTTCCTCTAGCTGGGTACCATCATCGGAGCCTTAAAAACGCTGGGCATCCTCCTGGAGCATGTACCCAACACTGTGGTCAAACAGTTCGGGGGACTCCTCAGGGGGACATAGTGGGGCTAGGGAAGGAGTGACCGATGCCATTGAGCCAAGGGAAGAAGCAGCGTTGGCAGCTGCTTCACCAGACAAAGTACCCTGAGCCTGGGTGAGAGAGGATGAGGAGGATGAGGATGGCTTGGTCATCCACGCTACCAAGTCTTCCGCATGTTGCGACTCAACACGGCCAGCTGCCCAAAAAAAGGACAAGCGTATCCTATGGCCACGTGCTGATGAGGATGCATTGTCTCCCCGACCAGCACTGTTGCCTCTAGACACAGAGCCTGCTTGCCCTCTTTTATTGGCTTGTAAATGTCTGCCTCTCCTTGTTGGCCTTCCAGACATACTAATGGCCTGCAGTGAGATGTAGCTGCACAAAGCTGGGATGTATATATATACTGATACTGCAGCTAGCAGAATCAACTGTGCAGAGGACACAGTACACTAACTGTAAATACTGTAGCTGCCTGCCTGTGGTATTAATAGGGTCAGAAGAACACCACCAATTTTCTTCAGGTAGCTTTAGGTGCACACTGTGCAGAGGACACAATACACTAACTGTAAATACTGTAGCTGCCTGCCTGTGGTATAAATAGGAGGAAAACAACAGCAATTGTCTTTAGGTAGCTTTACGTGCACACTGTGCAGAGGACGCAGTACACTAACTGTAAATACTGTAGCTGCCTGGCTGTGGTATTAATAGGATCAGAAGAACACCACCAATTTTCTTCAGGTAGCTTTAGGTGCACACTGTGCAGAGGACGCACTACACTAACTTGTAAATACTGCAGTTGCCTGCGGTACTAATAGGATCAGAACACCACCAATTTTCTTCAGGTAGCTTTAGGTGCACACTGTGCAGAGGACGCACTACACTAACTTGTAAATACTGCAGCCGCCTGCAGTACTAATAGGATCAGAAGAACACCACCAATTTTCTTCAGGTAGCTTTAGGTGCACACTGTGCAAAGGACGCACTACACTAACTTGTAAATACTGCAGCTGCCTGCCTGTGGTATTAATAGGAGCAGAACAACAGCAATTTTCTTCAGGTAGCCTTAGGTACACACTGTGCAGAGGACACAGTACACTAACTGTAAATACTGTAGCTGTCTGCCTGTTGTATTAATAGGATCAGAAGAACACCACCAATTTTCTTCAGGTAGCTTTAGGTGCACACTGTGCAGAGGACGCACTACACTAACTTGTAAATACTGCAGCCGCCTGCGGTACTAATAGGATCAAAAGAACACCACCAATTTTCTTCAGGTAGCTTTAGGTGCACACTGTGCAAAGGACGCACTACACTAACTTGTAAATACTGCAGCTGCCTGCCTGTGGTATTAATAGGAGCAGAACAACAGCAATTGTCTTCAGGTAGCCTTAGGTACACACTGTGCAGAGGACACAGTACACTAACTGTAAATACTGTAGCTGCCTGCCTGTGGTATTAATAGGATCAGAAGAACACCACCAATTTTCTTCAGGTAGCTTTAGGTGCACACTGTGCAGAGGACGCAGTACACTAACTTGTAAATACTGCAGCTGCCTGCGGTACTAATAGGATCAGAACACCACCAATTTTCTTCAGGTAGCTTTAGGTGCACACTGTGCAGAGGACGCACTACACTAACTTGTAAATACTGCAGCTGCCTGCGGTACTAATAGGATCAGAAGAACACCACCAATTTTCTTCAGGTAGCTTTAGGTGCACACTGTGCAGAGGACGCACTACACTAACTTGTAAATACTGCAGCTGCCTGCGGTACTAATAGGATCAGAAGAACACCACCAATTTTCTTCAGGTAGCTTTAGGTGCACACTGTGCAGAGGACGCACTACACTAACTGTAAATATTATAGCTAATAGAAATAATAGGATCAGAAAAACACCACCAATTTTCTTCAGGTAGCTGTAAATACTGTAAAAACACCTGCCTGCCTGTCAGTAGGAAGAGAATAACAGGAACGGATCTAGCTAAACTGAATACAGTGTAAAAAGAACACCACCAATTTTCTTCAGGTAGCTTTAGGTGCACACTGTGCAAAGGACGCACTACACTAACTTGTAAATACTGCAGCTGCCTGCCTGTGGTATTAATAGGAGCAGAACAACAGCAATTGTCTTCAGGTAGCCTTAGGTACACACTGTGCAGAGGACACAGTACACTAACTGTAAATACTGTAGCTGCCTGCCTGTGGTATTAATAGGATCAGAAGAACACCACCAATTTTCTTCAGGTAGCTTTAGGTGCACACTGTGCAGAGGACGCAGTACACTAACTTGTAAATACTGCAGCTACCTGCGGTACTAATAGGATCAGAACACCACCAATTTTCTTCAGGTAGCTTTAGGTGCACACTGTGCAGAGGACGCACTACACTAACTTGTAAATACTGCAGCTGCCTGCGGTACTAATAGGATCAGAAGAACACCACCAATTTTCTTCAGGTAGCTTTAGGTGCACACTGTGCAGAGGACGCACTACACTAACTTGTAAATACTGCAGCTGCCTGCGGTACTAATAGGATCAGAAGAACACCACCAATTTTCTTCAGGTAGCTTTAGGTGCACACTGTGCAGAGGACGCACTACACTAACTGTAAATACTATAGCTAATAGAAATAATAGGATCAGAAAAACACCACCAATTTTCTTCAGGTAGCTGTAAATACTGTAAAAACACCTGCCTGCCTGTCAGTAGGAAGAGAATAACAGGAACGGATCTAGCTAAACTGAATACAGTGTAAAAAAAAAAAATATATATATATATATATATATATATATATATATATATATATGTACAACATCTAGGATGCATATATATACACAATACACTGTAAGTGCAGCTAACTGACTCGCCTGCCTACTCTATCTAACTTAAATCAAAAGACACTCTCTCTCTCTCTCTCTCTCTATGCCGACACACTACACAGGGCCGACGTGCAGGCGGCCTTATATAGTGTGGGGCGTGTACTAAACCCACTGAGCCATAATTGGCCAAAGCCACCATATATACAGGGCTTATATATTTCTTGCGCCGGGGACAAGCACACCATCTCTAGCTGGTGTCTCGTGTCCTGATTGGCTAGATTGATAGCAGCACAGCCATTGGCTCCTGTTGCTGTCAATCAAATCCAATGACACGGGCACCGTGGGGCGGTCATACATTCGGCGGCTATGGACGCCTGATGCTGGACTCGGGAGCGTGTCCACAAGGTGACCCCCTCAGGGAAGCGCTTCTCCGAGGAGTTATCCGATGTGGGGAGGAGCCGCGAGAGCCGCCGGAGGACCCCAGAAGAGCAGGTTCGGGGCCACTCTGTGCAAAACGAGCTGCACAGTGGAGGTAAGTATGATATGTTTGTTTTTTTAAACCAAAAAAAAATGAACCCTTACAATCACTTTAAGTTATCCCTCTGTCTGGCAGGCTGTTCTCTTCTGCCCTATGCTCTGGGCTGTGGGCAGTCCTTTGACATTATTGCGTACAATGCAGAGCTATAAACCCTGCATTGTACATGGTAGAGGCAGGAACAGCTGGAGGGAATCTGCTGGATCGAGGAATTAGGTGGGAATAACACCTTACTAATGAATCCCTAGACATAAAGGAGTTGTAAGAGCAGAAGGTTTTTTTTTTATCTGAATGCATTCAGATAAAAAAATCCTTTGTGTGTAGCAACCTTCCCAGCACCCCCCCTAATTACTTACCTGAGCCCCATCTCTCTCCAGCAATGTCCAGGAGTGTCTAAGTTCCCGATTGGCCGAGACACAGCAGCGGCACCATTGGCTCCCACGGCTGTCAAAGTCAGTCAGCCAATCAGGGGAGAGAGGGGGTGGGGCCGAGTCGGGGCTCTGTGTCTGAATGGACACACAGAGCTATGACTCGGCTCCAGTGCCCCAATAGGAAGCTGCTGACTGTGGGGGCACTCGATAGGAAGGAGGGACCAGGAGCAGCAAAGAGGGAACCAAAAAGGGGAGGATCCGGGCTGCTCTGTGCAAAACCAACCATAGGAGGTAAGTATAACATGTTTGTTATTTAAAAAAAATATGAGACTTTACAATTACTTTAAGCCTGGTACACACTATTAGTTTTTTTCCGTTTAACCCAGCATTGAACAGAAGTTAATACAGCGATCTCCCCCGCCTAGCTATTGTGTTCTGACAGGGGGACAGCCCCGCCCCCCCCACCAGAACACTCCGATCAGCGCTCTCTGCCATTGGCTGAGAGCGCTGATCGGAAGTCGGTTGGCTGCTGGTTTTCTAGCCTGCACGTCCAACAGACCGACCTACACAGGGGCCGAATGTCGGCTTGTAAATAAATATTACTGTCAGCCCCTCTGTTTTATCAATCCATCCTACACTGTGTAAATGTATAAAACAATGCCTGTAAACCCCTTATTTTAGATCTTTTATGGCCGTTCACGTGATCTCCGGCCGCTCTCTTCCTCCGATATAAGGGCTACAGCAGGAGGGGCCGAGATCCCCCTCTGATGTCAGTCGGGGCGGTCACATGACTGCTGTGCTGGCCTCTTAGCCCTTCCCACTGTAGCCCTTAGATGGGGAAGGAGAGCGGCCGGAGGTCACATGACCAGCCATACAGTAAAAGAGCTGAGATAAGGTATTTACAGGCATCATTTTATACAAACATTTACACAGTGTAGGATAGATTGATTGAACAGAGGGGCTGGCAGTAATATTTCTTTACCGCCAGCTACTAATAGTGGTAGAAAGATGGTGGGGGAGGGGGGGCAGAAACAGCTCACACACACAGGAGCTGACAGACAGGCAGAGGGGGAGAGGGAGAGAGGAGAGCAGCGGGATGGCAGAGGCACGTAACCTGACCATGGTAATCATGGTTCAGCATCCATAATTACTGTGGTCAGCACATACAGGGGGGCGCAGGAACAAACGGGATCAACCAGGTTTTTTACAGCATAGAAAGGGACAGATTAGGCAGCACAAGCACTGTGATTTTTTTTTTTTAATTTTGCCTAAACAAGCCCTTGAAAATGTTGATATACACAGCTACAAATTTCTCATCTTTCCTTCATTTATACTGCTCTTCAAAACAAATACAAGCTATCCCTTCATGAAAATTGCCATACAATGGCTTGCGAACTCCTTGCTGTTTTGAAACTAGCCAATAAGAAACTCGGAAAACTGAAGCAGCCAGTCACAGTGCAGCGATAAGGGTTGCGGCAGGAGTAATATTTCTGCTCACACTACATATGTTCTATTCCTGATTTAAACTTTATTTTTGCAGCGGTGATTGGCACCGGAGGTGTTTTCTTGGGCTATGACATCAACGAATTTCTGTTTCAGTCACATGATAGTAAACTAAGGTAAGACTACAGCTTGAATTTTAAAGTAAAGATTAATAATTTTCTTATTGGTATAACAATTTAAAGATAATAATGAAAATGTAAGAAATTTGGTTTACACATGCAGTAGTTTGCTTGGTCAATTTGTCAACAAAACATTTATATAGTGTGATATTAAAATTCATATTCAAAGATGAATTTTTGGTTTGGTATATGCTGAGAAATACAGGCAGATACTTATCCATCATGCCATACCATCAGGGAGGGTGTGATTGGACCCGATTTTTTTTGCAGCAGGATAACGACCCCAAACATACAGCCAATGTCATTAAGAACTATCCTCGGTGTAAAGAAGTACAAGGAATCCTGGAAGTGTTGGTTTGGCCCTCACAGAGCCCTGATCTCAACATCATGGAGTCTATCTGGGATTACATGAAGAGAGAGAAGAATTTGAGGCAACCTACATCCACAGAAGAGCTGTACTTAGTTCTCCAAGATGTTTGGAACAACCTACCTGCCAAGTTCCTTCAACAACCGTGTGCAAATGTACATAGAAGCATTGATGCTGGTTTAAAGCCAAAGTGTGGTCACACCAGATATTGATTTAATTTACATTTTTCTTCTGTTCACTCACTTTGCATTTTGTAAATAAAAAATATAAAAGTGAAATATTCATATATTTTTTAAAGCATTCTTTCTTTACAGCATTTCTTCACACCTACCTAAAACTTTTGCACAGTACTGTATATACCAGGTATGGTATATACATAGTTACAACAGTCCAAGCTGGACTGATGTAGCTATGTAAAAAATATCCATACCTGGAATTCTTCTTTAATGCATGGAAATAGACCGTGTATACAAAAATTGGGATAAAACCTTCCCGTTGGCAATTTACTTATTAGAAAATTAGTTATAAAGATACAATTTGCCAATCATGAACAACAGTAAACAAAAATGAAGGATTCACTGATAATTTGAGTATAATTTATTAACCCATAAATATTATTATCTGATTGATGTGTGGTTCAAATGAATAGAAACAATCAATTGGCAAACAATCAAATAGCCATAACTTCCCTTCTGATCGATTTAGACTTGGTTTAGTTCAGAGTTGATCAAACCAAGTCGATTGGCCAAGGGGTAAAAATTATCAGTTGCTGTGCAACGATTGGCAGCACCAAGATGCTTTGATCATGATTCCAATGTCATTTTGATAGATCACATTATGAGATTGCGTGGTGGAAACAGAGATGCAACACATAACTTACAATCGTATCTTTCAACTTACAATTGTATGTTGCGAGCAGCACAAAGAGCCCATCAGTTCTTTGGTGCTCATGTGCTAACAAGGAGTATGCTCATAGCAGGAAAGCACAGAGTTACAGTTTGATGCTTCACCCTTCACTGTCCAGATGGGGGAAGAACAAGACCTATAATTGTTAGGTACCTGCAGAAGGAAAAAAATTAGGTCTTCTGCTATGCCAGACAGGGCTATACTAGGTAAATCTTAGGACTGTCAAATCTTTAGACAGGGTAAAAAGTTCCCTTAGATGTATCTCAGTTTTGTATTTAGCTGTCGTCCTGGAGTTCATCTTTAATACAATAAGGCTGTTTAGTTTTTTTCTGTATGATGAGATTGAAGTTTAAAGAAACCTTTTTTAGTTACTTTTATATTGCAGGTCAAAGGAGCAGCCAGAAAAGTCTTTATCCTCAAAGTCAGCATTCACCACAGTTTGGGAGAAGTTTGCCAGCCAGACTCCAGCAGAACGTGATGCCTTCTTGCCTAGTACATTTCCAAATGGCTTCTTGTGGGGCTCATCCACTGCAGCCTTTAAAGTAGAAGGTGGCTGGACGGAGGGAGGAAGAGGGCAGTCTATATGGGACATGTTTGGACAACATGGCCACGCTCTTGACAACGCTACTGCAAATGTGGCCTCTGACAGCTACAACAAGATTGACTATGATGTATATCTGCTGAGAGGTCTACAGGCCAACACCTACCACTTCTCCATCTCCTGGTCCCGGATCTTCCCAACAGGGCTTAAGTCCAGAGTCAGCTCAGCGGGGGTGAAATACTATAATGCACTGATTGACAGATTAATACATGAAAATATCAAACCAATGGTGACATTATACCACTGGGATCTGCCTCAAGCCTTGCAGGAGTCAGGAGGCTGGCAGAACGAATCCATCATTGAATCTTTCGCTGAATATGCTGACTTCTGCTTCAACAGCTTCGGAGACCGAGTGAAACATTGGATCACATTTCATGAACCTTGGGTGGTCAGTTATGCTGGTTATGGAACTGGAGAACATGCTCCTAGGATTCAGGATCCAGGGAATGCTTCATTCAAGGTACACAGTTGAGAGTTAAAAAGTTGAGAGCTTTCAGTTTATGACTATATATACACTATATTGTCAAAAGTATTGTGACGCCTGCCTTTACACGCACGTGAACTTTAATGGCATCCCAGTCTTCCTCCGTAGGATTCAATATTGGGTTAGCCCACCCTTTCCAGCTTTAACAGCTTCAACTCTTCTGGGAAGGCTGTCCACAAGGTTTAGGAGTGTGTCTATGGGATTGTTTGACCATTCTTCCAAAAGGGCATTTGTGAGGTCAGGCACTGATGTTGGACTTGAAGGCCTGGCTTGCAGTCTCTGCTCTAATTCACCCCAAAGGTGTTCTATCAGCTTGAGGTCAGGACTCTGTGCAGGTAAGTCAAGTATCTCCACCCTAAACTCGCTCATCCATGTCTTTATGGACCTTGCTTTGTGCACTGATGCGCAGTCATGTTGGAACAGGAAGGGGCCATCCCCAAACTGTTCCCACAAAGTTGAGCATTGTCCAAAATGTCTTGGTATGCTGACGCCTTAAGAGTTTCCCTCACTGGAACTAAACAACCCCACACCATAATTCCTCCACCACCAAATGATTTGGAGGGGTGGCCCAATACTTTTGTCAATATACAGTGGGGACGAAAAGTATTCAGACCCCCTTAAATTTTTCACTCTTTGTTATATTGCAGCCATTTGCTAAAATTATTTAAGTTCATTTTTTTCTTCATTATTTTCCTCATCACCCCATATTGACAGAAAAACACAGAATTGTTGACATTTTTGCAGATTTATTAAAAAAGAAAAACTGAAATATCACATGGTCCTAAGTATTCAGACCCTTTGCTCAGTATTTAGTAGAAGCACCCTTTTGATCTAATACAGCCATAAGTCTTTTTGGGAAAGATGCAACAAGTTTTTCACACCTGGATTTGGGGATCCTCTGCCATTCCTCCTTGCAGATCCTCTCCAGTCCTGTCAGGTGGGATTGTAAACGTTGGTGGACAGCCATTTTTAGGTCTCCCCAGAGATGCTCAATTGGGTTTAAGTCAGGGCTCTGTTTGGGTCATTCAAGAAAAGTCACGGAGTTGTTGTGAAGCCACTCCTTCGTTATTTTAGCTGTGTGCTTAGGGTCATTGCCTTGTTGGAAAGTAAACCTTTGGCCCAGTCTGAGGTTCTGAGCACCCTGGAGAAGGTTTTCGTCCAGGATATCCCTGTACTTGGCCGCATTCATCTTTGCAACCAGTCGTCCTGTCCCTGCAGCTGAAAAACACCCCCACAGCATGATGCTGCCACCACCATGCTTCACTGTTGGGACTGTATTGGACAGGTGATGAGCAATGCCTGGTTTTCTCCAGACATACCGCTTAGAATTAAGGCCAAAAAGTTCTATCTTGGTCATCTCAGACCAGAGAATCTTATTTCTCACCATCTTGGAGTCCTTCAGGTGTTTTTTAGCAAACATCATGCAGGCTTTCAAGTGTCTTGCACTGAGGAGAGGCTTCTGTTGGGCCATTCTTCCATAAAGCCCCGACTGGTGGAGGGCTGCAGTGATGGTTGACTTTCTACAACTTTCTTCCATCTCCCGACTGCATCTCTGGAGCTCAGCCACAGTGATCTTTGGGTTCATCTTTACCTCTCTCACGAAGGCTCTTCTCCCCCCGATAGCTCAGTTTGGCCGGACGGCCAGCTCTAGGAAGGGTTCTGGTCGTCCCAAACGTCTTCCATTTAAGGATTATGGAGGCCACTGTGCTCTTAGGAACCTTAAGTGCAGCAGAAATTTTTTTGTAACCTTGGCCAGATCTGTGCCACAATTCTGTCTCTGAGCTCTTCAGGCAGTTCCTTTGACCTCATGATTCTCATTGTCTCTGACATGCACAGTGAGCTGTAAGGTCTTATATAGACAGGTGTGTTGCTTTCCTAATCAAGTCCAATCAGTATAATCAAACACAGCTGGACTTAAATGAAGGTGTAGAAACATCTCAAGGATGATCAGAAGAAATGGACAGCACCTGAGTTAAATATATGAGTGTCACAGCAAAGGGTCTGAATACTTAGGACCATGTGATATTTCAGTTTTTCTTTTTTAATAAATCTGCAAAAATGTCAACAATTCTGTGTTTTTCTGTCAATATGGGGTGCTGTGTGTACATTAATGAGGAAAAAAAAAAGAACTTAATTGATTTTAGCAAATGGCTGCAATATAACAAAGAGTGAAAAATGTAAAGGGGTCTGAATACTTTCCATCCCCACTGTATATACTTTTGTGTGGATGAGCGAGCTTGGGGTGAAGAAATTTGACTGCGTTCTGATCTTAACCTGATAGAACACCTTCGGGATAAATTAGAGCAGAGACTGCAAGCCAGGCCTTCTTGTCCAACATCAGTGTGCCTGACCTCACAAATGCACTTCTGGAAGAATGGTCAATCATTCCCATAGACACACTCTTAAACCTTGTGGACAGCCTTCCCGAGGAGTTGAAGCTGTTATAGCTGCAAAGGGTGGGCCAACTCAAAACTGAACCCTATGGACTAAGACTGGGATGCCATTAAAGTTCTTGTGTGTGTAAAGGCAGGTGTCCCAATACTTATGGTAATATAGTATTACCATAAGAAGTGCAGTCGCTGTAGATCTGAGGGGGACATGCAAGGAAAATAAAAAACAGCATTTTAGCTTGTACATGATTGGATGATAAAATCAGCAGAGCTTCCCCTCATTTCAGATCTTCCCCTCAGATCTACAGCGACTGCAATTCCAAGTGCACTTGCAGTGCACTTGTAGTGCAAAGTGGATTTGCCTTTCGTAAATCAACCCCTTTATCTCACAAAAGTGAGTACACCTGTCACATTTTTGTAAATATTTTATTATATCTTTTCATGTGACAACACTGAAGAAATGACACTTTGCTACAATGTAAAGTAGTAAGTGTACAGCTTGTATAACAGTGTAAATTTGCTGTCCCCTCAAAATAACTCAGCACACAGCCATTAATGTCTAAATCGCTGGCAACAAAAGTGAGTACACCCTTAAGTGAAAATGTCCAAATCTGGCCCAAAGTGTCAATATTTTGTGTGGTCACCATTATTTTCCAGCACTGCCTTAACCCTCTTGGGCATGGAGTTCACCAGAGCTTCACAAGTTGCCACTGGAGTCCTCTTCCACGCCTCCAGGACAACATCACGGAGCTGGTTGATGTTAGAGATGTTGCGTTCCTCCACCTTCCATTTGAGGATGCCCCACAGATGCTCAATATGGTTTAGGTCTGGAGACAGGCTTGGTCAGTCTATCACCTTTACCCTCAGCTTCGTTAGCAAGGCAGTGGTTGTCTTGGTGGTGTGTTTGGGGTCATTATCATGTTGGAATACTGCCCTGTGGCCCAGTCTCCAAAAGGGAGGGGATCATGCTCTACTTCAGTATGTCACAGTACATGTGGCATTCATGGTTCCTTCAATAAACTGTAGCTCCCTAGTACTGGCAGCACTCATTCAGCCCCAGACCATGACACTCCCAACACCATGCTTTATACTTCCCTCTTAGGGATACGGTAAGCCGCCAAACAAGCCAGGTGTTTCTATTCTTTTCTCAGTAACCCAACTCTCATTCGTTGCCACCACGCAATCTCGGCCAAGCAACATGACACCTGTTGAGTCCCTTGCAACCATGCAAATCATCTCAGCAGCCCGACACCCTTGTTAAGACCCTTGCAAAACGCAATATCGTCTCAGCAACCTCTCACTCATCAAAAAAAAAAAAAAAACCTTTGCCACCACGCAATCTCGGCCTAGCAACCTGACACCTGTTGAGACCCTTGCAACCATGCAAATCGTCTCAGCAGCCCGACACCCTTGTTAAGACCGTTGCAAAACGCAATATCGTCTCGGCAAACCTCTCACTCATCAAAAAACCTTTGCTACCACGCAATCTCGGCCCAGCAACCTGACACCTGTTGAGACCCTTGCAACCATGCATATCGTCTCAGCAGCCTGACACTCTTGTTAAGACCCTTGTAAAACGCAACATCCTCTCAGCAACCTCTCACTTGTCAAAAAAAAATAAAAATAAATAAAAACCCCCTTTGTCACCACACAATTTAGGCCCAGAAACCTGACACCTGTTGAGACCCCTGCAACCACGCAAAATCATCTCAGCAGCCTGACACCCTTGTTGAGACCCTTGCAAACGCAATACCTTCTCAGCAGCTTCACACTCATTGAGACCCTTGCAACCACGCAATACCGTCTCGAGCAACCTCCAACTCAGCCAGACAAATCGTCTTAGAAGCCTGACACTCTGTTGAGACCCCTGCAAACAAAATATCGTCTCAGCAGCCTCACACTCATCGAGACTCTTGCAAACGCAATATCATCTATGCAAACCCGATACCCATTGAGACCCTTGCAGTCATGCAATATTGTCTCAGCAGCCTGACACCCGTTCAGACCCTTGCAGCCATAAAAAATCATCTCAGCAGCCTGACACTCATTTGAGACTCTTGCAAAACACAACATTGTCTCAGCAACCCCTCAATCATCGAGACCCTTGCAACCACGCAATATCATCATAAGAAAGGAAAAAAAAACCTCATAATCATCGAGACCCTTGCAATCACGCAATATCGTCTCAGCATCCTGACACTCACTGAGACCCTTGCAACCACGCAATATCGTCTCAAAACAAACTCCCCACAAACTAGCCGTACCAGGACAGTTATCCACGATCTCACCCGGGCACAAGGGTGCACCATGAGGCAGTTGCAATCTTTACTAGGGATGCCAGACTTTGCGATGAGGATTATTCCTCAAGGACGGTCCTTTATATCACAGCTTTTAGTCTTTCTCACACCAGTGCAAGATCCAGACCAAGTTCTCAAACTAGACCAAGCAGCAGTAGCAGACGTATCTATGTGGGAAAAGTTCCTCACCAGCTGGAATGACATTTCAATGTTCATCCCAGCAGTGTCAGCCGAGCCACCATGGGTGGTCACCGATGCCGCAGCCTCCACGGGCTTCGTTGCCATTTTTCGGCTGCCACTGGTTCACCGAACCTTGACCTCCAGAAAATCTCCTAAATTTCTGCTTTCACCCAGTCTTCATCACTCTTCGAGCTGTATCCCATCGTTGCAGCTGCTCAGGTCTGGGGCCACACTTGGACAGGCCAGACAGTGCTCTTCACCACGGACAATCAGGCCACGGCTGACATCATCAATAAAGGTAGATCTAAGTCACTCCCCATCATGTCCTTCCTGTGCAGGCTCGTGCAGCTGTCACTCCGTCACCAGTTTAATATCTTCTGTAGACATATTCTAGGCAAATGCAAAATCGCAGCTGATGAGCTGTCCCGTTTCAACCTTACTTTGTTTTTCCAGCAGGAGCCGACCCATCAACTACTCCTGTCCCACCCTGATTGTTGTTGATGATGGACTGAAGTCGCATCTCGCCAACGCAATCCAGCTCATTAACTACTCCTTGGCACGCACCATACTGAAGGCCTATAGCACTGCTTGGAACACTTACTGCAAGTTTTTGGCCTCTTGCCCCGGAGCAGCGATAGGCGACGTTAGACACGTCCTAGCCTTCATATCATATTGCCACACACAGGTGGCCCTTTCTCACAATACTATCAGGTTATACATAGCCTGCGTCCAGCATTTCCTGTCCTTAAAGGAAGCCAGTAAACCATCAGTATTCTCATCCCATGCAGTCAAGTCCCTCTAACAGGGCATACAGAAGCACCAACCCGTAGTCAGTGGCAAACGCCTACCTATCACGAGTGCCCTCTTCAGGGACATGTCTGAAATCCTTACTCGTTCTCCATTTGGGGCTTTGCCCAGCCTAGTCATCCAGGCGGCCATCTACCAGGCCTTCTATGGTTTCCTACGACCTAGTGAATTTACCGTCAGTGGCTCCGGCAGTCAGACACTGCTCCGGCGCCACCTGACTCGCTTTCTAAACCATTATACCCTTCATCTCACAGTCTGCAAAACGCAACAAACCAGCCCCGGGGTTGACATCAACCTGTTTCAGACTAACAATGCCTGGTGCCCAGTGACGGTTCTCGACCAATTACTGTCCCATCTACCCAGCCAATCTGATGGTAGCTCGTTGCTACCCTTTCTAACCAGCCCCTGGGTGAAAGCCAGTTTATGAAGCATGTCAGGATCCTCCTAAGCAACTTGGGCTTCAACCCCAGTCAGTTCTCTGGACACTCCTTCCGGATTGGAGCACCCTTAGCTGCCTCCCAACATGGAGTACCAGACCACGTAATCACGAAACTAGGCTGATGGAAGTCCGCTTGTTTTGCCACATACATCCCAAATCCTCAGGAACAAATGGCACAAGCCTTCACCAAGCACAAGAATCAATTAACAGTTATTCCCCTATCTGAGTCTTTTGCCCCCTTTTCTTGGCATACCGACCAGACCACCAAGGCACACTTCAGGTCTATTTATGTTGTAAGTCTTGTCGCGTGTTTATGTGATCCACATCTCTCTCAGTCATAGGACCACGACCATAAAGAATAAGGCCAGTATAGTGGCCTGAATTTATGGGAGGAGCCCGAAGGGTATTTAGGCAGCCCACTTGCCCATGCTCTTTGTCGGTTCCAGTGCGCGATACCCTCCCGTCCTTCCCTTTTTCAGGGCACTTCTCAGCACATCCTTCTTCATAAACTACCCATTACTTACCTTGGGTATGCCCCCTTTTCTTGGCATACCGACCAGACCACCAAGCCAAGGCACACTTCAGGTCTATTTATGTTGTAAGTCTTGTCGCGTGCTTATGTGATCCACATCTGTCTCGGTCATAGGGCCACGACTATATATATATATATATATATATATATATATATACAGTATATATTTACTGTTTATATATAACAAAATTGTAATTAGTTTAAAGTAGAACTGTGGTCAAGCTGTGGACATTAAAACATTTACATACTCTTAACAAGCAGTTCTCTATATATTCTTAAAAGCAACCCTGTCAGTCATGTTAAAAAAAAAAAACTGTAATAGCTTTTCCCATAAGAGAGGTGCAGCTGTTTTACTCATGAGACTTTCAACACTGAGAATTCAACACTTCCGGGAATGTCTGGTACCTGGATCTCGCTTTGCACACTGTGGTTCATCCTCCGACCTCTACATCACTACAGGACATTAGACAGAGAGAAAGTAATGGGCTAAAGCCCTAGGTAAGTATAACAGCTCTTCTATTACAGTGAACAGCTATTTTAATCTTTTATTTAAATGATTGACAAGGTCACTTTAAAACAAGGCTGCACTGATACCTGTAGCTGCAGGCACTTTGGAGCCGTTCATTCTCAAAATTCAGAGAAGCGGTGAAGTCTTCTAAGTTAGGTCTCAACACTCTGCTCTCCCCTTCTCAATGCACCTACTCTGCATTTACTTTATAGGCTGACAATTTTGCCTCTGTTACACTGAAATCCCTAATAGCATTTTCAGTACTGTCTGGGTTCTCTACTGCTGAAATACAGAACTGCAGACTATTCAAGCCCCTTTCGATCCCCTTCCACATGCATAGATTGATTTCTTTCTCAACAAAACAATGCTGCTGCCTTGACTTCCAAGAGCCTGCCTACATACTGTGTGCAGTGAAACGCTTATGGGAGACGTAAATCTGGGGGCATGCCTACGTCAATAGGAAGTGCCCTAGGTTATTCTGCTCATCCCTCCTCCCAGCAGCTGCCTCTACAATAATCTTACAAGCCTAGTAATAATGTGACAGGGAGTAATAAAAATGTATTCCTGCTATAAGAACCATCTAAAAGGAAAACATTAATGTTGGGACATGATCTGGAGCAGGAGAGGAAGGTTAATAGGTCACGCCTTTAGGCTTTGTTCCCACTAGTGCTACTTGTCATGCGACTTATGAAGTCACATGACAAGTTGTAGTCCATTGATTTCAAAATGTAAACATTTCTTGTGTATGTGTTTATGGTGGAAATAGTTTTATGGAAATGCCTTTTGGTTTAAAAATGCAGTGCTGTACCAGCATTTTAAAATGGGACATGCCATACCAATGTTTTAATCTAATTTTTTCTTTTCTGTAGGTGACCCACAACATAGTGAAGGCTCATGCCAGGGCCTGGCACATCTACAACGATAACTACCGTGGCCAGCAGCATGGGCTGGTGGGCATCTCTTTGAATTCCGATTGGGCAGAGCCAGAAACTGCCAATGACCCAGAAAGTGTAAGTGCTACAGAGCGATATCTCAATTTCATGCTGGGATGGTTCGCTCATCCTATTCTGGTGAATGGAGATTACCCGGAGGTTCTGAAGACACAGGTACGCCAGAAAAATACCCAGTGTCCCACCACAGTGGCTCCATTGCCCACCTTCAGTGAAGCTGAGAAGACCAATATTCAGGGTACTGCAGACTTCATCGGCATCTCCCACTACACGTCCCGGCTAATCAACGCTTCCAGCAGCTCCGTTTGTGAGAACACTTATGATTTTATTGGAGGGTTTTCGCAACATATTGATCCTTCTTGGCCAACCACCGCCTCTCCCTGGATCTCAGTGGTGCCATGGGGCTTTAGGAGGCTTCTAAATTTTGTCAAGGAAGAGTATGGGAAAACAGGTCTGTCAATATACATAACCAGCAATGGAATGCCAACATCCATGATCGGAGATGCTTTCAATGACACAGAAAGAGCAGAGTACCTGAATGCCTATATCAATGAGGCCCTTAAAGGTAACGTATATAAGTGTTATAACAAAAACTGTTCATAGCAATGTAGTTAAAGATTTACTAGCATATAGTCTAATAGTGGTTCTCAACCTCAGTCCTCAAGTACCCTCAACGGGCCATGTTTTGGGAACATCCCTTATATAAAATAGCTCTTATCAATACCATGTCATTGATATTGATTTAAAGCAGCTGTGCAAAGTAAAGGAAAACTGGAAAACATGGCCTGTTGGGGTACCACTGGTCTACATTACTGGTTGTGGTATGATTTTTAAATGTGTATGAGAGGAAATTGGTTTAATTTTATTATTACACATAACATCTCACATAACTCTGCTACTGTGGTTTGGAAATACAGAAGGAACTGCATTTTCTACCAGCACAGAACAATCATAGGAAACTTTTGTAAACCAAACCATACCATAACCAAATAAAGGAAGACTGTTGCAGTAGAAGAGTTCTTTGAAATTAAAGCAGAATTCATGTTAAATTAAAAAGACACCAATTCATGCAGTTCTCTATTCAATAAATCACCCTTAAAGTGGTTTTAAACCTCAGATATGAAATATGAACAAAGCATATCCCTCCGTAGTGTGTGCTTGTTTCAATTAAAAGCACTAATGCCGCGTACACACGAGCGGACTTTACGGCAGACTTAGCCCGGCGGATCGTGTGTGGGCTCCAGCGGACTTTGTTTTCTCAAAAGTTGGACGGACTTAGATTTGAAACATGTTTTAAATCTATCCGTCGAACTCGAGTCCGGTCGAAAAGTCCGCTCGTCTGTATGCTAGTTCGACGGACAAAAAGCCACGCTAGGGCAGCTATTGGCTACTGGCTATGAACTTCCTTGTTTTAGTCCGGTCATACGTCATCGCGTACGAATTCTACGGACTTTGGTGGATTGTGTGTAGGCAAGTCCGTTCATTCAGAAAGTCCATCGTAAAGTCAGTCGAAAAGTCCGCCGAGCAAAGTCTGCCGTAAAGTCCGACCGTGTGTATGCGGCATAAGTGTCATATCTGTCTGCTGCTGTGTTCCTTTGCTATCAGCATGATTCACTTCTGACCAGTTTTCCTGACAGGAAGAAAAAAAAAGGTGATGGGGGAGCGACCTCCAGCTGATTGACAGCTTCAGCTCTGTTACTGTGTGCTGTGTAAAGGGAGGGGGGGGGGTTTGTCCCTTCCCTCCAATCAGCTCTCAGAGCTCTCCTCACTAAACTCTGCAGAGCGTAACTTCAGCTCTCCCCGTCCTTTTTAAAAAAATTCTCAGACAAGCTTTAACATTCTGGATTTGAATGGATATAGAGAAGAAACTGCCACATATAAATAGATACAACTTATGTAGGAGGACTTTTTTTTCAAAATTTCAGACCTGGTTTGCCCCTGAAACGCAGAACAGGGACGCACCGGACCCCCTCCTGCGAGCCACACTGCACATAGTGTGAACCCAGCCTTAGAGTTTACACCCACTTTAAGGTTTTTTACCTTAGCCCCCGTTCACACCTATGCGAATTAGATGCGGCTTATACCGCATCCAATTCGCAGGACATTTTAAAATCCGTTCATTTGAATGTATCTGGTTCACATATGTGCGTTGCATTTGCACTGCGCATTGCACAAAAAACGTGTTCGTTTTTTGGGCATTGCGGTGCTCATTACAAGCCCATTACCTCCTATGAGAACGCATCTGATTCGCAGATGCATTGTGTTCTGAACAAGGATTTTCTCCTTCTCCTCACTACACCTCCCCCTCTCCCCCACTCCCTCCCCCTCTCTCTGCTCACTGATCCGCAGCTACAACGCAGAGAAGCCTTTGAACAACTGATTTTTATCTTCCCTGTGAAACCTGAGCTTCAATTCGCACTGCACATGTGTGAACCCAGGCTCAATGAATTCTATACATTAAAGTGGAACTCCACCCAAAAGGGGAACCTCCGCTTATTTGCCTCCTCCTCCGCTGCCACATTTGGCACCTTTTGGGGGAGTGAGTACCTGGTTTTGACAGGTACCCGCTCCCACTTCCAGCTGATCTTGCCGCAGCGAACTCAGCCGGAAGTTTGGTGCCCCTCCTTCTTCCCTCGCTGCCAGGGCCATTCACAAAGCGCAGTGGGAACACAGTAGGAACTGGCTATAAAGCCTCAAGGCTTCACTGCTGGTTTCCCTTAGCCGAGATGGTGGCGGCAGCACCTGAGAGACGAAAAATCGGCTCGGGTGAAGGCACCGTTGGATTTGTAGACAGGTAAGTGTCCTAATATTAAAGTTCAGGAGCTATGGTATTTGAAGCTGCTGACATTAAAAAAATTTCTGAAGGAGCCTGGAGCTCCTCTTTAAGGTAAAAAACCTTCTGTATTGCAGGATTTCCCCAGTCTATCCCTTATATTTACCCAAACCCCATCTTGATCCAGCAATGTGCACAAGAGCAGCAGGTCTCGCTGCTGTCTCCCTCCTCACTGGACAGATTGATAGCAGCAGGAGCCATTAGCTCCCGCTGCTGTCAATCAAATGCTGTGACGAATGAGCGGGGGCAGGCCGGGCCACCTGGTCTGTGTCGATAGACACAGACAGGGCGGCTTGGGAACGAGCACGCACGAGTGTCCCCATAGCAAGCAACTTGCTATCGGGGCACATGCCAAAGAGGAGGGGTCAGGAGCACCGGTGGGGGACGCCAGAAGAGGAGGATCGGGGCTGCTCTGTACAAAACATGTTTCTTATTTTAATTTACAAAAACAAAACAAGCTTTAATGTCACTTTAAATGCATTTTTAAAATGCAAGCCGTCCAAGTACCCAAATTTGATTTGGCATCATCAATCTCTTGCAGTTCCTTTACAGCAGAGCTCAGGGTGAGAAAGAAGCAGCACAAGGAGCCAATCAGTTGTGCTCCAGGGCAAGGCACATGTTGACAGGAGAAGAGAGCAGAGTGACAGATAGATGAGCTAATCAGACTGCTGCTTATCTTTCACGGGCTAGGGGTGCGCAAGAGACCTGTAAGTGTCAAGTAAAATCTGAAAAATATACCCTACATACAAACTTTCACTACTGCACCCAGGTCTGTGTCACACTCCGACCTATTCTTTAACTCCACCTAGTTTCAGGCAAAGCCACAATCCTTAGTGACCTCAGTTCTGACTTTCATTCTCGAAACGTTTCTTTGCAGCCATCAAGACTGATAATGTGTCCGTAGGTTCATACATAGTCCGGTCCCTGTTGGATGGATTTGAGGGTCCTCAGGGATACAGCCAGAAGTTTGGTCTTCACTATGTGGATTTTGGAAATTCAAACAGACAACGGACTCCCAAAAAGTCTGCATATTTATTCAACTCAATTATCGAGAATAACGGTTTTACAAAACGCAAGTCAGTTAAGCCCAAAGCTTCAAGCATAGGTTGGCCGCCTGCAAGAAAGCGAGCACCCCTCCCAGCTTCAAATGTCCCATCAAATGCAAAAGTTGTGTGGGAGAAATTATCAGGGCAAACTGCCTTTGAAAGAGATATGTATCAGTACGCTACTTTTTCAGGTGATTTTAAATGGGGAGTGTCAACATCAGCCTATCAAGTGGAAGGAGGATGGAACGCAGATGGAAAAGGTCCAAGTACCTGGGACATATTCACCAAAATTCCAGGAAATATTGAAAATAATAACACTGGTGACATAGCATGTGATAGTTACCATCAGTTGGATGCTGACCTATACATGTTAAAGTCTCTAGGAGTGAACAGTTACCGATTCTCTATTTCATGGTCCAGAATCTTTCCAACAGGGCAAGGCACGCCCAGTGATAAAGGTGTTGAATATTACAATAACCTTATTGATGGCCTTGTGGCAAATGGCATCTCTCCAATGGTGACTCTCTTCCACTTCGATCTTCCTCAAGCTCTAGAGGATTTGGGTGGCTGGGAGGTTGATGCAGTCCTTAATGCTTTTCATAACTATGCAGACTTTTGTTTTAAGACATTCGGAGATAGGGTCAAGTTCTGGATGACTTTTAACCAGCCTCACAGCATCGTGACAGCTGGTTACGGTCTTGGTTTGTTTCCACCTTCTGTAACGGAGCCTGGTTCTGCTCCATATAGAGTAGCACACAACTTGCTGAAGGTCCATGCCAGAGTCTACCATACCTATGATGAGAACTATCGAGCTAGCCAAGGGGGTGTAATCTCACTGAGCCTCAACACAGAATGGGTAGAACCTAAAGACTACACGTTACAAAGGGACATTGAAGCTGCTGACCGCTACCTGCAGTTTGCTTTAGGGTGGTTTGCTCACCCCATCTTCAAAAATGGTGATTACCCAGAGGCCATGAAGTGGCAAGTGGGCAACAAAAGTGCCTTACAGGGTCTCCCAACTTCAAGACTTCCAGTTTTTACAGAGGAAGAGAAGGCCTACATCCAGGGCACAGCTGATGTTTTCTCTATTAACATCTATACCACCAAAATAGTTCAGCACAAAACACTCAGGTTGACCCCTGCATCTTTTGAAAATGATATCGACATTGAAGCATCGGTTAACACTAACTGGCCAACAACAGCAGTTTCCATACACAGGGCAGTAGCTTGGGGAACAAGGAGACTACTTAACTGGGTGAAAGAAGAATATGGAGATGTCGCCATATACATCACTGAAAATGGAGTCGCCACAAACAGTAACCCTGATTATGAAGACAATGCTCGCATATTTTTCTACAAGACCTATATCGATGAGGCTTTAAAAGGTTTGTTTTAATATACTATGTATTTCTCTCTCTGTCATTTCTATCAAATTTGGCCTAGTGTTTTTTTTTCGGTATTTAATCAGTATGGGAAGAAAAAGAAGCACAGTCTTGGTTAAAAAAGTCAACATCGCATCTGGGGTAGAAACAATTGCAAAGAAGAAGCACAAACGGGACTTTGCAGTTGTTGAACCCCCTCTCAGGATGATTATGAGTACACAATCATAGATTAAAAGAGATTTTTTTAAAAATGTAATATTGGGGATATATATCCCTTTTCAAACCATAGAAAGTTTTTAACTATTCATATTCAAACCCACAGCCCCCCTGAGGGTAGAGATCCATCCTAGTGTATGTACGCAGTATAGAGTAAACTTATGCTTGGAAATCACCATACACATAGTGATTATACATAAAGTATCACACAATCGAGGGATAACTCATCTCGACCCGTTTCGCCTTTGTTGGCTTCTTCAAGGGCTCAGAGGGGTGCAGTGAAAATGGGAAAATTAGTGAATAGAGTATAGCTCAGGAGGATCCAAAATTAGATTTCTCTCTATGCAGCCAGACACCTAGTGGGCAAGGGTGGCATATGCCAAGTGAGCACATCTTGGGGGATCAGGAAGGAATTGATTGAACTAGATGGACTTGTGTCTTTTTTTCAACCAGACTAACTATGTAGCTTTCTGTTTTAAGTGTCTCCGGTATAGGAAGTAAGGAGAAATCACAGGTGAAACACAGACTCTATCCAAAACTAAAAAAAAAAGTTTTGGTTGGAGCCTGACGCAGTTAACCATTAGATTAACTTAGATAGACCTCTATGCCTAATATATCTAAGTTGACAGGTGTTAAGGCAGAAGGGGTAGAAATATTTTGACTGACCAAAATAGGACTAGCAATGGGCTCAATTACACGATCCGCTGGGGGCAGTAAAAACGGTCCACTGAGCTGCCGTTTCACCACCCCTGTGGCTGCCCACTTAAATACCGACAGGGCTGTACACATGCTGTGACTGCAATGCTTTGCTACACAGCCGTGGTCCATAACAATACATTGAAAAGCTAAAGATAAATAAAAAATAAAGCACTGGAATGTGTATTAACAATGCTTTGCAACACAGCGGGGTTGATTTACTAACACTGAAGAGTGCAAACTCTGGCGCAGCTGTGTATGGTGGCCAATCAGCTTCTAACTTCAGCTTGTTCAATTAAGTTTTGACAATATAACCTGGAAGCTGATTGGTTTCTATGCAGAGCTGCACCAGATTTTGCACTCTCCAGTTTTAGTAACTAAACTACATTGTATGTTAAAACGCACACCAATGTGCATTATAATACCTGTGCCGTGGTGTGAATGAGCCCTTATTTTTTAATGTAATATTGATTTATTGTATCTATGCTGTGACATGTGCATGACCAAAACCACAGTGGTCACAGCTACCAATCACCCAGTGATAGGAAATAACTATTTATTGTACAGCTTACAGCTTGGACGGGGTGAACCTTAAGGGCTACACAGCCTGGTCTTTAATGGACACCTTTGAATGGAATTCTGGGTACTCCGTGCGTTTTGGGCTACACCATGTGGACTTCAATAACCCCAACCGCCCAAGGACTGCAAAAAGATCCGCAATTTACTATGCTGAGATCATTCGGAACAATGGTATCCCTCTGAAAGAAGAAGACAAGTTTCTATATGGAGAGTTTCGACCAGACTTTGCATGGAGCGTGGCCTCAGCGTCCTATCAGGTGATATACCTTGACCCTTTTTTTTTCTGAGCACTTGTTTTCTTCAGTGGTCTTGACTTCATAAGCCATAAATATTTACAGGAGTGGTCACAATTTAAGTAAGGGCATTGGTCATAAATTATTATCAGTAATCAATGGAGTGCATGACTTGTGCCTTAAAGTGATTGTAAACTATCACCTTGTAAACCAATTCTGTTTAAAGTATAAATGAAAGGGAAAACATTTTTGTATAGATTTAAAAATATATATATTATACAGTAAATACCCTTTTCCCTTTTTTATAAGTGATCACATTAATTCTGTTCTCAGCTGCATAAAAGCTAGGAGAGGAGAAGCAGCAGTACACTGAGCATGCCAGTGAATGGCTGTGCAGCGGGTGGGGGTGTGTCAGGACAGGTCTGATCATTGGAGGAGAGTACACTGAGTTCCCATCACAGCTAGAGAACTGAGCACAGTGTGTTCTTTTGTTTAGTGTGGTCAGTTTTGAATAGGAAAGCAAGGGGACTAGCAGAAACACCAGGGATTTCACACGAAGGAAGCAATACAAAGAGAACAGGATACTTTCTCATACAAATACATGATGCAGTGGGCACATATCAGGAATATGAAGTGTTGGGGTAACAAATGCTTTACGTCATACATTTTTAAACAAAATTAAAAAAAGATAGAGAAAAATGCAGTGAACTGGGACTTTTGAGGCACAACATATATCTAAAAACACCATTTATTTAATATCAATATTCATAAAACAGATTTCCCATATTCATCCACAAAATATCATAGAATATCCAAATGTAGTACAAATATTAAAACATCGAATGTGATAAAGCAAAACATTGTATCAAAAATAGTTAATTCCTTGTGTCCCGATGCGTTTCATGGACTTAAACCACTTCTTCAGGAGTCCTCAAAGCGTTTATTCACATAATATTCTAGACAAAAACAGTCAAAATGATTCAAGGTTCATCATCCTAGTGTATTGTATTAGGACGACACCCTTGAGTACATAAAGGATGGGGGGGGGGCACATTTTTTATGTGCTCAAGGGTGTCACCCTAATAAAACAATACACCAGGACGATTAATCTTGAATAATTATGACTGTTTTTGTCTTGATTATTATGTGAATTAGCACTTTGACAGCTCCTAAAGAAGTGGATTTTCTGAATGCCCTTTTCCTGACAGGAGAAAAGCAGTGTTAAAAATGTGCCTAAAGCCTCGTTTAGACATGTTCAGGCTCGTCAAGCATTTGGGTGTTCATTCATTTCATTGGGCAGAATATTCATTTATTCTGGCCATTGACATGAATGAACGCTCAAGCACTAAACGAGCCTAGTGTTTAGGTGCGTCAGCATGTTTTCTGCCCAAATGGGCCTCTTCTGAAAGTGCGTTCAGATTTCTGCCTCTAAATGCCCCTGCCTCTAAACATCTGTTAACGCCTATGGATGGTCACATGTTAGCCCACGTGCATGGACACATAGGCTAACTTGAAGGGGTGTTTTGGGGCAGAAAAAAAACAAAACGTCATATGCCTGTAAAATGGGCATTTGGCAGCTGCAGTGTGTATGGGGCCTAAATCCAAACTCTGAGGAGATTCAAAAATGATCCTCACTGCAAGGATTGATTGCTAATTTTTGTCTAGGGCAGTGGTCTCCAAACTGTGGCTCTTTGCTTGTCCCTATCTGGCTCTTGGGACACTATTCCATCCACAACTGACACCAATGATGGAGCACCATTCCTCCCACTGATACCAGTAGTGGGGCACTATTCTTCCCACAGACAGCAATGATTGGGTGCTGTTCTTCCCACTGATATCAACAATGGGGCACTATTCCTCCCACTGATACCAACAATGGTTGGTTTAGCTTTAACATGTCCAGTTTTTATTGCTGCCTGTCTCCCCTTTGGTAAGATTTCCCCTCACTTCCTTCCTCAGTGATACCCTGTCTCATTTTAACACAGAGGGTGTCACCAAGACAGGAAGTGAGGGGTCAACAATGGGGATACAAACCAAACAGGGGTTCTAACCCTTTCTTACTTGGTGAGACCTCCATTCGTGCCCTGTTCTGATGAAGGCTATAAGGGCCTTGGAGAGGTCCTAACCCTTTCTCACTCAATTACAAACCTAAAAACAAGGTTATGCATTGAACATTAAAACATGGGATTATAGAAAAGTAAACTAAGCTAGCATTCATAATCATTGTTGTGACTATTCCTCTCCTGCAAATCTATAATATATTATTTATGGCTGTATTGCCTACATGATGAAGATGGTTGCAATATGGAACACACAGTTCATTTAGTCACACTTATGCATAGTTACTCAAACATTTCTGACTTTTGTGTCCTTCAGATCGAAGGTGCCTGGAGGGCTGATGGAAAAGGACTGAGTATCTGGGATAAATTCACACATCTCCCGTTCAGGATTGACAACGATGACAATGGAGATGTAGCCTGCGATAGCTACAACCGACTTGAGCAAGATATGGAGAGTCTTAAAAATCTCAAAGTCACACATTATCGCTTCTCTATCTCCTGGTCACGGGTCCTCCCAGATGGAACACGGAACTTCATAAATGAACCAGGATTTGATTACTACATCCGTCTGGTGGATGCCCTTTTGGCTGCCAATATTACACCACAGGTAACAGAAGATATCTCAAAAATAAAAAAGTAACAAAAGCCATCCTCTGCTTTAGGAACATGTATCATGAGAAAAGTCCTTTGCCCTCTCTCGGTAAAGGACCCATATTATGAAAAACCCCTCTGCCCTCTTGATAGACCCCTATCATGGGAAAGTCCCTCAATGGTCCCTTTTAATGTAAAAATCCTAGGGATGCACCGATGCCACTTTTTTGACACCGAGTACGAGTACCAATACTTGACATTGTGTACTCGCCGATACCAATTACTGATACCTGATTTTGGCCATGTGACCATTTTTTAAAATTTCAAAAACCAAACAAAACACAACATGTGTTTGATTCCAGTTCAACTTACACATGTGTAAGAGAAATGTGGGACAAACTAACTTAAGTATAACACAGGCCAGCCCCCATGTTAGGCAAGAGAGAGACAATGTGGGACAAAACTAACTTAAGTATAACACAGGCCGTCTGCCATGTTAGGCAAATAATGATGTAAGCAGTGTACAGCAATCACCGACCGTGGGACACATATGAAGAAAGCAAGCAACAGTTAGAAATAGAGAAGAGCACTCACCGGCCGCCATGAGGGGACATGGTGTAAGGAGGACGCTCGCCATGTGGGGCAGCCATGTAGCAGGCGCAGCAGCAGCAAAACACATGTATGTCATGAGGGAAATAGCACTCACCGCCGTGTGGAGAGGCCACAACCTTATCCAGTTCCCGAGCTCCGCCCAAGCTGACGTCACTTCCGGTATCGGTTTCTGGTATCGGTGAATTTTCACGAGTACCAATACCCCTGAAAATGCCAAGTATCGGCACCGATACCGGTATCGGTGCATCCCTAAAAAATCCCATTGTCCCCACCTTGTTGGACCTTTATCATGAGAAAGGCCCTGCCTCCTAGACATCCTTCACAAAGAAGAACTGACCGTTGGGGGATTGCTTCATCAGGTTGACAGCCAGGGAAGTTTACAGTGTACACCTGGACTGTTTTTCAGTAATGCGCAATTCAGTGATTTTGTGTAGTTTTTGCCCCACTGAAAGAAATTGAAATTGTTACAACTGATTTCCATATTTTTAAACGCTACTTACATTATAGTAAATGAATAATGGAACATGTCATCAACCAACCTGATTATGATTCCTTTGTCAGCGCCTCACTCCACCCTCAGAATTTCCAGACAGATTTAGGTACCAATCTAAAAATACATATATGCCTGAGGTTCAGCTTTAAATTTTTATTCCTACACAAATGTCCACTATTTATAAAAACATGGAGAAAGGAAAGGGAATGCACATATGGAGTTGTTGGTCATAGTAACCAATTAGGCTTCATCTTTTATTCTCTCCAAAAAATATCTATCAATGCAAATAAAAAAAATGTACAATATTTTTGTTCCTCTGCCTAGGTGACAATATATCACTGGGACTTACCACAAGCTCTACAAGATGTTGGAGGTTGGGAGAACGAGACAATAGTTGCAAGTTTTAGGGATTATGCTGATTTGCTCTTCCAGAGATTGGGAGACAAAGTGAAGTTCTGGATAACTCTGAATGAACCGTACATTATTGCTAATCTGGGGCACGGTTATGGCACAGCGGCACCAGGTAACAATCCTTTTTTACCGTGCCATATGCTTTTATAAGACACTACTCTTTTCTGTAGAATATTTTTAGAATCTTTCTACTACAATCATGTGACTCTTGCGGGTAATCTCTGTTTTTCCCTTTATCCTTTAATAATAGAAAAAAAATATGCTGCTTGTTAGTGACTGTACATTTGGCTCCATGCTTAAAGCTGAAGTTTAGTGAAAAAAAGACACAGCACCAGGGATGGTACTTACAATGAATGGAAAGTGTCCTGTGTGCTGGTGGCTTCTGTGTTTTTATTATTACTATTATACAGGTTTTATGTAGCTCCAACAGTTTGCATAGCGCTTTACAACATGAGGGCAGACATTACAGTTACATTACAATTTTATACAAGAGGAATCAGAGGGCCCTGCTCGTTAGAGCTTACAATCTCAAAAGGAAGGGTCAATTGATACAAAAGGTAATAGCTGTGGGGATGAGCTGATGGAGGAAGTAAAACAGTGTTATAAATTCAAACTAAAGAAAAAACTTCTGCGCTACTATTACTGTAACGGTGCTTCTTAATGATGCTGCAAAAACAAATAGTGAACACCCCTCACTACACATAAACTGAAATAAGTGCAATCATGATAGATTGTGAACGTGTTTCTGCGCAAACAATATACTGATGTGAAAAGAAATGCTGATTTTAAATACAGTCCTAGCTGAAATACCTCAAATAAATATATAAATAAACAGAATAAAAGTCCATAAAGTAACATCAAACGTGCATCAAAGTGTCTAAGGTGTAGTTAAATTCACATGAAAGCATAAACAATAGTGACTGGTGAGTGAACAAATGTTGATAGGTGATCAAGTGACTGTTCGTGGAAATGGACACCCACTCGGGGCTCACAGAACTCTCACCTCCATGGCACAATAAAAGTGCCTGTAGATTTCAAAGAATCTGTAGTTGCTTTGATCCGGTGGTGATAATATCGTCCCGGGCCTTCTCTGGGGGTGGTGTCACTTCCTTCAATGGATAGGCTCCAAAAGGTGGTGATAAAAACAAAGAAGCTCCGATAGTGTGATAAAGTTTAAGCCAAGGGATTTATTAGGATAAAAATGGCTGCTTACATAAAGAGAAACGAAAAACACGCCAAACAACAGTGAGGACAGCTTGTTAGCGATACTCGCTACGTCACTTCCGGTCCGCGCTATCGTACTTCCGGTTGCGTGCCTACGCGTTACGTCATATCACGTGACTTCTTCAGGGCCTTTACCATTTGAGGTATTTCAGCTAGGACTGTATTTAAAATCAGCATTTCTTAAAACAGTGTTTGATTTCAATGGGCAGGAGCGGTAAAGGAGCGGTATACACACCGCTCCTTCACCGCTCCGAAGATGCGGCTAGCAGGACTTTTTTTTACCGTCCTGCCAGCGCATCGCTCCAGTGTGCAAGCCCTCGGGGCTTTCACACTGGAGTGCAAGGAGCGGCACTTTCTGGGCGGTTTGCAGGCGCTATTATTAGCGCAATAGCGCCTGCAAACCGCCCCAGTGTGCAAGGGCTCTTATTGTAACACCAGGGGCGGACTGACAACTCATGGGGCCCCCGGGCAATAGGAGATTTTGGGGCCCCCCAGCAAGCTGCATGCTGTGGGGGGCACTCCATAGGCGGGAGGGGCGAGGAGCAGCGAAGAGGGACCCGAGAAGAGGAGGATCTGGGCTGCTCTGTGCAAATCCAACTGCACAGAAGAGGTAAGTATGAAATTCTTGTTATTAAAAAATAAATAAAATAACAATCCCTTTAATTAAAACCAGCAACTGTTGAGAGAACACCTGGGTCAGGTCTATGTACAGTATAATGTACAGAGTATGTGGGTTAGTACTGAGTAAGTAACAAACAAAACAACATATAGAGTACAGCAGTCGGGATGAGCGCCACGCTCAAATCAGAGTCCTCCCTTACACCAAAGTCCCAACATTCTCCCTATACATGACAGTCTGCAGAGTCAGTCCTCCCTTACATCAGAATCTCCCCACAGTGGCACCCTATGGCAGAGCCCCCAGAGTATCGCCTTTTATCGGTGTCCCTTTACACACACCTTTGCACCTTACTGCTTGGTGAGGTAGGCAGCTGGCAGGAAAAGGCTTTAAAAAAAATCCACTTGTTGCAGCCGCTGAACTGCGCAAGTTGTCACTGCACAGGTGTGTACCCAGACCTGCTGCCGGTTCCGAGGCCGAGCTCAGCAGTTCACCAATCAGAAGGCTCCAAATGGCATTAAGTGCATTTTTCATGGGTACGGGATTGTTAGAGCGATTTCTGTTGAGCGGCAGTGGGCACACATGGATCATACGGTATACACACACAGTATACACACAGACACACACACAGTATACATACAGACACACACACGGTATACATACAGATACACACACAGTATACAGACACAGTATACACACAGACACATACACAGTATACAGACACAGTATACACAGTATACACACAGACACACACACACACAGTATACACAATATACACACAGACACACAGTATACACACAATATACACACAGACACACACACAGTATGCACAGTATATATACACACACACACAGTATACACAGCATACACACAGACACACACAGTATATACACAGACGCACAGTATACACACAGACACACACACAGTATACACACAGACACACACACGGTATACATACAGACACACACACAGTATACAGACACAGTATACACACAGACACATACACAGTATACACACAGACACATACACAGTATACAGACACAGTATACACACAGACACATACACAGTATACAGACACAGTATACACAGTATACACACAGACACACACACACAGTATACACACAGACACACAGTATACACACAGACACACACACAGTATACAGACACAGTATACACACAGACACACACACAGAGTATACAGACACAGTATACACACAGTATACACAGTATATATACACACACACACACACACAGTATACACACAGACGCACAGTATACACACAGACACGCACATAGTATACAGACACAGTATACAGATGCAGTATACAGACACACACACAGTATACACACAGACACAGTATACAGACATGGACACACACAGTATACACACAGACACACACACAGTATACAGACACAGTATACACACAGACACAGTATACACAAAGACACACGCAAAGTATACACACAGACACATGCACAGTATACAAACACACACACAGTATACAGACACAGTATACACACAGACACACACACACGGTATACACACACAGAGTATACACACAGTATACAGACACAGTATACACACAGACACACACACAGTATACAGATGCAGTATACAGACACACACACGGTTTACACACAGACACAGTATACAGACATGGACACACACACGGTATACAGACACAGTATACACACAGACACACACACAGAATAAACACACAGACACACACAGTATACAGATACAGTATACACACAGACACATGCACAGTATACAAACACACACAGTATACACACAGACACACACGGTATACACACACAGTATACACACACAGAATACAGACACAGTATACACACAGACACGGACATACACACAGTATACACACAGACACAGTATACAGACATGGACACACACACGGTATACAGACACAGTATACACACAGACACACGCACAGTATACACACAGAAACACAGTATACAGACACAGTATACACACAGACACACACACACGGTATACACACACAGAGTATACACACAGTATACACACGCACAGTATACAGACACAGTATACACACAGACTACATACACATTAGGCATATACATACACACACAGTATATACACACCAGCACAGTTCATTTAGAAATCAGTCTAACACTCTGCTGCTGCCCCCATCTCCTGACATGCTGGGACTTGTAGTGCCCCAGCAGCTCACAGACACATTCAGTGGTAATACAGGAGAGGAGGATGATGTGTCTGTGTATTGGTGGGCAGGTAATCAGTAGGGAGGTGTAGCAGAGATTGGGGGAGAACTTCAGAACATCCTTCCCCCAGGAGAAGTGCACTTCTCACACACAGAAAAACGATCTAACAGGCTCAGTAACAGGAGCTCTGCTAGAGGAAACACAGCCTCTCCTTCGGCTCACCAGAGAAAGCACTAATAAAACGACATTTAACTTAGCCAAGTTAGTCAACTTACCTTGCATCAGCCTGAAGTCCATCCAACACTGCAGGCTGTGTCCCCGCCTCCCTCTCCTCTCCTCCAGATGTCGGCATATCCTGCTCTGTATTCAAAGAAGCCGCGCGGGGGAAGGGGGCGTGTACACTGTGTTCCCATTGGCTGAGGAGGTAGTAGAGGGGCGGAGCAGCTATAGCCTCCAAAATTTTACATCAAAATGATGTCGGTGTCAGACATTTCAGGGACAGATGTAAAAATACACAGATTTTTACAATCTGTCCCTGGTTTTACTGAGGCTGGCAACCCTGATGGGGCCCCCTAGTGGCATGGGGCCCTCGGTCAGTGCCCGAGTGCCAGAATGGTCAGTCCGCCCCTGTGTAACACTACACACAAACATAAATGTAAGGGGTGTACTCACTTTTGTGAGATACTGTATGTACCATATCTGTGGAATCCCCATGGAAGCTGGAAGTCACTGTTGTAGGCACCGCTATTGTGATCAATGCTAGTTTCTGGGTTCCATGCCAACGGACTGTCCTGCTGTTTAGTGAACACAGCAGGTTGCTTTGCTTGGCACAGGTGCTATTGAAAGAACACTTTGATTTTCTCAATGAATACACAGCATTCTCCAATTGGGCGAGGTGGAGCTTGTGATGCCATTGCTTCGTCTCTCTAACTCCATTTGGATCCACTACATGCACCGATGGACCTTGCTTTGTGCACTGGTGCTCAGTCATGTTAGAACAGGAAGGGGCCATCCCCAAACTGTTCCCACAAAGTTGGGAGCATGAAATTGTCCAAAATGTCTTGCTATGCTGAAGCCTTAAGAGTTCCCTTCACTGGAACTAAGGGGTCAAGCCCATCCCCTGAAAAACAACCCCACATTATAATCCCCCCTCCACCAAATGATTTGGACCAGTGCACAAAGCACAGTTCATAAAGACATGGGTGAACGAGTTTGGGGTGGAGAAACTTGACTGGCCTGCACAGAGTCATGACCTCAACCTGATAGAACACCTTTGGGATGAATTAGAGCGGAGACTGCAAGCCAGGCCTTCTCGTCCACATCAGTGCCTGACCTCACAAATGCCCTTCTTGAAGAATAGTCAAACGTTCCCATAGACACACTCCTAAACCTTGTGGACAGCCTTCTCAGAATAGTTGAAGCTGTTATAATTACAAAGGGTGGGCCAAATCAATATTGAACCCTACAGACTAAGACTGGGATGCCATTAAAGTTCATGTGCGTGTAAAGGCAGGTGTCCCAATACCTTTGGTAATATAGTGTATATCTAAACTAAAGACAAAAACATGTAACTTATTGCAGCTTAGCAGTCCTAGGATGTGTTGACTGCATTCATTTCTTTTTTCAAGCTAGGTACACTTTCTGCAACTGCAGAAAAAAATCTGTGGATCCCATCTGAAATGCAGTGTCCTTGTAACTTCCTTTAAACTAATCTTATATCTCAAACAATGTTGTCTTCCGAGCTATCTTCTGTAAACTATAAATGCAACCACCAATGTAATGGAGATAAAAAGAAGGTGTTTGTACTGCAAATCAGGAGAAAAGCCTAGGGTGACAAAGCTTTTCCAACAAAACCGGTGGAAACTTGACTCTTCAGCGCTCAGAATTTATAGAGAAGGTTGCCATAATGTGTGCAAATACCTTAGTCACTAAGCAACTCAGGCTGGATAATGGTAGCTGTGCTGGCCTCCTCAGATTGGAGAATATTGTACTGCACAAATGATAAGAAACAGAAGGGTACAAACACCTAGTGCATTTTCTCAAGAACTTTATAAAAAAGATAAAAAGATCTATAATGCACGCACAACCCAAAATGGTACCGTATCATGATACAAAATCCAGAAGTCCGCCCTCCAACCTCATGGGATCACACAAGTGATCCCTGTTTCCAGCTGACCTGTTTCCGGGGACTGGCCCCTTTCCTCAGAGCAATGACTAAGAGACACCCAACTGCACCCCCTTATATAAGAATAATAAGGGGGGGGGGAACGAGGAGGTGGACAGGGGCAAAGAATAACACAACCCACAATGGCCTTAAATGATATAAAGACAGTGGCAGCCTGCATGTCAAGCTGTCCGCCAACAGCTGTATGATGATGCACCTCCAGCCCCAAACTTCGGGTAATGGAAGTTGTTCTTTACAAGGCAACCAGCTTGCAATTCAGTACCAGTAAGGGAACCATTTAAAGTGGTAGACTCGGTTTGCGGTATGGTATACGATATAATTAATGTATAATCTGATGTTATCATGTACGGCAGTTAAAGATTGGGCTTAATAGCTATATTGATGATGTTCTGTGCCACTGTCTTTTTATCATTTGAGACCATTGTGGGTTGTGTTATCCTTTGACCCCATCCACCTGCTCCCCCCCCCCCCCCCCCCCTTCCTTTTGCATGGAGAAGGGCAGGACTGTTTTATCATTCTTATACAGTATAAGTAGGTAGAGTTGGGTTTTTCTTAGTCATTGCTCTGAGGAAGGGGGCCAGTCCCCTGAAACGCGTCAGCTGTTTCTGCCACTCGTGTAATACCATGAGGTTGGAGGGCAGACTTATGAATTTTGTATCATGATACGCTGCCATTCCATTTTGGTTTGGGACTATATTTTGGTATCTCTTTATCTTTGAATGAAGTGCTTGGAATAATGCACTAGGCATATGCGCCTTTCTGTTTTTTATCGTTGGACAATGCTTTTGCTCCATAGATACAGTACAGTAAGGGAGTTTTGTGACCCCAGAACAGAAAGTGTGCTCAAGGTGAAAATAAAGGAAAGCTTAACAAAAGTAAAACTGATGGAACTGACACATCTAAGGACCAGACAATCGAACTTATTTTTTGTTTTTGGGTTTTGATGCACTTTAAATGGTATAGGAATAAACTATTTTGTTTAATGCTATTAAGGAATCAATACAAGGCCTGGCCATGCACCATACATTGTTGGACATAACCTCATCAAGGCTCATGCGGAGGCCTGGCACCTCTACAACACTACGTACAGGCCGAAACAAGGAGGCGTTATTTCTATAACCATCAGCTCTGATTGGGCTGAACCAAGAAACCCCTACAAGCAAGAGGATGTGGAGGCAGCGCGCAGATACATGGCGGTATGAGATATAGGGATGGATGGGATGAAGGTTTGCTTATCATAGAACAAAATATAGATTTACAAGAAAAGAGCACCACCCCAAAACCCAGATAAAAGGGTCCAAGATAACTATAATTGTTGTTAAATTGTTACCATGATAAAGGTGGAGTAGTGTTGCCTCTGAATTATGTTGACTGTTTTTATATGACTTTTGTGGGCTCAGTGGTGTCAGCCCAGTGTCATTTTTCCCCTGCTAAGCTACTTAATCCATCCCACTGTCTTCATCTCTAAAGCATAGATGCTAAGTGACTTGTAGACTCAGGATAAAAACTGGAAGGGCTAAATAGACTCTTTGAGATAACATTGTAAGTGTGGGGGACACATGAAAGCTCTTAGTTTCTGACAAGATCAACCAGTTTCCTGCACTTATAAACAGTTATAACAAAATGCTTTTGATGGTATATTTATTAACCAAAATTGAGCAATTATCAAAAGTTCATTGTTAGGGTTTACATATACCTTCAGGCCTAATGCACCGTATCATGAATCCTTTCCCCTAAAATATCACACCTACCCTTTGATATCTGGTCATTGTATTAGTAGAACTCCAGCAACTCATTAAGACCAATGACAAAATATTAACTGTAATACACCAGACCACTGATTAGTTATAAATGGTAGCTTACACTATACAACTGCCATTCTCAACCAGAAATTGCTAGGGGTACATTGAGCTGTGGTTGATTTGAGCTCCCATTTGATGGTGCCTGCATAATTCTGAGTCCAACACCATTTGACAGAGCCAGCAGCATAAAACCAGTGTTCTTTTTAGCTGTCTGTAAGGGTGACATTCTGACCACCAATGTAAGGGACATTCTTCCCATTGACCACCAATGTAGGGGGCATTCTTTTTACTGATTACCAATGTAGGAGACATTCTTCCCACCGACCACCAACGTAGGGGATAATCTTCCCACTGACCACCAACGTAGGGGACATCCTTCCCACTGATCACCATTTTCAGGGAAATTCTTCCTACTGACCACCAATGAAGGGGGCATTCTTCCCACTGATCACCAATGTAGGGGGCATTATTCCCATTGATCACCAATGTAGGGGAGATTATGCCCCCTGACCACCAATGTAGGGGAGATTCTTCCCCCTGACCACCAATGTAGGGGAGATTCTTCCCACTGACCACCAATGTAGGGGACATTCTTCTCACTGACCTCCAATGTAAGGGACATTCTTCTCACTGACCACCAATGTAAGGGACATTCTTCTTACTGACCACAAATGTAAGGGGCATTCTTCTCACTGACCACAAATGTAAGGGACATTCTTCTCACTGACCACCAGTGTAGGGGATGTTTTTCCTTCTAACCACCAATGTAAGGGGCATTCTTCACTCTGACTAGCAATGTAATGGGCATGGTTTCCACCGATCCATGAGGAGTTAGTTTTAGCAGAAGTTTCCTAAGATCTGAAATTTATTTCAAGGGTTCCTTTTGGGATAGAAAGTTTGAGAAAGGCTTGTCTACAGTAATATCTCATTCAATGGTATTTCATAGATAATTGAGGAAGGGAGAATTGTAAAGCTGATCCTCTTGTGAAGAATTATACTCTTCAGTTTAGCTTTTACTTTGAAGGATATGTTAGAAGGCTGGCCTTTGGCCAGCCTGTATTTGTAGGAGGAGTCTGGTTGGGTATATCTTCTCCTCCTTTTGACAGGTCCCTCGTTGGCTCGTTTCCTGGTTCTCCCCCAACATTTCTATTCTCATATACATTATACTGAGGGTATGCCCTCTTTTAGGCGTACTGACCAGCAAAACCATGGCACGCCCCAGGTCATGGCAGTTAGGGTTATCACATTTCCAGTGAAGACTCTGACTACAAAGTATAGTTATACTTTGAAAATGACTATTGTTAAATTGTGGATAAATATGTAACTATCACTGACAATTATAGTATGCTATCTGTGCACAATAATCCTCAAACAACTGTAGAGTTACACCCAAGCATCTCATGTCATCCTCAGCCACATTTGTGTAATTTGTACCATTTGATCCCAATGGACCTTGCACCTCTGTGTGTGATAAGTACTGCTATTACGTTAACAATATGTTCTCTTAATCTGCTAGCTCATAGTTCCAAGTCCAGTAAAGGCAAATGAGGCAAAACCCATGTTGATGGAAATATAAGATACGTCAAGGCCCTGGTTATACAACTCACTGTTAGCTAGGCCATAGCCTGTTTGCACAAGCTAGAAAGAAATGAGGATTCATAATTCCATATGCTGTTAAAAACCACAATAGTATGTCTGCCATACCATTTTAAGCAACTTTTAAGCAACTCTGTGACATTGCACATATTTAAGCTTATATACACAGTGGGGACAGAAAGTATTCAGACCCCCTTAAATTTTTCACTCTTTGTTATATTGCAGCCATTTGCTAAAATCATTTAAGTTTATTTTTTTTCCTCATTAATGTACACACAGCACCCCATATTGACAGAAAAACACAGATTTGTTGACATTTTTGCAGATTTATTAAAAAAGAAAAACTGAAATATCACATGGTCCTAAGTATTCAGACCCCTTGCTGTGACACTCATATATTTAACTCAGGTGCTGTCCATTTCTTCTGATCATCCTTGAGATGGTTCTACACCTTCATTTGAGTCCAGCTGTGTTTGATTATACTGATTGGACTTGATTAAGAGAGCCACACACCTGTCTATATAAGACCTGACAGCTTACAGTGCATGTCAGAGCAAATGAGAATCATGAGGTCAAAGGAACTGTCTGAAGAGCTCAGAGACAGAACTATGGCAAGGCACAAATCTGGCCAAGGTTATAAAAAAATTCTGCTGCACTTAAGGTTCCTAAGAGCACAGTGGCCTCCATAATCCTTAAATGGAAGATGTTTGGAACGACCAGAACCCTTCCTAGAGCTGGCCGTCCAGCCAAACTGAGCTATCGGGGGAGAAGAGCCTTGGTGAGAGAGGTAAAGAAGAACCCAAAGATCACTGTGGCTGAGCTCCAGAGATGCAGTCAGGAGATGGGAGAAAGTTGTAGACAGTCAGCCATCACTGCAGTCCTCCACCAGTCGGGGCTTTATGGCAGAGTGGCCCGACAGAAGCCTCTCCTCAGTGCAAGACACATGAAAGCCCGCATGGAGTTTGCTAAAAAACACCTGAAGGACTCCAAGATGGTGAGAAATAAGATTCTCTGGTCTGAGACGACCAAGATAGAACTTTTTGGCCTTAATTCTAAGAGGTATGTGTGGAGAAAACCAGGCCCTGCTCATCACCTGTCCAATACAGTCCCAACAGTGAAGCATGGTGGTGGCAGCATCATGCTGTGGGGGTGTTTATCAGCTGCAGGGACAGGATGACTGGTTGCAATTGAGGGAAAGATGAATGCAGCCAAGTACAGGGATTTCCTGGACGAAAACCTTCTCCAGAGTGCTCAGGACCTCAGACTGGGCCGAAGGTTTACCTTCCAACAAGACAATGACCCTAAGCACACAGCTAAAATAAGGAAGGAGTGGCTTCACAACAACTCTGTGACTGTTCTTGAATGGCCCAGCCAGAGCCCTGACTTAAACCCAATTGAGCATCTCTGGAGAGACCTAAAAATGGCTGTCCACCAACGTTTACCATCCAACCTGACTGAACTGGAGAGGATCTGCAAGGAGGAATGGCAGAGGATCCCCAAATCCAGGTGTAAAAAACTTGTTGCATCTTTCCCAAAAAGACTCATGGCTGTATTAGATCAAAAGGGGCTTCTACTAAATACTGAGCAAAGGGTCTGAATACTTAGGACCATGTGATATTTCAGTTTTTCTTTTTAAATAAATCTGCAAAAATGTCAACAATTCTGTGTTTTTCTGTCAATATGGGGTGCTGTGTGTACATTAATGAGGAAAAAAAAATAACTTAAATGATTTTTAGTAAATGGCTGCAATATAACAAAGAGTGAAAAATTTAAAGCGGGGTTCCACCCAAATTTTGAACAATATCTGTATGTATTCTCTTCCTTGCCTAGATGCTGACATGCCGTTTAAAAAAATTTAAATCGCCGTAATTACCTTTTATTTTTCTATTCTTCTTTGCACTTCCTGGTTCTCCTCCCATGGGAGTAGGCGTGTTTCTAGCCTCTCCCAGACTCCTGGGAGCTAGTCTCAGGCTTCCCAGGATGCCACTGAGCATGTGCGGGAATGAGCGGTGAATGCTGGGAGCACAGCATTCACCACATCCAGGAAATAAATGCCTGTGGGCTTCAAATGCCCACAATGAAGATGGAAACCGCCTGCAGTGAATAATATAAGTTATTCTTTCCGACGAAATCTGACACAGGCGGACTTATTACACACAATATGTGAGTATGTAATGCTGAGAAGAAAAGTTTGTGAATGAACTCAAAAAAAAACAAAACGATAGATAGGTGGACCCCCGCTTTAAGGGGGTCTGAATACTTTCCGTCCCCACTGTATATATGCTGTATTGGACTTAATGAAGCTTGTTACCAGCTCTATGGTTTTGGACTTAATGAAGTTTATTACAAACTCTGCTGTATTGGACCTAATGAAGCCTATTGCAAGCTTTGTGTTAGTGGACCTAATGAAGTTCATTAACAGCTCTGTGATATTGGACATAATGAAGTTTATTATCAGTTCTGCGGTTGTGGATTTAATTAACCTTATTACCAGCTTGGCAATAATATTGGACCCACTGAGGTTTATCTCCAGCCTTAAACTATGTTTTCAAAAAAATATGAACTAACAGGTTAAGAGAACATATTGTTAACTTATTAGTAGCATTTATCACACACACCAAGGTGCAAGGTCTATTGAGAACATATGTTCTCAAGCTCTAATTACCCCATAGACAAATGCAAATACAATAAATACATTAGATACGTTCTTTAAATAGGACATGCTGCCATTTTGTGGTTGTGCATGCTTTAATTAGGCCCATTAGAAAGAGTGGGGCACAAAAAAGAACACATAACATATAGGGGTTAAGTGCAGAATCTGGTGCAGCTCTGCAAAGAAACCAATCAGCTTCCAGGTTTTATTGTCAAAACTTAATTGAACAAGCTGAAGTTAGAAGCTGATTGGCTACCATGAACAACTGCACCAGATTCTGCACTCTCCAGTTTTAGTTTTAGTAAATCAACCCCATAGCGTCGTGTGTTTTATTCCTCCCTGCACCAAAGAAAAATTCCTTTTCTGAATGCTTCCGCCACACAAATAGGTGTGAATGGGTCCATAGGGTTCAATTACCACCTATGAGTACAACTTTTTTTTAAACTTTTTGGATAGAATGCAGAAGGCTTAGAACCATTGTAAACTTTAAGGCTCGGTTCACACCTAATACCGATGCGGCTCCCAGCAGGGGTCCTGTGCGTCCTGGTTCACCGTTTCATGTCTAATTTCAGCCCGAATTTTGGGCTGAATTCGTACCTGCAACGGACCAAAAGACGCAAATTTGCACCGGAGCCGCATCGGAGATATGCATCCAATTCGCACTATTGTGAACTGAGCCTAAGGCCAGGTTAACATATGTGCAAATTGGAAGCGGTTTTAACTGCACTCAATTCACATGACATGTAAATGTGACCGTCTCTCAATGGAGCTGGTTCACACATGTCCGGGACGGACTCGGTGCAGTTTCCAAAAGGGTCCTGTGCGTTTTTGGGTCCGGTTCAGGCGCGAATGCAGTCAAAGATTCAGACATGATTTGCACCTGAACTGGTGAACAGAAATGCACAGGACACCGGAATGCAAACCGCACCGCAGATATGTGAACCCAGCCTTACATGCTAAGTCCCCATTTGATAGGAAGTGTCCCCACTTCCTCTACTTAGCCGGTGGCCAGACAAGACTGCATTTTAAAGTAAATGGCTTCAACAGGGATGCTGAAAGTCCAAGATGGATATAGGAGAGTTGCTTGGAAAAACAACAACCAGTGATGCAAGTTTCTAAAGCCTCGTACACACGATCAGACTTTTCGACGGGAAATGTGTGATGACAGGCTGTTGGCGGTAAATCCGACCATTTCTATGCTTCATTGGACAATTGTTGTCGAACTTTCCACGGACAAATGTTGGCTAGCAGATTTTCAAATTTTCCGCGAACAAATGTGTGTTGTCGGATTTTCAGAGCGTGTGTACACAAGTCCGTCGGACAAAAGTCCAAAGTACAAACACGCATGCTCGGAAGCAAGGACGAGCTGGAAGCGGTCAGTCTTGTAAACTAGCATTCGTAATGGAGAATTAACATTCGTGACGCGGCAAATTCTGAAATCTCTAAATGTAGCGCATATTCTCTTCTTCTGTAATAGGATAATAATGAAGTTACTTTGCTGGTGATACTGATGGAGTTATTGCAAAACTAATTTTCAAAGGCTTTTTTTGTAGTGATATCAAGAATAATATTATTATGCTTTTTTTTTTTTAATTTGTGCAAGTTATCACAACACCATTATCCCATAGTTTTTAAGATCAAAGGTACAACTATGTTGGTGTCCCTTTTCAATTTTACATTGTATTTTTTAAAATGTAACTACCTACTCCCAAACTGTCATTTGAAGTAAAACACATAGCCAAGTATTATTTTCCACATTTTTTTATTGTGCATTAAAAAAAGAAAACAAATACAATTAGACATGCTATCTGCCAATAGAACTTAACCAAAAAGTGCATTCTATGCATCCAAAAATATAGAAAATATACCAAATCAAATCATTATTCAACCAAAAAAATAATGTCAAAGCAATAACTCCAAGGCCAATAATAAATAACACGTCATCTCCTCCGATTCCGCAACATGGCTGGTTGACGAACGGCCGTTCAGAAACGAACTGAAAATGGGAACTGAAAAGTGCGAAATGAAAAGCGCAAAATGAAAATCGCGAAATGAAAAGTGCGAATCAACACTCACCAAACTTCTACTAACACAAAATTAGCCCAAAGGGTGGCACTACAGAGCTGAAAAATAATGTAGTACGTCACTACGTTTGTAATTGTTGGCTAACAATTGTGTGGCCGTGTGTATCCAAGACAAGTTTGGGCCAACACCCTTTGGACAAAAGTCCACGGTTTTGTTGGCCAACAATCCGATTGTGTGTATGAGGCTTAAGGCTCAATGCTGCTCCCATGTGACAGGGTTACCCTAACTAGGCTGCCCAGAATCAGAATCCAGAAAGAAAAGGATGGTATAAAAAGCACCAGACCACATATGAGTCCAAGGAAACTTTAAGCATTTATCAAATAATTAAGAGAATTATCCAATGCATTTCAGGGTTCTGAACATCAACCTTCATCTGGGCTTGGATGTTATACAGTATATACTCTAGAAGAGGCTCAAATACCACAACTAGCAAAGTTTATCTACCATATACAACATCCAAGTTCTGATCAGAAATTAGAAGACCAAAGTTTTCTTGGACTCATTTGCGATCTGGTGCTTTTCATGCCATCTTTATCTTTCTGTATACTAATAGGGACATTGGCAGCAATAAAAAAAACAGTTTTGAGTGGCTTAAAATCGCTTTCAGCCTTTTATTATTGTCCCCATAAGGGAGATTACCTCCCTGTCTAAGTGGCATCTCAGACAGAAAAAAAAAGAGAAATCTTCCTCTAAGGGTATACAAACAGCATTTAAAATATATGTGAAATTCTAAACTCTTCCCCCACTCTATTCAGAACGAAATAGTAAAATAAAAAACCTTTTGCCTGGAGTTAGCCTTTAAATGTTGCGGAATTCACTTTCTTGAGATGCACAAACGAAACGACTTCAGAAAGGGGTGAAATGGTTTCCAAAATCTACCACTAGATATTCAATGTTCATGTACATTATGGACCCAATGCACACTACGGAGTGGATTTACTAAAGGCAAATAGACCTTGCACTTTGCAGTTGCACTCAGCAAGAGCATTGGCTCCAAAGCTTAGTAAATGAGGGGAAGCTCTGCTGGCTTCCATCATCCAGTCACGTCCAAGCAAAAATGCTGTTTTTTTTTTTTTTTTCCTTGCATGTGATTGGGTATTCTTTGCAAAGTGAAGCTTTACCTCATTTACTAAGCTTTGGACGAAATGCCCCTGCAGAGTACTGCACTTGCAATGTGCACAGCCTATTTGCTTTTAGTAAATCAACATCCATGTATTTCATTAGTACCTGCATTTTTGTGTTATGAGTGAGAAGTACTTTGTTAAAACATACCTTGGGACTCTGTGAATGAAGGGTGCCATGTTGAGGTCCACTGGAAGGGACCATAACCCTGCACTGACAGTAACTCCTTAGTCTTCCAGGTTGAGTGACACTGGGTATTATTTAACCTGAAATACCGAGGACACCTTGTGGAGGTGGGGCGGCATCTCAAGACTTTTGAATAGGCTGAGTGTGGCTGAGCAGACAGTATGCATTCGGAGCCACTCAGCCGCACACACACACACCCACACACCTGCCACATTAGGATGAATGGCTGTGTCCATGCAGCCACTGCATCCTCATAGACATGAATGGCCTGCTAGCATGCGGCACCTGTCAGCTAGGGAAGGATAAACACACAGCCTGTTCATGGTGTACTACCTCAGCGCCTATTAAATAAGGCCTAACACACAAAAAACCCTAACTATGTTATTTTTTCAGTGCTACGTACCAAAACACAGAGATGGTTCAAGTCCGAGAATTTAAGCAGTAGTAGACCGCTGGTGTTTTTTTTCCCAACCTGAAAGGTAATATCATAATGTGCTAGTATACATTGCATAGCAGCACATTATGTTAACATTAAATGAAAATGAAGCCTTCCAGCGCCCAGTTGTCACCACTGCAGGTGCTTCTATCTTCACCCGGAATGTTACTCCCGCACACGCGCATGAGAGTCGCCATTTACGGCACAGAAATGAATGGTAAATAGGGTCAGAAACCAAACACCAAGACAAAAGTATGGAAACAGAAACAGTAGGAGAAGGAAAATATAAAAATAAATGAAAAAGAGGGAAGAAGAAAAACTGCCAAAAGAGTTACCTAGGATTCCTAAGTGATCAATAAGAGTCCAATAGTGCACAGTGACCACGGGAGTATCAACTACAGGGAGTGTCTGATTCGACTGGGGGGAGTATATATACTGCAATGTGATCGTGGGTATCCACCAACGACACGCTGGCGGCCAATTGGAGGAAACGCGCCAACAGCCAAGCAGTGTATACTGCTCGCCATCTGGCGCCAAACTACCTCATGTAGGACACCAAGATCAAATCAACAGCGCCGGCGCACTAACGCCACTGGTGATGACACAATGAGCACAATAATTAGGGATGGAAGCACTTGTTTTATCACGCCTTGTGCCCATAGGCGTGCGCACAGGGTGTGCCGTGTGTGCCTAGGCACACCCTAATCACCCCATGCACGTTAGTGTTATCGCTCTGTGTAGCAGCAGAAACAGGGGAAAGATCTCCCTCTTACCGGCTCTGCCATAAGAGAAGTGTTTATGCTCTTCTCTTTCACTGTGCCGGCAGGGAGATTAATGTGACGGGGTCATATATATGTAGACACCCACACACGCATGTGTGTTTGAGCTTAAGGGTGCACACCCTAATGCAATAGGCTGCGCACACCTATGCTTGTGCCTCATATAAAGTCTTTTGTTTTTATTCTTTCTTCATTATTATAGGCTTAGCTATAGGTAAAAGTCAGACATGGGAGTTTACCCCCACTTTAAAACATACACTATGATGCATTGGGGTCCCACTGAACAATATAAGTGCACTGCATTTAATTGCCTGAATTAACATGTGTTGTCAAAATGTGCTGTAAAATGGATAGATGTTTAACCAAGAGTCACCACAGTGCATAAGCATGAATAGTCCCAGAAGGTTAAAATGGAACTACGCTGCATCTGAGCACCACAAACCAAAAATGCTATTCAATTCATTTTTAAAATTCAAAGGCAACTCATCCATCCATCTAGGTCTTCATGCTTTTTTTTTTCATGAGAGATATTTTGAAAAACACCCAGCTAGCATTTCTGGCCATGGCCATCTTGAGTAAGGGCAGATGATTCATGAAGCATTTACTTCCTGAAATCCATCTGCCCTTAGCTCAGGCATGCAGGCAGGAGGGTGTGCTTATCTGAGAGAACCCCTCCTCCCCTCTGAAGACCCCTGGGATGTAGGACATCATTTGCTTAGGCCTGGAAACCAGGAAGGAACTGAAGAAATGTAAAATGAAAAAGTTAAAACAAGTAAATACAATATACCTTCCTATCTATTTACTAATGCTAGCAGCAGGAGGATTAAAAATAATCAATGTTGATTGAGAGAGTGAAGTTCCACTTTAAGTAAGATTTTTTTTCTCTGTTAAAGCAAATTGAGTCAGACATTTTTGCCTTCTGGATAAACAATATTTTCTGTTCCTTTTGAAGTCTGAACTTGATTGTTACAGAAATAGAATTATGAGTCCTTAGGCTCGGTTCACACCTAAACCGGCCGCGGATCACACAGCAACACTGTCCGTCCCTGTTCTCCGTTTCAGGGACGAATTGGGACAGAATCTTTGGCTGAATTCGGCCCTGAAACGGAGGCAAAGACGCACAGCATGTCTGTGCAGTGCGCTCCGCAGCCGCCCCAGAGACATGTGAACCGGCTCCATAGAGAGCCAGTCATATTCTCCTGCTATACGAATTAGATGCAGGGAAATCAGCATCCAATTAGCATAGGTGTGAACCCAACCTTATTATTGTTCAGCAGCTCAATTCTTCTGCAGGACAGTCATTTCTTCTCTGCATGAACTGTAGTCAAATCTCTGAATATTTTTTTTTTTTACATGGGCCAGTGACCTTAGTGAACCAGATATAATTGTATTATATTGACTTAAAAGTACCTCTTTGTACTTAATTGAAGGAGACCTTTTCACCCTTTCAGTGCCATCTGTCATCTGTAAAAACAGGATACACATTTGCTGTCACATTTATAAGGAAACGTACACAAACGTACATGTAGCTGTAATCTGCAGTAACCAATCAGAATCCATCGTTCACTAATTAGCCTAAACAAAACTGCTAAATGTTGAATATACCTGACCTCACTGAAACTTTTATTTTCTCAATTTTTCCCCATCTAGTTTTATGGAGGATGGTTTGCACACCCAATTTACAACAATGGCGACTACAATGAGATAATTAAATCACGGGTGCTAGAAAGGAGCTTAGCGCAAGGTCTGACAACGTCTAGGTGAGAATATGTACAAAACCTTGAATTGTTGAATCCACTGTGTGTGAATTTGTGCAATATTAGGCTTTCATGTTAATCCAAGTGTATTGTGTACACATACCGTATATACAACAGGTCTGTGTACTGTTGGGGTACATAAAACTGTAGTTAAAATAGTACTAATTAGGGATGAGCTTCGTGTTCGAGTCGAGCGCATGTTCGACTCGAACATCCTGTGTTCGGCCGTTCGTCGAAATACGGACGATATGGGTCATTCGCGCCAAATTCGAGTGGCGCGTCACGGCCCATAATTTACTGCAGTATCGCAGTGCATTGCTGCCTGATGATTGGCCAAGCATGCACTATGACCCGCATGCTTGGCCAATCACAGCGCCGTGTGTACAGAGAGCCGTAATTGGCCAAAGCCAGGGAGGCTTTGGCCAATTATGGCTCAGGGGGTTTAGTACACGCCCCACACTATATAAGGCCGCCTGCGTGGCGGCCTTGTGTAGTGTGTTGCGGCGGAGAGAGATAGATAGACAGAGAGACAGTGTCATTTGATTTAAGTTAGATAGAGTAGGCATGTCGAGTCAGTTAGCTGCACTTACAGTGTATTGTGTATATATATGCATTCCAAGTGTTTATATATATATATATATATACACACTGTATTCAGTTTAGCTAGATCCGTTCCTGTTCTTCTCTTCTTAATATACTGACAGGCAGGCAGGTGTTTTTACAGTATTTCCAGTTAGTGTACTGTGTACCCTGCACAGTTGCACCTACAGTATAGCTACCTGAAGACAGGTGCTTGTGTGCTTCTTCTGATCCTATTAATAGCACAGGCAGGCTCTTGAAGTATTTACAGTTAGTGTACTGTGTAACTCTGCACAGTTGCACCTACAGTAAAGCTACCTGAAGCCAAGTGCTTGTGTGCTTCTTCTGATCCTATTAATAGCACAGGCAGGCTCTTGAAGTATTTCCCGTTAGTGTACTGTGTACCCTGCACAGTTGCACCTACAGTATAGCTACCTGAAGCCAAGTGCTTGTGTGCTTCTTCTGATCCTATTAATAGCACAGGCAGGCTCTTGAAGTATTTCCACTTAGTGTACTGTGTACCCTGCACAGTTGCACCTACAGTATAGCTACCTGAAGACAAGTGCAGGTGTTCTCATACTAATAATACTACAGGCAGGCAGTTGATTCTGCTAGCTGCAGTATAATCGGTATATATATATACATCCCAGTTTTGTGCAGCCATTAGTATGTCTGGAAGGCCAACAAGGAGAGGCAGACAGTCACAAGCCAATAAAAGAGGGCAAGCAGGCTCTGTATCTAGAGGCAACAGTGCTGGTCATGGACACGGTGCATCCTCATCAGCACGTGGCCGTGGGACATGCTTGGCCTTTTTTTCGACAGCTGGCCGTGTTGAGCCGCAACATGCGGAAGACTTGGCAGAGTGGATGATCAAGCCGTCCTCGTCCTCCTCATCCTCTCTCACCCAAGCTCAGGGTACTTTGTCTGGCAAAGCAGCTGCCAACGTGGCTTCTTCCCTCGGCTCAATGGCATCAGTCACTCCTTCCCTAGCCCCACCATGTCCTTCTGAGGAGTCCCCCGAACTGTTTGACCATAGTGTTGGGTACATGCTCCAGGAGGCTGTCCAGCGTTTTGAAGGCTCCGATGATGGTACTCAGCTAGAGGAAGGCAGTAACGTGAGCCCAGACAGAGGGGGTGCCCAAGAAGGACAGCAATCTGGCAGTCATGTTTCCCCTGCTGCAGCATACTGCCAGGTTTGCTCCAGTGATGAGGAGGGAGGGGATGATGGGGAGGAGAGTAGGCATGTCGAGTCAGTTAGCTGCACTTACAGTGTATTGTGTATATATATACATCCCAGGTGTTGTGTGTATATATATATATATATATATATATATATATATATATATATATATATATATACACACACTGTATTCAGTTTAGCTAGACCTGTTCCTGTTCTTCTCTTCTTAATATACTGACAGGCAGGCAGGTGTTTTTACAGTATTTCCAGTTAGTGTACTGTGTACCCTGCACAGTTGCACCTACAGTATAGCTACCTGAAGACAGGTGCTTGTATGCTTCTTCTGATCCTATTAATAGAACAGGCAGGCTCTTGAAGTATTTACAGTTAGTGTACTGTGTAACCCTGCACAGTTGCACCTACAGTATAGCTACCTGAAGCCAAGTGCTTGTGCTAGAAGTGCTAGAGGAAGGCAGTAACGTGAGCCCAGACAGAGGGGGTGCCCAAGAAGGACAGCAATCTGGCAGTCATGTTTCCCCTGCTGCAGCATACTGCCAGGTTTGCTCCAGTGATGAGGAGGGAGGGGATGATGAGGTCACTGACTACATGTGGGTGCCTGATAGGAGAGAGGAGGAGGAGAAGGAGGAGGCAAATCACTAACGAGCCAGGATGCCCTCCAGGGGCCAGCTTAAGGGCAGCACACTGACTGCATCACACCACAGAGCTCCGCATGTGCAGGGCGCTGCTGTCTCTGCGCGTTAGTCCAAAAGTTCTTTGGTGTGGGCCTTTTCTGAGAAGAGTGCATCAGATCGCACCGCTGCTATTTGCAACATATGTCTCAAGCGTATCTCGCGTGGCCAAAACATCTCCCGCTTGGGCACCACATGCTTGACCAGACATATGTTGACCTGCCATGCAGTTCATTGGCAAGTGTACCTTAAAGACCCACACCAAAGAACAAAGAGGACCTCTCCTTGCTCCTCATCAGCTGGGATCTCCAACCCCACTATACCTTCAGTCCTCTCTGAGACCTGCACTGAGAGGAATTAAGGTGTAGAATTAGGTGTGTCACAGTCAAGTACTTGCGGGCAATCTGCTTGCTATCGGTACACTGACGTCAGATTGTACCAGGCAAATTTCCTTGCCCCAGCTGCTGCACTGCAGAAAGAAGTTCGCTCCCAGCCATCCACATGCCCAGCGGTTGGATGCTAGCTTGGCTAAATTGCTAGCACTTCAACTGCTACCTTTTCAGTTGTTAGACTCTGCCCCCTTCTGTGAGTTTGTGGAATGTGCGGTTCCTCAGTGGCAGGTTCCCAAATGCCACTTTTTCTCATGGAAGGTGATTCTGGCTCTCTACCGGCATGTGGAAGGTAATGTCTTGGCCTCGCTGGACAGGGCGGTCAGTGGTAAGGTGCAAATTACCGCTGACTCATGGTCCACCAGGCTCAGCGGTAGGGTGAATATTACCGCTGACTCATGGTCCAGCAGGCATGGACAGGAACGTTACCTAAGTTTCATGGCGCATTGGGTGACTCTGCTGGCAGCTGGGAAGGATGCAGGACAAGGTGCAGTAGTGTTGGAGGTTGTTCCGCCACCACGCCTCCAAAATGCTACTACTGGTGATTCTGACACACCTCTCTCCTCCACCCCCTCCTCTTCTTCTTCCTCCATTGCCTCTTCCTGTGCTTTGTCCTCGGAACCAGCGGTGCTCCGTAGGCGTTCAAGGGGCTACACAAGTATGCAGGCCAAAAGATGCCATACGGTGCTTGAGCTGGTGTGCTTGGGGGACAGGAGCCACACTGGGGCAGAGATTCTGTCAGCTCTGCAGGGGCAGGTTCAGAGGTGGTTGACGCCACGCCAGCTTAAGCCAGGAATGGTGGTTTGCGACAATGGCACCAACCTCCTCTCCGCCCTCCGACAGGGACAACTGTTCCATGTGCCCTGTTTGGCTCACGTCCTTAACTTGGTGGTGCAGCGGTTCTTGGGCAGCTACCCAGGCTTACAGGATGTCCTGAGGCAGGCCAGGAAAGTCTGTGTGCATTTCCGCCGGTCGTATAATGCCAGTGCTCGGCTGGCTGACCTCCAAAAGGAGTTTAACCTGCCCAAGAACCGCCTAATCTGTGACATGCCCACCAGCTGGAACTCAACGTTGGCCATGCTGCAGTGGCTGCACACGCAGCAGATGGCCATCAATGAGTACCTGTGCGACTATGGCACCAGGACAGGGTCAGGGGAGCTTGTTTTTTTTCCCCCACGCCAGTGGGCCATGATCAGGGATGCATGCACTGTCCTGTCACCATTTGAGGAGGCCACGAGGATGGTGAGCAGTGACAGTGCATGCATCAGTGACACTGTCCCCCTTGTCCACCTGTTGGAGCACACGCTGCGTGGAATAATGGACAGGGCACTTGAGGCAGAACAGAGGCAGGAAGAGGAGGGCTTCCTTAGCTCTCAAGGCCCCCTTTATCCAGACAGTGTTCCTGCGTGCCCGCTGATCACACAGGAAGGGGAGGAGAAGGTGGAGGAGGAGGATTGTGTCAGCATGGAGGTGGAGCCTGGCACTCAGCATCAGCAGCAGTCTTTAAGGGATCATTTACAGTCCCAAGAAACTCATGGACTTGTACGTGGCTCATGTCGTCCTTAGTGACCCAGAGGACTCTGGACCAAATGCCTCAGCAAATCTACGCTGCATGGCCTCCCTGATCCTGCAAAGCCTGCGGAAGGATCCTCGTATTCGTGGTATCAAGGAGAGGGATCGTTACTGGCTGGCAACCCTCCTTGATCCACGTTACAATGGTAAAGTTGCGAACCTTATCTTGCCATCGCAGAGGGAGCAGAGGATGAAACATCTTCGGGAGGCCTTGCAGAAAGGTCTGTGCAACGCGTTCCCAGAGACTGGGAGGTTACAAACTCCTGTTCCTGGACAACGTGTTGCTGAGGCTTCGGTCAGTCAAAGAAGGAGCGGTGGAGAAGGTGGCCGCCTGACCGATGCGTTCAGACAATTTTATAGTCCGCAGCCCCAAGGTATGATCGGTTCCAGCAACCATCGCCAGCGGCTGTCTTACATGGTGCAGGATTACCTAGGGGCAAGATCTGACTTGGACACCTTTCCCACCGAAAATCCTCTGGGTTACTGGGTCTTGAGGATGGATCACTGGCCAGAGCTTGCACAGTATGCAATTGAGCTACTGGCCTGTCCTGCATCCAGCATTCTTTCGGAACGCACATTCAGTGCTGCTGGAGGCTTTGTACCCGATCACAGGGTGCGCCTGTCCACTGACTCGGTCGATCGACTGACCTTCATAAAAATGAATCAGTCTTAGATCACCACCAGATACCAAGCACCTGATGCTGATGTAACCAATTTTTCCTTCAAGACTCCCTATGCTGATGCTGAGTGACTATCCTGTTATGCTGAGTGACTATCCTCTTCCTACTCAATGATCATGCTGATAGCTTGTAAGAATATTTTTGGTTCTGGGCGCCGCCACCAGTGGCTAAGGCCCAATTTTTCTGCCCCTGTTTAACAGGGGCGTGTAATTACAATTTTTGATGCAATACTTTTCAGCAGGGCTCATTCCTGCGCTCCAACTAGAGTATCTGTGAGGGGTTGCAGTGTTGTGGCACCAGCACCAGTGCCTAAGGCCCAATTTTTCTGCCCCTGTTCAACAGGGACATGTAATTACAATTCTTGATCTAATATTTCACAGCAGGGCCCGTTTCTGCGCCCACCAAGAGTAACCGTGAGGACTTACAGTGTTGTGGCACCAGCACCACCACCACCAAAGGCCCAATTTTTCTGCCCCTGTTAAACAGGTGCACGTAATTACAATTATTGATATAATATTTCACAGCAGGGCCCACTCCAGTGCCCACCAAGAGTAACTGTGAGGACTTACAGTGTTGTGGCACCAGCACTACCACCACCATCACCAAAGGCCCAATTTTTCTGACCCTGTTCAACAGGGGCATGTTATTACAATTCTTGATCTAATATTTCACAGCAGGGCCCTGTGAGGGCTTACAGTGTTGTGGCAATACCAACACCTAAGGCCCCAATTTCTGCAGAGTATATGGGGCATCCAACTTACAAACGACTCCTACTTGCAAACGGAAGGAGACAACAGGAAGTGAGATGAAATCTACCCCTAGGAAGGGAAATTCTCTCCTGTAAGCGTTAATATGGGAAAAACATTTCTCCTTTCCACTGATGCTTTATCACCAATCCTTGTTTCACTAAAAACCAAAAATTTTCAAAAAACCTTTGTCATTGGGACAGAAAGTGAGGTGAAATCTTCTGAAGAGGGGCACAGACAGCAAAACAAATGTCACAGGGGTGATAACCCTTCCCTATGTTTTCCAAAAAGCTTAAAATAGATTTTTTTGACTGGAGCTAAACACTTTAAAAATGTACCAGTTCAAAATTAGGAACAGATTCTACTTCACAACAAACCTACAGTCCCTGTCTTGTTTACACCGCCTGTATACTGCTGTTCAGAGGGCCTGGGGACCCATGCCTTTCCTATTTTTAATTTGGGTGCGGGGTTCCCCTTAATATCCATACAAGACCCAAAGGGCCTGGTAATGGACTGGGAGGGGGCGGGGGTACCCATGCCGTTTGTCTCACTGATTTTCATCCATATTACCGGGACCCGACATAACATTAAAGCCGTAAGCAGTTTTAAATTACTTTTATTCCTTTAAAAATGTCATTTTGTGCAGGGACTGTTCTAAGCACGGGAAACACGCGCCACTTTACAGGCATACAATAGACACCTCCCAGGTACGATATTTAAAGGAATATTTCACTTTTTTTTTTCACTTTAAGCATCATTAAAATCACTGCTCCCGAAAAAACGGACGTTTTTAAACTTTTTTGCATTGATACATGTCCCCTGGGGCAGGACCCGGATCCCCAAACCCTTTTTTAGGACAATACCATGCAAATTAGTCTTTAAATTAGCACTTTTGATTTCGAACGTTCGAGTCCCATAGACTTCAATGGGGTTCTAACGTTCGTGTGAAGTTTCAGTCCGTTCGCAGGTTCTGGTGCTAACCGAACCGGGGGGTGTTCGGCTCATCCCTAGTACTAATGCCTTGGCATTTTTTTTACCTGTAAAGAGGGAAGCAGGGGCATGGTTTGCCAAATGTGCTTCAATGGACAAACACAGCCCCAGCTGATAACACGCATGCACAGGGAGAGACCAGCAAACATGGAGAGGAGTGACACGGGACTGACTAGGTTGTCGGGAAGGGGTAATATACATTCTCTGCATGTCTGGACTTCCTGAATTAAAATTAAAAAAGGGTTTAGTATCACTTTAGGACAGATTTGGGTTTATTCAAATCAGCGTAACCCCCTCTTCTCTTCAGCCCTCCTGAGGTAAACTGTGCTAACCTCCCAACCCCCAAATCCAAATTAATTTCCTCAATTGGGACACAAACAACAATAAAAACCTAGGTACACAAGGTGGATACCAACAAGTGTCTGGGGAATGCCCAGGAAAAAGCCAAAGTCTACTTACCACCAGCTTGCAGACAACCAAATTGACCTATCTAACAAGGTGGATAGTACCAAAAGCAGGACTAATGAATTCCAGATTTAATTTTATTCTGAATTTATTACCATAAAAACCCAACACATTTTATGTGTGTGTTCGGGGGGGGGGGGGGTGTTCAAAGGGTCCCCTTACATCGGGGCTTAGTACTGTTGATCGAAGCATGTAGTGGATTGATAAAATTCATAAATACATCTCAGGATCACTACTATTTTTTTTAACTCTTTTTTGGCAAGGTATAGAAAAACAGTCAGGCATGACAACCGTGACGCTCAACATGAGCGTTAAGAAATATAAAATGTGGTACGCAAAAGTCTAGAAAAAAAATCACATTGACATATGAATTATTAAAACAACAGTTTTGATGAGGAAAATAGCGATAGTTTTTGCAGGGCAGTTGGATCCAGGCTAGATAACACAACAAATCCAAACAGTATATGAAGGGGTATATATTCAACTTTAGATTTAGAGGTAGGAAACTTCATACAAGACATTACTTATGCATTATCAATGGTGAGAGTAGAGGAGCACCATACATCCCACACCTTACCAAATTTACTTAGACAGCTCTAATGTTCAAAAATGATTTTTTCGTAAGGAAGTATCTAATTCACCATCCCTATCAATTAACGGATAGACGGCGGAGCAGACTGATTACATTTAAGGGGCGATATCTTTACAAGCTAGAAACATCTCCCACAGCAGATTTCTGGTGTACCTTGGCCATTGTTCCTCATCCAATATACCTAATAGGCAGATTCATGGGTGGCATGGCACAGGGACAGAGAGGATAGTAGACAGTGAGACAACCACCTGTTTCCAATATCTATCAATTACAGTTAAAATCAGCTCATTGATGAGTACATCTAGTGCATGCTGAAGTCAGAATGCGATGCATGGCATGTAAACGTACAGGACAGGAGTTAAATAAGACATATAGAGCTGGATACATTTGTTGTTAATGGCCGGAGAGACTGTTAAATGAGAAGAACACTCTTCTTCCCAGTCCTCATCGGACAAATCGAGTATGAGAGCCTGCCATTTATCCTGGACCTCTAGAGGTTTTTTATTAATAGAGGTATATAGGTGAGAATACAGAGTAAATATCAATTCATGAGGACCCTGTGACCTCAGTATACTAATAATTGGGTAGTCTGAAAATGATCACTACAAATTTATCAGTCCACTACATGCTTTATTCAGCAGTACCAAGCTCAGATGAAGGGGGACTCTTTGAACCCCTGAAATGCTTTTGAGTTTTGTGATACAAGATTCTGAATAAAATTAAATCTGGACTTCATACATTCTGGTTTTGGCACTTTCCTCCTAGAACAAATAGTGCATACTTGAGTAAAGAGTGACCTTTAGCCACCACTCTTGAGAAGACTGCCAAAGTGTAATCATTCCCATTGCCTACAGGAGAGGTACAGTATGTCAGTGTTCTGTTCAAGAGGAATCCCCTGCTGAAGTCTTTAGAAAAACTAATACTTTCTCCTAGGCCCCCTGCTGCACTTATTGTTTCCTCCTGACAAGTTCCACATCACTACAGAACTCAGTGGTGATGTAGGCGTCAGAGGGAGGTACAAATGAACAGAGTGAGGGACACATGTAAGGGGGGGGGGGGGTAGATTGGTGGTCTGTCACGGTGGTATGTTTCCCTGTCTCGTTGGGCACCAAGCAAGGGTCACATGAGAGGTTCCCCCTCGAGGTTGGTTGTTGGACAACACCATGCATTGAACAGGGTCACTAACCCTTTCGCAGGGTAATACTTCACCCAAAGGCGTGCTCACCAAAGCCTTGGGACCAGGCAGGGGCCACGGTCATGTGAAAGTCAAACATTAAGGTGGTCTCCCAACCCCATGATGAACCACACATGTGCAATATCCAAGATACAGAGTACTTATGTCATGTTCTACACACTTTCCTGATGTACATGTTGCATTCGGAGGGGCAGGCTGACTGTCCGCTCCACCAGTCAGCATACCTCTGTTACCTCACTCCCAGTAACAGAATGGACTCCTGCAGAGCACATAGTGCAGACCGCATACATCCTCTCACTTAACTTTTCTCCTTGTATACCAAGTGACCAGGCATAGATTTCCGTAACGCAACTTAACCCCCGATGACCTATGGAGGTGGACAGCTAAGCACTGACACCCTCTCTACCGTAAACCCTGCCACCTATAAGGTACTATGCCGAGGACTGGTTGCTGTTTCTCCTCACAGTTAGTTACTCATGAACTTTTACTGTAGTGTTGTTGCAGATATCCCACATTATGGTTATAGACCACTTTAGCAGTGTATCTAGACCTCAAATGCACCCCTTTGCATAACTTCAGACCAGACTCAGAGCAGATGAAACAACGTAGATTTGGGGACATGTACTGTATAAGATTTAACAATATTTCGTTCCTAATTGAACCTAACTGTGACTGCCCCAGGTTACCTGCAAGGTGAAGTCTCTTAAAGGAAAGTCCAAACTTGACGGTGCACTAAGAGAGAAGTCCATGTTGCAGGGTTCTTCTGGCAATTCAGCGTTCCAGGCAAACCATAAGTCCCAGCAAGTCATTAACGTAGATTCCCCATGCATTTCCCAAGTTTTTCCTGGAGCCCATCGGGACCCCTAGAGAAAGCCCGTAAAAACATTAACCCTTTTCCCCTGACCTGGGCAGCCAGCTGCTGACTATACATACAGTAGGCTACTCACCTACACACAGAAGATAAATGCTCCTAAAGGTGTTGGTTTCTTAGAGGACTTCAACCAGGGAGTTGTCGTAAATAGAGTGGCATACACTGGTAAGTATTCACTCTCTTTACTTTTAGACCTCTTGGGTCGTTTTAGGTAGACCAGTGTTTTCCTTTGATGCCTAAAAACGTTTTTTTCTTTTGCTTTGGATCTAAGTCCTTGGTATAGAGACTACCCTTTACTTTCTTCCCCGGTGCCAGGAAGTGAAGGGACATTTCCTGAGAGCTGGGACACTGCACAAAATAATTTCTTTCTTTATGTAAAGAAAAAACTCTGTTGGCTTTTTACTTATGCCTGTTTCTTCTTGCCTTTGTGGACAACCCTGTTCCTCAATATCCTGGTAACAGGGACAAAAAATGTATAGGGGGTTCTCTCAAATAGGGACACAGGATAAAAAACATGACACTGATTCTAAATTTTTCCTGGCATATCCAAAACCAAAAAAAGTTTTGGGCTAGAGATGGACTTTATTGTAGTAACATTTTGTGTTTAAATTGCTATCAGGCTTCCTGAATTCACGGAGGAAGAGAAAAAACGAATTAAAGGAACATATGACTTCTTTGGCTTCAATCACTACACCACTGTGTTGACTTCTCCCCTCAATTTTCCTCAAAGCTCGCAGTCATATGATGCAGACAGGTAAGAGACATCAACAGGACTGTCGCTCACTTACGGTATATATATATATATATATCTCCAAAACTTCACTTTTCTTTTCCTAACCCAACACCATGGCCCTAAATACAATGAAAATATAGTAAGCTACAGATGTTATCTTTATTTTCTGCCCTGGGGTGTAGGTGACGCTGATATGTTTGCAGGTTACTTATTTACAGAGTGGAATAGTGTGCATAAAATATGTCTAAATCGATTTATAGCCAAGTTGCTGCAACTACCAGATTATCTTTTGATTTTATGACAGCACTAAAAAATATGACAAGACTCGAATTGCTTAAGTCACACTGTTTTAAGAGAACCAGTCTTCACTGTGTTGGCATGCTTATGAAAGAATTAAAGAGTAACTCCACTTTTTTGATATTTTTGCATAAGTCCAATGAGGACTGGTTTGATTTCAGGTCTTTTTTCAATTCTAAGGACCAAAGACCTATGAAATGTACAGTATCTCACAAAAGTGAGTACACCCCTCTTATTTTTGTAAATATTTTGTTAAATCTTTTCATGTGACAACACTGAAGAAATTACACTTTGCTACAATGTAAAGTTGCATATGATGCTGAGCTTCTTTGGTCGACCATGGCGAGGCCTGTTCTTAGTGGAACCTGTCCTGTTAAACTACTGTATGGTCTTGGCCACCGTGCTGCATCTCAGTTTCCGGGTCTTGGCAATCTTCTTATAGCCTAGGCCATCTTTATGTAGAGCAACAATTCTTTTTTTTCTGATCCTCAGAGAGCTCTTTGCCATGAGGTGTCTTGTTGTACTTCCAGTGACCAGTATGAGAGAGTGAGAGCGATAACACTAAATTTAACACACCTGCTCCCTATTCACACCTGAGACCTTGTAACCCTAACGAGTCACATGACACCGGGGAGGGAAAATGCCTAATTGGGTCCAATTTGGACATTTTTTCTTAGAGGTGTAATCACTTTTGTTGTCGGCGGTTTAGACATTAAAGTGGTTGTAAACCATTTACAACCACTTTTTGCTGCAGGTAAGCCTATAATTAGGCTTGCCTGTAGCTACCCTGGAAATCTCCTAAACCTGCACGATTTAGGAGATATGCCCTGTATCTGCATGTGCCGATGTCATCGGCACATGCACACTGAAGCAATGGGAGTACGTGCCGTGCTTCAGTTAGACTGTGCCGTTACCGTCATGACGTCATGGAGTAACTCTGGGAGTGATGTCGCCAGTCGGAGCAGTGAACGAGGACCGCTGCGAGGGCTTCAATGTAAGGTAAGTAATACATAATGAGCTAGTATGCTATGCATACTAGCTCATTATGCCTTTGTCTTGCAGGTTTTTTTTTTTTTTTTTTTTAGTTTTAGTTTTGGATTTACAACCACTTTAATGGCTGCGTGTTGAGTTATTTTGAGGTGACAGCAAATTTACACTGTTATGCCCTGTACACACGGTCGGATTTGCCGACGGAAAATGTGTGATAGGACCTTGTTTTCGGAAATTCCGACCATGTGTAGGCTCCATCACACATTTTCCATCGGATTTTGCGACACACAAAGTTTGAGAGCAGGATATAAAATTTTCCGACAACAAAATCTGTTGTCGGAAATTCCGATCGTGTGTACACAAATCTGACGGACAAAGTGCCACGCATGCTCAGAATAAATAAAGAGATGAAAGCTATTGGCTACTGCCCCGTTTATAGTCCTGACGTACGTGTTTTACGTCACCGCGTTTAGAGCGATCAGATTTTCGGACAACTTTGTGTGACCGTGTGTATGCAAGACAAGTTTGAGCCAACATCCGTCGGAAAAAATCCTAGGATTTTGTTGTCGGAATGTCCGAACAAAGTCTGACCGTGTGTACGGGGCATAATACAAGCTGTACACTCACTACTTTACGTTGTAGCAACGTGTCATTTCTTCAGTGTTGTCACATGAAAAGATGTTATTATAGGCTTACCTGTAGCAAAAAGTGGTTGTAAAGGGTTTACAACCACTTTAATGTCTAAACCGCCGACAACAAAAGTGATTACACCTCTAAGAAAAAATGTCCAAATTGGACCCAATTAGCCATTTTCCCTCCCTGGTGTCATAAAAGAATTGTTGCTCTACATAAAGATGGCCTAGGCTATAAGAAGATTGCCAAGACCCTGAAACTGAGTTGCAGCACAGTGGCCAAGACCATACAGCGGTTTAACAGGACAGGTTCCACTCAGAACAGGCCTTGCCATGGTCGACCAAGGAAGCTCAGCGTCGTATCCAACTTTAAATTGTAGCAAAGTGTCATTTCTTCAGTGTTGTCACGTGAAAAGTAATAAAATATTTACAAAAATGTGAGGGGTGTACTTACTTTTGTGAGATACCATAGTAACTCACATCAACAAATTATAATGTCTATGATGAAATATATTTTGTTGCTACAGTTTACTACTATGGTTTACCATATTATTTTTGGAATCATACTTAGCTAGGAGGATGCAGCATAGGTTCGATGCTGCATCTGTTCCCTGCCAGCTCTAAGACTGAGAACCGAGCAATCAAACACCGCTGATCACTCGGTTCTCCGTAAGCAGAGAGCTGGTGACTGTCAGTCACTGCTGTCTATTTCCCCCCCCCCCCCCTCACTGCGAGAAGTACAGCCAAACAAGCTTTCACTGTACTTCTCCTTTACAGTGGCTGCAGAGGCAGTTTTTTTAAATTAAAATAAAAAATGAAGTTATACTTATCTGCTTTGTGCAATTGTATTGCACAGAGCAGTGGTTCTCAACCTCAGTCCTCAAGTACCCCCAACAGTCCATGTTTTCAGGTTTTCTTTTACTTTGCACAGCTGCTTTAAATCCATATGAATGACATGGTATTGATGAGAGCTATTTTATCTACTGGAAGTTCCCAAAACATGGCCTGTTGGGGGTACTTGAGGACTGAGGTTAAGAACCACTGGCACAGAGCAATCACTTACCTCCTCTTCTCAAGTCTCCCGCTGGCGCTGTTCACTCCTTCAGTGCAGAAGGCACATGGCTTTCTGAGGGACCAACCCTGCCAGCGTGCTCCCAAGCTGGGCTGTGGGCATCCATGGACACACACAGTGAAGCTTAGCCATGCCCCCCCTCCCTTTGCTTTAAAAGTTTCCTGTGAGACCAGGAAGAGAGAGCAGTGGCAATGCAGACAAGGACAGTGCTGGTTCTAGAGAGGACTCAGGAAAGTGTGGTGGTTGAGGGGAACAGGTATTGGAAGTTTTTTTTTTTTTACCTTACAGCAGTATTAAACCCAAAACCAAACATTTATTATATTGCAGCTTACCAATTCTTAGATGTGACGGCCGCATTAGCTTTCTTTTTTACCTTTCTTTTTCTATTTTAATCTGCTAGTCCAGCCAGTTATTCTGTTGTTTTGCAAAAGAACAAGTTCTCCTGCAGATGTTTCAGTTTACAGGGATGAGACAAAACATTTAAACTTTAAGCTGCAATATATTACATTTTTGGATTTTGGTTCAATACTGCTTTAATGCTTTAACCACTTGACCTCCGGAAGATTTATCCCTCTTCCTGATCAGGCTATTTTTTGCGATACAGCGCTGCGTTACTTTAACTGACGGTCGTGCAACGCTGTACCCAAATACAATTTATGTCCTTTTTCTCCCACAACTAAAGCTTTCTTTTGGTGGTATTTAATCACCTCTGTGTTTTGTTTTTTTTGCACTATAAACAAAAAAGGCCGACAATTTTGGGAAAAATTTTTTTTTTTACTTTCTGCTATAAAACATCCAAAATCCAATAAAAAAATGTAAAAAATCAAAGTTCTTCATCAATTTAGGCCAATATGTATTCTGCTACATATTTTTGGTAAAAAAAATCCAAATAAGCATATATTGATTGGCTTGCACAAAAAGTTAAAGTGTCTACAAACTATGGGATATTTTCATTTATTTATACATTTTTTATTAGTAATGGCAGCGATCAGCGACTTATAGCGGTCTGACACTGACACTTTTTGGGAACCAGTAACACTAATACAGGGATCAGTGCTAAAAATATGCACTGTTACTGTACTAATAATACTGGCTGGGAAGGGGTTTAAACACCAGGGGCGATCAAAGGATTAACTGTGTTCCTGACCAGTGTTTTTCTAAACTGTGGGAGGTACTTTTACTAGGGGAAGGCATCAATCCTTTTCCCTGCTTTGCAGGAACACAGGATCCAGGCCTTCCCTCCTATCAGAATAGCAATCTGCTTTGTTTACATAGGCAGATTGTAGTTCTGTCTCTGTGGCTGATGATCGTGGGTGCCGGTGGACATCGAGCCCGCGGTTCCCGCTGTGTGTAATCACACGGGAGTGAGCCGGTGTGCAACTTGGAAATGCAGGATCATGTATATATATGTGATCCTGCACACAGCAGCCACCCTGTAGTAGTAAACCTGCTATAGGGCGATCGGCAAGTGGTTAAAGCTTAACTCCAGGCAAGTGGATACATTACATATTAATTGCACACGGCTTAGGCACAGCTCCCAAATGCCCCTGATTTCAAGGGACTGTCCCTGATTTGGAGCAATGTCCCTCTGTTTCTCTGTCCCTTTTCCTCCTTATTTGTCCCTCATTTTGGTCTGATCTATATAGTTGTATATAAAATGCACTTTTTATCTTTCAAACAGCGTTTCCCAGTGTTTACTACCTTTCATCGAAATTCTAAATTGCTGCATTTGTAAATTTTAAAAGCCAGTATAAAGGAATATTAGTGGTAAAAAAAGCCCTTGTGGATTTAATGAACCTTTATTTTTTTTGGGTTAATTCTCCTTTAAGCGGGTGTGCCAGGGGGCGTGTCCTATGCCATACGTTTGCTAGTAGGTGTCCCTCATTCCCATCTCAAAATGTTGGGAGGTATGGCTTAGGTACCTGACATTGACTTGGTATCAGCCTCTTGTAATCCCTGTACAGCAGAGCTCAGACTGGGAGAGGAAGAAGCACCTGGACCCAGTCAGTTGTGTTGCAGTGCTCGTGCTGATGGAAGGAGCTAGCAAAATGACAGAGAGTTATACTTAGTAGTCTGCTGCTTCCCTCTTTCATTGTCTCCTCGCAAGCTGATGGAAGGTAGCATGGCTGTAAGTGTTAGTTAAATGCAGAATAGAAAAATCAGGTCTCCTGTCCCACCAGACAGGGCTCAGCTATGTGGCAGAGGTATGTAAATATCATACTTAGATGGAGGAAATTTTAACCATTTGGCAGGTAAAAAAGCTTGCATGTATGTATTTTGTCCGGTTTTTTTTATTATTTATTTATTTATTTTACTGTTTTCCTGGAGTTTCGTTTTAAACAAGGATCTGAAAGCATGTTTGCTTAAAATTTAATAAATGACACTAAGCTGCCTTGACCTAGGGGAGTGGCAACTGTGACTGACCGCAGCTGGCTTGGCTCCGGTTCTATTTGGCTCAAAGTGACTCCTTTTGGCTTCCGGAGGATTTTGAATTGGATAAAGGAACAATACAACAACCCCCCTATTTATGTGACGGAGAATGGAATTTCTGAACGCGGGACAAACCTAAATGACAAATGGCGGAATCACTACTTCAAGCACTACATCAATGAGGCTCTGAAAGGTACGAGTAAAATAAGCTTTGCAGCATTTTAAAAGAGAACTCCACTAAAAGAGAAATTGTTTAGTGGGAGCTCTATCAACGTGTTGGTTTGAAGTGAGGATTTATTAAAGTATGTGATGGACTATATAAACATAAGACCATTACAGCAACGCTGTATCTTGGCCTAGGCTGACAAGGCCCAGGCCTAGGGCAGCACTTTGCAGGGGGCCAGCACGAAAAGAGTCCCTGCCGGCTTGCGTTACACTGTTATGCCCTGATTTCCGATGGAAAAAGTACGATCGGATTGTGTTATCGGAAATTCCTATCGTGTGGGGGCTCCATCTGACTTTTTCCGTCGGAATTTCCGACACACAAAGTTTGAGGGCAGGAATCCGCAGGATATAAAATTTTCCAACAACAAAATCCGATCGTTTAAATTCCGATCGCGCTATGGTGCTGAGTAGGGATGAGCTTCGAGTTCGAGTCAAACCCACCTTCAACTCAAACATTGTGTGTTCGACCGTTCGCCGAATTGCGAACGTTATGGGCCGTTCGCGCCAAATTCGAGTGGTGCGTCACGGCCCATAATTCACTGCGGCATCACAGTACATTGCTGGCTGATGATTGGCCAGGCATGCACTATGACCCGCATGCTTGGCAAATCACAGCGCCGTCTGCACAGAGAGCCGTAATTGGCCAAAGCTAGGGTGGCTTTGGCCAATTATGGCTCAGGGGGTTTAGTACACGCCCCACACTATATAAGGCCGCCTGCGTGGCGGCCTTGTGTAGTCTGTTGCGCCGGCAGAGAGAATTAGACAGAGAGAGAGGCAGCGTCATTTGATTTAAGTTAGATAGAGTAGGCAGGCGAGTCAGTTAGCTGCACTTACAGTGTATTGTGTATATATATATGCATCCCAGGTGTTGTATATATATATATATATATATATATATATATATATATATATATATATATACACTGTATTCAGTTTAGCTAGATCCGTTCCTGTTATTCTCTTTCTAATATACTGACAGGCAGGCAGGTGTTTTTACAGTAGTTACAGTTAGTGTACTGTGTACCCTGCACAGTTGCACCTATAGCTACCTGAAGACAAGTGCTGTTGTTCTTCTTCTGATCCTATTAATACCATAGGCAGGCAGGTTGAGGTATTTGCAGTTAGTGTACTGTGTACCCTGCACAGTTGCACCTATAGCTTACCTGAAGACAAGTGCTGTTGTTCTTCTTCTGATCCTATTAATACCACAGGCAGCTTGAAGTATTTACAGTTAGCGTACTGTGTACCCCTGCACAGTTGCACCTATAGCTACCTGAAGACAAGTGCTGGTGTTCTTCTTCTGATCCTATTAATACCACAGGCAGGCAGCCTGAAATATTTACAGTTAGTGTACAGTGTACCCTGCACAGTTGCACCTATAGCTACCTGAAGACAAGTGCTGGTGTTCTTCTTCTGATCATATTAATACCACAGGCAGGCAGGTTGAAGTATTTACGTTGAAGTATTTACAGTTAGTGTACTGTGTACCCTGCACATTTGCACCTGTAGCTACCTGAAGACAAGTGATGTTGTACTTCTTCTGATCCTACTAATACCACAGGCAGGCAGGTTGAAGTATTTACAGTTAGTGTACTGTGTACCCCTGCACAGTTGCACCTATAGCTACCTGAAGACAAGTGCTGGTGTTCTTCTTCTGATCATATTAATACCACAGGCAGGCAGGTTGAAGTATTTACAGTTAGTGTACTGTGTACCCTGCACAGTTGCACCTGTAGCTACCTGAAGACAAGTGCTGTTGTACTTCTTCTGATCCTACTAATACCACAGGCAGGCAGCTTGAAGTATTTACAGTTAGTGTACTGTGTACCCTGCACAGTTGCACCTATAGCTACCTGAAGACAAGTGCTGTTGTTCTTTTTCTGATCCTATTAATACCACAGGCAGGCAGCTTGAAGTATTTACAGTTAGTGTACTGTGTACCCTGCACAGTTGCATCTATAGCTACCTGAAGACAAGTGCTGTTGTGCTTCTTCTGACACTTTTAATATCACAGGCAGGCAGCTTGAAGTATTTACAGTTAGTGTACTGTGTACCCTGCACAGTTGCACCTATAGCTACCTGAAGAAAAGTGCTGGTGTGCTTCTTCTGATCCTATTAATACCACAGGCAGGCATTCTGCTAGCTGCAGTATAAATATACATCCCAGTTTTGTGCAGCTGCATCTCACTGCAGGCCATTAGTATGTCTGGAAGGCCAACAAGGAGAGGCAGACAGTCACAAGCCAATAAAAGAGGGCAAGCGGGCTCTGTGTCTAGAGGCAACAGTGCTGATCATGGACACGGTGCATCCCCATCAGCACGTGGCCGTGGGACACGCTTGGTTTTTTTTTTTGGCAGCTGGCCGTGTTGAGCTGCAACATGCAGAAGACTTGGTAGAGTGGATGACCAAGCCGTCCTCATCCTCCTCATCCTCTCTCACCCAGGCTCAGGGTACTTTGTCTGGCAAAGCAGCTGCCAACGCGGCCTCTTCCCTCGGCTCAATGGCATCAGTCACTTCTTCCCTAGCCCCACCATGTCCTCCTGAGGAGTCCCCCGAACTGTTTGACCACAGTGTTGGGTACATGCTCCAGGAGGATGCCCAACGTTTTGAAGACTCCGATGATGGTACTCAGCTAGAGGAAGGCAGTAACATGAGCCCAGACAGAGGGGGTGCCCAAGAAGGACAGCAATCTGGCAGTCATGTTCCCCCAGCTGCAGCATACTGCCAGGTTTACTCCAGTGATGAGGAGGGAGGGGATGATGAGGTCACTGACTCCACGTGGGTGCCTGATAGGAGAGAGGAGGAGGAGGAGGCACATCACCAACGAGGCAGGATGCCCTCCAGGGGCCAGCTTAAGGGCAGCACACCAACTGCATCACACCGCAGAGCTCCGCATGTGCAGGGCACTGCTGTCTCTGCGCATTATTCCAAAAGTTCTTTGGTGTGGGCCTTTTTTGAGATGAGTGCATCAGATTCCACCGCTGCTATTTGCAACATATTTCTCAACTGTATCTCGCGTGGCCAAAACATCACCTGCTTGGGCACCACATGCTTGACCAGACATATGTTGACCTGCCATGCAGTTCGTTGGCAAGCGTACCTAAAGGACCAACACCAAAGAACAAAGAGGACCTCTCCTTGCTCCTCATCAGCTGGGATCTCCAACCCCACTATACCTTCAGTCCTCTCTGAGACCTGCACTGAGAGGAATGAAGGTGTAGAATTAGGTGTGTCACAGCCAAGTACTTGCGGGCAATCTGCTATCGGAACACCGACGTCAGATTGTACCAGGCAAATTTCCTTGCCCCAGCTGCTGCACCTCCGAAAGAAGTTCGTTCCCAGCCATCCACATGCCCAGCGGTTGAATGCTAGCTTGGCTAAATTGCTAGTACTTCAACTGCTGCCTTTTCAGTTGGTAGACTCTGCCCCCTTCTGTGAGTTTGTGGAATGTGCAGTTCCTCAGTGGCAGGTTCCCAAACGTCACTTTTTCTCACAGAAGGCGATTCCGGCTCTCTACCGGCATGTGGAAGGCAATGTCTTGGCCTCGCTGGACAGGGCGGTCAGCGGTAAGGTGCATATTACCGCTGACTCATGGTCCAGCAGGCATGGACAGGGACGTTACCTATCTTTCACGGCGCATTGGGTGACTCTGCTGGCAGCTGGGAAGGATGCAGGACAAGGTGCAGTAGTGTTGGAGGTTGTTCCGCCACCACGCCTCCAAAATGCTACTACTGGTGATTCTGACACACCTCTCTCCTCCACCCCCTCCTCTTCTTCCTCCATGGCCTCTTCCTGTGCTTTGTCCTCAGAACCAGCGGTGCTTCGTAAGCGTTCAAGGGGCTACGCAAGTACGCAGGCCAAAAGATGCCATGCGGTGCTTGAGTTGGTGTGCTTGGGGGACAGGAGCCACACTGGGGAAGAGATTCTGTCAGCTCTGAAGGGGCAGGCTCAGAGGTGGTTGACGCCACGCCAGCTTAAGGCAGGAATGGTGGTTTGCGACAATGGCACCAACCTCCTCTCCGCCCTCCGACAGGGACAACTGACCCATGTGCCCTGAACTCAACGTTGGCCATGCTGCAGCAGCTGCACACACAACAGAGGGCCCTCAATGTGTACCTGCGCGACTATGGCACCAGGACAGGGTCAGGGTAACTTTTTTTTTTTTTTACCTACGCCAGTGGGCCATGATCAGGGATGCATGCACTGTCCTGTCACCATTTGAGGAGACCACGAGGATGGTGAGCAATGACGGTGCATGCATCAGTGACACTGTCCCCCTTGTCCACCTGTTGCAGCACACACTGCGTGGAATAATGGACAGGGCACTAGAGGCAGGAAGAGGAGGACTTCCTTAGCTTTCAAGGCCCCCTTTATCCAGACAGTGTTTCTGCGTGCCCGCCGATCACACAGGAAGAGGAGGAGGAGGATTGTGTCAGCATGGAGGTGGAGCCTGGCACTCAGCATCAGCAGCAGTCTTTAAGGGATCATTTACAGTCCCAAGAAACCCATGGACTTGTAGATGGCTGGGAGGAGGTGGCTGCGGATCATGTCGTCCTTAGTGACCCAGACGACTCCGGACCGAATGCCTCAGCAAAACTACACTGCATGGCCTCCCTGATCCTGCAAAGCCTGCGGAAGGATCCTTGTATTCGTGGTATCGAGGAGAGGGATCAATACTGGCTGGCAACCCTCCTTGATCCACGTTACAAGGGTAAGGTTGCGGACCTTATCTTGCCGCCACAGAGGGAGCAGAGGATGAAACATCTTCAGGAGGCCTTGCAGAAAGGTCTGTGCAATGCGTTCCCAGAGACTGGGAGGTTACAAACTCCTGTTCCTGGGAAACGTGTTGCTGAGGTCAAAGAAGGTGCGGTGGAGAAGGTGGCCGTCTGACCGATGCGTTCAGACAATTTTTTAGTCTGCAGCCCCAAGGTATGACCGATTCCAGCAACCATCGCCAGCGTCTGTTTTACATGGTGCAGGAATACCTAGGGGCAAGATCTGACTTGGACACCTTTCCCACCAAAAATCCTCTGGGTTACTGGGTCTTGAGGATGGAGCTTGCACAGTATGCAATTGAGCTACTGGCCTGTCCTGTATGCAGCGTTCTTTTGGAACGCACATTCAGTGCTGCTGGAGGCTTTGTAACTGATCACAAGGTGCACCTGTCCACCGAGTCGGTCGATCGACTGACCTTCATAAAAATGAGTCAGTCTTGGATCACCACCAGCTACCAAGCACCTGATGCTGATGTAACCGAATAATTTTTTTTGAAATGTCAGATCCCTTCAAGACTTCCTATGCTGATGCTGAGTGACTATCCTGTTATGCTGAGTGACTATCCTCTTCCTCCTCAATGATCATGCTGATAGCTTGTAAGAATATTTTTGGTCCTGGGCACTTCCTCCAGTGGCTAAGGCCCAATTTTTCCACCCCTGTTTAACAGGGGCGTGTAATTACAATTTTTGATCCAATATTTTGCAAGGAGGATTTGTTGCTGCGCTCAACTAGAGTATTTGTGAGGGGTTGCAGTGTTGTGGCACCAGCACCAGTGCCTAAGGCCCATTTTTTCAGCCCCTGTTTCACAGGGGCGTGTAATTACAATTTTTGATGCAATACTTTGCAGCAGGGCTCGTTCCTGCGCTCCAACTAGAGTGAGGGGTTGCAGTGTTGTGGCACCAGCACCAGTGCCTAAGGCCCAATTTTTTAGCCCCTGTTTCACAGGGGCGTGTAATTACAATTTTTGATGCAATACTTTGCAGCAGGGCTCGTTCCTGCACTCCAACTAGAGTATCTGTGAGGGGTTGCAGTGTTGTGGCACCAGTGCCTAAGGCCCAAATTTTCAGCCCCTGTTTAACAGGGCATGTAATTACAATTTTTGATGCAATATTTTGCAGGAGGGCTCATTCCTGCGCTCCAACTAGAGTATCTGTGAGGGGTTGCAGTGTTGTGGCACCAGTGCCTAAGGCCCAATTTTTCTGCCCCTGTTCAACAGCCCCTGTGCAATTCTTGATATAATATTTCACAGCAGGGCCCGTTCGAGCGCCCACTAAGAGTAACTGTGAGGACTTACAGTGTTGTGGCAACACCACCACCACCACCAAAGGCCCAATTTTTCTGACTCGGTTCAACAGGGGCATGTAATTACAATTCTTGATCTAATATTTCACAGCAGGGCCCGTTTCTACGCCCACCAAGAGTAACTTTGAGGGCTTACAGTGTTGTGGCAACACCAACACCTAAGGCCCCAATTTCTTCATAGTATATAGGGCAGGCCCCTACTTTCAAACATCCAACTTATAAACGACTGCTACTTGCAAACAGAAGTAGACAATAGGAAGTGAGATGAAATCTACCCCTAGGACGGGAAATTCTCTCCTGTAAGAGTTAATATTGGAAAAACAGTCTTCTCTCCACTGATGCTTTATCACCAATCCTTGTTTCACTAAAAACCCTATATTGTCAAAAAACATTTGTCATTGGGACAGAAAGTGAGGTGAAATCTTCTGAAGAGGTGCACAGACAGCAAAACAAATGTCACAGGGGTGATAACCCTTCCCTATGTTTTCCAAAAAGCTTAAAATAGATTTTTTGGCTGGAGCTAAACACGTTATGGGGCGTACACACGGTTGGACTTTTCGTCTGCAAAAGTCCAACGGACGCCGACGGACTAAAGCTGGCTGGTAATCCGATCGTGTGTGGGCTTCTCCGGACTTTCAGCGGACTTTTTCAGCCTCAAATCCGACGGACTTTAGATTTGAAATGCTTCAAATCTTTACGTCGTAACTACGACGGACCCCGAAATCCGCTCGTCTGTGTGCTAGTCCGATGGACAAAAACCCATGCTAGGGCAGCTATTGGCTACTGGCTATCAACTTCCTTATTTTAGTCCGGTGTACGTCATCACGTACGAATCCGTCGGACTTTTGTGTGGTCGTGTGTAGGCAAGTCCGTTCATTAGAAAGTCTGCCGCAAGTCCGCCGCAAGTCCGCCGAAAGTCCGCCGGAAGTCTGTCGGACAGGCTGTCGGACTTTTGTAGACGAAAAGTCCGACTGTGTGTACACCCCATTAAAAATGTACCAGTTCAAAATTACAAACAGATTCTACTTAACCACTTGCCGACCGCCGCACACAGATGTACGTCGACAGGGCGGCACGGGCAGGCAAAAGGGCTTACCTGTAAGTCCCTGCCTGCCCGCGGGTGGGGGGTCCGATCGGACCCCCCCCCGGTGCCTGTGGCGGTCGGCAAATCTTCCCCGGCGATTGGTGGTGAGGGGGAGGCCATCCATTCGTGGCCCCCCCTCGCGATCGCTCCCAGCCAATGGGATCATTTCCCTGCCTCTGTATTGTACACAGAGGCAGAGGAAATGATGTCATCTCTCCTCGGCTCGGTATTTTCCGTTCCGGGCCGAGGAGAGAAGACTGGAATGTAAGTGCACAAACACAACACAACACAGTAGAACATGCCAGGCATACAAAACACCCCGATCCCCCCCCGATCACCCCCCGATCGCCCCCCCAATCACCCCCCCCCCTGTCACAAACTGACACCAAGCAGGTTTTTTTTTTTTTTTTTCCTGATTACTGCATAGTGTCAGTTTGTGACAGTTACAGTGTTGGGACAGTGAGTATTACCCCCCTTTAGGTCTAGGGTACCCCACTAACCCCCCCATATAAAGTTTTAACCCCTTGATCACCCCCTGTCACCAGTGTCACTAAGCGATCATTTTTCTGATCGCTGTATTAGTGTCGCTGGTGACGCTAGTTAGGGACGTAAATATTTAGGTTCGCCGTCAGTGTTTTATAGCGTCAGGGACCCCCATATACTACCTAATAAATGTTTTAACCCCTTGATTGCCCCCTAGTTAACCCTTTCACCACTGATCACTGTATAACCGTTACGGGTGACGCTGGTTAGTTCGTTTATTTTTTATAGTGTCAGGGCACCCGCCGTTTATTACCGAATAAAGGTTTAGCCCCCTGATCGCCCGGCGGTGATATGCGTCGCCCCAGGCAGTGTCAGATTAGCGCCAGTACCGCTAACACCCACGCATGCATCATACGCCTCCCTTAGTGGTATAGTATCTGTACAGATTAATATCTGATCCAATCAGATCTATACTAGCGTCCCCAGCAGTTTAGGGTTCCCAAAAACGCAGTGTTAGCGGGATCAGCCCAGATACCTGCTAGCACCTGCGTTTTTCCCCTCCGCCCGGCCCAGCCCACCCAAGTGCAGTATCGATCGATCACTGTCACTTACAAAACACTAAACGCATAACTGAAGCGTTCAGAGTCAGGCCTGATCCCTGCGATCGCTAACAGTTTTCTTGGTAGCGTTTTGGTGAACTGGCAAGCACCAGCCCCAGGCAGCGTCAGGTTAGCGCCAGTACCGCTAACACCCACGCACGCACCGTACACCTCCCTTAGTGGTATAGTATCTGATCGGATCAATATCTGATCCGATCAGATCTATACTAGCGTCCCCAGCAGTTTAGGGTTCCCAAAAACGCAGTGTTAGCGGGATCAGCCCAGATACCTGCTAGCACCTGCGTTTTGCCCCTCCGCCCGGCCCAGCCCACCCAAGTGCAGTATCGATCCATCACTGTCACTTACAAAACACTAAACTAAAGAGTCAGGCCTGATCCTGCGATCGCTAACAGTTTTTTTGGTAGCGTTTTGGTGAACTGGCAAGCACCAGCGGCCTAGTACACCCCGGTCGTAGTCAAACCAGCACTGCAGTAACACTTGGTGACGTGGCGAGTCCCATAAGTGCAGTTCAAGCTGGTGAGGTGGCAAGCACAAGTAGTGTCCCGCTGCCACCAAAAAGACAAACACAGGCCCGTCGTGCCCATAGTGCCCTTCCTGCTGCATTCGCCAATCCTAATTGGGAACCCACCGCTTCTGCAGCGCCCGTACTTCCCCCATTCACATCCCCAACCAAATGCAGTCGGCTGCATGAGAGGCATTTTCTTTATGTCCTCCCGAGTACCCCTACCCAATGAACCCCCCCAAAAAAGATGTTGTGTCTGCAGCAAGCGCGGATATAGGCGTGACACCCGCTATTATTGTCCCTCCTGTCCTGACAATCCTGGTCTTTGCATTGGTGAATGTTTTGAACGCTACCATTCACTAGTTGAGTATTAGCGTAGGGTACAGCATTCCACAGACTAGGCACACTTTCACAGGGTCTCCCAAGATGCCATCGCATTTTGAGAGACCCGAACCTGGAACCGGTTACAGTTATAAAAGTTACAGTTACAAAAAAAAGTGTAAAAAAAAAAAACACATACAAAAATATAAAATAAAAAAAAATAGTTGTCGTTTTATTGTTCTCTCTCTCTCTATTCTCTCTATTGTTCTGCTCTGTTTTACTGTATTCTATTCAATGTTTTATTGTTATTATGTTTTATCATGTTTGCTTTTCAGGTATGCAATTTTTTATACTTTACCGTTTACTGTGCTTTATTGTTAACCATTTTTTTGTCTTCAGGTACGCCATTCACGACTTTGAGTGGTTATACCAGAATGATGCCTGCAGGTTTAGGTATCATCTTGGTATCATTCTTTTCAGCCAGCGGTCGGCTTTCATGTAAAAGCAATCCTAGCGGCTAATTAGCCTCTAGACTGCTTTTACAAGCCGTGGGAGGGAATGCCCCCCCCCAACGTCTTCCGTGTTTTTCTATGGCTCTCCTGTCTCAACAGGGAACCTGAAAATGCAGCCGGTGATTCAGCCAGCTGACCATAGAGCTGATCAGAGACCAGAGTGGCTCCAAACATCTCTATGGCCTAAGAAACCGGAAGCTACGAGCATTTTATGACTTAGATTTCGCCGGATGTAAACAGCGCCATTGGGAAATTGGGAAAGCATTTTATCACACCGATCTTGGTGTGGTCAGATGCTTTGAGGGCAGAGGAGAAATCTAGGGTCTAATAGACCCCAATTTTTTCAAAAAAGAGTACCTGTCACTACCTATTGCTATGATAGGGGATATTTACATTCCCTGAGATAACAATAAAAATGATTAAAAAAAAAAAATGAAAGGAACAGTTTAAAAATAAGATAAAAAAAAATAAGAATAATAAAGAAAAAAAAAAAAAAAAAAAAAAAAAGCACCCCTGTCCCCCCTGCTCTCGCGCTAAGGCGAACGCAAGCGTCGGTCTGGCGTCAAATGTAAACAGCAATTGCACCATGCATGTGAGGTATCACCGCGAACGTCAGATCGAGGGCAGTAATTTTAGCAGTAGACCTCCTCTGTAAATCTAAAGTGGTAACCTGTAAAGGCTTTTAAAGGCTTTTAAAAATGTATTTAGTTTGTCGCCACTGCACGTTTGTGCGCAATTTTAAAGCATGTCATGTTTGGTATCCATGTACTCGGCCTAAGATCATCTTTTTTATTTCATCAAACATTTGGGCAATATAGTGTGTTTTAGTGCATTAAAATTTAAAAAAGTGTGTTTTTTCCCCAAAAAATGCGTTTGAAAAATCGCTGCGCAAATACTGTGTGAAAAAAAAAATGAAACACCCACCATTTTAATCTGTAGGGCATTTGCTTTAAAAGAATATATAATGTTTGGGGGTTCAAAGTAATTTTCTTGCAAAAAAAAATTATTTTTTTATGTAATCAAAAAGTGTCAGAAAGGGCTTTGTCTTCAAGTGGTTAGAAGAGTGGGTGATGTGTGACATAAGCTTCTAAATGTTGTGCATAAAATGCCAGGACAGTTCAAACCCCCTCCAAATGACCCCATTTTGGAAAGTAGACACCCCAAGCTATTTGCTGAGAGGCATGTCGAGTCCATGGAATATTTTATATTGTGACACAAGTTGCGGGAAAGAGACAATTTTTTATTTTTTTTATTTTTTTTTGCGCAAAGTTGTCCCTAAATGATATATTGCTCAAACATGCCATGGGAATATGTGAAATTACACCCCAAAATACATTCTGTTGCTTCTCCTGAGTACGGGGATACCACATGTGTGAGACTTTTTGGGAGCCTAGCCGGGTACGGGACCCCGAAAACCAAGCACCGCCTTCAGGCTTTCTAAGGCCGTAAATTTTTGATTTCACTCTTCACTGCCTATCACAGTTTCGGAGGCCATGGAATGCCCAGGTGGCAAACCCCCCCCCCCCCCCAAATGACCCCATTTTGGAAAGTAAACACCCCAAGCTATTTGCTGAGAGGTACGGTGAGTATTTTGCAGACCTCACTTTTTGTCACAAAGTTTTGAAAATGGAAAAAAGAAAAAAAAATTTTTTTTTTCTCGTCTTTCTTTATTTTCAAAAACAAATGAGAGCTGCAAAATACTCACCATGCCTCTCAGCAAATAGCTTGGGGTGTCTACTTTCCAAAATGGGGTCATTTGGGGGAGTTTTATGCCACCTGGGCATTTTATGGCCTTCAAAACTGTGATAGGTAGTGAGGAGTAAAATCAAAAATGTACGCCCTTAGAAATCCTGAAGGCAGTGATTGGTTTTCGCAGCCCCGTACGCGGCTAGGCTCCCAAAAAGTCCCACACATGTGGTATCCCCATACTCAGGAGAAGCAGCTAAATGTATTTTGGGGTGCAATTCCACATATGCCCATGGCCTGTGTGAGCAATATATAATTTAGTGACAACTTTTTGTAATTTTTTTTTTTTTTTTTAGTCATTATTCAATCACTTGGGACAAAAAAAATGAATATTCAATGGGCTCAACATGCCTCTCAGCAATTTCCTTGGGGTGTCTACTTTCCAAAATGGGGTCATTTGTGGGGGTTTTGTACTGCCCTGCCATTTTAGCACCTCAAGAAACGACATAGGCAGTCATAAATTAAAGGCTGTGTAAATTCCAGAAAATGTACCCTAGTTTGTAGGCGCTATAACTTTTGCGCAAACCAATAAATATACACTTATTGACATTTTTTTTACCAAAGACATGTGGCCGAATACATTTTGGCCTAAATGTATGACTAAAATTGAGTTTATTGGATTTTTTTTAGAACAAAAAGTAGAAAATATCATTTTTTTTCAAAATTTTCGGTCTTTTTCCGTGTATAGCGCAAAAAATAAAAACGGCAGAGGTGATCAAATACCATCAAAAGAAAGCTCTATTTGTGGGAAGAAAAGGACGCAAATTTCGTTTGGGTACAGCATTGCATGACCGCGCAATTAGCAGTTAAAGCGACGCAGTGCCAAATTGTAAAAAGTGCTCTGGTCAGGAAGGGGGTAAATCCTTCCGGGGCTGAAGTGGTTAACAACAAACCTACAGTCCCTGTCTTGTTTGCACTGCCTGTATACTTCTGTTCAGAGTATATAGAGCCTGGGGGCCCCACGCCTTTCTTTTTTTTAATTTGGGTGTGGGGTTCCCCTTAATATCCATACAAGACCCAAAGGGCCTGGTAATGGACTGGAGGGGGGTACCCATGCCATTTGTCTCACTGATTTTCATCCATATTGCCGGGACCCGACATTACATTAAAGCCGCAAGCAGTTTTAAATGACTTTTATTCCTTTAAAAATGTCATTTTGTGCAGGGACTGTTCTAAGCACGGGAAACATGCGCCACTTTACAGGCATAATATAGACACCCCCCAGGTACGATATTTAAAGGAATATTTCACTTTTTTTTCACTTTAAGCATCATTAAAATCACTGCTCCCTTAAAACTTTTTTTTGCATTGATACATGTCCCCTGGGGCAAGACCCGGGTCCCCAAACCCTTTTTAGGACAACACCATGCAAATTAGCCTTTAAAATTAACGTTCGAGTCCCATAGACTTCAATGGGGTTCTAAATTTTTGGTCCGTTCGCAGGTTCTGGTGCGAACCGAACTGGGGGGTGTTCGGCTCATCCCTAGTGCTGAGAGCCAAATGCTGGTCCAGACACAACTTCAGAAAGGAGAGGAGTCATGCCATAGGGAAACTCCTGGGGTGAAAGCCCATAGATTCACACCAAGTGAGGTAAGTCGGGAGTAGTCCCTGATGTCTGGACAGTCAAGGATACATAATCGAACAGATCCCTCAATCTGCAACAGGGCTAACACTGGAACCAACACATTTTTGAACATCCAATGTACCAAAGACAGATTGAATGGCAGGGTCACAAATTGGTAGTGCAGAGGCTCTGCAGCAAGAAAACTTTGGTGTGCTGGAAAGATGGGTACATGCAAGGAAGCATCCTTTATGCTTATAGGAGCCAGAAAGTTATCCACGTGAAGGGAGGAATGACAGATCTTGTCTATTCAATTATAAATATATGAACCCGAATGAAGACATTCAAGGCTTTGAGGACCAGGATGAGGGAAATGACCCCCTTAAGTTTTGAAACAGTGAACGGGTTGGAGTAATACCCCTGGAAATGCTCTGCAGCCAGGACCAGAGCTATGACACCTTGGTTCAAAATGCCAGAGAAAGCCTGATGGAGATCTTCCAGTCTGTGAGAAAACACAGAGAGGATCGAAGGGAAGAAGCAAGGAGGGTGCATGGAATGAAACCTGAGTTTGTAGCCTTGGGACATCATCTGTAGCGCTCAGGCATCTGGGACACAAGATGCCCAAACATCAACAGACTGGAAAGTGGGAGCACACCTCCATGACGAGGAAGGCTTGTTTGAAGGTTTGGAAAATATATAGTGCTAGATTTTGTAGGTGGACTGTGAGCCAAGCTTAGGGAGCAATCGATGCTGAGGTAGAGGGAGTGCAGAATTTAAAGGGATACTTCCTGATAGTATCCTCTAATGGAATAATAGTCATCCTATTAAGGTGAGATATAGCCGGATTCTCACAGAGCATGAACCGCTTTTACACAAAACCTGTGCCAAATGGATACAAAGCCAGCAAGCGCTTTCAGTCTTCCTAAAATAGTTGTAAAAGCCAGCACAAAGGGAAAGACTTTGCTGCCATAGAGGCCTATATGACCCAAGGCTGGAAACATCACTAGCAGAAGCAACAGGCTAAAACTTTTAGGGTGGTCCGCACAAGTCCCTTTTAACTTGGGGATTAAAAGCAATGGACTGCGACTCCTAAGGGTAAGCTCATTTGATAGTGACATAGAATCAGGCAGAGTAAAATCAGATACAGTTTCTGCCGTAAAGATTGCAGGAGTGCATTTTTGGCCTTTGGATCAAAGTCTACAAATAATTTAGATCATAAAGTCCTGCATGACTGTGGAAAAAAATCTCAGCCAAGAGGGCAGAGGAGGCAGAAACACCAAAGATAGCCAAAGAGGTATAGACTTGAACAGCCAGGGAAACATGACATCAAGCTGCAGTCCCATCGGTGGGCTCACTGTAAGTAGTCCCTGACTTGTTAGTAAAGAGTGAGACAGCAGGATTGTCTCCTCCCTTGTCCCCTCTGTATCTAGTATCAGACATATTGCAGTTGCAAAGCAGTTAGGCAATAAACAGGCTCAGGAAAAAAGCAAGGCCTCAAGTACTCATGACTTCTGGATAACAGGTAGTAGGTGAAGGTCACTGACCAGAGGGTCGGTTGGCTGAAAGTGACCAAAGTCACTGTAGATAAGCAATAGGAACGGATCACGCATTGAAGTTCTATGTGGCTCTTTGCAAAAGGAACAGCAGCATGGAATGCTTCCTTAATGCTGTACTGTGTGAAAGAGAGTGCGGCACACACACCCTTGACATCCACCCAGCAGATACATCAGCGATCAGTCCCTTTTGCCTAGACACATTCCACAGCAAAGCCAGCTGAAAACAAAAAAAATGGCAAAAGGCAACCAATGAAATGCAGGGGCTCTCAATGCCCTGCCCAACCAGCCTGCTCAATAGATGAGTCTTTAGAGACAGGGAAAATACAGAGGCAATGGCAGCGGCTCTGGGCCTGGCAGGAAATCTGCTGCTAACTTAACTAGCACTAAGTCTGGAAAGCATCCCATGTGGAACCAAGTGCCGGAAGTTCACTTCTAGGGTAACATTGTAACTTTCAGTCCAGTGAGGTCTGGATACAGTACAATGCAAAAGTGAGTTTGAGGATGACTGAAGGGAAAACCTCCAGCAGCCCTGGAGAGAAGAGTTGATTTCAGTTAACACTGGAGAAGAGAAAAACCAGATTAGTCTTTAAAACAGCAGAGCTGAAAAAAAGCTGTCCATCCTCCTAGCAATAAACGTTGGTTATATTCTGGGCTGACCCACAGTTTATTTTCTTTGTCAGTGTCTAGTCCACTGGTAGGTGACAATATAACCCAAAGGTTCAATAATTCCTGTGTCCCTCAAAGGACAAGAAATATTTATTCAGTTGAAACTCTCATGTACAGCCTAATGTTTACCATATTTTTCTTCTACTACATTGCACCCTAGCCAGGGACTCAGGACTGTAAATGGAGATCATGTTGCACCAGGTGCATGTAAGCAGTGACAACTTTCATATAGGCTCCACCCCTTTAGTGACTAATAATGCAAAAAAACTATCATTATGGAAACCATAATGTATTATGGGACATAGCATCCCGTGTGTTATACACACTATCAGAAATTCCGTCAGAAAAAACTTGGATGGTTTTTCCGACGGAATTCCGCTCAAGCTTGCCTAGCATACACACGGTCACACAAAAGTTCTCTGAACTTTCGACCGTCAAGAACGCGTTGACGAACACTATGACGAGCCGAGAAAATGAAGTTCAATGCTTCCGAGCATGCATCGATTTGTTTCCGAGCATGCGTGATTTTTTGCGCGTCCGAATTGCATACAGACAAACGCATTTTCGGATAGGAACTTTTTCCGACCGAAAAATGGAGAACCTGCTCTCAATCTTTTGCTGGCTGGAATTCTGCCAGCCAAAGTCCGATGGAGCATACACATGGTCGGAATTTCTGACCAAAAGCTCACATTCGACTTTTGCTGGCAGAATTTCTGATTGTGTGTATGGGGCATTACAGTAGAGTTCATTAACTGAGCAGATATTGGACACAAGCCTATTTTAAGTGCCTGTGGACTTTATTTTATCTTTGTTAATATCATCTTTATTTACATATTTTATGAACAGAACAATAAGCTTAAATATCACTATTTAATATCAATATTGCACTGAAGTATGACATAGAAGATACACATATATTTTCACTATTTGTTACCAAAAATGAATATACAGTACATTGATTGCAGTTAAAAAAATAAAAATAAAAAAGGAAAAAGAGAGAAAAAGAAAACAAATACCAGAAAATAAAACTATAACATTCCTGAGTTCAATGTTCCCTAGGACCAAGTAACAGTGCAAGGTGACTAAGATTAAAGTCAATCGGCTCACCCAGGTCATATTAGGCCTCTTTTGCATGAAGGTTCTGATCAGGTCTGCCTGTCAGTTTTCCAGGCAGACCAGATTGGGCCCCTCATTCACCCCTATGAGCTGGTGGGTGTAAACAGACCTGTGTCCGTTTAAATCCTACCTCCAATCTGTTCCGCTAAAAAAAAGGGAAAAGGATGTATCCCCCTTTGTGTAGCTGAATCAGATCAGAGGGCAGTCTGGTGTAAAAAGATAGTCTGTTTACACCCGACCGCCCCTAGAGCAGAGTGGGCTTGGTCCGTGTCTGCTTTGCAGAAACTGAGCAGACATGGACATTTCATCCGCCTGCTCTGATCAGCAGAGGAATCAGCGGACAGATCTCCTGCTGATTTAAACTGAGTCCACGCTGTGTGAAGTGGGCCTTACAGTGAGTGCTACGCAGAGCATAATGCGGGTGCTGGTGGGCGTAGAGCGTATCCTGAATTAACTAACATCTGGTATATCCCAGCCACTCTTCAGAAGAAAATTATACAACAATAAACCAATACAGAACAAGTTAAAAAATCCAAGAGAACATGGTTGGATGTATACCCAGCCAGCAGCAATACTCGCTCCCTATATCTATGAAAGGTAGTTGGGGTTGAAATTAAGAAGTGACCTAAAGTCACTGGGTTTGATTTACTAAAACTAAAGAGTGCCAATCAGCTTTTAACTTCATCTTGTTCAATTAAGCTTTGAGGAAAAACAACCTGGAAGCTGATTGTTTTCTATGAGGAGCCGCATCAGAGTTTGCACTCTCCAGTTTTGGTAAATCAACCCCACTGAGTCACCTACATGGGTCGCATATCTGAGATTTCTGCCAAAGAGAGCAGGGTGGCATCTAGGCTTGATTATACAGAATCTGACCCAGAGGTGTAGTGCCACCAAGTGGCCCATATCTTATTAAATCGTTCACATGTATACTTTACGTCAACACTGAGGACAAGGGGGCACTCTTTACGTCTAGAGGAAAAAAGATTTCATCTCCAAATACGGAAAGGTTTCTTCACAGTAAGAGCTGTGAAAATGTGGAATAGACTCCCTCCAGAGGTGGTTCTGGCCAGTTCAGTAGATTGCTTTAAGAAAGGCCTGGATTATTTCCTAAATGTACATAATATAACTGGGTACTAACATTTATAGGTAAAGTTAATCCAGGGAAAATCTGATTGCCTCTCTGGGACCAGGAAGGAATTTTTTTCTCCTGCTGTAGCAAATTGGATCATGCTTTTCTGTTTTTTTTTTCACCTTCCTCTGAATCAACTTTGGGTATAGGTTTGGGTATATGGGATTGTATGATATTTTTTATTTTATTTTTTATTTTTTTTATATGGTTGAGCTAGATGGACTTGTGTCTTTTTTTAACCTAACTAAGTAACTATCCTGTTTCCCTGAAAATAAGACCTAGCATGATAGTGATGGCTACAATATAAGCCCTAACCCCCAAATAAGCCCTAGTTAAAGTCCTTGTAGGTCTTAATTGCAGGGTAGGGCTTATTTTCGGGGAAACAGGGTAGGGCTTATTTGGGGGGTAGGGCTTATATTGCAGCCATCACCGACAATCACGCTAGGTCTTATTTTCGGGGGAAACAGGGTATGTAACTATGTAACATGGGATTTCCCTTGTTTAAGCTGGCAAATTTCAGGTCAAACAAGAAAAAAATGTAATCCTGAACTGTAATTTATGTGCTTTGGTGCTTCCCCCTCTAACTATACCACCCTAGACACAGGTTTTATGGTAAATATAGCTGTGTATGTAACTTCGAGTAACCTGGCTGTACCTCATAGAGTCAACCATTATTTCAAAGGGTACTTTTTTTTTTTACACCTTAGTACAAATCGCTTGTTAGCAATTTGGGGCGTATCTTTTAAGAAATGCACGTATGGTCTTTTTCCAAGTCTGCAATAGCAGGTATAGAAAGGGGTAAAGTTTGTAAACACCATAGAAAATGTGTTATCTGTTAAATATGACCTTTTTGGGTTTTTTCCACAGCGGTTAAGCATGATGGGGTGGACATCCGTGGTTATACTGCATGGTGCCTTATGGATAATTTTGAGTGGGCAACAGGTTACTCAGAAAGGTTTGGTTTGTATTACACCAATTACAGTGACCCAAATCTGACGCGCATCCCAAAGGAGTCAACCAAGTATTACAGAAAGCTCATCCAGTGTAATGGATTCCCAGACCCAGACAGCAATCATCCATGTCTAGGGCTGGATCAGGAACCTACAGGTGAACCTACAGGTGAGCCATAGAAAATATACCTCACCTTCAAGCTTTCTTTCACTGCCAGCAAACCCTGGTGTCCTGATTAGTTACTGGACTGCAAGTGTTCCAGTTATATGCTCTATGCCTCTTGAGTATGATGAAAATGTTCTATTACAGCATTATAAAACCATAAAGCATTGCACAAGCAGAAGAAAAACATTCCTGTTGATATCACGATAATGTTGTATCAACCATAACTCCAAATCTAGCAAAAGAGTCACCTACAACAACTTTATTGCATATTAAATAATCCCCTGTAAACAAGATAATGGAAAATTGCCTCTCCCATTTTCAATGTCATCGAATGCTGCTCCACTGGAGAAAAAAAAATCTCATGAAGTATCAGAAACCAACACAAGGAGTGTTGATCTTTGGGTCCTTCTCAATGCTCAGTGGTTCATTCTCCTGACCACTAAATCACTATTAAATCCTGTAGTGACATAGAGGCTGGTAGGGTAAACCATGAAGTGGGGGAATGTTGTGGGGAGACGGGGAGAGTGTCATATGTTTCCTCACACTAGGAAACACTGGGTATTTAGTATGTGACAGCGAGATGTAATGGCATGGAGCACAGGAAATGCAAGTACGGGCACAAAGGTTAAAGTATAGGTTCATTTAAAGGAGAAGTCCAGCCTGAGCTTTTTAAGCTGGACTTCTCCTCTGGGTCACAGGAGTGCAATTCGTTTTGCACTCCTGTAACCAGTTTTCAGTGGAGAGTGGTCTGAAGTCCACTCTGCACTGACGTCACTGCTATCAGTCGAGTCAGCGCGTTGTCTCAACTTCTGAAGTCTGGATCCACCAGCTGCCTTGACTGATGGCAGTCTCAGCAAGCCGCTAAGATGCCCAATCCCTGCCCCTCCACAGCTCATCGCTCCAATGAGCGTGGAGGATCAGAGCAGGAGAGATGCTGACTGACAGGCAGCATCTCTCCGCTCGTGGAGGGGAGAGAACCGAGCCATCGGCAGTCTTTGGTGGCTTGGTTCTCAGTGCAAAGACGGCGGGGAGACAGCTGCAGCATCAGTATGATGCTCCATCCACATAGTTAAATATGATTACCGTATATATAAAAAAAAAAAACATACTTCTTTTTTAAAGTGATACTAAACACACACTGTTTAATTGACATTGTCCCTTCTATTTGTCTATGTAAATGATGGCACTGTATTTTTTTTAATTAAAAAAAAAAACATTTAGGGTAAGGGACTGATGTGAATGTACAATATATATACTGTATGTGTAAAGCACTGTGTAAATTGACAGCGCTATAGAATAGAACCTGTAATAAATTTAAAAAAAAAAAAAATCCTATGTGATTTAAAGCTGTCACATGACCTATCTCTTTCCCAGCCTGTCTGCAGGGAAACATAAGCAGGAGGAGCTTCTAGTCCTCTGCTATTGGAAAAAAAATGCCTTTGGAATACAGAGTAAAAATAAATAAATAATATCAATAAACTGTTTTAAAATCGGCATACAAATATATATTTGAAAAAATATCTTTATTTTTTTTTTTTGCGATAACATGGTGTGGGCAGAATTCTGCCAGTCACATGCTGTGTCACTCTCCTCCAGCCTGTATCTTAGAATAAGAAGTAGGTGAGACCCCCCTTAATCTACATGTAATACCCCACCTCCATTGTGTTTTAGCTGGTTAGTGGGCATTGAGGAGGAGGGAGGGAGTGGGCTGTCATTTACCACTGTGTATACACCCACATGTGTGACTCTATAGTCACATGGGCTGATAAGATATGATAGGAAGGAAATGTTCAGCATAGAAACGCACTGAAAACTGAGCATGTGCAGAGTTTCCACCACAGCTGCAAAATCCCTAGCTGAATTGGGGACATGGACAGAAGGTGGAGATAGAGAACAGCAGGATCAACCAGGTTTTTTGCAGAATACAGAAAACCAATAAACCAATCTAAGTGACTGAGTATGAACAGCATGTAATACACCATTGATATTTTTTTTTTGGGGGGGGGGGGGGGGTAATGTATTGATAGCTTTTTCTTAAAATCGTTTTTTTTAATTCCATTTGTTGCTTTCCTCCCACAGCCACAACACCTAGGCCAGATCTGACCACTGAGACCCCTGACACTCCAAAATCCACCAGCGTCAGTTTCCTGGGACTGGACATCTCTACAGAGGATGCCATGGTTGCTCTGTACGTGGAGTTTGCCCTAGTACTCACCTCCGTTATCGGCATTATTGTGTTTATAGTGATGTACAGCAAGCTGAAGAAGAAGTTAAAGTTAGCTGAATTATTTTAAGATGCAGATACTGGCAATGCATTGAATTGAATGGTTGCTTAATTGTTTCTGTACATTGTAAGAACTGCCTGAATGGAACCAATTATGTAATAAATTAAGAGAGTTCATTTTTGTACTAAAATTCTTCATAAGGAGAGTCTATACTGGTAAGAGAATTTCACTGAAAGCCTTGGTTATGTTAAACACACACTGCACTAATACGTTTTGGATAACATTATTAAAATAAAGGCATTTTTCAAAAAGCATGGCATGCCTAAGCATAGGGGGCACATGACTACTAAAGACATCAAAGCAAGTCATCTGCTAGAAAAATGCACCCTCTTCACAGGCAGAGCACCCAGCTGTGAACTGGTCCTACTGTATGCAGATTAAAAAATCCCAGACCAGTATCTCAATCTTCCAGTTAATATATTTCTCAAAAGACAAAAATGGTCATCATTGCGCAAAATACCTACTTTAAAAGTTTAAAAGATCACATAAAAGATTTGCACTCACATATATGTGTGCCTTAGACCGGCACTGAGTCTCCCCAGCTTTACAGCATTAGCCAGTGATAGCTGTATGTTACTTTTAGCTGACATGTGGTTCAAGCTTCATTTTTAGAGGGCTTTCTGATGACGCATTATTTATGCGAAACGCGTTGAGGCTGGTTGTGCGACGCTGATGTAATTTCCTGCCGAACGTGCCGCATTGAAAACGAGACTTGAATCGCATGCTGGCTCCTAGTAACATACAGCCATCACTGGCTAATACTGGAAAGCTGGAGACTCAGTGCCGGTTTAACACACTTGTTTGATTTAAAGGGCCAGCGCAGCTACACAATCGTTTTTTTTACACAGAACAAAAGGATAGCCACAGAACTAGTCCAAAATTGGCATACACAGCTAGATAGTGCCCCTGGTAGACGTCATTTTTGACGAAACGGCGTAGGGAGGAGCGACGTGCTGACGTCACCACGATCCTCGCTGATCCCGGAAGCTACGGGCAGCAGTGTGCAGCCGACCGGCAATTGTTTTTATGCGAATTCTTTATCTTCAACATTGTGAGTGAGTTTCTTTTATATTTACTTTTAATAAAGTGTTTAAACTTGTTACGCTATGGGAGCTTTTTTTACTTGTGTTTACATGGGAAACGAGTGTCCACTTGCCATGTAGAAGATTCCTGTTACAGAGGTCTATGATTGTTTTGTTTACGGTCTATACATGAGGCTGGGGTTGACAGCCATACGCCTGCTTGATCTCCTGACAAGAGATCTAAGGAGTCGGTAAGGGGCCATTTTCTACATAGGTGGAGGAGCTTTTCTGTCACCACTGATTCCCGGGTGATTTAGACGTATGTCACATACCATTCGGACGCTTACCACTCTCTCCCTGGCAAAGACTTTGCACTTTTTTGAACTGTACACTCCATGTACTCTGCATCTTGGACTTTATGTTGTTCATTGTCATCATCACTAAGCTTGTTTGAAATACGTGGGTTGTGCTATCATTGTTTTTTATATGAATCCCACATACATGAAGTTTATAATATAGTTTATTCAACAGGGTGTTCACATCATCTCACTGGTTTTATGTCACATATTGCAGCGCAGCCTTTTTTAGTTTTGATTTGTATAGCAAGTAGATGTGTCTCACATTTATGGTTGCAGCTTTTTTTCATATACATTGTTCTTTTTGGGGATAGCGCAGTAATTTTTTCCAGCTTGTAGCTAGATAGTTGTGCCTCTAGGGGAAAAAAGAATCCTATATGTGAGCTTCACATAAGGTTGCGGTCACATAATAGCTGTTCTGACATAAGTGATCACAGCTTGCTTATAAGATCATTATAGCCTGTTTAGAACATTGCAGTTACATGGAAGCAGCTCCAACTGCATCAATCCCCTAGGGGCCAGCACCTGTGCGTGCGCCCGTATATCCTCCCCAGGAGCTATCATCGCCATAGTTCACCAGAGCTTCACAGGTTGCCAATGGAGTCCTCTTCCACTCCTCCATAACGACATCACGGAGCTGGTGGATGTTAGAGATCTTGCGCTCCTCCACCTTCCATTTGAGGATGCCCCACAGATGCTCAGGAGAGTTTAAGTCTGGAGATATGCTTTGCCAGTCCATTACCTTTACCCTCAGCTTCTTTAGTAAGGCAGTGGTCATCTTGGAGGTGTGTTTGAGGTCATTATCATGTTGGAATAGTGCCCTGCGGCCCAGTCCCCGAAGGGAGGGGATCATGCTCTGCTTCAGTGTGTCACAGTACATGTTTGCATTCATGGTTCCCTCAATGAACTGTAGCTCCCCAGTACCGGCAGCACTTGTGCAGCCCAAGACCATGACGCTCCCACCACCATGCTTGACTGTAGGCAAGACACACTTGTGTTTGTACTCCTCACCTGGTTGCCGCCACACACGTTTGACACCATCTGAACCAAATAAGTTGTCTCATCCGACTAAGGGACATAGTTCCAGTAATCCATGTCCTTAGTCTGTTTGTCTTCAGCAAACTGCAGGCTTTCTTGTGCATCATCTTTAGAAGAGGCTTCCTTCTGGGATGACAGCCAGGCAGACCAATTTGATGCAGTGTGCGGTGTATGGTCTGAGCACTGACAGGCTGACCCCCACCCCACCTCTGCAACAATGCTGGCAGCACTCATACATCTATTTCCCAAAGACAACCTCTGGATATGACGCTGAGCACCTGAACTCAACTTCTTTGGTCGACAATGGCGAGGCCTGTTCTGAGTGGAACCTGTACTGTTAAACCGCTGTATGGTCTTGGCCACCATGCTGCAGCTCCATTTCAGGGTCTTGGCAATCTTCTTATAGCCTAGGCCAGTGAAGGCGAACCTTGGCACCCCAGATGTTTTGGAACTACATTTCCCCTGATGCTCATGCACTCTGCAGTGTAGTTGGGCATCATGGGAAATCTAGTTCCAAAACATCTGAGGTGCCAAGGTTCGCCATCACTGGCCTAGGCCATCTTTATGTAGAGCAACAATTCTTTTTTTCAGATCCTCAGAGAGTTCTTTGCCATAAGCTGCCATCAGTGACCAGTATGAGTGAAAGCGATAACACCAAATTTAACACACCTACTCTCCATTCACACCTGAGACCTTATAACACTAAAGAGTCACAGGACACTGGGGAGGGAAATGGCTAATTGGGCCCAATTTGGACAATTTCACTTAGGGGTGTGCTCACCTTTGTTGCCAGCGGTTTAGACATTAATGGCTGCATGTTGAGTTATTTTGAGAGGACAGCAAATTTACAATGTTATACAAGCTGTACACTCAATACTTTACATTGTAGCAAAGTGTCATTTCTTTAGTGTTGTCACATGAAAAAATATAATAAAATATTTACAAAAATGTGAGGGGTGTACTCACTTTTGTGAGATACTGTATCTGATGCTAAGTGCCCTACTTTTGTCAAGACAAGTGCCTTCCTAAATAATCATCTGAAGTACCCTTAACTATCCACATTATGGCGACCTGCGGGTGCCCCAACACATATACACTTACCACTTCCCTAAAGGGTTAACATACCTAATCCGTTGACAGGGCATGTCCCTATGAGATCCACTCCCTGCTCCCAGCGCAGAGGACTACCGCACGCCATACATCTGCAGCCGGTCACACCACTCCCGGTCACCACGGGTCTTACAACTCCATCTGTTGCCGCGACCTCTACCTGCTAACCGTGAGTAACACTTTATATCTCCAGTGACGAGGAGCCACCATAAGGAGAAATATCTTTGATCCCATTCCACGGGGCAGACATATGGCCAATTTTTGAAGGATTCTTGATCCCACAGCCCCCGTTACTCTTCCCGCTCATTACAGACTTCCATAATCATGGTCAAGAGATTGTTTCCCCCCCGTATTCACACTCAGTGTCTCTCTAGAGGAGGACGTTGATGTGTTCATAACCTATACACTGCACCTCCATGAATGCTTGGTAGATATTGGTACATAGAGCAGACAGAAGTTTAAAGTGTGAGTGTATAGTCATTCTGGGGCTGACACCACTGTAGTTTCCTGTCAACTGCCATCACCTGATCCCAAGCCTATATATGCCAATTTTCTCTATGCAGTTATGACCATTGATGGCTCTATACATGCAAAGTGCGACTGGACCTGGGTGTGTTTGTGCATAGTGGCAACGTTGTCCTTTTAATGTTTTTATTGTATAGGTAGCCTGCTGACCATTGTCATTTAATTTTTGATACCAATAAAGAATTTTTGCAATTTTAGGAGGAGACTGCTGCTTGCCCTATTCCCTCCCCCATAGAACTCCTTGGGTTCTTCTCCACCCCTTTTTCCTTTCACTATATTCATGTGTGTTCAGGGGGTGTAAGAAAAGGGCACCACCTGTCTGGTGATTGGGCACCTAACTTTGTACTGGGTTGCGCACTCACCCAGTACATACTGTAGGTCCTATGAGACAATCTGGAGTTCCTTTTTTTCTCAATTACCATCCATTTAAGCATATAAGCTTTTCTTCAAAATGGATCAGATCGGTCAATCCCTTGATTCATTATAAGAACCATTTTGGGACTCAAGACCTGGAGCTCGAGAGAGTTCAAACAAACGTGCCCATCCACCTTGCAAATACTGATAAAAAACTGAAGTACTTCCTGTATGGGAGGGGTTATATAGGGGCTGACTTCCTGTCTAAGACTTTGGTCTACCAGTGGTCCATTCACCTAGAGATGGTGTACAACCCAGTAAGTAATGAATAACTGCATCCCTAACTGTATCCCCTGATGTATGATAAAGAAACTATCAATATTCCGTTGACACCACCAATTGCGGAAGAGAGTTCCACATCCTTAATGCCCTGAGTGTGAAAAAACCCTGCAGATCTTAAAAAGGTTAAACTGCTTCTCTTCCAGTCTCATTGTGTGGCCCCGTGTCCTCTTACATACACCCCCTGAGACAAACTTTTTTTTCCGATGCTGGAATCACCATTGAGGTATTATCAGATTTCCTCTCAAGCATCTGGGGGTTCTCCTGCTGGGGGTAAGCTGCTCTGTCTGAGTTCTGTGCGGGAGGTGGGCTACTGAACAGGAAATTGCTCACAAACCGCCATACTGCCAGAAGAGGGTATACCAGTGTACAGAGAAACCCCCAGACACCACCATCTGATGACCGTACTACAGCCCGAGCTGGTCTACCAGCCTGTAATAGAGAAAAATGCCAAAATCAGTCTTTTATTAGCAAGACAAAACAATCATTAACGATTACATAAACCAGGCAATAACCAATATTATGCAACCAACTTTCATTTGCTGCTTCTCGTCAGATATGTGAAACTCACTTTGGTTACTTGTCAGTCATTTATCTTAGGAACCCTTTATTTTTTCATCACAATCTCAAACAAAGATCTAGAAGGTTATCTATATAAAACTCTATATAATATCTAGTTATATATACACTACACAACCATCTAAATAAATCCATAGATAGTATCTAGTTATACACAAGCACTTTTTCCTTATGACCACAATTTAGTGTAGACTTACTGGTAAGAGGACTATGGAGGCGCTGGGTGCCAGTTCTAAAGAAAGCAAAGATTTCCCATAATCTTCTTTGGTGAATTCCCTCCGGTGAAACATGGTGGCGAGAGAGAAATTACCATAGGTGCTCCCAACTGTCTGCAAGCATAGTGTAGAAAAAATACTTTTATGATTAGATTTATTATTCGATTATTGCAACATATTTAATCAATTATATCAGCCAATAAGATCAGTGTAAACAATGCATTTGGCACAGCCTACAGCCAAAAGGATTAAATCATAAGTTCACCTTTAAAAAAAATAAATGCACATTTTTTTTGCATTTACTATTTCTTTCTTGGAAGTCTGTAAAGCATTGCATGCCAGGCTCACCCAGACTGTCTGCCCGTACCTCCCATATGGGCAGGCAGGTACTTCAGTCCAGGAAGCTCAATGGACTACGAGTGCGCTCACCAGTACCCTCGCAGTTCACTAAGAACTACAAGCTGACAGCCATGAAGGCCGACAGTACATGTAAGCATTCATTCACAGGACCCTGTGAATGAAGGACGCGACCGTATGGGTGGAGCTCAGCACAGCCACACTCTTTTTAAATGATGACAGCAGGTGCAGGGAGAAGAGACCCAGCCAGCTGCCACAGGGAGGGTGGGGATCAGGCAGCGAGAACATGTTACTGGAGAAAGTGCAGAGAAGGGCACTTGGCTCCTGCTGCTGTCAAAGTCAATGAGCCAATAAGAAGCAAGAGGGGACAGGGCCAGGCTGTGGCTCCATGTCTAAATGGACACTTGGAGCTGTGGCTTGGGTGCCCCCATAGCAAGCTGCTTGCTGTGGGGGGCAGTAGGGAGGGTCAAGGAGCGCCAAAGAGGGACCCGAGAAGAGGAGGATCTGGGCTGCTCTGTGCAAATGCACTGCACAGAGCAGGTAACTAGAACATGTTTGTTATTTTAATTTTTTTTTTTTTTTTTAAAAGAGACTTTAGTATCACTTTAATTTACTAGCAGGACCTCTAACGCTTTCATATTTTGAACTATCCTGTGAGGACAGGTGTTTGTCGAATATTCATTCTATACATGTCCCTTACTGATCCACATACCAAACTTTCTTATATGGTCCATTGGGAACAAGATCTGGGTATTTCTCTTGAACTGAATGAATGGCAAGACATTCACGGGTTGAACTGGATGCACTGTTGTCTTTATTCAACCTTACCAACTATGTAACATTGCCTATGTTTTGTCTAAGATCTCCATTAATACAACATTGATGGAATCTAATCATAAAAAATGTATTTAATTTTAAACACTTCTAAAAAGGTGGTACCTGGTCCCCACATGAATGCAAAGATGCATTCTGATGCATTGCCTACCCATTTCCGACGATGCAGACAAATAGGAGCTATGTACCACATTTGGTGGCAATGCCCCACAGTATCCAGATTTTGGATTCAAATATTTAATTTCAATCATTCAGTGTCTGGAGTAAATATTCATAGATCCCCAAATGCAGCCCTTTTCCCAGAAACTGCCTGAGAAGGACCCAAAAAATAAATCTACGAAACTGATCCTATATATGCTCTTGGCAGTGCGGATCTCTATTGCTAAATATTGGAAGCGACCGGAGGTGCCAATTGACTACGTAAAGAGTGAAGTGAACTGGATTATTGTTAATGACAAATTTACCTGCATCCTTCATAATAACATTGCGAAATTTGACAAAATGTGGGGCCCCACGGATTCAGTATTTGTCGGTCCCCTAACGAGTCCTTTGTTGACTCGCTTTTATTTCTACTCTACTTCTTTGTACTTGTTACACAGATATAACCAAAATGTTTTCAACTGTATATTTAACAGACCAAAACTGAGCAACAAAATTGAAGCGCATTTTAGGGTTTACATATATTTTAAAATAATGCTGATCTGTGTGTTGTCTACATCTTACAAGCTTCCAAAACTGTGAAAAGTGCCAAAATTCAACGACCTTTGGTTTACTAAAACTGGAGCAGACTACAGCTGTGCACAGTAACCAATCAGCTTCTAGCTTGTTCAGTTACGCTTCTAAACCTGGAAGCTGATTGGTTGCCTTGCACAGCTGCTCCATATTCTGGCTTCTCCAGTCTAAATTTCCATTCAATGGCTTGTTGATTATGTGACATATGCATTTCTACACCTGGGATTACAGTAATAATCTGGAGCCTGCTTCACCTCCTTGATACCACAGGTAACTTGGTTTCACTTGCATAGATAGCTGCCCTCACGTATTGCTTGCTACTCTTTACCACCTCTCCAGGTGAATTAGCCATTGTTTGGCAATTGAGAGCAATACTTTCCACCATTTCTTTAAATAAATAAGGCCAAAGCTCTCTGTTCATTTTATTTTTTCCCCAGAAGCAAAAAAAAGATGAAGTTAGAACCAAGCTGATAGTACTGAAAGCTATACTGAATCACAAGCCAAATGTAATTCCTATTCGGAGGTCACACACTGCCATCTAATGGTACAATAAAGGCACAACATGCATCACATACAAGTGGCTCTTCTCAGCTTGCCTCACAGCCCTGTAGCCATTTCTTGCTGCCATGGAAATTAAAGTACAGCCAAAGCTTGTATAGCTGTAGTTCTCCTGTGGATCACAGGAGTGCAGTTTGTTCTGCACTCCTGTGACCCGTTTTCAGCAGAGAGCGGACTGAAGTCCGCTCTTTGAAGTCACAGAAGTCGGTTCAGGCTTATCACTACCATACAGTCTGGATCCGCCCAGATCCCTGGACTGGCGCCCGGCGTGATCGGCGGTGTTCGATCACTCGGATCTCAGTGCTAGACGCGCTGGTGAGATGATGCTGCATCCACCTAGGTAAGTATGACTCTTTAAAAAAAAAAAAATTCTCTTTTAACCACTTGCCGACCAGCCGCTGTTATTATACGGCGGCAGGTCGGCTCATTTCCCGCGAATCGCCGTAGCTATACGGTGGTCCCTTTAACAGCTACAGCGGGCGCTGGGGGAGCTGATGCGTGTGGCCAGCGGCCGCGATGTCCACCGGCCACCCGTGATCGCTCCACAGAGAGCCAGATCTGTCAATGTAAACAAACAGATCCCCGTTTTGACAGGGAAGTATATAGAGTGATCATCTCAGTGAACACATTTAACCCCTTAATCACTCCCTAGTGTTAACCCCTGTGACATTTATACAGTAATCAGTACATTTTTATAGCACTGATTGCTGTATAGATGTCAATGGTCCCAAAAAAAGTGTCAAAAGTGTCTGATCTGTCTGCCGCAAAGACGCAGTCCCGCTAAAAATCGCTGATCACCACCATTATTAGTAAAAAAAAAAAAAAAAAAAAAAATATATATATATATATATATATATATATATATATATATATATATATATATATATATATATATATATATATATAATAAAAATGCCATAAATCTATCCCTCATTTTGTAGACGCTATAACTTTTGCACAAACCAATCAATATACGCTTATTGCGAATTTTTTTTTTTTTTTACCAAAAATATGTAGAAGAATACATATTGGCATTACTGATGAAGAATTTTTTTATTTTTTGGATATTTATTATAGCAAACAGTAAAATATATTGTTTTTTTTTTTTTTTCAAAATTGTCGGTTTTTGTTTATAGCGCAAAAAACAAAAACCGCAAAGGTGATCATTTACCCCCAAAATAAAGCTCTATTTGTGGGGAAAAAAAGGACATCAATTTTGTTTGGGTACGGCGCCACACGACCACGCAATTGTCAGTTAAAGCGACGCAGTGCCGTATTGCAAAAAATGGCCTGGTCATTAAGGGGGCAAATCTTACGGTCCTTAAGTGGTTAAGGAAAATGCTTGCGGATGTGTGAGTTTTTCGCGGTCTACAGAACCAGAAATGGCCAGGACTGTAATAGGCAGAGCTCAATGATAGGAGTGTGTTATTGAGTTTGCCTCAGCACAGTGAGTAGAAATTACTTTCAAATCAGTCAGATCCTGCAAATACAACTAAGGCTGGCCATACATTATACAACTTTCTTGTACAATTTTCCTTTAGATTTACCAAAATCATATAACATAAGGTCAAACCAAAACACTTTCAATTTGTATGCAATCAGGCCGGCCCTTGCACTACATAGTTGAAAGTAAATCTAAAGAAAATTGAATAAGAAAATTGTATGGTGTATGGCCAGCTTTAATGTGCTCATTCTGCATTATTAATCACTAAGACTAGAGACAGACCTGTGCAGCAAACTGCTGTGCCTCTTCCAGTGGGGCTTCTGATGGGAACTGGTTAGTCAACGAAGAACCGTCAGGAAGTCGGAACTGTATCCTGGCAGTGGTCCTGAGAAGCAATAACAGTAGGATTAGGATTATGTAGACATGCAAATTTCTGAACACACCCTCCATTATTGCACTCTGACTGGCTACAAGTAAAACCCTCTACAAGCAGCACACATCTGCACAGATGTCTGGAGATAGCGTATGTCAGTAGGACATGGCACTCTACCCTCTATGTACTGTAAATCAGGGTTTCTCAACCTTTTTTCGGTCAAGGCATCCCCATTAAAACTGCTCAATCTGGAGGCACCCCACTCTAAAATGTAAAGAACTAAACTAATAGTTTTGCATAACAAAGCAACACCCACAAATGTAGGGCACCCAACGTTAGAGGTGCTTTTTTCTTCCAAAGCAAATACACCTTTGCATATTGATACCGATTAGTATTCCAATGTTTCTCTTCACCCCTACTCAGCTAATGTGACCCCCAGTGCTGTGAGAGGGGCAAACAAGGATGCTGTGCAGGCACCTGAAATTCCCCTTATCAACAGATGGAGTCATTGGTTGCTAGGAGGCCAGTGGCTGGACGGTAGTAATGGTGCACAATGAAAGCCTGTGGCTTTGTGCAACTAAAAAGGCAGTCTTGATCCATCTGCTGGCTTGTGTACAAATTTTGGGCATTTTTTTAAGGCATTTTTTCAAGGTACCCCTGAAGAAACCCAAAAGGTACCCCTGGGCACCCTGATTGAAAAAGGCTGCTCCAAATAGTTTACTTCCTGTATGGGAAGCATCTGCTCAGTTAAGCCTGGTAGACATGAGCCAAATATCAGCTGGTACTGGCCCGTGTGTACAGCAGCCTGTGACTGAAGCCTGAACGTTCGGCTTCTGTCGAACGCGCATGCTGGAAAAATGTCATCTGATCAGCGATGGCTGCCAGCGCTGACCTGTGTGTTTTGGCCAGGGGGCGGTCCCCTGTCAAAAAAACAATAGCTCAACAGGGAGATCACTGTACTAACATCACATAGGTAGGTTAAAGAAAAAACTGCCTGTGTGTACATGGCTTTACACAGTGAATAGACCCAAGAGCAAAGAATTACCATGCACTCCATTTTATTAACACATAACATGAGCAAAAAAAAAAGGGATCACCTCTTTTCTTTCTTGCTGCATCCCTTCTGGCCTCCATCTCTGCCTGCTTTGCTTGAAATTCTGCTGCTTTTATTGCATCTTGTTCTTCCTTCTTCTCTGCATAGCGAGCTGCACGGTCAGCATGATCCTTTTGTGATTGGAAATACAGATATTAACTCCAAAGCAATGATAAAAGCATAATTCCAAAAGCATCAAGCAGAGGGAATATAGTATGTGGTCTGATGATGCGATTCAATTTTTATCTTTTCACTCACCTATATGAAAAAACTGATTCTACTAATGCCGCGTACACACGGTCGGACTTTTCGGCTACAAAAGTCCGACAGCCTGTCCGACAGACTTTAGACAGACTTTTGGCGGACTTTTGGCGGACTTGCGGCAGACTTTCTTACGAACGGACTTGCCTACATACGATCACACAAAAGTCCGACGGATTCGTACGTGATGACGCACACCGGACTAAAATAAGGAAGTTGATAGCCAGTAGCCAATAGCTGCCCTAGCGTGGGTTTTTGCCCGTCGGACTAGCACACAGACGAGCGGATTTCTGGGTCCGGCGTAGTTACGACGTAAAGATTTGAAGCATGTTTCAAATCTAAAGTCCGTCAGATTTGCGGCTGGAAAAGTCCGCTGAAAGTCCGAGGAAGCCCACACACGATCGGATTGTCAGCCAGCTTTAGTCCGTCGGCGTCCGTCGGACTTTTGTAGACGAAAAGTCCGACCGTGTGTACGCGGCATAACAGTTTAGGTGCGCGTAGATTAAGTTGTTACTGCATCTTTAACCACCAGAAGGTTTTACCACCTTCATGACTAGACCATTTTTTGCTATCAACTGACAATTGCTCGGTCAGGCAACACTGCATCCAAATGAAATTTATATAAAAATTTTAACAGAAATAGAGCCATCTTTTTGGGGTATTTGATCAGAAATGGATTTTTTTTATTATATAAACAAAAACATATTGAAAAAAAATAATAAAAAAGAAGTTCTACTCAGTTATAAAACATATCCAATAAAATCAAATGTCTCCTTACATTTGGGCCATAATGTATTCTACTACATGTTGCAAGTGCTGGCAGTGATCAGGGGCTGATCCTGCTAACACTGCGCTTTTGGGGTCACTACCAATGCTGATCCATACAGACACTATACTGGTAATGGCGGTGATCAGTGACTTATAATGTGACGGATAGCGTGGTGGGCAATCTAACGCTGGATGGGAGGGACACACCACTAGTGACACTAATGCAGTGATAGTACTGTACATTGACACCGTACTAATAGCACTGGCTGGGTGACGGGGTTTATCAGGAGGGAAATCAAGGGGTTACTCACTCATTGATCTGGCTAGGTTTCTCTCCTTCCTTTCATTTCTGAGGCAGGGAGAAATCCACCCAGAGCCTGTGTTTACAAACACAGAGGTCTGTGCTGTGATTGGCCACAGCCGATCACCAGTTATACAGCCATAATCATTGGCTGTAACCTGACAAACTTGCGCTGCTTGCATGTGCGCCTCAAAACCAGGAAGTACACTGAGACATACCACAAAACCAGGAAGTACACCGCGACATACAGGCATGTTGGGGGTGCCACCCGCCTCCAGGAAATGTATTGTGGACGAGCAGCAAGTGCTTAATCCAGGAAACAGACACAAAAGAACTCACTTGGGCGATCTGTTGTCGGATGCCATCCCTGGCAGCTTTCTCCTCTGCTTTCTCCTTATTTCTCTCCTCCAGTGCCCGCCATGCCTGGTCATCCTCATGCTTCCGCTTATATTCCTGTATATCCTTGCCCGTCCTCCTTCTCTCAATTTCTCCTTTAATTTCCTTCTGCATGAACACAAGAAAGTTTAGCAACTTTAAACAAAGCTGCGCTGCAATTTAAAGCTACGGTAAATCTAACAAGGCACAGACAAGTAAAAAATACAAACCTGCAACTTCCTCCATTCACATTTGAGCATTTTTATCCTCGTTTACCTAACTACACAGAAGACTATCCTGTCGAATGGTCTCTGTTCACACTCAAAAAAAAAGTACATGAGCTTCTTATTTTTCCTGTGCATATTTAGCTGTTTTTGACCCCATAAATTTCAATAGGAACGCCTGTAAATGCGGGATACATATGTTTTAGCACCTGAAAGATTCCTCCCCATCCCCAGTTCCTGTAGAACTGCTCTCTGCCCCTTGCCCAGCCCAGGAAACAAACTTCTGAAGCTTGATACAGTGCACCCGGAAAAGTGTTCACAGCACTTCACTTTTTCCACATTTTTGTATGTTACAGCCTTATTCCAAAATCGATTAAATTCATTATTTTATTCAAAATTCTATAAACAATATCCCATAATGACAAACTGAAAAAAGTTTGAAATCTTCGTTAATTACCGTATTTATCGGCGTATAACACGCACCCCAATTTTAGGAGGGAATTTTAAGGAAAAAAACTTTTAGGAGGGAAGTTTAAGGAAAAAAAAATTACATTAAAATGCCCATCAATGCAGCATCATCAGCGTCCATCTGCAGCCTTGCCCAGTGTCCATTGCAGCCTTGTCAGTGCAGCTTTGCCCCAGTGCAGAATTGTCAGTGCAGCTTTGCCCCAGTGCAGCCTTGTCAGTGCAGCCTTGTCAGTGCAGCCATGTCAGTGCAGCCTTGTCAGTGCAGCCTTGCCCCAGTGGTCAGTGCAGCCTTGCCCCAGTGGTCAGTGCAGCCTTGCCCCAGTGGTCAGTGCAGCCTTGCCCCAGTGGTCAGTGCAGCCTTGCGCAGATCGCTTGAAAGATCGCCGCTGACATACACACTGGGCGGGACTGTGAGCGGCGCCGGAAAGAGCCGAGAACACTCGACTATGTGTATCTCGACGGCGCTCGTTCAGCTCCGCCGAGTCCCTCCGAACTCCGCAGTGCCATATTTAAAACTACACGCTATGTGAATGTCGGCAGCGACCGCAGCGATCGCTCCGATAAATCACAGATAGCGGGGATCGGCGTATAACACGCACCCACGATTTTCCCCTGATTTTAAGGGGAAAAAAGTGCGTGTTATACGCCGATAAATACGGTATATATTTTTAACTTTATACAAAAAACTTTTGTTTCTCTGCAGTATGCTCTTGCACAAAAAGAGGAACCACAACTTGTCATAAGTAGTTTCAACATGAAATACAGAAATAGCTGAAATTCTAAATCAGTCTTACTACACACATAACTATGGCCATATAAACTGATCCTCGTTGCCACTTCACCATCAGAGTGCGCCCCAGGTAAAGCCACTCCACCAGAGTGCGCCCCAGGCGAGGCCACTCCACCAGAGTGCGCCCCAGATGAGGCCACCCCACCAGAGTGTGACCCAGATTAGGCCACTCCACCAGAGTGTGCCCCAGACGAGGCCACTCCACCAGAGTGCGCCCCAGATGAGACCACTCCACCAGAGTGCACCCCAGATGAGGCCACCCCACCAGAGCACGACCTGGACATGGCCACTCCACCAGAGTGTGCCCCAGATGAGGCCACTCCACCAGAGTGAGCCTCAAAAGAGGCCACTCCAGAATTCTCCGCAGACGAGGTCACTCCACCAGAGTGCACCCCAGGCGAGGCCACTCCACCAGAATGTGGCCCTGGCGAGGCCACTCCACCAGAGTGCCCCCCAGTCGAAGCAACTCCACCAGAGTGTGCCCAAGGGGAGCGCACTCCACCAGAGTGTGCCCAAGGGGAGCCCACTCCACCAGAGTGCGCCCTAGAAGAGGCCACTCCACCAGAGTGCGCCCAAGTCGAGGCCACTCCAGTGTGCGCCCCAGGCGAGGCCGCTTCACCAGAGTGCACCCCAGAAGAGGCCACTCCACCAGAGGGCACCCAAGTCGAGGCCACTCCAGTGTGCGCCCCAGGCGAGGCCGCTTCACCAGAGTGCGCCCCAGAAGAGGCCACTCCAGAGTGTGCCCAAGGCAAGGTCACTCCACCAGAGTGCGCCCCAGGCAAGGCCATTCCACCAAAGTTTGCCCCAAGCAAGGCCCCTCCACCAGTGTGCACCCTAGACATGGCCACTCCACCAGAGTGCGCCCCAGATGAGGCCACTCCACCAGAGTGCACCCCAGGCGAGGCCACTTCACCAGAGTCCGCCCCAGGTGAGGTCACTCCACCACTGTGCGCCCCAGACGAGGCCACTCCACCAGAGTGCGACCTAGACATGGCCGCTCCACCAAAGTGCGCCCCAGATGAGGCCACTCCACCAGAGTGTGCCCCAAAAGAGGCCACTCCAGAATGTTCCCCAGATGATTCTACTCCACCAGAGTGCACCCCAGATGAGGCCACTCCAGCAGAGTTTGCCCCAGGCGAGGCCACTCCACCAGAGTGCATCCCAGACAAGGCCAATTGACCAGAGTGTGCCCCAGACGAGGCCACTCCACAGAGTGTGCCCTGGACGAGGCCACTCCACCAGAGTGTGCCCTGAACGAGGCCGCTCCACCGGAGTGCGCCCCAGACAATGACACTCCACCAAAGTGCGAGCTAGTTATAGCCACTCCACCAGTGTTCGCCCCAGGCAAGGCCACTCCACCAGAGTGCGCCCCAGGTTGGGCCACTCCACCAAAGTGCGCTCCAGGCGAGGCCACTCTACCAGAGTGCATCCCAGGAGAGGACACTCTACCAGAGTGTGCCTCAGACTAGGCCACTCCACCAGAGTGTGCCCAAGGGGAGACCACTGCAGAGTGCGCCCCAGACGAGGCCACTCCACCAATGTGCGCCTAGGCGAGGCCACTCCACCCCAGTGCGCCCCAGACGAGGCCACTCCACCAGAGTGCACACAAGTCGAGGCCACTCCAGAGTGTGCCCCAGGCGTGGCCACTCCACCAGTGTGCGCCCCAGGTGAGGCCGCTTCACCAGAGTGCTCCCCAGATGAGACCACTCCACGAGAGTGAGCCCCAGAAGAGGCCACTCCAGAGTGTGCCCAACACAAGACCACTCCACAGAGTGCGCCCAAGGTAAGGCCACTCCACCACAGTGCGCCCCAGGTGAGGCCATTCCACCACAGTGTGCCCCAGGTGAGGCCACTCCACCAGAGTGTGCCCCAGACGAGGCCACTCCACCAGACTGTGTCCCAGGCAAGGCCACTTCACCAGAGTGCGCCCCAGAAGAAGAAAATCCACCAGAGTGTGCCCTAGACATGGCACACCACCAGTTTGACTTTCACATGCAGACTCCACCAGAAGAACCCTTGATCATCACAGAACCGGACAAAGGAAAAAGAACTAGAAAAAGAAACAAAAATAGAAAAAATAAGACAATATGAGTGCGCCTCAGTCGAGGCCACTCCACTAGAGTGCGCCCCAGGTAAAGCCACTCCACCAGAGTGCGCCCAAGGCAAGGCCATTCCACCAGAGTGCACCCCAGGCGAAGCCACTCCACCAGAGTGCACCCCAGACGGGGCCACTCCACCAGAGTGCACCCCAGATGAGGCCACTCCACCAGAGTGTGCCCCAGGCGAGGCCATTCCACCAGAGTGCACCCCAGGCGAGGCTACACCACCAGAGTGCACCCCAGACGAAGCCACTCCACCAGAGTGCACCCAAGACGAGGCCACTCCACCAGAGTGCGACCCAGTTTAGGCCACTCCACCAGAGTGCACCCCAGGCGAGACCACTCAAGCAGAATGTGGCCCAGACTAGGCCACTCCACCAGAGTGTCCCCCCAGGCGAAGCCACTCCACCAGAGTGTGCCTCAGACTAGGCCACTCCACCAGAGTGTGCCCAAGGGGAGACCACTGCAGAGTGCGCCCCAGACGAGGCCACTCCACCAATGTGCGCCTAGGCGAGGCCACTCCACCCCAGTGCGCCCCAGACGAGGCCACTCCACGAGAGTGCACACAAGTCGAGGCCACTCCAGAGTGTGCCCCAGGCGAGGCCACTCCACCAGTGTGCGCCCCAGGTGAGGCCGCTTCACCAGAGTGTGCCCCAGATGAGACCACTCCACGAGAGTGAGCCCCAGAAGAGGCCACTCCAGAGTGTGCCCAACACAAGACCACTCCACAGAGTGCGCCCAAGGTAAGGCCACTCCACCACAGTGCGCCCCAGGCGAGGCCATTCCACGAAAGTTTGCCCCAAGCGAGGCCTCTCCAACAGTGTGCGCCTGTCAGCGAAATTTGGCTGCACACAGAGCACACAGCCAAATCTCCTGTTTCTAATAATAACAATTTCGTCTAATGATATAAATGCATCTCATATTTTGATCATATGTCTCTCCTTCTGATGTAGCCCCTCCTCTGGTGTGTGTGCCCTATGCTCACAAATAATCACAACCTCACGCTTCCAGTTCCAAGATCACACTGACCCCTCAGCCGTGTGCTCACTCTTTATTAGCATAACAGGAAGTCCCAAAGCTCGAGGGTTCGGCCTCCAACAACCAGACACCTCTTACAAAGCTTGTGACCTCACAGGATGTGAATGACCATATAAGGATTTAACACAGGAAAATGCAACAACCAATGAACAATGACTACAGAAGTCTTATGGGTGTGTCTGAGCAGAGACAGGGTGCATGCATGTTTTTAGAAGCCACATGGCTTTCAAACATTAACCCCGTCTCCAACCAGAACAACCCAAAAGACTCCCGTATTTCCGTTGATAGAAATCCCTATTATACATTGTTCCAGAGAGCAATGTATACCTGGATTATTCTACTGTCTTTGTGGACGAGAGATTATCGGCAGGCGTACACTCATTGGGTTACAAATGTGTTGATCAGGCACACAGGGGCAACATGAGAGCACACTCGTTAAACCGATAATGTCTTTGCAGAGCGAACACACCCCCACCAGACGATCGTTCTGTGCATCGCACAGGGGCCCTTAGCTGGCGGACATGTCCCCACTCCACAAACATTTCTCTACATCCCCAAAGAGGTTTTCACTACCAAACGGATCTCAACCAGCGTCAGTCTGCCCCAGTCAGCTCTTTAGAGCGGGCTGCGATTGAACAGACACTGGAAGACTTATGACAATTCATAAATATAAAATTTTCCACAAAAGCGCCCTAGACATGGCCACTCCACCAGAGTGCGCCCCAGATGAGGCCACTCCACCAGAGTGCACCCCAGGCGAGGCCACTTCACTAGAGTCCGTCCCAGGTGAGGCCACTCCACCAGAATCTGCCCCTGGCAAGGCCACTCCACCAGAGTGCGCTCCAGATGAGGCCACTCCACCAGAGTGGGACCCAGACGAGGATACTCCACCAGAGTGCGCCCCAGACGAGGCCACTCCACCACTGTGCGCTCCAGACAAGACCACTCCACCAGAGTGCGACCTAGACATGGCCACTCCACCAGAGTGTGCCCCAGATGAGGCCACTCCACCAGAGTGTGCCCAAAAAGAGGCCACTCCAGAATGCTCCCCAGATGATTCCACTCCACCAGAGTGCACCCCAGATGAGGCCACTCCACCAGAGTGTGCCCCAGGCGAGGCCACTCCACCAGAGTGCATCCCAGACAAGGCCAATGGACCAGAGTGCGCCCCAGGCGAGGCCACTCCACCAGAGTGTGCCCTGGACGAGGCCACTCCCCCAGAGTGCGCCCCAGACAATGCCACTCCACTAGAGTGCAAGCTAGACATGGCCACTCCACCAGAGTTCACCCCAGGTGAGGCCACTCCACCAGAGTGCGCCCCAGGTGGGCCACTCCACCAAAGTGCGCCCCAGGCGAGGCCACTCCACCAGAGTGCGTCCCAGGCGAGGACACTCTACCAGAGTGCGCCCCAGGTGAGGCCATTCCACCAGAGTGCGCCCCAGGTGAGGCCACTCCACCAGAGTGTGCCCCAGGCTAGGCCACTCCACCAGACTGTGTCCCAGGCAAGGCCACTCCACCAGAGTGTGCCCCAGATGAAGAAAATCCACCAGAGTGTGCCCTAGACATCGCACTCCACCAGTTTGACTTCCACATGCAGACTGCACCAGTAGAACCCTTAATCATCACAGAACCGGACAAAGGAAAAAGAACCAGAAAAAGAAACAGAAATAGAAAAAAATAAGACAATATGAGTGCGCCTCAGTCGAGGCTACTCCACCAGAAAGCACCCCAGGTAAAGCCACTCCACCAGAGTGCACCTCAGGCAAAGCCACTCCACCAGACCACGCCCTAGGCGAGGCCACTCCACCAAAGTGCGCCCCAGGCGAGGCCATTCCACCAGAGTGCACCCCAGGCGAGGCCATTTCACCAGAGTGCGCCCCAGGCGAGGCTACACCACCAAAGTGCGGCCCAGATGAAGACACTCCACCAGAGTACACCCAAGAAGAGACCACTCCACCAGAGTGTGCCTCAGATGAGGCCACTCCACCAGAGTGCACCCCAGACGGGGCCATTCCACCAGAGTGCACCCCAGATGAGGCCACTCCACCAGAGTGTGCCCCAGGCGAGGCCATTCCACCAGAGTGCGCCCCAGGCAAGGCTACACCACCAGAGTGCACCCAAGAAGAGGAAGCTGCAGAGTGTGCCCCAGATGAGGCCACTCCACCAGAGTGCACCCCAGGCAAGGCCACTCCACCAGAATGTGGGCCAGACGAGGCCACTCCAGAATGCAACCCAGGCGAGGCCACTTCACCAGAGTACACCCCAGACGAGGCCACCCCACCAGAGCACGACCTACACATGGCTACTCCACCAGAGTGGGCCCTAGAGGAGGCCACTCCACCAGAGTGTGCCCCAGACGAAGCCGCTCCAGAATGCTCCTTAGACAAGGCCACTCCACCAGAGTGCAACCCAGGCGAGGCCACTCCACCAGAATGCGGCCCAGGCGAGGCCTCTCCACCAGAGTGCCCCCCAGAAGAGGCCACTGCACACTGAGCCCAAGGCAAGGCCACTCCACCATAGTGTGCCCATGGCGAGGCAACTCCACCAGAGTGAGCTCAAAGTGAAGCCCCTCCACCCGAGTGAGCCCCAGTCAAGGCCACTCCACCAGTGTGTTCCCTAGGCGAGACCACTCCACGACAGTACGCCCAAGGCAAGGCCACACCACCACAGTGCGCCCCATTCGAGGCCACTCCACCAAAGTGCACCCTAGACATGGCACTCCACCAGTTTGACTTCCACAAGGAGACTCCACCAGAAGAACCCTTCATCATCACAGAACCGGACAAATGAAAAAGAATCAGACAAAGAAATAAAAATAGAAAAAATAAGAAAATATGAGTGCGCCTCACTCCACCAGACTGCGCCCCAGGTAAAGCCACTCCACCAGAGTGTGCCCCAGGCGAGGCCACTCCACCAGACTGCGCCCTAGGCAGGGCCACTCCACCAGAGTGCACCCCAGGTGAGACCATTCCACCAGAGTGCGCCCCAGACGAGGCCACAGCACCAGAGTGCACCCCAGATGAGGCCACTCCACCAGAGTGCACCCCAGATGAGGCCACTCCACCAGAGTGCACCCCAGATGAGGCCACTCCACCAGAGTGTGACCCAGATTAGGCCACTCCACCAGAGTGCACCCCAGGCGAGGCCACTCCATCAGAGTGCGCCTTAGACATGGCACTCCACCAGTTTGACTTCCACAAGGAGACTCCACTAGAAGAACCCTTGATCATCACAGAACCAGACAAAGGAAAAAGAACCAGAAAAAGAAACAAACATACAAAAAAAAGACAATATGAGTGCGCCTCAGGCGAGGCCACTCCATTGAAGTAGCAGATTTAAGGCAGAATATCAGTAAATGATGTTGCTGGACAAAGAAATCTGGTATGGGAGATTTATTCCATCTTTTTGGACAAAAAGAGCAGACACTCTTGACCCGACTAGTGTCTACATGTCAAGTGTGTCAAATACAGCTCATACAGTGTACATAGAATTTTCAGCATATTGCGTCACAAGCGAACAGGCGGTACACTTCCGTTATACAAAACATTCTAACCTTTAAAAAATCAACTTATGCATCCTAAATCAGACAAGTTCTTCAAAACATATATATTTTTAACTTTATACAAAACTTGTGTTTCTCTGCAGTATGCTCTTGCACAAAAAGAGGAACCACAACCTGTCATAAGTAGTTTCAACATGAAATACATGAAATATGATTCTTAGCTGAAATTATAAATCAGTCTTACTACACACATAACTATGGCCATATAAACGGATCCTCGTTGCTACTCACCATCAGAGTGCGCCCCAGGTAAAGCCACTCCACCAGAGTGTGCCCCAGGCGAGGCCACTCCACCAGAGTGCACTCAAGATGAGGCCACTCCACCAGAGTGTGACCCAGATTAGGCCACTCCACCAGAGTGCGCCCCAGGCGAGGCCACTCCACCAGAGTGTGCCCCAGGCGAGGCCACTCCACCAGAGTGTGCCCCAGGTGAGCCCACTCCACCAGAGTGCGCCCCAGGTGAGGCCACTCCACCAGAATGTGCCCAAGAAGAGGCCACTCCACCAGAGTGCGCCCCAGGCGAGGCCACTCCACCAGAGTGCACCCCAGGAGAGGCCACTCCACCAGAGTGCGCCCCAGGCAAGGCTACACCACCAGAGTGCACCCCAGACAAAGCCACTCCACCAGTGTGCACCCAAGACGAGGCCACTTCACCAGAGTGTGACCCAGATTAGGCCACTCCACCAGAGTGCGCCCCAGGCGAGGCCACTCCACCAGAGTGCACCCCAGGCGAGGCCACTCCACCAGAGAGCACCCCAGGCAAGCCCACTCCACCAGAGTGTGCCCCAGGCGAGCCCACTCTACCAGAGTGCGTCCCAGATGAGGCCACTCCACCAGAATGTGCCTAAGAAGAGGCCACTCCACCAGAGTGAGCCCCAGGCGAGGCCACTCCACCAGAGTGCACCCCAGGCGAGGCCACTCCACCAAAGTGAGCCTTAGACATGGCACTCCACCAGTTTGACTTCCACATGGAGACTCCACCAGAAGAACCCTTGATCATCACAGAACCAGACAAAGGAAAAAGAACCAGAAAAAGAAACAAAAATACAAAAAAAGACAATATGAGTGCGCTTCAGGCGAGGCCACTCCATTGAAGTAGCAGATTTAAGGGAGAACATCGGTAAATGACGTTGCTGGACAAAGAACTCTGTTATGGGAGATTTATTCCATCTTTTTGGCCAAAAAGAGGACACACTCTTGACCCGACTAGTCTACATGTCAAGTGTGTCAAATACAGCTCATACAGTGTACATATAATTTTCAGCATATTGCGTCACAAACCAACAGGCGGTACACTTCCGTTATACAAAACATTCTAACCTTTTAAAAATCAACTTATGCATCCTAAATCAGACAAGTTCTGCAAAACATACCGTATTTATCGGCATATAACACGCGCCGGCGTATAACACGCACCCCAAGTTTAGGAGGGAATTTTAAGGAAAAAAACTTTTAGGAGGGAAGTTTAAGGAAAAAAACTTACATTATTATGCCCATCAATGCAGCCTCATCAGTGTCCATCTGCAGCCTTGCCCAGCGTCCATTGCAGCCTTGTCAGTGCAGCTTTGCCCCAGTGCAGAATTGTCAGTGCAGCTTTGCCCCAGTGCAGCCTTGTCAGTGCAGCCATGTCAGTGCAGCTTTGTCCCATTGGTCAGTGCAGCCTTGCCCCAGTGGTCAGTGCAGCCTTGCCCCAGTGGTCAGTGCAGCCTTGCACAGATCTCTTGAAAGATCGCCGCCGACATACACATAGCATGTCGTTTTAAATATGGCGCCTCAGAGTTCGGAGGGACTCGGCGTAGCTGAACGAGTGCCTCCGAGATACACATAGTCGAATGTACTCGGCTCTTTCCGGCGCCGCTCACAGTCCCGCCCGGACTGGGCGGGACTGTGAGCGGCGCCGGAAAGAGCCGAGAACACTCGACTATGTGTATCTCGGCGGCGCTCGTTCAGCGCCGTCGAGTCCCTCCGAACTCCGCGGCGCCATATTTAAAACTACACGCTATGTGAATGTCAGCTGCGATCACGGCGATCGCTCCGATAGATCACAGATAGCGGGGATCGGCGTATAACACGCACCCACGATTTTCCCCTGATTTTAAGGGGAAAAAAGTGTGTGTTATACGCCGATAAATACGGTATATATTTTTAACTTTATACAAAACTTTTGTTTCTCTGCAGTATACTCTTGCACAAAAAGAGGAACCACAACCTGTCATAAGTAGTTTCAACATGAAATACAAGAAATATGATTCTTAGCTGAAATTCTAAATCAGTCTTACTAAACACATAACTATGGCCATATAAACTGATCCTCGTTGCCACTTCACCATCAGAGTGCGCCCCAGGTAAAGCCACTCCACCAGAGTGCGCCCCAGATGAGGCCACTCCACCAGAGTGCGACCCAGATTAGGCCACTCCACCAGGGTGCGCCCCAGACGAGGCCACTTCACCAGAGTGCGCCCCAGAAGAGACCACTCCACCAGAGTGCACCCCAGATGAGGCCACCCCACCAGAGCATGACCTAGACATGGCCACTCCACCAGAGTGTGCCTCAGATGAGGCCACTCCACCAGAGTGAGCCCCAAAAGAGGCCACTCCAGAATTCTCTGCAGACGAGGCCACTCCACCAGAGTGCACCCCAGGCGAGACCACTCCACCAGAACGTGGCCCAGGCGAGGCCACTCCACCAGAGTGCCCCCCAGGCGAAGATAATCCACCAGAGTGCACCCCAGATGAGGCCACTCCACCAGAGTGTGCCCAAGGGGAGCCCACTCCACCAGAGTGCGCCCTAGAAGAGGCCACTCCACCAGAGTGCGCCCAAAAAGAGGTCACTGCAGAGTGCGCCCCAGACAAGGCCACTCCACCAGAGTGTGCCCAAGGGGAGCCCACTCCACCAATGTGCGCCCTAGGCAAGGCCACTCCACCCCAGTGCGCCCCAGACGAGGCCACTCCACCAGAGTGCACCCAAGTCGAGGCCACTCCAGAGTGTGCCCCAGATGAGGCCACACCACCAGTGTGCGCCCCAGGCGAGGCCGCTTCACCAGAGTGCGCCCCAGATGAGGCCACTCCACGAGAGTGAGCCCCAGAAGAGGCCACTCCAGAGTGTGCTCAACACAAGACCACTCCACAGAGTGCGCCCAAGTCAAGGCCACTCCACCAGAGTGTGCCCCAGGCGAGGCCATTCCACCAAAGTTTGCCCCAAGCGAGGCCCCTCCACCAGTGTGCACCCTAGACATGGCCACTCCACCAGAGTGCACCCCAGATGAGGCCACTCCACCAGAGTGCACCCCAGGCAAGGCCACTTCACCAGAGTCCGCCCCAGGTGAGGCCACTCCACCAGAATCTGCCCCAGGCAAGGCCACTCCACCAGAGTGCGCCCCAGACAAGGCCACTCCTCCAGAGTGGGACCCAGATGAGGATACTCCACCACAGTGTTCCTCAGATGAGGCCACTCCACCAGAGTGTGCCCCAGACGAGGCCACTCCACCACTGTGCGCCCCAAACGAGGCCACTTCACCAGAGTGCGACCTAGACATGGCAACTCCACCAGAGTGCGCCCCAGATGAGGCCATTCCACCAGAGTGTGCCCCAAAAGAGGCCACTCCAGAATGCTCCCCAGACGAGGCCACTCCACCAGAGTGTGCCCCAGGCGAGGCCACTCCACCAGAGTGCATCCCAGACAAGGCCAATTGACCAGAGTGTGCCCCAGACGAGGCCACTCCACCAGAGTGTGCCATGGATGAGGCCACTCCACCAGAGTGTGCCCTGAATGAGGCCACTCCACCGGAGTGCACCCCAGACAATGCCACTCCACCAGAGTGCGAGCTAGACATAGCCACTCCACCAGAGTTCGCCCCAGGCGAGGCCACTCCACCAGAGTGCACCCCAGGCGAGGCCACTCCACCAGAGTGCACCCCAGGTGAGACCACTCCACCAGAGTGCGCCTTAGACATGGCACTCCACCAGTTTGACTTCCACATGGAGACTCCACCAGAAGAACCCTTGATCATCACAGAACCAGACAAAGGAAAAAGAACTAGAAAAAGAAACAAAAATACTAAAAAAAGGCAATATGAGTGCACCTCAGGCGAGTCCACTTCATTGAAGTAACAGATTTAAGGCAGAACATTGGTAAATGACGTTGTTGGACAAAGAACTCTGGTATGGGAGATTTATTCCATCTTTTTGGCCTAAAAGAGTTGACACTCTTGACCCGACTAGTGTCTACATGGCAAGTTTGTCAAATACAGCTCATACAGTGTTCATATAATTTTCAGCATATTGCGTCACAAGCGAACAGGCAGTACACTTCCGTTATACAAAACATTCTAACCTTTTAAAAATCAACTTATGCATCCTAAATCAGACAAGTTCTGCAAACCATATATATTTTTAACTTTATACAAAACTTTCGTTTCTCTGCAGTATGCTCTTGCACAAAAAGAGGAATCACAACCTGTCATAAGTAGTTTCAACATGAAATACAAGAAATATGATTCTTAGCTGAAATTCTAAATCAGTCTTACTACACACATAACTATGGCCATATAAACTGATCCTCGTTGCCACTTCACAATCAGAGTGCGCCCCAGGTAAAGCCACTCCACCAGAGTGCGCCCCAGGCAAGGTTAATTCACCAGAGTGCGCCCCAGATGAGGCCACTCCACCAGAGTGCGCCCCAGATTAGGCCACAATACCAGAGTGCGCCCCAGACAAGGCCACTCCACCAGAGTGCGACCCAGGCGAGGCCACTCCACCAAAGTTTGCCCCAAGCGAGGCCACTCCACCAGAGTGCGCCCTCGATGAGGCCACTCCACCAGAGTGCACCCCAGAAGAGGCCACTGAAGAGTGAGTCCCAGACAAGGCCACTCCACCAGAGTGTGCCCCAGGTAAGCCCACTCCAATAGAGTGTACTCCAGGCATGGCCACTCCACCAGAGTGTGCCCCAGGCAAGCCCACTCCACCATAATGCGCCCCAAATGAGGCCACTCCACCAAAGTGGGCCCAAGAAGAGGCCACTGCAGAGTGCGCCCCAGACGAGGCTACTCCACCAGAGTGCACCCCAGTCGAGGCCACTCCACCAGATTGCACACCAGGCGAGCCCTCCCCACCAGAGCGCGACCTAGACATGGCAACTCCACCAGAGTGCGCCGCAGATGAGGCCACTCCACCAGAGTGCGCCCCAGGTGAGCCCACTTCAACAGAATGCACCCCAGGTAAAGCCACTCCACCAGAGTTTGCCCCAGGCGAGGCCACTCCACCAGACTATGCCCCAGGCGAGGCCACTCCACCAGAGTGCACCCCAGGTGAGGCCACTCCACCAGAGTGTGCCCCAGGCGAGCCCACTCCACTAGAGTGCCCCCAAGAAGAGGCAACTGCAGAGTGCGCCCCAGATGAGGCCACTCCAACAGTGTGCGCCCTAGGCGAGGCCACTCCTCCACAGTACGCCCCAGACGAGGCCACACCACCACAGTGCACCCCTTTCGGGCCCACTCCACCAGAGCGTGCCCCAAACGAGGCCATTCCACCAAAGTGGGCCCAAGAAGAGGCCACTGCAGAGTGCGCCCCAGATGAGGCCACTCCACCAGTGTGCGCCCTAGGCGAGGCCACTCCACCACAGTACGCCCCAGGCGAGGCCACACCACCACAGTGCTCCCCTTTCGAGGCCACTCCACCAGAGTACGCCCCAGGCAAGGCCACTCCACCAAAGTGCACCCTAGACATGGCACTCCACCAGTTTGACTTCCACAAGGAAACTCCACCAGAAGAATCCTTCATCATCACAGAACCGGACAAAGAAAAAAAGAACCAGAAAAAGAAACAAAAATAGAAATAGAAATATAAGACAATATTAGTGCGCCTCAGGCGAGGCCACTTCACCAGAGTGCGCCCCAGGCGAGGCCATTCCACCAGAGTTCGCCCCAGGCAAGGCTACACCACCAGAGTGCACCCCAGACGAAGCCACTCCATCAGAGTGCACCCCAGACTAGGCCACTCCACCAGAGTGCACCCCAGATGAGGTCACTTCACCAGAGTGCGCCCAAGAAGAGGCCGCTGCAGAGTGTACCCCAGACGAGGCCACTCCACCAGAGTGCACCCAAGACGAGGCAACTCATGAGTGTGCCCCAGCCGAGGCCACTCCACCAGAGTGCACCCCAAGCAAGGCCACTACACCAGAATGCAGCCCAGACGAGTCCACTCCAGAATGCAACCCAGGCGAGGCCACTTCACCAGAGTGCACCCCAGGCGAGGCCACTCCACCAGAGCGCAACCTACATATGGCTACTCCACCAGAGTGTGCCCTAGATGAGGCCACTCCACCAAAATTTGCCCCAGACGAGGCCGCTCCAAAATGCTCCTTAGACAAGGCCACTCCACCAGAGTGCACCCCAGGCGAGGCCACTCCACCAGAATGCGGCCCAGGCAAGGCCTCTCCACCAGAGTGCACCCCAGAAGAGGACACTGCACACTGAGACCCACGCAAGGCCACTCCACCATAGTGCGCCCCTGGCAAGGCAACTCTACCAGAGTGAGCTCCAAGTGAGGCCACTCCACCAGAGTGCGCCCCAGTTGAGGCTACTCCACCAGAGTGCACCCCGGATGAAGCCACTCCAGCCCAGTGTGCCCCTGAAGAATCCACTGCAGAGTGAGCCCCAGACAGGGCCACTCCACGAGAGTGCGCCCCAGCTGACGCCACTCCACCAGAGTGCACCCTAGATGAGGCCACTCCAGAGTGTGCCCCAGACAAGACCACTCCACCAGAGTTCGCCCCAGGTGAGGCTATTCCACCAGAGTGCGCCCCAGACGAGGCCACCCCACCAGAGTGTGCCCCAGATGAGGCCACTCCACCAGAGTGTGACCCAGATTAGGCCACTCCACCAGAGTGCGCCCCAGGCAAGGCCACTCCACCAGAGTGCACCCCAGGCGAGGGCACTCCACCAGAGTGCCCCCCAGGCGAGGCCACTCCACCAGAGGGCGCCCCAGGCGAGCCCACTCCACCAGAGTGCGCCCCAGACGAGGCCACTCCACCAGAGTGCGCCTTAGACATGGCACTCCACCAGTTTGACTTCCACAAGGAGACTCCACCAGAAGAACCCTTGATCATCACAGAACCAAAGGAAAAAGAACTAGAAAAAGAAACAAAAATACAAAAAAAGGCAATATGAGTGCGCCTCAGGCGAGTCCACTCCATTGAAGTAGCAGATTTAAGGCAGAACATTGGTAAATGACATTGCTGGACAAAGAACTCTGGTATGGGAGATTTATTCCATCTTTTTGGCCTAAAGGAGTTGACACTCTTGACTCGACTAGTGTCTACATGTCAAGTGTGTCAAATACAGCTCATACAGTGTACATATAATTTTCAGCACATTGCGTCACAAGCGAACAGGTGGTACACTTCCGTTATACAAAACATTCTAACCTTTTAAAAATCAACTTATGCATCCTAAATCAGACAAGTTCTGCAAACCATATATATTTTTAACTTTATACAAAACTTTCGTTTCTCTGCAGTATGCTCTTGCACAAAAAGAGGAACCGCAACCTGTCATAAGTAGTTTCAACATGAAATACAAGAAATATGATTCTTAGCTGAAATCCTGAATCAGTCTTACTACACACATAACTATAGCCATATAAACTGATCCTCGTTGCCACTTCACCATCAGAGTGCGCCCCAGGCAAAGCCACTCCACCAGAGTGTGCCCCAGGCGAGGCCACTCCACCAGAGTGCACCCAAGACGAGGCCAATCCACCAGACTGCACCCCAGATGAGACCACTGCACAAGAGTGTGACCCAGATTAGGCCACTCCACCAGAGTGCGCCCCAGACAAGGCCACTCCAGCAGAGTGCGACCCAGGTGAGGCCACTCCACCAGAGTGCGCCCTCGATGAGGCCACTCCACCAGAGTGCGCCCCAGAAGAGGCCAATGAAGAGTGAGTCCCAGACAAGGCCACTCCACCAGAGTGTGCCCCAGGTGAGCCCACTCCAACAGAGTGCACTCCAGGCATGGCCACTCCACCAGAATGCGCCCCAAACGAGGCCATTACACCAAAGTGGGCCCAAGAAGAGGCCACTGCAGAGTGCGCCCCAGACGAGGCTACTCCACCAGTGTGCACCCCAGTCGAGGCCATTCCACCAGATTGCACACCTGATGAGCCCTCCCCATCAGAGTGCGACCTAGACATGGCAACTCCACCAGAGTGCGCCCCAGATGAGGCCACTCCACCAGAGTGCGCCCCAGGTGAGCCCACTTCAACAGAATACACCCCAGGTAAAGCCACTCCACCAGAGTTTGCCGCAGGTGAGGCCACTCCACCAGACTATGCCCAAGGCGAGGCCACTCCACCAGAGTGTGCCCCAGGCGAGGCCATTCCACCAGAGTGCACCCCAGGCAAGGCTACACCACCAGAGTGCACCCCAGATGAAGCCACTCCACCAGAGTGCACCCCAGACGAGGCCACTCCACCAGAGTGCACCCCAGATGAGGCCACTCCACCAGAGTGCACCCAAGAAGAGACCGCTGCAAAGTGTGCCCCAGACGAGGCCACTCCACCAGAGTGCGAACTGGGCAAGGCCACTCCACCACATTGCGCCCCAGGCGAGGCCACTCCACCAGAGTGTGCCCCATAAGAGGCCACTGAAGAGTGAGCCCCAGACAAGGCCACTCCACCAGAGTGCGCCCCAGGCAATGCCACTCCACCAGTGTGCACATTAGACATGGTCACTCCACCAGAGTTTGCCCCAGGCAAGGTCACTCCACCAGAGTGCGTCCCAGGCGAGGTCACTCCACCAGAATGCACCCCAGGTGAGGCCACTCCACCAGAGTGTGCCCCAGGCGAGCCCACTCCACTAGAGTGCGCCCAAGAAGAGGCCACTGCAGAGTGCGCCCCAGATGAGGCCACTCCACCAGTGTGCGCACTAGGCGAGGCCACTCCACCACAGTACGCCCCAGGCGAGGCCACACCACCACAGTGCGCCCCTTTCGAGCCCACTCCACCAGAGTGCGCCCCAAACGAGGCCACTCCACCAAAGTGGGCCCAAGAAGAGGCCACTGCAGAGTGCGTCCCAGATGAGGCCACCCCACCAGTGTGCGCCCTAGGCGAGGCCACTCCGCCACAGTACGCCCCAGGCGAGGCCACACCACCACAGTGCTCCCCTTTCGAGGCCACTCCACCAGAGTGCGCCCCAGGCGAGGCCACTCCACCAAAGTGCACCCTAGACATGGCACTCCACCAGTTTGACTTCCACAAGGAGACTCCACCAGAAGAACCCTTCATCATCACAGAACCGGACAAAGGAAAAAGAACCAGAAAAAGAAACAAAAATAGAAAAAAATAAGACAATATTAGTGCGCCTCAGGCGAGGCCACTCCACCAGAGTGCGCCCCAGGTAAAGCAACTCCACCAGAGTGCGCCCCAGGCAAGGCCACTCCACCAGAGTGCGCCCCAGGTGAGGCCATTCCACCAGAGTGTGACCCAGATTAGGCCACTCCACCAGAGTGCACCAGACGAGGCCACTCCACCAGAGTGCACCCCAGGCGAGGCCACTCCACCAGAGTGTGCCCCAGGCAAGCCCACTCCACCAGAATGCGCCCCAAACGAGGCCATTACACCAAAGTGGGCCCAAGAAGAGGCCACTGCAGAGTGCGCCCCAGGCGAGGCTACTCCACCAGAGTGCACCCCAGTCAAGGCCACTCCACCAGATTGCACACCAGACGAGCCCTCCCCACCAGAGCGCGACCTAGACATGGCAACTCCACCAGGGTGCGCCCCAGATGAGGCCACTCCACCAGAGTGCGCCCCAGGTGAGCCCACTTCAACAGAATACACCCCAGGTAAAGCCACTCCACCAGAGTTTGCCGCAGGTGAGGCCACTCCACCAGACTATGCCCAAGGCGAGGCCACTCCACCAGAGTGTGCCCCAGACGAGGCTACTCCACCAGAGTGCACCCCAGTCAAGGCCACTCCACCAGATTGCACACCAGACGAGCCCTCCCCATCAGAGCGCGACCACTCCACCAGAGTGCGCCCCAAACGAGGCCACTCCACCAAAGTGGGCCCAAGAAGAGGCCTCTGCAGAGTGCACCCCAGATGAGGCCACCCCACCAGTGTGCGCCCTAGGCGAGGCCACTCCGCCACAGTACGCCCCAGGCCAGGCCACACCACCACAGTGCTCCCCTTTCAAGGCCACTCCACCAGAGTGCGCCCCAGGTGAGGCCACTCCACCAAAGTGCACCCTAGACATGGCACTCCACCAGTTTGACTTCCACAAGGAGACTCCACCAGAAGAACCCTTCATCATCACAGAACCGGACAAAGGAAAAAGAACCAGAAAAAGAAACAAAAATAGAAAAAAATAAGACAATATTAGTGCGCCTCAGGCGAGGCCACTCCACCAGAGTGCGCCCCAGGTAAAGCAACTCCACCAGAGTGCGCCCCAGGCAAGGCCACTCCACCAGAGTGCGCCCCAGGCAAGGCCACTCCACCAGAGTGCGCCCCAGGTGAGGCCATTCCACCAGAGTGTGACCCAGATTAGGCCACTCCACCAGAGTGCGCCCCAGACGAGGCCACTCCACCAGAGTGCACCCCAGGCGAGGACACTCCACCAGAGTGCGCCCCAGGAAAGGCCACTCCACCAGAGTGCGCCCCAGGCGTGCCCACTCCACCAGAGTGCGCCCCAGGCGAGGCCACTCCACCAGCGTGCACCCCAGGCGAGCCCACTACACCAGAGTGTGCCCCAGACAAGGCCACTCCACCAGAGTGCGCCCAAGAAGAGGTCACTTCACCAAAGTGCACCCCAGGCGAGGCCACTCCACCAGAGTGCACCCCAGGCGAGCCCACTCCACCAGAGTGCGCCCCAGGCGAGGCCACTCCACCAGCGTGCACCCCAGGCGAGACCACTACACCAGAGTGTGCCCCAGACGAGGCCACTCCACCAGAGTGCGCCCAAGAAGAGGTCACTCCACCAAAGTGCACCCCAGGCGATGCCACTCCACCAGAGTGCACCCCAGACGAGGCCACTCCACCAGAGTGCGCCTTAGACATGGCACTCCACCAGTTTGACTTCCACAAGGAGACTCCACCAGAAGAACCCTTGATCATAATAGAACCAGACAAAGGAAAAAGAACTAGAAAAAGAAACAAAAATACAAAAAAAGGCAATAAAAGTGCGCCTCAGGCGAGGCCACTCCATTGAAGTAGCAGATTTAGGGCAGAACATTGGTAAATGACGATGCTGGACAAAGAACTCTGGTATGGGAGATTTATTCCATATTTTTGGCCTAAAAGTGTAGACACTCTTGACCCGACTAGTGTCTACATGTCAAGTGTGTCAAATACAGCTCATACAGTGTATACCGTATATACTCGAGTATAAGTCGTTCCGAGTATAAGTCAAGGCCCTAATTTACCACAAAAAAAAATGGGAAAAACTTATTGACCCGAGTATAAGACGAGGGTGAGAAATGCACAGCTACTGTAAGTGGAAAAGAGGGTCAATATTAGTGCGCCTCAGGCGAGGCCACTCCACCAGAGTGCGCCCCAGGTAAAGCAACTCCACCAGAGTGCGCCCCAGGCAAGGCCACTCCACCAGAGTGCGCCCCAGGTGAGGCCATTCCACCAGAGTGTGACCCAGATTAGGCCACTCCACCAGAGTGCGCCCCAGACGAGGCCACTCCACCAGAGTGCACTCTAGGCGAGGCCACTCCACCAGAGTGCGCCCCAGGCAAGGCCACTCCACCAGAGTGCGCCCCAGGCGAGCCCACTACACCAGAGTGCGCCCCAGGTGAGGCCACTCCACCAGAGTGCGCCCCAGGCGAGGCCACTCCACCAGAGTCCACCCCAGGCGAGCCTACTACACCAGAGTGTGCCCCAGACGAGGCCACTCCACCAGAGTGCGCCCAAGAAGAGGTCACTCCACCAAAGTGCACCCCAGGCGAGGCCACTCCACCAGAGTGCACCCCAGGCGAGGCCACTCCACCAGAGTGCGCCTTAGACATGGCACTCCACCAGTTTGACTTCCACAAGGAGACTCCACCAGAAGAACCCTTGATCATCACAGAACCAGACAAAGGAAAAAGAACTAGAAAAAGAAACAAAAATACAAAAAAAAGGCAATAAAAGTGCGCCTCAGGCGAGGCCACTCCATTGAAGTAGCAGATTTAGGGCAGAACATTGGTAAATGACGATGCTGGACAAAGAACTCTGGTATGGGAGATTTATTCCATCTTTTTTGACCTAAAAGTGTAAACACTCTTGACCCGACTAGTGTCTACATGTCAAGTGTGTCAAATACAGCTCATACAGTGTATACCGTATATACTCGAGTATAAGTCGTTCCGAGTATAAGTCGAGGCCCTAATTTACCACAAAAAAAATGGGAAAAACTTATTGACCCGAGTATAAGATGAGGGTGAGAAATGCACAGCTACTGTAAGTGGAAAAGAGGGTCAAAAATGCCCATTTGCAGCATCACTGTGCCCATTTGCATGCCTCACTGTGCCCATTTGCAGCCATAGGTCCCCTGAACTTCAAACTCGGTAGTTAGGGGTTCCTAGATGCCCCCTAGCTGCAGCCAAAATGTGGGGTCTCTGAACCCAAAGGGTCCCGAAATGACATTGCTGCAGATGGACACAGTTGACCGAATTTGGGGCACCATAAAATTTCCAAAGCTGGCGTTTCTAGCACCAAGTGGACCCAAGATACAGGGCCCCAAAAATCAGTTCAGAAAATGTCAAGCACTTTTCTGCAGCAGAGAATGGCATTTTCCGAACCGATTTTGGGGCCCGGTATCTCGGGGCCACTTAGAGCTAGGAACTTCACCTTTGGATATGTTGTGGTACCAGTTCCACTAGGTTTGCACACCAAATTTGGGGTTCCTAGTACCAAGTGGCCCTGAGATACGGGGCCCCAAAGTCGGTTCGGAAAATGAATTTTTTTGCTGCAGAAAAGTGCTTGACTCAAGTATAAATTGAGGGGGGCACTTTCAGCACAAAAAAATGTGCTGAAAAATTTGACTTATAATCGAATATATACGGTATATAATTTTCAGCATATTGCGTCACAAGCGAACAGGCGGTACACTTCCGTTATGCAAAACATTCTAACCTTTTAAAAATCAACTTATGCATCTTAAATCAGACAAGTTCTGCAAACCATATATATTTTTTACTTTATACAAAACTTTCGTTTCTCTGCAGTATGCTCTTGCACAAAAAGAGGAACCGCAACCTGTCATAAGTAGTTTCAACATTAAATACAAGAAATATGATTCTTAGCTGAAATCCTGAATCAGTCTTACTACACACACAACTATGGCCATATAAACTGATCCTCGTTGCCACGTCACCATCAGAGTGCGCCCCAGGTAAAGCCACTCCACCAGAGTGTGCCCCAGGCGAGGCCACTCCACCAGAGTGCACCCAAGACGAGGACAATCCACCAGAGTGCGCCCCAGATGAGACCACTGCACAAGAGTGCGACCCAGATTAGGCCACTCCACCAGAGTGTGCCCCAGACAGGGCCACTCCAGCAGAGTGCGCCCCAGGCGAGGCCACTCCACCAAAGTTTGCCCCAGGCAAGAACACTCAACTAGAGTGCACCCTCGATGAGGCCACTAAACCAGAGTGCGCCCCAGAAGAGGCCACTGAAGAGGGAGCCCCAGACAAGGCCACTCCACCAGAGTGCGCCCCAGGCGAGCCCACTACAACAGAGTGCACTCCAGGCATGGCCACTCCACCAGAGTGTGCCCCAGGCGAGCCCACTCCACCAGAGTGTGCCCCAAATGAGGCTACTCCACCAGAGTGCGCCCCAGTCGAGGCCACTCCACCAGTTTGCACCCCAGAGGAGCCCTCCCCACCAGAGTGCTACCTAGACATGGCAACTCCACCAGAGTGCGCCCTAGATGAGGCCACTCCACCAGAGTGCGCCCCAGGTGAGCCCACTTCAACAGAATGCACCCCAGGTAAAGCCACTCTGCCAAAGTTCGCCCCAGGCAAGGCCACTCCACCAGACTACGCCCCAGGCGAGGCCACTCCACCCGAGTGCGCCCCAGATTAGGCCACTCCACCAGAGTGTGCCCCAGGCGAGGCTATTTCACCAGAGTGCACCTCAGGCGAGGCTACACCACCAGAGTGTGCCCCAGAAGAGGCCACTGAAGAGTGCGCCCCAGTCGAGGCCACGCCACCAGAGTGCACCCCGGATGAGGCCACTCCAGCACAGTGCGCCCCAGAAGATTCCACTGCAGAGTGAGCCCCAGACAGGGCCACTCCACTAGAGTGCGCCCCAGCTGATGCCGCTCCACCAGAGTGCACCCTAGATGAGGCCACTCCATGAGAGTGTGCCCCAAAAGAAGCCACTCCAGAGTGTGCCCCAGACAAGGCCACTCCACCAGAGTGCACCCCAGGCAAGGCCACTCCACCAGAGTGTGCCCCAAGCGAGCCCACTCCACCAGAGTGCGCCTCAGATGAGGCCACACCACCAGAGTGCACCCAAGAAGAGGCCGCTGCAGAGTGCGCCCCAGACGAGGCCACTCCACCAGAGTGCACCCCAGATGAGGCCACTCCATCAGAGTGCACCCCAGAAGAATCCTCTGCAGAGTAAGCCCCAGACAAGACCACTCCACCAGAGTGCGCCCCAGGCGAGGCCACTCCACCAGAGTGCACCCCAGATGAGGCCACTCCATGAGAGTGCAACCAAGAAGACGCCACTCCAGAGTGTGCCCCAGACGAGGCCACTCCACCAGAGTGTGCCCCAGGTGAGGCCACTCTACAAGAGTGCGCCCCAGGCGAGGCCACTCCACCAAAGTGCGCCCCAAGCAAGGCCACTCCACCAGTGTGCACATTAGACATGGTCACTCCGCCAGAGTTTGCCCCAGGCAAGGTCACTCCACCAGAGTGCGTCCCAGGCGAGGTCACTCCACCAGAGTGCACCCCAGGTGAGGCCACTCCACCAGAGTGTGCCCCAGGCGAACCCACTCCACCAGAGTGCGCCCAAGAAGAGGCCACTGCAGAGTGCGCCCCAGATAAGGCCACTCCACCAGTGTGCGCCCTAGGCGAGGCCACTCCGCCACAGTACGCCCCAGGCGAGGCCACACCACCACAGTGCGCCCCTTTCAAGGCCACACCAACACAGTGCGCCCCTTTCAAGGCCACTCCACCAGTGTGAACCCCAGGCGAGGCCACTTCACCAAAGTGAACCCTAGACATGGCACTCCACCAGTTAGACTTCCACAAGGAGACTCCACCAGAAGAACCCTTCATCATCACAGAACCGGACAAAGGAAAAAGAACCAGAAAAATAAATAAAAATAGAAAAAATAAGACAATATTAGTGCGCCTCAGGCGAGGCCACTCCAACAGAGTGCGCCCCAGGTAAAGCCACTCCACCAGAGTATGCCCCAGGCAAGGCCACTCCACCAGACTGCACCCTAGGCAAGGCCACTCCACCAGAGTGCACCCCAGTTGAGACCATTCCACCAGAGTGTGACCCAGATTAGGCCACTCCACCAGAGTGCGCCCCAGGCGAGGCCACTCCACCAGAGTGCACCCCAGGCGAGGCCACTCCACCAGAGTGCGCCCCAGGCAAGGCCACTCCACCAGAGTGTGCCCCAGGTGAGCCCACTTCACCAGAGTGCGCTCCAGACGAGGCCACTCCACCAGAGTGCGCCCAAGAAGAGTGCGCCTTAGACATGGCACTCCACCAGTTTGACTTCCACAAGGAGACTCCACCAGAAGAACCCTTGATCATCACAGAACCAGACAAAGGAAAAAGAACTAGAAAAAGAAACAAAAATACAAAAAAAAGGCAATATAAGTGCGCCATAGGCGAGGCCACTCCATTGAAGTAGCAGATTTAAGGCAGAACATTGGTAAATGACGTTGCTGGACAAAGAACTCTGGTATGGGAGATTTATTCCATCTTTTTGGCCTAAAAGAGTAGACACTCTTGACGCGACTAGTGTCTACATGTCAAGTGTGTCAAATACAGCTCATACAGTGTACATATAATTTTCAGCATATTGCGTCATAAGCGAACAGGCGTACACTTCCATTATACAAAACATTCTAACCTTTTAAAAATCAACTTATGCATCCTAAATCAGACAAGTTCTGCAAACCATATATACTTTTAACTTTATACAAAACTACTTTTAACTTTATACAAAACTTTCGTTTCTCTGCAGTATGCTCTTGCACAAAAAGAGGAACCACAACCTGTCATAAGTAGTTTCAACATGAAATACAAGAAATATGATTCTTAGCTGAAATTCTGAATCAGTCTTACTACACACATAACTATGGCCATATAAACTGATCCTCGTTGCCACTTCACCATCAGAGTGCGCCCCAGGCAAAGCCACTCCACCAGAGTGTGCCCCAGGCGAGGCCAATCCACCAGAGTGTGCCCCAGATGAGGCCACTCCACAAGAGTGCGACCCAGATTAGGCCACTCCACCAGAGTGTGCCCCAGACAAGGCCACTCCAGCAGAGTGCTCCCCAGGAGAGGCCACTCCACCAAAGTTTGCCACAGGCGAGGCCACTCTCCCAGAGTGCGCCCTCGATGAGGCCACTAAACCAGAGTGCGCCCCAGAAGAGGCCACTGAAGAGTGAGCCCCAGACAAGGCCACTCCACCAGAGTGCGCCCTAGGCGAGCCGACTCCAACAGAGTGCACTCCAGGCATGGCCACTCCACCAGAGTGTGCCCCAGGCGAGCCCAATTCCACCAGAGTGCGCCCCAAACCAGGCAACTCCACCAAAGTGCACCCAAGAAGAGGCCACTGCAGAGTGCGCCCCAGACGAGGCTACTCCACCAGAGTGCGCCCCAGTCGAGGCCACTCCACCAGTTTGCACCCCAGATGAGCCCTCCCCACCAGAGCGCGACCTAGACATGGCAACTCCACCAGAGTGCGCCCCAGATGAGGCCACTCCACCAGAGTGCAGCCCAGGTGAGCCCACTTCAAAAGAATGCACCCCAGGTAAAGCCACTCCACCAGGGTTCGCCCCAGGTGAGGCCACTCCACCAGACTACGCCCCAGGCGAGGCCACTCCACCAGAGTGCACCCCAGATGGGGCCACTCCACCAGAGTGTGCCCCAGGCAAGGCCATTCCACCAGAGTGCACCCCAGGCGAGGCTACACCACCAGAGTGCACCCCAGAAGAGGCCACTGAAGAGTGAGCCCCAGACAAGGCCACTCCACCAGAGTGCGCCCCAGGCGAGCCCTTTTCAACAGAGTGCACTCCAGGCATGGCCACTCCACCAGAGTGTGCCCCAGGCAAGCCCACTCCACCAGATTGCGCCCCAAACGAAGCCACTCCACCAAAGTGCACCCAAGAAGAGGCCACTGCAGAGTGCACCCCAGACGGGGCAACTCCACCAGAGTGCGCCCCAGGTAAAGCCACTCAACCAGAGTTCGCCCCAGACGAGGCCACTCCACCAGACTATGCCCCAGGCGAGGCCACTCCACCAGAGTGCGCCCCAGATGTGGCCACTCCACCAGAGTGTGCCCCAGGCGAGGCCATTCCACCAGAGTGCACCCCAGGCGAGGCTACACCACCAGAGTGTGCCCCAGATGATGCCACTCCACCAGAGTGCACCCCAGACGAGGCCACACCACCAGAGTACGCCCCAGACAAGGCCACTCCAGCAGAGTGCGCCCCAGGCGAGGCCACTCCACCAGAGTGCGCCTTAGACATGGCACTCCACCAGTTTGACTTCCACAAGGAGACTCCACCAGAAGAACCCTTGATCATCACAGAACCAGACAAAGGAAAAAGAACTAGAAAAAGAAACAAAAATACAAAAAAAGGCAATAAAAGTGCGCCTCAGGCGAGGCCACTCCATTGAAGTAGCAGATTTAGGGCAGAACATTGGTAAATGACGATGCTGGACAAAGAACTCTGGTATGGGAGATTTATTCCATCTTTTTGGCCTAAAAGTGTAGACACTCTTGACCCGACTAGTGTCTACATGTCAAGTGTGTCAAATACAGCTCATACAGTGTATACCGTATATACTCGAGTATAAGTCGTTCCGAGTATAAGTCGAGGCCCTAATTTACCACAAAAAAAATGGGAAAAACTTATTGACCCAAGTATAAGACGAGGGTGAGAAATGCACAGCTACTGTAAGTGGAAAAGAGGGTCAATATTAGTGCGCCTCAGGCGAGGCCACTCCACCAGAGTGCGCCCCAGGTAAAGCAACTCCACCAGAGTGCGCCCCAGGCAAGGCCACTCCACCAGAGTGCGCCCCAGGTGAGGCCATTCCACCAGAGTGTGACCCAGATTAGGCCACTCCACCAGAGTGCGCCAAAGACGAGGCCACTCCACCAGAGTGCACCCCAGGCGAGGCCACTCCACCAGAGTGCGCCCCAGGCAAGGCCACTCCACCAGAGTGCGCCCCAGGCAAGCCCACTACACCAGAGTGCGCCCCAGGTGAGGCCACTCCACCAGAGTGCGCCCCAGACGAGGCCACTCCACCAGAGTGCACCCCAGGCGAGCCCACTACACCAGAGTGTGCCCCAGACGAGGCCACTCCACCAGAGTGCGCCCAAGAAGAGGTCACTCCACCAAAGTGCACCCCAGGCGAGGCCACTCCACCAGAGTGCACCCCAGGCGAGGCCACTCCACCAGAGTGCACCTTAGACATGGCACTCCACCAGTTTGACTTCCACAAGGAGACTCCACCAGAAGAACCCTTGATCATCACAGAACCAGACAAAGGAAAAAGAACTAGAAAAAGAAACAAAAATACAAAAAAAAGGCAATAAAAGTGCGCCTCAGGCGAGGCCACTCCATTGAAGTAGCAGATTTAGGGCAGAACATTGGTAAATGACGATGCTGGACAAAGAACTCTGGTATGGGAGATTTATTCCATCTTTTTGGCCTAAAAGTGTAGACACTCTTGACCCGACTAGTGTCTACATGTCAAGTGTGTCAAATACAGCTCATACAGTGTATACCATATATACTCGAGTATAAGTCGTTCCGAGTATAAGTCGAGGCCCTAATTTACCACAAAAAAAATGGGAAAAACGTATTGACCCGAGTATAAGACGAGGGTGAGAAATGCACAGCTACTGTAAGTGGAAAAGAGGGTCAAAAATGCCCATTTGCAGCATCACTGTGCCCATTTGCATGCCTCACTGTGCCCATTTGCAGCCATAGGTCCCTTGAACTTCAAACTCGGTAGTTAGGGGTTCCTAGATGCCCCCTAGCTGCAGCCAAAATGTGGGGTCTCTGAACCCAAAGGGTCCTGAAATGACATTGCTGCAGATGGACACAGTTGACCGAATTTGGGGCACCATAAAATTTCCAAAGCTGGCGTTTCTAGCACCAAGTGGACCCGAGATACAGGGCCCCAAAAATCAGTTCAGAAAATGTCAAGCACTTTTCTGCAGCAGAGAATGGCATTTTCCGAACCGATTTTGGGGCCCGGTATCTCGGGGCCACTTAGAGCTAGGAACTTCACCTTTGGATATGTTGTGGTACCAGTTCCACTGGGTTTGCACACCAAATTTGGGGTTCCTAGTACCAAGTGGCCCTGAGATACGGGGCCCCAAAGTCGGTTCGGAAAATGAATTTTTTTGCTGCAGAAAAGTGCTTGACTCGAGTATAAATCGAGGGGGGCACTTTCAGCACAAAAAAATGTGCTGAAAAATTCGACTTATAATCGAGTATATACGGTATATAATTTTCAGCATATTGCGTCACTAGCGAACAGGCGGTACACTTCCGTTATGCAAAACATTCTAACCTTTTAAAAATCAACTTATGCATCCTAAATCAGACAAGTTCTGCAAACCATATATATTTTTTTACTTTATACAAAACTTTCGTTTCTCTGCAGTATGCTCTTGCACAAAAAGAGGAACCGCAACCTGTCATAAGTAGTTTCAACATTAAATACAAGAAATATGGGATAATGGGGAAATAGCTTACTGTAATCTACTGTAATTTAATCTAAGCAAAGTGATATCCTGTGTTGGAAAATAGCTGCCAGAAGGTCCTAAACACTTAATGTCTAAAAATTATATTTGGATAAAAGAGAAAATGAATGTTACAATTGCTGCCACAGGGGGAATAGGGCGTATATATAATGAAAAGTGCTGTATGGAAGTATGATCATATGTCGGGCTGTGGTTCAAAGGGTGGGGAAGGGGGGGAGGGAAATGACGGTTAGATAGTTGGTCTTTGTTAGATAGACATGAGGTCATGTTTGGCCTCATGGGCGAGTCCCATAGACGAGCCCATTGTTGTATGATATAAAATGAAAAAACAATAAACAGAATTTTATAAAAAAAAAAAAATACAAGAAATATGATTCTTAGCTGAAATCCTGAATCAGTCTTACTACACACATAACTATGGCCATATAAACTGATCCTCGTTGCCACGTCACCATCAGAGTGCGCCCCAGGTAAAGCCACTCCACCAGAGTGTGCCCCAGGCGAGGCCACTCCACCAGAGTGCACCCAAGACGAGGACAATCCACCAGAGTGCGCCCCAGATGAGACCACTGCACAAGAGTGCGACCCAGATTAGGCCACTCCACCAGAGTGTGCCCCAGACAGGGCCACTCCAGCCGAGTGCGCCCCAGGCGAGGCCACTCCACCAAAGTTTGCCCCAGGCAAGAACACTCAACTAGAGTGCACCCTCGATGAGGCCACTAAACCAGAGTGCGCCCCAGAAGAGGCCACTGAAGAGGGAGCCCCAGACAAGGCCACTCCACCAGAGTGCGCCCCAGGCGAGCCCACTACAACAGAGTGCACTCCAGGCATGGCCACTCCACCAGAGTGTGCCCCAGGCGAGCCCACTCCACCAGAGTGTGCCCCAAATGAGGCTACTCCACCAGAGTGCGCCCCAGTCGAGGCCACTCCACCAGTTTGCACCCCAGAGGAGCCCTCCCCACCAAAGTGCTACCTAGACATGGCAACTCCACCAGAGTGCGCCCTAGATGAGGCCACTCCACCAGAGTGCGCCCCAGGTGAGCCCACTTCAACAGAATGCACCCCAGGTAAAGCCACTCTGCCAAAGTTTGCCCCAGGCAAGGCCACTCCACCAGACTACGCCCCAGGCGAGGCCACTCCACCCGAGTGCGCCCCAGATTAGGCCACTCCACCAGAGTGTGCCCCAGGCGAGGCTATTTCACCAGAGTGCACCTCAGGCGAGGCTACACCACCAGAGTGCGCCCCAGAAGAGGCCACTGAAGAGTGCGCCCCAGTCGAGGCCACTCCACCAGAGTGCACCCCGGATGAGGCCACTCCAGCACAGTGCGCCCCAGAAGATTCCACTGCAGAGTGAGCCCCAGACAGGGCCACTCCACTAGAGTGCGCCCCAGCTGACGCCGCTCCACCAGAGTGCACCCTAGATGAGGCCACTCCACGAGAGTGTGCCCCAAAAGAAGCCACTCCAGAGTGTGCCCCAGACAAGGCCACTCCACCAGAGTGCACCCCAGGCGAGGCCACTCCACCAGAGTGTGCTCCAAGCGAGCCCACTCCACCAGAGTGCACCTCAGATGAGGCCACACCACCAGAGTGCACCCAAGAAGAGGCCGCTGCAGAGTGCGCCCCAGACGAGGCCACTCCACCAGAGTGCGCCCCAGATGAGGCCACTCCATCAGAGTGCACCCCAGAAGAATCCTCTGCAGAGTAAGCCCCAGACAAGACCACTCCACCAGAGTGCACCCCAGGCAAGGCCACTCCACCAGAGTGCACCCCAGATGAGGCCACTCCATGAGAGTGCAACCAAGAAGACGACACTCCAGAGTGTGCCCCAGATGAGGCCACTCCACCAGAGTGTGCCCCAGGCGAGGCCACTCTACAAGAGTGCGCCCCAGGCGAGGCCACTCCACCAAAGTGCGCCCCAAGCAAGGCCACTCCACCAGTGTGCACATTAGACATGGTCACTCCGCCAGAGTTTGCCCCAGGCAAGGTCACTCCACCAGAGTGCATCGAAGGTGAGGTCACTCCACCAGAGTGCACCCCAGGTGAGGCCACTCCACCAGCGTGAACCCCAGGCGAGGCCACTCCACCAAAGTGAACCCTAGACATGGCACTCCACCAGTTAGACTTCCACAAGGAGACTCCACCAGAAGAACCCTTCATCATCACAGAACCGGACAATATTAGTGCGCCTCAGGCGAGGCCACTCCAACAGAGTGCGCCCCAGGTAAAGCAACTCCACCAGAGTGCGCCCCAGGTAAAGCAACTCCACCAGAGTGCGCCCCAGGCAAGGCCACTCCACCAGACTGCACCCTAGGCAAGGCCACTCCACCAGAGTGCACCCCAGGTGAGACCATTCCACCAGTGTGACCCAGATTAGGCCACTCCACCAGAGTGCGCCCCAGGCGAGGCCACTCCACCAGAGTGCACCCCAGGCGAGGCCACTCCACCAGAGTGCGCCCCAGGCAAGGCCACTCCACCAGAGTGTGCCCCAGGTGAGCCCACTTCACCAGAGTGCGCCCCAGACGAGGCCACTCCACCAGAGTGCGCCCAAGAAGAGTGCGCCTTAGACATGGCACTCCACCAGTTTGACTTCCACAAGGAGACTCCACCAGAAGAACCCTTGATCATCACAGAACCAGACAAAGGAAAAAGAACTAGAAAAAGAAACAAAAATACAAAAAAAAGGCAATATAAGTGCGCCTCAGGCGAGGCCACTCCATTGAAGTAGCAGATTTAAGGCAGAACATTGGTAAATGACGTTGCTGGACAAAGAACTCTGGTATGGGAGATTTATTCCATCTTTTTGGCCTAAAAGAGTAGACACTCTTGACGCGACTAGTGTCTACATGTCAAGTGTGTCAAATACAGCTCATACAGTGTACATATAATTTTCAGCATATTGCGTCACAAGCGAACAGGCGGTACACTTCCATTATACAAAACATTCTAACCTTTTAAAAATCAACTTATGCATCCTAAATCAGACAAGTTCTGCAAACCATATATACTTTTAACTTTATACAAAACTACTTTTAACTTTATACAAAACTTTCGTTTCTCTGCAGTATGCTCTTGCACAAAAAGAGGAACCACAACCTGTCATAAGTAGTTTCAACATGAAATACAAGAAATACGATTCTTAGCTGAAATTCTGAATCAGTCTTACTACACACATAACTATGGCCACATAAACTGATCCTCGTTGCCACTTCACCATCAGAGTGCGCCCCAGGCAAAGCCACTCCACCAGAGTGTGCCCCAGGTGAGGCCAATCCACCAGAGTGTGCCCCAGATGAGGCCACTCCACAAGAGTGCGACCCAGATTAGGCCACTCCACCAGAGTGCGCCCCAGACAAGGCCACTCCAGCAGAGTGCTCCCCAGGAGAGGCCACTCCACCAAAGTTTGCCACAGGCGAGGCCACTCCCCCAGAGTGCGCCCTCGATGAGGCCACTAAACCAGAGTGCACCCCAGAAGAGGCCACTGAAGAGTGAGCCCCAGACAAGGCCACTCCACCAGAGTGCGCCCTAGGCGAGCCGACTCCAACAGAGTGCACTCCAGGCATGGCCACTCCACCAGAGTGTGCCCCAGGCGAGCCCACTCTACCAGAGTGCGCCCCAAACCAGGCAACTCCACCAAAGTGCACCCAAGAAGAGGCCACTGCAGAGTGCGCCCCAGACGAGGCTACTCCACCAGAGTGCGCCCCAGTCGAGGCCACTCCACCAGTTTGCACCCCAGATGAGCCCTCCCCATTAGAGAGTGACCTAGACATGGCAACTCCACCAGAGTGCGCCCCAGATGAGGCCACTCCACCAGAGTGCAGCCCAGGTGAGCCCACTTCAAAAGAATGCACCCCAGGTAAAGCCACTCCGCCAGGGTTCGCCCCAGGTGAGGCCACTCCACCAGACTACGCCCCAGGCGAGGCCACTCCACCAGAGTGCGCCCCAGATGGGGCCACTCCACCAGAGTGTGCCCCAGGCAAGGCCATTCCACCAGAGTGCACCCCAGGCGAGGCTACACCACCAGAGTGCACCCCAGAAGAGGCCACTGAAGAGTGCACTCCAGGCATGGCCACTCCACCAGAGTGTGCCCCAGGCAAGCCCACTCCACCAGATTGCGCCCCAAACGAATCCACTCCACCAAAGTGCACCCAAGAAGAGGCCACTGCAGAGTGCACCCCAGACGGGGCAACTCCACCAGAGTGCGCCCCAGGTAAAGCCACTCCACCAGAGTTCGCCCCAGACGAGGCCACTCCACCAGACTATGCCCCAGGCGAGGCCACTCCACCAGAGTGTGCCCCAGATGTGGCCACTCCACCAGAGTGTGCCCCAGGCGAGGCCATTCCACCAGAGTGCACCCCAGGCGAGGCTACACCACCAGAGTGCGCCCCAGATGATGCCACTCCACCAGAGTGCACCCCAGACGAGGCCACACCACCAGAGTATGCCCCAGACAAGGCCACTCCAGCAGAGTGCGCCCCAGGCGAGGCCACTCCACCAAAGTTTGCCACAGGCGAGGCCACTCCACCAGAGTGCGCCCTCGATGAGGCCACTAAACCAGAGTGCGCCCCAGAAGAGGCCACTGAAGAGTGAGCCCCAGACAAGGCCACTCCACCAGAGTGCGCCCTAGGCGAGCCGACTCCAACAGAGTGCACTCCAGGCATGGCCACTCCACCAGAGTGTGCCCCAGGCGAGCCCAGTCCACCAGAGTGCACCCCAAACCAGGCAACTCCACCAAAGTGCACCCAAGAAGAGGCCACTGCAGAGTTCGCCCCAGACGAGGCTACTCCACCAGAGTGCACCCCAGTCGAGGCCACTCCACCAGTTTGCACCCCAGATGAGCCCTCCCCACCAGAGTGTGACCTAGACATGGCAACTCTACCAGAGTGCGCCCCAGATGAGGCCACTCCACCAGAGTGCACCCCAGGTGAGCCCACTTCAACAGAATGCACCCCAGGTAAAGCCACTCCGCCAGGGTTCGCCCCAGGTGAGGCCACTCCACCAGACTACGCCCCAGGTGAGGCCACCCCACCAGAGTGCGCCCCAGATGAGGACACTCCACCAGAGTGTGCCCCAGGCAAGGCCATTCCACCAGAGTGCACCCCAGGTGAGGCTACACCACCAGAGTGCGCCCCAGAAGAGGCCACTGAAGAGTGAGCCCCAGACAAGGCCACTCCACCAGAGTGCGCCCCAGGCGAGCCCACTCCAATAGAGTGCACTCCAGGCATGGCCACTCCACCAGAGTGTGCCCCAGGCGAGCCCACTCCACCAGATTGCGCCCCAAACGAGGCCACTCCACCAAAGTGCACCCAAGCAGAGGCCACTGCAGAGTACACCCCAGACGGGGCAACTCCACCAGAATGCACCCCAGGTAAAGCCACTCCACCAGACTATGCCCCAGGCGAGGCCACTCCACCAGAGTGCACCCCAGGCGAGGCCATTCCACCAGAGTGCACCCCAGGCGAGGCTACACCACCAGAGTGCGCCCCAGATGATGCCACTCCACCAGAGTGCGACCCAGATTAGGCCACTCCACCAGAGTGCGCCCCAGATGGGGCCACTCCACCAGAGTGCGCCCAAGAAGAGGCCGCTGCAGAGTGTGCCCCAGACGAGGTCACTCCACCAGAGTGCACCCAAGGCGAGGCCACTCCACCACAGTGCGCCCCAGGTGAGGCTACTCCACCAGAGTGCGCCCCATAGGAGGCCACTGAAGAGTGAGCCCCAGACAAGGCAACTCCACCAGAGTGCGCCCCAGGTGAGGCCACTCCACCAGAGTGCACCCCAGATGAGGCCACTCCACCAGAGTGCGACCCAGATTAGGCCACTCCATCAGAGTGTGCCCCAGACGAGGCCACTGAACCAGAGTGCGCCCCAGACAAGGCCACTCCACCAGAGTGCGCCCCAGATGAGCCCACTCCACCAGAGTGCATCCCAAACTAGGCCACTCCACCAGAGTGCGCCCAAAAAGAGGGCGCTGCAGAGTGTGCCCCAGACGAGGCCACTCCACCAGAGTGTGCCCTAGGCGAGGCCACTCCACCACAGTGTGCCCCAGGCATGGCCACTCCACCAGAGAGCGCCCAAGAAGAAGCCACTGAAGAGTGAGCCCCAGACAAGGCTACTCCACCAGAGTGTGCCCCTGGTGAGCCCAGTCTAACAGAGTGTGCCCCAGGCAAGCCCACTCCACCAGAGTGCGCCCCAGATGAGGCCACTCCACCAGAGTGCCCCCAAGAAGAGGCCACTGCAGAGCATGCACCAGACGAGGCTACTACACCAGAGTTCGCCCCAGTCGAGGCCACTCCACCAGAATGTGCCCCAGACGAGCCAACTCAACCAGAGCGCACCCAAGACGAGGCAACTCCAGAGTGTGCCCCAGCCGAGGCCACTCCACCAGAGTGCACCCCAGGCACGGCCGCTTAACCAGAATGCGGCCCAGACTAGGTCACTCCAGAATGCAACCCAGGCGAGGCCACTTCACCACAGTGCACCCCAGACTAGGCCACCACACCAGAGCGCGACCTACACAGTGCGCTCCAGGTGAGGCTACTCCACCAGAGTGTGCCCCAGACGAGACCACTCCACCCGAGTGTGCCCCAGACAAGGCCTCTCCACCAGAGTGCACCCCAGAAGAGGCCACTGCACACTGAGCCCCAGGCAAGGCCACTCCACCATAGTGCGCCCCTGGCGAGGCAACTCCACCAGAGTGAGCTCCAAGCGAGGCCACTCCACCAAAGTGCTCCCCAGACGAGGCCACTCCACCAGAGTGTGCCCCAGACGAGGCCACTCCACCAGAGTGCACCCCAGATGATGCCACTCCACCTGAGTGCACCCCAGGCGAGGCCACTCCACCAGAGTGCGCCCTAGATGAGGCCACACCACCAGAGTGTGCCCTAGGCAAGGCCATTCCACCAGAGTGCACCCCAGGCGAGGCTACACGACCAGAGTACGCCCCAGATGAGGCCACTCCACCAGAGTGCCCCCCAGAAGAATCCACTGCAGAGTGTGCCCCAGACAGGGCCACTCCACGAGAGTGTGCCCCAGCCGACGCCACTCCACCAAAGTGCGCCCCAGACGAGGTCACATTACCAAAGTGCGCCCCAGACGAGGCCACTTCACCAGAGTGCACCCCAGATGAGGCCACCCCACCAGAGCGCTACCTACACATGGCCACTCCACCAGAGTGTGCCCCAGATGAGGCCACTACAAAGAGTGTGCCCCAGATGAGGCTGCTCCAGAATGCTCCTTAGATGAGGCCACTCCACCAGAGTGCACCCCAGGCAAGGCCACTCCACCAGAATGCGGCCTAGGCGAGGCTTCTCCACAAGAGTGTGCTCCAAGCGAGGCCATTCCACCAGAGTGCACCCCAGTCGAGGCCACTCCAACAGAGTGCGCCCCAGATGAGGCCACTCCACCAGTGTGTCAGAGAAATAACAGAAACTTTGTTTGCCAATACCGGTATTTCCCTGTACACCTGCGTGGCAGAATGGCGAATCGGCGCATGCAGGTACGCAATTCAGCTGACCGCGTCACGGCGCAATGGCACACATAGACGTGCGAGTCAGCAGGCCACGACACGGCGAAACGGCGTAAGCACGTACGCATCTTAGCCGCACACGTGAGTTCCCCTGGTGGCCCTATAAGAGGCAGCCCAGCTCTCTTTCTTATTGCTGGTTTGTCATTTCAGCTCCTGTGTTCCTGTGCCTTTGTTCTGCTATTGACTCCTGCCTATTGTGACCCGGATTGCCTTGACCACCCTTGAACTTCTCCTGCACCTTGACCTTGGCTTGCTTAATGGATTCCTCTTCAGTCTACTCCAGTGTTTGACCCCCGGCTTCTCTTTAAAGACTTCGCTACTGCCTGATCCAGTGTTTGACCCCGGCCTGTCTTGGACTCTCCCATTTGATTGATTCCTGTGTATGACCTTGGCTTGTTTAAACGGACTTCCTTCCTACCGGCTTGCTGTGTTGGACCCCCTGGCTTCTCTACATACTTTGTTCCAGTTGTCTACTTCAGGACCAAGGTGTTGGAGCCCCAGTCTGCTTCCTCTGCCGATCACCATCCGGGTGTACCCTGCACAGACTTACTACCAGACGGAAGTTCAACATGCAAGCCCCTACTAGTGCCTGGCGACCCGTGCCTCTCTGTGCCCGATACCCTCTGTGCCACCTCCAGGGGTATAGCGCACTCAGCTGCAAGGGGAGCCGCTCTCAGCATCTCGGCCCTGGTGAGTAGCCTGACACAGTGTGCCCCAGAAGAATCCACTGCAGAGTGAGCCCCAGACAGGGCCACTCCACGAGAGCGCGCCCCAGGCAAGGTCACACCACCACAGTGTGCCCCAGATGAGGCCACTTCACGAGAGTGCGCCCCAGAAGAGGCCACTCTGGAGTATACCCCAGATGAGGCCACTCCACCAGAGTGCGCCCCAGGCGAGGCAACTCCACCAGAGTGTGCCCCATGCGAAACCACTCCACCAAAGTGCGCCCCAAGCAAGGCCACTTCACCAGTGTGCGCATTGAACATGGCCACTCCACCAGAATGCGCCCCAGGCAAGGACAATCCACCAAAGTGCGGCCCAAACGAGGCTACTCCACCAGAGTGAATCCAAGGTGAGGCCACTCCACCAGAGTGCACCCCAGGCGATGCCACCCCACCAGAGAGCGACGCAGGCAAGGCCACTCCACCAGAGTGCCCAAGGCAAGGCCACTCCACCAGAGAGCGCCCCAGACGAGGCCACTCCACCAGAGTGCACCCCAGATGAGCCCTCCCAACCAGAGCGCGACCTAGTCAAGGCAACTCCACCAGAGTGCACCCCAGATGATGCCACTCCACCAGAGTGCATCCCAAGACGAGGCCACTCCAGAGTGTGCCCCAGGCAAGGCCACTCCACCAGAGTGCACCCCAGGCAAGGCCACTCCACCAGAGTGCACCCCAGATGAGGCCACTCCACCAGAGTGTGCCCCAGAAGAGGCCACTGAAGAGTGAGCCTCAGACAAGGCCACTCCAACAGAGTGCGCCCCAGGCGAGGCCACTCCACCAGAGTGCGATCAAGAAGAGACCATTGCAGAGTGCGTCCCAGAAGAGGCAGCTACACCAGAGTGCGCCCCAGATGAGGCCAATCCACCAGAGTGCCCCCCAGAAGAGGCCACTGAAAAGTGAGCGTCAAACAAGGCCACTCCACCAGAGTGCGCCTCAGACGAGCCCACTCCAACAAAGTGCACCCCAGGTGAGGCCACTCCACCAGAGTGTGCCCCAGTCGAGCCCACTCTCACAGAGTGCACCCCAGATGATGCCACTCCACCAGAGTGCACCCAAGACGAGGCCACTCCAGAAAGTGCCCCAGGCGAGGCCACTCCACCAGAGTGCACCCCAGGCAAGGCCACTCCACCAGAGTGCACCCCAGAAGAGGCCACTGAAGAGTGAGCCTCAGAAAAGGCCACTCCACCAGAGTGCGCCCCAGGCGAGGCCACTCCACCAGAGTGCGCCCCAGTCGAGCCCACTCCAACAGAGTGCATCCCAGATGATGCCACTCCACCAGAGTGCACCCAAGACAAGGCCACTCCTGAGAGTGCCCCAGGCGAGGCCACTCCACCAGAGTGCACCCCAGGCAAGGCCACTCCACCAGAGTGCACTCCAGATGAGGCCACTCCACCAGAGTGCGCCCCAGAAGAGGCCACTGAAGAGTGAGCCTCAGACAAGGCCACTCCACCAGAGTGCGCCCCAGGCGAGGCCACTCCACCAGAGTGCGCCCCAGGCGAGACCACTCCACCAGAGTGCGCCCCAGGTGAGGCCACTCCACCAGGGTGTGCCCCAGGCGAGCCCACTCCACCAGAGTGCACCCCAGATAAGGCCACTCCACCAGAGTGCGATCAAGAAGAGGCCATTGCAGAGTGCGTCCCAGACGAGGCCACTCCACCAGAGTGCGCCCCAGATGAGGCCAATCCACCAGAGTGCCCCCCAGAAGAGGCCACTGAAGAGTGAGCCCCAAACAAGGCCACTCCACCAGAGTGCGCCTCAGACGAGCCCACTCCAACAAAGTGCACCCCAGGTGAGGCCACTCCACCAGAGTGCGCCCCAGTCGAGCCCACTCCAACAGAGTGCACCCCAGGTTAGGCCACTCCACCAGAGTGCGCCCAAGGTGAGGAAACTCCACCAGAGTGTGCCCCAGGCGAGCCCACTCCACCAGAGTGCGCCCCAGACGAGACCACTCCACGAGAGTGCGCCCAAAAAGAGGCCACTGCAGAGTGCGCCCCAGACGAGGCTACTCCACCAGAGTGCGCCCAGTCGAGGCCACTCCACCAGAGTGTGCCCTAGGCGAGGTCATTCCACCAGAGTGCACCCCAGGAGAGGCCACCATTCCAGAGTGCGCCCCAGATGAGGCCACTCCACCAGAGTGTGCCCCAGACATGGCCACTACACCAGAGTGCGCCCCAAACTAGGCCACTTAACCAGAGTGCACCCCAGATGAGCCCTCCCTACCAGAGCGCGACCTAGACATGGCAACTCCACCAGAGTGTGCCCCAGACGAGGCCACTCTTCCATAGTGCATCCAGGACGAGGCCACTCCAGAATGTCCCCCAGGCGAGACCACTCCACCAGAGGGCACCCCAGATGAGCCGATCCCACCAGAGCGCGACGTACACATGGCCACTCCACCAGAGTGTACCCCAGATGAGGCCACTCCACCAGAGTGTGCCCCAGATGAGGCCGCTCCAGAATGCTCCTTAGACGAGGCCACTCCACTAGAGTGCACTCCAGGCAAGGCCACTCCACCAGAATGTGGCCCAGGCGTGGCCTTTCCACCAGAGTACACCCCAGAAGAGGCCACTGCAGAGTGAGCCCCAGGCAAGGCCACTCCACCATTGTGTGCCCCTGGAGAGGCCACTCCACAAGAGTGCGCTCCAAGCGAGGCCACTCCACCAGAGTGCACCCCAGTCGAGGCCACTCCAACAGAGTGCGTCCCAGATGAGGCCACTCCACCAGTGCGCCCCAGAAGAATCCACTGCAGAGTGAGCCCCAGACAGGGCCACTCCACGAGAGTGCGCCTCAGGCAAGGCCACGCCACCACAGTGCGCCCCAGATGAGGCCACTTCACGAGAGTGCGACCCAGAAGAGGTCACTCCAGAGTGTGCCCCAGATGAGACAACTCCACCAGAGTGCGCCCCAGGCGAAGCCACTCCACCAAAGTGCGCCCCAAGCAAGGCCACTTCACCAGCGTGCGCACTGGACATGGCCACTCCACCAGAATGCGCCCCAGGCGAGGCCACTCCACCAAAGTGTGGCCCAGGTGAGGCAACTCCACCAGAGTGTGTCCAAGGTGAGGCCAGTCCACCAGAGTGCACCCAAGGCGATGCCACTTCACCAGAGAGCGCCACAGGCGAGGCCACTCCACCAGAGTGTGCCCCAGGCAAAGCCACTCCACCAGAGTGCGCCCCAGACAAGGCCACACCACCAGAGTGCGCCCTAGACATGGCACTCCACCAGTTTGACTTCCACAAGGAGACTCCACCAGAAGAACCCTTGATCATCACAGAAACAGAAAAAGGAAAAAGAACCAGAGAAAGAAACAAAAATAGAAAAAATAAGACAATATGAGTGTGCCTCAGGCAAGGCCACTCCTCCAGGGTGCGCCCCAGGTAAAGCCACTCCACCAGAGAGCACCCCACGCGATGCCACTCCACCAGACTGTGCCCCAGGCGAGGCCACTCCACCAGATTGCGCCCCAGGCGAGGCTATTCCACCAGAGTGCACCCCAGAAGAGGCCACCCCACCACAGAGCTCCCCAGACGAGGACACTCCACCAGAGTGCACCCCACACGAGCCCTCCCCACCAGAGCACGACCTAGACATGGCCACTCCACCAGAATGCGCCCCAGACGAGGCCACTCTTCCAGAGTGCACCCAGGATGAGATCACTCCAGAGTGTCCCCCAGGCGAGGCCACTCCACCAGAATGCGGCCTAGACGAGGCCATTCCACAATATAACCCAGGCGAGGCCACTTCACCAGAGTGCACCCCAGATGAGGCCACCCCACTAGAGCCCGACCTACACATGGCCACTCCACCAGAGTGTGCCCCAGATGAGGCCACTCCACCAGAGTGTGCTCAAGACGAGTCCGCTCCAAAATGCTCCTTAGACAAGGCCACTCCACCAGAGTTCACCCTAGGCAACGCCACACCACCAGAATGCAGCCCAGGCGAGTCCTCTCCACCAAAGTGCACCCCAGGTGAGGCTACACCACCAGAGTGCGCCCCAGAAGAGGCCACTGCAGAGTGAGCCCCAGGCAAGGTCACTCCACCATAGTGTGCCCCAGATGAGGCCACTCCACCAGTGCGCCCCAGAAGAATCCACTGCAGAGTGAGCCCCAGACAGGGCCACTCCACGAGAGTGCGCCCCAGGTTGGCCACGCCACCACAGTGCACCCCAGATGGGGCCACTTCACGAGAGTGCGCCCCAGAAGAGGCCACTCCAGGGTGTGCCCCAGATGAGGCCACTCCACCAGAGTGCGCCCCAGGCGAGGCAAGTCAACTCCACCAGAGTGTGCCCCAGGCAAAGTCACTCCACCAAAGTGCACCCCAAGCAAGGCCAATTCACCAGTGTGCGCATTGGACATGGCCACTTCACCAGAATGCGCACCAGGAGAGGCCACTCCACCAAAGTGCGGCCCAGGCGAGGCCACTCCACTAGAGTGCATCCAAGGTGAGGCAACTCCACCAGAGTGCACCCCAGGCGATGCCACTCCACCAGAGAGCGCCGCAGACGAGGCCACTCCACCGGAGTGTGCCCCAGGCAAGGCCACTCCACCAGAGTGCGCCCTAGATGAGGCCACTCCACCAGAGTGCACCCCAGGCGAGGCCACTCCACAAGAGTGAGCCCCAGTCGAGGCCACTCCACCAGAGTGCGCCCCAGACAACGCCACTCCACCAGAGTGCGCCCTAGACATGGCACTCCAAAAGTTTAACTTCCACAAGGAGACTCCACCAGAAGAACCCTTGATCATCACAGAAATAGACAAAGGAAAAAGAACCAGAAAAAGAAACAAAAATAGAAAAAAGAAGACAATACGAGTGTGCCTCACTCGAGGCCACTCCACCAGAGTGCTCCCCAGGCGAGGCCACTCCAAGAGAGTGCGCCCCAGGCGAGGCTACTCCACCAGCGTGCACCCCAGACAATGCCACTCCACCAGTGTGCACCGCAGACGAGGCCACGCAGCCAGAGTGTGCCCCAGGCGAGCCCACTCCACCAGAGTGTGCCCCAGATGAGGCCACTCCATCAGAGTGTGCCCAAGAAGAGGCAGCTGAAGAGTGCGCAACAGATGAGGCCACTCCACCAGTGTGCGACCTAGGTGAGGCCACTCCACCACAATGCGCCCCAGGCGTGGCCACTCCACCAGAGTGCACCCCAGGTGAGGCCATTCCACCAGAGTGTGCCCCAGGCGAGGCTACTCCACCAGAGTGCGTCCCAGATGACGCCACTAAACCAGCGTGCACCCCAGAAGAGGCCACTCCACCAGAGTTCACCCCAGGCGAGGCCACTCCACCAGAGTTGGTCCCAGGCGAGGCCACTCCCCCAGATTTTGCCCCAGGCGAACCCACTCCACCAGAGCGCGACCCAGACAAGGCCACCACACCAGAGTGCGCCCTAGATGAGGCCACTTCACCAGAGTGCACCCCAGACGAGGCAACCCCACCAGATCGCGACCTACACATGATCACTCCACCAGAGTGAACCCCAGGCGAGGCCACTCCACCAGAGTGCACCCAAGACGAGGCCACTCCAGAGTGTGCCCCAGGCGAGGCCACTCCACCAGATTGCACCCCAGACTAGGCCACTTCACCAGAGTGTGCCCCAGATGAGGCCATTCCACCAGAGTGTGCCCCAGACGAGGCCGCTGCAGAATGCTCCTTAGACGAGCCCACTCCACCAGAGTGCACCCCAGGCGAGGCCGCTCCACAAGAGTGCGCCCTAGGCGAGGCCACTGCACCAAAGTGCGCCCCAAGCAAGGCCACTTCACCAGTGGTCACATTAGACATGGCCACTCCACCAGATTTTACCCCAGGTGAGGAGACTCCACCAGAGTGTGCCCCAGGGGATCTCACTCCACCAAAGTGCACCCTAGGCGAGGCCACTCCACCAGAGTGCACCCAAGACGAGGCCACTCCAGAGTGTGCCACAGGCGAGGCTACTCCACCAGAGTGCGTCCCAGATGACGCCACTAAACCAGCGTGCACCCCAGAAGAGGCCACTCCACCAGAGTTCACCCCAGGCGAGGCCACTCCACCAGAGTTGGTCCCAGGCGAGGCCACTCCCCCAGATTTTGCCCCAGGCGAACCCACTCCACCAGAGCGTGACCCAGACAAGGCCACCTCACCAGAGTGCGCCCTAGATGAGGCCACTTCACCAGAGTGCACCCCAGACGAGGCAACCCCACCAGAGTGCGACCTACACATGATCACTCCACCAGAGTGAACCCCAGGCGAGGCCACTCCACCAGAGTGCACCCAAGACGAGGCCACTCCAGAGTGTGCCCCAGGCGAGGCCACTCCACCAGATTGCACCCCAGACTAGGCCACTTCACCAGAGTGTGCCCCAGATGAGGCCATTCCACCAGAGTGTGCCCCAGACGAGGCCGCTGCAGAATGCTCCTTAGACGAGCCCACTCTACCAGAGTGCACCCCAGGCGAGGCCGCTCCACAAGAGTGCGCCCTAGGCGAGGCCACTGCACCAAAGTGCGCCCCAAGCAAGGCCACTTCACCAGTGGTCACATTAGACATGGCCACTCCACCAGATTTTACCCCAGGCGAGGAGACTCCACCAGAGTGTGCCCCAGGGGATCTCACTCCACCAAAGTGCACCCTAGGCGAGGCCACTCCACCAGAGTGCACCCAAGACGAGGCTACTCCAGAGTGTGCCCCAGGCGAGGCCACTCCACCAGATTGCACCCCAGACTAGGCCACTTCACCAGAGTGTGCCCCAGATGAGGCCATTCCACCTGAGTGTGCCCCAGACGAGGCCGCTGCAGAATGCTCCTTAGACGAGCCCACTCCACCAGAGTGCACCCCAGACGAGGTCGCTCCACAAGAGTGCGCCCTAGGCGAGGCCACTGCACCAAAGTGCGCCCCAAGCAAGGCCACTTCACCAGTGTGCACATTAGACATGGCCACTCCACCAGATTTTACCCCAGGCGAGGCCACTCCACCAGAGTGTGCCCCAGGGGAGCTAACTCCACCAAAGTGCACCCTAGGTGATGCCACTCCACCAGAGTGCGTCCCAGGTGAGGCCACTCCACCAGAGTGCACCCCAGGCAAGGCCACTCCACCAGAGTGCACCTTAGACATGGCACTCCACCAGTTTGACTCCACCAGAAGAACCTTTGATCATCACGGAACCAAAGGAAAAGGAATAAGAAAAAGAAACAAAAATACAAAAAAATAAGACAATATGAGTGCACCTCAGGCGAGGTCACTCCACCAGAGTGCGCCCCAGGAAAAGCCACTCCACCAGAGTGTGCCCCAGGCGAAGCCACTCCACCAGACTATGCACCAGGCGAGGCCACTCCACCAAAGTGCGCCCCAGACAAGGCCACTCCACCAGAGTGCTCCCCAGGTGAGGACGCTCCACCAGAGTGCGCCCCAGGCGAAGCCATTCCACCAGAGTGCGCTCCAGGTGAGGCTACTCCACCAGAGTGTGCCCCAGGCGAGGCCGCTCCACCAGAATGTGCCGCAGGCGAGGCCATTTCACCAGAGTGCACCCCAGGCGAGGCCACCCTTCCAGAGAGCGCCCCAAACGAGGCCACTCCACCAGAGTGCGCCTCAGACGAAGCCACTCCACCAGAGTGTGCCCTAGAGGAAGCCACTCCACCAGAGTGCACCCAAGACGAGCCCACCCCACCATAGCATGACCTAGACATTTCCACTCCACCAGAGTGCGCCCGAGACAAGGACGCTCCACCAGAATGCGGCCCAGGCGAGGCCACTCCACCAGAGTGTGCCTCAGGTGAAGCCACTCCACCAAAGTGCACCCCAAGCAAGGTTACTCCACCAGTGTGCGCATTAGACATGGCCACTCCACCAGAGTTCGCCCTAGGCGAGGCCACTCCACCAGAGTGTGCCCCAGGCGAGGCCACTCCACCAAAGTGCGCCCCAGATGAGGCCACTCCACCAGAGTGCGCCCCAGGCAAAGCCACTGCACCAGGGTGCACCCCAGGCGACGCCACTCCACCAGAGTGCGCCTTAGACATGACACTCCACCAGTTTGACTTCCACAAGGAGACTCCACCAGAAGAACCCTTGATCATTAAGAACCAAAGGAAAAAGAACCATAAAAAGAAACAAAAATACAAAAAATAAGACAACACGAGTGCGCCTCAGGCGAGGCCACTCCACCAGAGTGCGCCCCAGCAAAAGCCACTCCACCAGAGTGCGCCCCAGGCGAGCCCATTCCACCAGACTACGCCCCAGATGCGGCCACTCCACCAGAGTGCGCCCCAGGTGAGGCCATTCCACCAGATTGCGCCCCAGACAAGGCCACCTCACCAGAGTGCACCCCAGGCGAAGCCACTCCACCAGAGTGCACCCCAGGTGAGGCCACTCCACCAGAGTGCTCCCCAGGCGAGGCCACTCCACCAGAGTGCGCCCCAGGCGAGACCATTCCACCAGAGTGCGCCCCAGGCAAGGCTACTCCACCAGAGTGTGCCCCAGACGAGGCGACTCCACCAGAGTGCACCCCAGGCGAGGCCACTCTACCAGAGTGTGCCCCAGGCGAGCCCACTCCACCAGAGTGTGACCCAGACGAGGCCACTCCACCAGAGTGTGCCCAAGAAAAGGCTGCTGCAGGGTGCGCCCCAGACGAGGCCACTCCACCAGTGTGCGCTCTAGGCGAGGCCACTCCACCACAGTGCGCCCCAGGCGAGGCCCCTCTACCAGAGTGCGCCCCAGTTGAGGCCACTCCACCAGACTGCAACCCAGATGAGGCCACTCCACCAGAGTTCGCCCCAGAAGAGACCACTGAAGAGTGAGCCCCAGACAAGGCCACTCCACCAGAATGCACCCCAGGCGAGGCCACTCCACCAGAGTGCACCGCAGGCGAGGCCCCTTCACCAGAGTGCACCCCAGGCGAGGCCACTCCACCAGGGTGTGCCCCAGGCAAGCCCACTCCATCAGAGTGCGCCCCAGACAAGGCCACTCTTCCAGAGTGCGCCCCAGACGAGGCCACTCCACCAGAGTAAGCCCCAGACAAGGCCACTCCACCAGAGTGCGATCAAGAAGAGGCCACTGCAGAGTGTGCCCTGATGAGGCTACTCCACCAGAGTGCACCCCAGGCTGAGCCACTCCACCAGAGTGCACCCCAGGCGAGGCCACTCACCAGAGTGCACCCCAGGCAAGGCCACTCTTCCAGAGTGCGCCCCAGACGAGGCCACTCCACCAGAGTTTGCCCCAGACGAGGCCATCCCACCAGAGTGCACCCCAGATGAGGCCCCTCTACCAGAGTGCACCCCAGACGAGGCCACTCAACCAGAGTGCACCCCAGATAAGCCCACCCCACCAGAGTGTGACCTAGACATGGCCAGTCCACCAGAGTGCACCTCAGACGAGGCCACTCCACCAGAGTATGCCCTAGACGAGGCCAAGCCACCAGAGTGTGCCCCAGACAAAGCCACTTCATCAGAGTGTGAACCAGACGAGACTGCTCCAGAATGCTCCTTAGACAAGGCCACTCCACCAGAGTGCACCCCAGGTGAGGCCACTCCACCAGAGTGCACCCAAGACGAGGCCACTCCAGAGTGTGCCCCAGGCGAGGCCACTCCACCAGTGTACACCCCAGACGAGGCCATTGCACCAGAGTGTGCCCAAGACAAGGCCACTCCACCAGAGTGTGCCCCAGATGAGGCCGCTGCAGAATGCTCCTAAGACGAGGCCACTCCACCAGAGTGCACCCCAGGCGACGCCGCTCCACTAGAATGTACCCCAGGCGAGGCTATTTCACCAGAGTGCACCCCAGGCGAGGCCACCCTTCCAGAGTGCACCCCAGACGAGGCCACTCCACCAGAGTGCGCCCTAGACGAGGCCACTCCACCAGACTGCACCCCAGATGAGCCCACCCCACCAGAGCGTGACCTAGACTTGGCCACTCCACAAGAGTGCGCCCCAGACGAGGCCTCTCCACCAGAATGCGGCCCAGGCGAGGCCACTCCACCAGAGTGCGCCTCAGGCGAGGCCACTACACCAAAGTGCGCCCCAAGCAAGGCCACGCCACCAGTGTGCGCATTAGACATGGCCACTCCACCAGAGTTCGCCCCAGGCGAGGCCACTCCAGCAAAGTGTGCCCCAGGCGAAGCCACTCCACCAAAGTGCGCCCAAGGCAAGGCCACTCCACCAGAGTGCACCCAAGATGAGGCCACTCCACATGAATGCGACTCAGACGAGGCTACTCCAGAATGCAACCCAGGCGAGGCCACTTCACCAGAGTGCACCCCAGACGATGCCACCCCACCAGAGCGCGAGCTACACATGATCACTCCACCAGAGTGCACCCCAGGCAAGGCCACTCCACCAGATTCCACCCAAGACGAGGCCACTTCAGAGTGTGCCCCAGGAGAGGCCACTCCACCAGAGTGCACCCCAGACGAGGCCACTCCACCAGAGTGCGCCCTAGATGAGGCCACTCCACCAGACTGTGCCCCAGACGAGCCCACCCCACCAGAGTGTGACCTAGACATGGCCACTCCACCAGAGTGCGCCCCAGATGAGGCCGCTCCACCAGAATGCGGCCCAGGCAAGGCCACTCCACCAGAGTGCACCCCAGGTGAGGCCACTCCACCAGAGTGCTCCCCAGGCGAGGCCACTCCACCAGAGTGCACCCCAGGCGAGACCATTCCACCAGAGTGTGCCCCAGACAAGGCTACTCCACCAGAGTGTGCCCCAGACGAGGCGACTCCACCAGAGTGCACCCCAGGCGAGGCCACTCTACCAGAGTGTGCCCAAGGCGAGCCCACTCCACCAGAGTGTGACCCAGACGAGGCCACTCCACCAGAGTGTGTCCAAGAAGAGGCTGCTGCAGGGTGCGCCCCAGACAAGGCCACTCCACCAGTGTGCGCTCTAGGCAAGGCCACCCCACCACAGTGCACCCCAGGCGAGGCCCCTCTACCAGAGTGCGCCCCAGTTGAGGCCACTCCACCAGACTGCAACCCAGATGAGGCCACTCCACCAGAGTTCGCCCCAGAAGAGACCACTGAAGAGTGAGCCCCAGACAAGGCCACTCCACCAGAGTGCACCCCAGGCGAGGCCACTCCACCAGAGTGCACCCCAGGCGAGGCCACTCCACCAGAGTGTGCCCCAGGCGAGCCCACTCCATCAGAGTGCGCCCCAGACGAGGCCAAGCCACCAGAGTGTGCCCCAGACAAGGCCACTTCATCAGAGTGTGCACCAGACGAGACTGCTCCAGAATGTTCCTTAGACAAGGCCACTCCACCAGAGTGCACCCCAGGTGAGGCCACTCCACCAGAGTGCACCCAAGACAAGGCCACTCCAGAGTGTGCCCCAGGCGAGGCCACTCCACCAGTGTACACCCCAGACGAGGCCATTCCACCAGAGTGTGCCCAAGACAAGGCCACTCCACCAGAGTGTGCCCCAGATGAGGCTGCTGCAGAATGCTCCTAAGATGAGGCCACTCCACCAGAGTGCACCCCAGGCGACGCCGCTCCACTAGAATGTACCCCAGGTGAGGCTATTTCACCAGAGTGCACCCCAGGCGAGGCCACCCTTCCAGAGTGCACCCCAGACGAGGCCACTCCACCAGAGTGCGCCCTAGACGAGGCCACTCCACCAGACTGCACCCCAGACGAGCCCACCCCACCAGAGCGTGACCTAGACATGGCCACTCCACAAGAGTGCACCCCAGACGAGGCCTCTCCACCAGAATGCGGCCCAGGCGAGGCCACTCCACCAGAGTGCGTCTCAGGCGAGGCCACTACACCAAAGTGCGCCCCAAGCAAGGCCACGCCACCAGTGTGCGCATTAGACATGGCCACTCCACCAGAGTTCGCCCCAGGTGAGGCCACTCCAGCAAAGTGTGCCCCAGGCGAAGCCACTCCACCAAAGTGCGCCCCAGGCAAGGCCACTCCACCAGAGTGCACCCAAGATGAGGCCACTCCACATGAATGCGACTCAGACGAGGCTACTCCAGAATGCAACCCAGGCGAGGCCACTTCACCAGAGTGCACCCCAGACGAGGCCACCCCACCAGAGCGCGAGCTACACATGATCACTCCACCAGAGTGCACCCCAGGCAAGGCCACTCCACCAGATTCCACCCAAGACGAGGCCACTTCAGAGTGTGCCCCAGGTGAGGCCACTCCACCAGAGTGCACCCCAGACGAGGCCACTCCACCAGAGTGTGCCCTAGATGAGGCCACTCCACCAGACTGTGCCCCAGACGAGCCCACCCCACCAGAGTGCGCCCCAGACGAGGCCGCTCCACCAGAATGCGGCCCAGGCGATGCCACTCCACCAGAGTGCGCCTCAGGCGAGGCCACTACACCAAAGTGCACCCCAAGCAAGGCCACTCCACCAGTGTGTGCATTAGACATGGCCACTCCACCAGATTTTACCCCAGGCGAGGCCACTCCACCAGAGTGTGCCCCAGGTGAGGCCACTCCACCAAAGTGCACCCTAGGTGATGCCACTCCACCAGAGTGGGTCCCAGGTGAGGCCACTCCACCAGAGTGCACCCCAGGCAAGGCCACTCCACCAGAGTGCGCCTTAGACATGGCACTCCACCAGTTTGACTTCCACAAGGAGACTCCACCAGAAGAACCTTTGATCATCACAGAACCAAAGGAAAAGGAATAAGAAAAAGAAACAAAAATACAAAAAAATAAGACAATATGAGTACACCTCAGGCGAGGCCACTCCACCAGAGTGCGCCCCAGGAAAAGCCACTCCACCAGAGTGTGCCCCAGGCGAAGCCACTCCACCAGACTACGCACCAGGCGAGGCCACTCCACCAGAGTGCGCCCCAGGTGAGGGCATTCCACCAGAGTGCGCCCCAGACGAGGCCACTCTACCAAAGTGCTCCCCAGGTGAGGACGCTCCACCAGAGTGTGCCCCAGGCGAGGCCACCCTTCCAGAGTGCGCCCCAGACGAGGCCACTCCACCAGAGTGCGCCCCAGGTGAGGGCATTCCACCAGAGTGCGCCCCAGACGAGGCCACTCTACCAAAGTGCTCCCCAGGTGAGGACGCTCCACCAGAGTGTGCCCCAGGCGAGGCCACCCTTCCAGAGTGCGCCCCAGACGAGGCCACTCCACCAGAGTGCGCCTCAGACGAGGCCACTCCACCAGAGTGTGCCCTAGAGGAAGCCACTCCACTAGAGTGCACCCAAGACGAGCCCACCCCACCAGAGCATGACCTGGACATGGCCACTCCACCAGAGTGCACCAGAGATGAGGACGCTCCACCAGAATGCGGCCCAGGCGAGGCCACTCCACCAGAGTGCGTCCCAAGTAAGGCCACTCCACCAGTGTGCGCATTAGACATGGCCACTCCACCAGAGTTCGCCCCAGGCGAGGCCACTCCACCAGAGTGTGCCCCAGGCGAGGCTACTCCACCAAAGTGTGCCCCAGATGAGGCCACTCCACCAAAGTGCGTCCCAGGCGAAGCCACTGCACCAGGGTGCACCCCAGGCGACGTCACTCCACCAGAGTGCGCCTTAGACATGACACTCCACCAGTTTGACTTCCACAAGGAGATTTCACCAGAAGTACCCTTGATCATCACAGAACCAAAGGAAGAAGAATCATAAAAAGAAACAAAAATACAAAAAATAAGACAACACGAGTGTGCCTCAGGCGAGGCAACTCCACCAGAGTGCGCCCCAGCAAAAGCCACTCCACCAGAGTGCACCCCAGGCGCCCCAGACGAGCCCACCCCACCAGAGCGTGACCTAGACATGGCCACACCACCAGAGTGCGCCAAAGACGAGGCCTCTCCATCAGAATGCGGCCCAGACGAGGCCACTCCACCAGAATGCGCCTCAGGCGAGGCCACTACACCAAAGTGCGCCCCAAGCAAGGCCACTCCACCAGTGTGCGCATTAGACATGGCCACTCCACCAGAGTTCGCCCCAGGCGAGGCCACACCACCAAAGTGTGCCCCAGGTGAAGCCACTCCACCAAAGTGTGCCCCAGGCAAGGCCACTCCACCAGAGTGCACCCAAGATGAGGCCACTCCACATGAATGCGACTGGGACGAGTTTACTCCAGAATGCAACCCAGGCGAGGCCACTTCACCAGAGTGAACCCCAGACGAGGCCACCCCACCAGAGCGTGACCTACACATGATCACTCCACCAGAGTGCACCCCAGGCGAGGCCACTCCACCAGATTGCACCCAAGACGAGGCCACTCCAGAGTGTGCCCCAGGCGAGGCCACTCCACCAAAGTGCACCCCAGATGAGGCCACTCCACCAGAGTGCACCCTAGACAAGGCCACTCCACCAGAATGCGGCCCAGGTGAGGCCACTCCACCAGAGTGCTCCTCAGACGAGGCCACTACACCAAAGTGCGCCCCAAGTAAGGCCACTCCACCAGTGTGTGCAATAGACATGGCCACTCCACCAGAGTTCGCCCCAGGTGAGGCCACTCCACCAGAGTGTGCCCCAGACAAAGCCACTCCACCAAAGTGCGCCCCAGGCAAGGCCACTCCACCAGAGTGTGTCCCAGGTGAGGCCACTGCACCAGAGTGCACCCCAGGTGAGGCCACTCCACCAGAGTGCGCCTTAGACATGGCACTCCACCAGTTTAACTTCCACAAGGACACTCCACCTGAAGAACCCTTGATCATCACAGAACCAAAGGAAAAAGTACCAGAAAAAGAAAAAAAATACAAAAAATAAGACAACATGAGTGCGCCTCAGGCGAGGCAACTCCACCAGAGTGCGCCCCAGCAAAAGCCACTCCACCAGAGTGCACCCCAGGCAAGGCCACTCCACCAGTCTACGCCCCAGGTGCGGCCACTCCACCAGAGTGTGCCCCAGGTGAGGCCACTCCACCAGAGTGCGCCCCAGGCGAGGCCACTCCACTAGAATACTCCCCAGGCGAGGCCACTCCACTAGAGTACTCCCCAGGCGAGGCCACTCCACCAGAGTGCGCCCCAGGCGAGGCCATTCCACCAGAGTGTGCCCCAGGCGAGGCTACTCCACCAGAGTGTGTCCCAGATGACGCCACCTCACAAGCGTGCACCCCAGATGAGGCCACTCCACCAGAGTTCACCCCAGGCGAGGCCACTCCACCAGAGTGCGTCCCAGGTGAGGCCACTCCACCAGAGTGTGCCCTAGGCGAACCCACTCCACCAGAGTGTGACCCAGACAAGGCCACTCCACCAGAGTGCGCCCTAGATGAGGCCACTCCACCAGAGTGCACCCCAGACGAGCCCACCCCACCACAGTGCACCCAAGATGAGGCCACTCCACCAGAATGCGACTCAGACGAGGCTACTCCAGAATGCAACCCAGGAGAGGCCACTTCACCAGAGTGCACCCCAGACGAGGCCACCCCAATAGAGTGCGACCAACACACATGATCACTCCACCAGAGTGCACCCCAGGCGAGGCCACTCCACCAGAGTGCACCCAAGACGAGGCCAACCAAAGGGAAAAAAATAAGAAAAAGAAACAAAAATACAAAAAAAAGACAATATGAGTGCGCCTCAGACGAGGCCACTCCACCAGAGTGCGCCCCAGGAAAAGCCACTCCACCAGAGTGTGCCCTAGACGAAGCCACTCCACCAGAGTGCACCCAAGACGAGCCCACCCAACCAGAGCATGACCTAGACATGGCCACTCCATCAGAGTGTGCCCGAGACTAGGCCGCTCCACCAGAATGCGGCCCAGACGAGGCCACTCCACCAGAGTGCGCCTCAGGTGTGGCCACTCCACCAAAGTGCGCCCCAAGCAAGGCCACTCCACCAGTGTGCGCATTAGACATGGCCACTCCACCAGAGTTCGCCCCAGGCAAGGCCACTCCACCAGAGTGTGTCCCAGGCAAGGCCACTCCACCAAAGTGTGCCCCAGATGAGGCCACTCCACCAGAGTGCGTCCCAGGCAAAGCCACTGCACCAGAGTGTGCCTGTCAGAGAGTTCCCTTGGGCAGATGCGCTGTTGGTGGGCATCGCGGCGCGTCGGCGCACGTCGGCAGGCGCGCGCGCCCGGTGTTTGGCGCCAACCTGCCTATTTAGGCCATCTGCACAGGGGGCTCGGTGCTGTCCGATCTTCAGCTTCCTGTGTTCCTGCTTCCTGTTTCCTGTTTCCTGTTTGGTTCCGATCTCCTGACCACCGGCCTGTCTCTGTTCCTCCTTGTTTGCTGCCTGCCACTGATCCCGGACCGTCCTGACTACAAATCTGCCCGCTCCTCTGTACTGCGTTGCCCGCCTGCTGCCGACCTCTGCCTGTGACCGACCAACCCGCTCCACTCCTGCTCTGCACCCACTGCCTGTGCTCCAGTTGACTGGTGATCTCCATAACCATCTTAACCGGGATCTTCCTGCAGCTACCCGCCAGGCTCTCATACCACTCTGTGCTCCCGTGCCTCCTGTCCATACTACCAGGGGCCGGTAACCAGATACGTAAGGGAGGCCTCCCCCTGCTACATCGGGCTCACCTGTCTGCTACGCACAAGTCTGACAGTATCGGACAGCCATGTCCGAGCCCGAGCAGGGAACCTCCCCCTTGGAGGAACTGTGTAGACACCTGGCGGGTCTCACGCAAGCTGTGAAGAGCCTCCAGGAAGGCTACACAAGGCTGGAAGAACAAGTCCAGGTCCTGTCAGCTCCAACCCATCCACAAGCTGCTTCATCGGCCGGAGCGCCATCTGCGCCCTCAGTAGTTATGCTACCTCCAGAGCCTAAGGTACCCGTACCCGAAAGATTTGCTGGGGACCGCAGTAAATTTCGTGCCTTCCGCAATGCCTGCGAGCTATACTTCGCCCTGCAACCTCGCACTTTTTCCTTGGAGGCGACCAAGGTGGGCTTTGTGATCTCCCTCTTGTCTGGTGAACCACAGACCTGGGCTCACCGCCTCCTGGAACAGAAGTCTGGAGCACTGGACAACCTTGATGCCTTTTTCACCGTCATGTCCCAGTTGTATGAGGATCCTCAGGTAACAGCGACTGCCGAAGCCGCCCTGCACGCCCTTCAACAGGGGCGTAGAGCCGCAGAGGACTATGTGGTGGAATTTAGGCGGTGGAGTTCCGACACTGGTTGGAATGATGCGGCTTTACGTTATCAATTCCGCATGGGGTTGTCTGATCCCTTGAAGGATGAGTTAGCACGGGTCGGTGTACCCCAAACCTTGGATGAACTCATCAATCTGGCTATTCAGATCGACCGACGCCTCAGAGAGCGTCGCTCCGAGAGGTCTACCAGCAAATTCCGCCCTACCTGGATGCTACCCAAGGTTCCAAGCTCTCCCAGCCAGTCCTTCCCGGCACCGGCCACATCAGTTCCTGACACCTCCGAACCAATGCAACTCGGGCTATTCCGCCCTTCTCTCGATCCAGAAGAACGCCAACGCCGAAGAGTTAACAATCTCTGCATGTACTGTGGGGAGCCTGGACACTTCGTGAGGTCTTGCCCAAATAAGACACGTAAGTCGCTTAAGTCGCTGCCCATCTCTTCAATTTGTGCACCTGCTTTCTCTAAACCTGTTAATCATCTTGCTCTGTCTATCACCCTACAGCTTCCAGGAAAGATTATTCCAGCTACAGTCATCATTGATTCAGGAGCCTGCAGCTGTTTTATTGATCTGACCTTCGCTGCCAACCATCACATTCCTCTTCAGTCCAAAGTCCGGGGACTCTCGGTACATCTCGCAGATGGCTCCTCTCTTCGCTCCGGCCCTGTCACGTAGGAAACCATTCCTTTGTTGGCCACCATGGGCCCTAACCATCAAGAACTTCTGCCTTCTGGATGCCATCTCCTCTCCCCTTTTTCCCATCATATTGGGGATGCCATGGTTACAGGCCCATAACCCCAGCATTGACTGGTCCAGTGGAGCGGGTTGGTCGGTCACAGGCAGAGGTCGGCAGCAGGCGGGCAACGCAGTACAGAGGAGCGGGCAGATTCATAGTCAGGACGGTCCGGGATCAGTGGCAGGCAGCAAACAAGGAGGAACAGAGACAGGCCGGTGGTCAGGAGATCGGAACCAAACAGGAAACAGGAAACAGGAAGCAGGAAGCAGGAACACAGGAAGCTGAAGATCGGACAGCACCGAGCCCCCTGTGCAGATGGCCTAAATAGGCAGGTTGGCGCAAAACACCGGGCACGCGCGCCTGCCGACGCGTGCCGACGCGCCGCGATGCCCACAAACAGTGCATCTGCCCAAGGGAACTCTCTGACAGTGAGTGGAGAAGTCAAGTTCTTGTCTCATTACTGCCGACAACACTGCTTACATACAAATTCTGCTGAGTCTACCCAATTACTCTGTTTAGACACCGAATCCGAGCTTCAACAGGTGGTCCCTGCACCCTATTGGGACTTTCTGGACGTCTTTAGCAAAAAAGGAGCAGAGGCCTTACCTCCTCACAGGCCTTACGATTGCCCAATCGAGCTATTACCTGGAGCAGAAGTTCCCTTTGGAAGGATTTTCCCACTGACAGAGCAGGAGCTGGATACTCTAAAAATATATATCGACGAGAACCTGAAGAAAGGGTTTATCCGCCCATCTACCTCTCCGGCCGGGGCTGGCATATTCTTTGTGGAGAAAAAGGACCATTCCTTGCGTCCTTGTATCGATTATCGGGAATTGAACAAAGTAACAATCAAGAACCGTTACCCGCTACCCTTAGTGCCCGAACTCTTCCAGAGATTAGGATCCGCAGTAATCTTTACCAAGCTAGATCTCCGTGGTGCCTACAACCTGATCCGCATTCGAGAAGGAGATGAGTGGAAGACAGCCTTTCGCACCAGATTTGGACATTACGAATACCTTGTCATGCCCTTCGGTCTGTGCAACGCACCTGCTACGTTCCAACATTTTGTCAACGACATCTTCCGTGACTTCCTGGATCTTTATGTTATTGTCTACCTAGATGATATCCTGATCTTTTCCTCCTCAGTCTCAGATCATCGCAGGCATGTCGGAAATGTGTTAACTCGTCTCAGGCAGCATGGACTTTATGCTAAACCAGAAAAATGCCAATTCGAACTTCAAAGCATCCAGTTTTTAGGCCTAATCATTTCTGTTGATGGTATAAAAATGGATCCGCAGAAAGTATCTGCCATTCTGGAGTGGCCCGCTCCCTCCGATAAAAAAGGGGTTCAAAGGTTCATTGGCTTCTCGAACTTTTACAGGAAGTTCATTAGGGGCTTCTCTACAATAATTGCCCCCATCACCGAAATAACCAGACAAGGGAATCGATTCCAGTGGTCCCTTGAGGCACAATCTGCCTTAGAAAAACTCAAGGAGCTGTTCACCTCCGCCTCAATTTTAAAACACCCGGATCCTGCTCTACCATTCGTCCTTGAAGTGGACGCTTCGGAGGTCGCAGTCGGAGCTGTTCTGTCCCAACGGCAAGGCCCAAAGGCCCTTCTCTACCCAGTGGCCTTTTTCTCCCGCAAACTCTCTTCAGCGGAGAGAAATTATGATGTTGGCGATCGGGAGCTTCTGGCCATTAAATCCGCTTTGGAGGAGTGGCGTTATCTACTGGAGGGTGCAGCACACCCTATCCTGGTCTATACGGACCACAAAAATCTGGAGTATCTCCGAACTGCCAAAAGACTGAAACCCCGACAAGCAAGATGGGCTCTATTCTTCTCCAGATTTCAGTTTCATATAACGTACAGACCTGGTTCCAAGAATACCAAGCCGGATGCTCTTTCTCGTATGTTCCCTGATTCTGGCAAACTTGAGCATCCGGACACCATTCTTTCATCCGGAAATTTTCTTTTGCTTCAAGTGGATCTATTATCCCGCATAAAACAAGCTTCTTTAAATTGGACCCCAAGTTCCGGAGAGCTGGTGAGGGCCCAGGATGGTCTTTTTTGGCACAAGGGTAAAATCGTAGTCCCTGAAGATTTGAGGGTGGCAGTGCTGGAGCTCTGCCATGATCATAAGATGGCTGGACATTTCGGTGTGCTGAAGACAACGGAGTTAGTGCAGCGCACATTTTGGTGGCCTTTGTTAGTGAACGACTGCAAGAGCTATGTAGAATCTTGTACCACCTGTGCCCGGAACAAGAATAGCCGGACTAGAGCCTGGAGTCTGTTAAAGCCATTACCCGTCCCGGAAAGACCGTGGAAGATGATATCAATGGATTTCATTGTAGAGCTTCCCCAGTCAGAGGGTTTCTCTACCATCTTTGTCGTCGTAGACAGGTTAACCAAGATGGCTCACTTCCTGCCGATGAAGGGCACACCTTCGGCCATGGAGACAGCAAGGGTCTTCATTAAAGAGATTGTCAGGTTGCACGGAGTCCCATCGAACATCATATCTGATCGTGGTGTTCAGTTCACCTCACGGTTCTGGAAGGCTCTCTGTAACTCCCTGGAAATCGAGCTGGCACTCTCCTCCGCTTATCATCCCCAGACTAATGGGCAGACGGAGAGAACTAATCAAACTTTGGAGCAATACCTCCGTTGTTTTTCATCTTTCTCTCAGGACAACTGGGTCTCTCTGCTGCCAATCGCTGAGTTCTCCTATAACAACTCTCTACATTCGGCCATTAAGCAAACACCGTTTTTTGCCAATTACGGATTCCACCCGTCCTTTCTGCCCAGGTCTTTACCTGAATATGCGATCCCTGCGGTCTCTGAGACCATGGACTTCTTTCTTTGTAACAACAAGCTCTAGCAGGATACCATGGCTAAGACCCAAGAGTATAATAAAAAGATGTTTGACAGGAAGAGGCGGTGAGAGCTCATCCTGGAACCTGGCAACCAGGTTTGGTTATCCACGACCAATATAAGAATGGCCTGCCCTTCAAGGAAATTGGGCCCCAAATTCTTGGGTCCGTTCGCAGTCAAGAAGAGGATTAACAATGTGGCCTACGAACTCAATCTACCTAGTACCCTGAAGATTCATCCGGTCTTTCACATTTCATTGTTGAAACCTGTTGTACCCAACACTTTTGCTGGTCGAAGTACTGACCCACCAGAACCCATAATTGTCGATAGCAAGGAAGAATTCGAGGTGGAAGCTATTCTGGATTGCAGGAAAAGACGCAACCAGTTGCAGTATTTGATCAAATGGAGGGGGTACGGACCAGAGGATAACTCCTGGGAGCCAGAGGGCAACTTACATGCCGAAGAGCTTCTGAGGTCTTTTAGGAGTACCCACGCTTCCAAATTGGCACAGTTGGACATCCGGAGGCTGCCCTTGAGGGGGGGGCACTGTCAGAGAGTTCCCTTGGGCAGATGCGCTGTTCGTGGGCATCACGGCGCGTCGACGCGCGTCGGCAGGCGCGCGCGCCCGGTGTTTGGCGCCAACCTGCCTATTTAGGCCATCTGCACAGGGGGCTCGGTACTGTCCGATCTTCAGCTTCCTGTGTTCCTGCTTCCTGCTTCCTGTTTCCTGTTTCCTGTTTGGTTCCGATCTCCTGACCACCGGCCTGTCTCTGTTCCTCCTTGTTTGCTGCCTGCCACTGATCCCGGACCGTCCTGACTACAAATCTGCCCGCTCCTCTGTACTGCGTTGCCCGCCTGCTGCCGACCTCTGCCTGTGACCGACCAACCCGCTCCACTCCTGCTCTGCACCCACTGCCTGTGCTCCAGTTGACTGGTGATCTCCATAACCATCTTAACCGGGATCTTCCTGCAGCTACCCGCCAGGCTCTCATACCACTCTGTGCTCCCGTGCCTCCTGTCCATACTACCAGGGGCCGGTAACCAGATACGTAAGGGAGGCCTCCCCCTGCTACATCGGGCTCACCTGTCTGCTACGCACAAGTCTGACAGTGCCCCAATCGAGCCCACTCCACCAGAGTGCGCCCCAGACTAAGCCACTCCACCAGAGTGCTCCCCAAGCGAGGCCACTCCACCAGGGTGTGCCCCAGGCGAGCCCCCTCCACCAGAGTGCGCCCCAGATGAAGCCACTCCACCAGAGTGCGATCAAGAAGAGGCCACTGCAGAGTGCGCCCCAGACGAGGCCACTCCACCAGAGTGCGCCCCAAGCGAGGCAAATCCACCAGGGTTTGCCCCAGGCGAGCCCACTCCACCAGAGTGCGCCCTAGGCGAGGCCACTCCACCAGAGTGCGCCCCATGGGGAGGCCACTCCACCAGAGTGCGCCCCAGTCAAGGTCACTCCACCAGAGTGCGCCTCAGATGAGGCCACTCCACCAGAGTGCGCCCAAGAAGAGGCCACTGAACAGTGAGCCCCAGACAAGGCAACTCCACCAGAGTGCGCCCCAGGCAAGGCCACTCCACCAAAGTGCGCCCCAGATGAGGCCACTCCACCAGAGTGCGTCCCAGGCAAAGCCACTGCACCAGAGTGTGCCCCAGTTGAGCCCACTCCACCAGAGTGCGCCCCAGACTAAGCCACTCCACCAGAGTGCGCCCGTAGCGAGGCCACTCAACCAGGGTGTGCCCCAGGCGAGCCCCCTCCACCAGAGTGCGCCCCAGATGAAGCCACCTCACCAGAGTGCGATCAAGAAGAGGCCACTGCAGAGTGCGCCCCAGACGAGGCCACTCCACCAGAGTGCGCCCCAAGCGAGGCAAATCCACCAGGGTGTGCCCCAGGCGAGCCCACTCCACCAGAGTGCACCCTAGGCGAGGCCACTCCACGACAGTGTGCCCCATGGGGAGGCCACTCCACCAGAGTGCGCCCCAGTCAAGGCCACTCCACCAGAGTGCGCCTCAGATGAGGCCACTCCACCAGAGTGCGCCCAAGAAGAGGCCACTGAACAGTGAGCCCCAGACAAGGCAACTCCACCAGAGTGCGCCCCAGGTGAGCCCACTCCAACAGAGTGCACCCCAGGTGAGGCCACTCCACAAGAGTGCGCCCCAGGTGAGCCCTCCCTACTAGAGTGCTCCCAAGATGAGGCCACTCCACCAGAGTGCGCCCAAGAAGAGGCCACTGCAGAGTGTGCCCCAGACGAGGCCACTCCACCAGAGTGTGCCCCAGGCAAGACCACTACACCAGTGTGCCCCAGGCGAGCCCACTCCACCAGAGTGCGCCCCAGGGGGCCACTCCACCAGAGTGCAACCAAGAAGAGATCACTTCAGAGTGCACCCCAGGCGAGGCCACTCCACCAGTGTGCGCCCTAGGCGAGGCCACTCCACCACAGTGCGCCCCATGGGGAGGCCACTCCACCAGAGTGTGCCCCAGTCAAGGCCACTCCACCAGAGTGCGCCTCAGATGAGGCCACTCCACCAGAGTGCGCCCAAGAAGAGGCCACTGAACAGTGAGCCCCAGACAAGGCAACTCCACCAGAGTGCGCCCCAGGCGAGCCCACTCCAACAGAGTGCACCCCAGGTGAGGCCACTACACCAGAGTGTGCCCCAGGCGAGGCCATTCCACAAGAATGCGCCCCAGGTGAGCCCTCCCTACCAAAGTGCTCCCAAGATGAGGCCACTCCACCAGAGTGCGCCCAAGAAGAGGCCACTGCAGTGTGTGCCCCAGACGAGGCTACTCCACCAGAGTGCGCCCCAGGCGAGGCCATTTCACCAGAGTGCACCCCAGGCGAAGCCACCCTTCCAGAGTGCACCCCAGACGAGGCCACTCCACCAGAGTGAGCCTCAGATGAGGCCACTGCTCCAGAGTGCACCCTAGACGAGGCCACTCCACCAGAGTGCACCCCAGACAAACCCACCCCACCAGAGCGTGACCTAGACATGGCGACTCCACCAAAGTGCACCCCAGATGAGGCCACTCAATCAGAGTGCACCCAAGACGAGGCCACTCCACCAGAATGCGGCCTAGACGAGGCCACTCCAGAATGCAACCCAGGCGAGGCCACTTCACCAGAGTGCACTCCAGATGAGGCCACCCCACCAGAGCGTGACCTACACATGACCACTCCACCAGAGTGTGCCCCAGACGAGGCCACTACACTAGAGTGTGCCCCATACGAGGCTGCTCCAGAATGCTCCTTAAACAAGGCCACTCCACCAGAGTGCACCCCAGGCGAGGCCACTCCACCAGAGTGCACCCCAGGTGAGGCCACTCCACCAGAGTGCACCCCAGACGAGACCACTCCACCAGAGTGTGCCCCATACAAGGCCACTCCACCAGAGTGTGCCCCAGACAAGTCCACTACAGAATGCTCCTTAGACGAGGCCACTCCACCAGAGTGCACCCCAGGCGAGGCCACTCCACCAGAACGTGAGGCCATTTCTCCAGAGTGCATCCCAGGAGAAGCCACCCTTCCACAGTGCGCCCCAGACGAGGCCACTCCACCAGAGTGCGCCTCAGACGAGGCCACTCCACCAGAGTGTGCCCTAGACGAAGCCACTCCACCAGAGTGCATCCAAGACGAGCCCACCCCACCAGAGCGTGACCTAGACATGGCGACTCCACCAAAGCGCACCCCAGATGAGGCCACTCAATCAGAGTGCACCCAAGACGAGGCCACTCCACCAGAATGCGGCCTAGACGAGGCCACTCCAGAATGCAACCCAGGCGAGGCCACTTCACCAGAGTGCACTCCAGATGAGGCCACCCCACCAGAGCGTGACCTACACATGACCACTCCACCAGAGTGTGCCCCAGACGAGGCCACTACACTAGAGTGTGCCCCATACGAGGCTGCTCCAGAATGCTCCTTAAACAAGGCCACTCCACCAGAGTGCACCCCAGGCGAGGCCACTCCACCAGAGTGCACCCCAGGTGAGGCCACTCCACCAGAGTGCACCCCAGACGAGACCACTCCACCAGAGTGTGTCCCATACAAGGCCACTCCACCAGAGTGTGCCCCAGACAAGTCCACTACAGAATGCTCCTTAGACGAGGCCACTCCACCAGAGTGCACCCCAGGCGAGGCCACTCCACCAGAATGTGAGGCCATTTCTCCAGAGTGCATCCCAGGAGAAGCCACCCTTCCAGAGTGCGCCCCAGACGAGGCCACTCCACCAGAGTGCGCCTCAGACGAGGCCACTCCACCAGAGTGTGCCCTAGACGAAGCCACTCCACCAGAGTGCATCCAAGACGAGCCCACCCCACCAGAGCATGACCTAGACATGGCCACTCCACCAGAGTGTGCCCGAGACGAGGCCGCTCCACCAGAATGCGGCCCAGGCGAGGCCACTCCACCAGTGTGCGCATTAGATATCGCCACTCCACGAGAGTTTGCCCCAGGCGAGGCCACTCAACCAGAGTGCGCCTTAGACATGGCACTCCACCAGTTTGACTTCCACAATGAGACTCCACCAAAAGAACCCTTTATCATGACAGTACCAAAAGAAAAAGAACCAGAAAAAGAAACAAAAATACAAAAAATAAGACAACAGTGTACCTCAGCAAAAGCCACTCCACTAGAGTGCGCACCAGGCGAGGCCAATCCACCAGACTACGCCCCAGGTGCGGCCACTCCACCAGAGTGCGCTCCAGGTGAAGCCATTCCACCAGAGTGCACCCCAGACAAGGCTACCTCACCAGAGTGCGCCCCAGGCGAGGCCACTCCACCAGAGTGCTCCCCAGGCGAGGCCACTCCACCAGAGTGCGCCCCAGGCGAGACCATTCAATCAGAGTGCGCCCCAGGCGAGGACAATCCACCAGATTGCACCCCAGACAAGGCCACTCCACCAGAGTGCACCCCAGACAAGACCAATTGACCAGAGTGTGCCCCAGACAAGGCCACTCCACCAGAGTGTGCCCTGGACAATGCCACTCCACTGGAGTGCACCCCAGACGAGGCCACCCCACTAGAGCGTGACCTACACATGATCACTCCACCAGAGTGCACCCCAGGCGAGGCCACTCCACCAGAGTGCACCCAAGATGAGGCCACTCCAGAGTGTGCCCCAGGCGAGGCCACTCCACCAGATTGCACCCCAGACTAGGCCACTTCACCAGAGTGTGCCCCAGATGAGGCCATTCCACCAGAGTGTGCCCTAGGCAAGGCCACTCCACCACAGTGAGCCCCAGGCGAGGCCACTCCACCAGAGTGCGCCCCAGTCAAGGCCACTCCACCAGAGTGCGCCCCAGATGAGGCTACTCCACCAGAGTGCGCCCCAGAAGAGGCCACTGAAGAGTGAGCCCCAAACAAGGCAACTCCACCAGAGTGCGCCCCAGGCAAGTCCACTCCAACAGAGTGCACCCCAGGTGAGGCCACTCCACCACAGTGCGCCCCAGGCGAGGCCACTCCACCAGAGTGAGCACCAGGCGAGGCAACTCCACAAGAGTGTGCCCTAGGTGAGCCCACTCCACCAGAGTGCTCCCCAGAGGAGGCCACTCCAGCAGAGTGTGCCCAAGAAGAGGCCACTGCAGAGTGCGTCCCAGGCGAGGCCACTCCACCAGAGTGCTTCCCAGATGAGGCTACCCCACCAGAGTGTGCCCCAGGCGAGGCCACTCCTCCAGAGTGTGCCCCAGGCGAGGCCACTCCACCAGACTGTGCCCCAGGCAAAGCCACTCCACCAGAGTGCGCCCCAGATGAGGACACTCCACCAGAGTGCGCCCTAGACATGGCAGTCCACCAGTTTGACTTCCACAAGGAGACTCCATCAGAAGAACCCTTGATCATCACAGAACCGGACTAAGGAAAAAGAACCATAAAAAAAAACAAAAATAGAAAAAATAAGACAATATGAGTGCACCTCAGGCGAGGCCACTCCAAATGAGTGCGCCCCAGGTAAAACCACTCCACCAGAGTGTGCCCCAGACGAGGCCAATCGACCAGACTGCGCCCTAGGCGAGGCCACTCCACCAGAGTGCGCCCCAGGCAAGGCCATTTCACCAGAAGTGCGCCCCAGATGAGGCCACCCCACTAGAGTGCGCCCCAGGCAAGGCCACTCCACCAGAGTGCTCCCCAGGCAAGGCCACTCTGCCAGAGGGTGCCCCAGGCAAGGCCATGCCACTAGAGTGTGCCCCAGGCGAGGCTACTCCACCAGATTGCACCCCAGACTAGGCCACTCCACCAGAGTGCACCCCAGACGAGGCCACTTCACCAGAGTGCGCCCCAGACGAGGCCACTCCACCAGAGTGCACCCCAGACAAGGCCACCCCACCAGAGTGCGCCCCAGGCGAGGCTACTCCAACAAAGTGCACCCTAGGCAAGGCCACTCCACCAGAGTGTGCCCCAGGCAAGACCACTACACCAGTGTGCCCCAGGCAAGCCCACTCCACCAGAGTGCGCCCCAGGAGGCCACTCCACCAGAGTGCACCCAAGAAGAGATCACTTCAGAGTGCGCCCCAGGCGAGGCCACTCCACCAGTGTGCGCCCTAGGCGAGGCCACTCCACCACAGTGCGCCCCATGGGGAGGCCACTCCACCAGAGTGCGCCCCAGTCAAGGCCACTCCACCAGAGTGAGCCTCAGATGAGGCCACTCCACCAGAGTGCGCCCAAAAAGAGGCCACTGAACAGTGAGCCCCAGACAAGGCAACTCCACCAGAGTGCGCCCCAGGCGAGCCCACTCCAACAGAGTGCACCCCAGGTGAGGCCACTACACCAGAGTGTGCCCCAGGCGAGGCCATTCCACAAGAGTGCGCCCCAGGTGAGCCCTCCCTACCAGAGTGCTCCCAAGATGAGGCCACTCCACCAGAGTGCGCCCAAGAAGAGGCCACTGCAGTGTGTGCCCCAGATGAGGCTACTCCACCAGAGTGCGCCCCAGGCGAGGCCATTTCACCAGAGTGCACCCCAGGCGAAGCCACCCTTCCAGAGTGCACCCCAGAAGAGGCCACTCCACCAGAGTGAGCCTCAGATGAGGCCACTGCTCCAGAGTGCGCCCTAGACGAGGCCACTCCACCAGAGTGCACCCCAGACAAACCCACCCCACCAGAGCGTGACCTAGACATGGCGACTCCACCAAAGTGCACCCCAGACGAGGCCACTCAATCAGAGTGCACTGAAGACGAGGCCACTCCACCAGAATGCGGCCTAGACGAGGCCACTCCAGAATGCAACCCAGGCGAGGCCACTTCACCAAAGTGCACCCCAGATGAGGCCATCCCCACTAGAGCGTGACCTACACATGACCACTCCACCAGAGTGTGCCCCAGACGAGGCCACTACACTAGAGTGTGCCCCATACGAGGCCGCTCCAGAATGCTCCTTAGACAAGGCCACTCCACCAGAGTGCACCCCAGGCAAGGCCACTCCACCAGAGTGCACCCCAGACGAGACCACTCCACCAGAGTGTGCCCCATACAAGGCCACTCCACCAGAGTGTGCCCCAGACGAGGCCACTACAGAATGCTCCTTAGACGAGGCCACTCTACCAGAGTGCACCCCAGGCGAGGCCACTCCACCAGAAGGTGAGGCCATTTCTCCAGAGTGCACCCCAGGAGAGGCCACCCTTCCAGAGTGCGCCCCAGACGAGGCCACTCCACCAGAGTGCGCCTCAGATGAGGCCACTCCACCAGAGTGTGCCCTAGACAAAGCCACTCCACCAGAGTACACCCAAGACGAGCCCACCCCACCAGAGCATGACCTAGACATGGCCACTCCACCCGAATGTGCCCGAGACGAGGCCGCTCCACCAAAATGCGGCCCAGGCGAGGCCACTCCACCAGTGTGCGCATTAGATATGGCCACTCCACGAGAGTTCGCCCCAGGCGAGGCCACTCCACCAGAGTGTGCCCCAGGCGAGGCTACTCCACCAGAGTGATTCCCAGGCGAAGCAACTGCACCAGGGTGCACCCCAGGCAAGGCCACTCAACCAGAGTGCGCCTTAGACATGGCACTCCACCAGTTTGACTTCCACAAGGAGACTCCACCAAAAGAACCCTTTATCATGACAGTACCAAAGGAAAAAGAACCAGAAAAAGAAACAAAAATACAAAAAATAAGACAACACGGTGCGCCTCAGCAAAAGCCACTCCACTAGAGTGCGCACCAGGCGAGGCCAATCCACCAGACTACGCCCCAGGTGTGGCCACTCCACCAGAGTGCGCCCCAGGTGAGGCCATTCCACCAGAGTGGGCCCCAGACAAGGCTACCTCACCAGAGTGCGCCCCAGGCGAGGCCACTCCACCAGAGTGCTCCCCAGGCGAGGCCACTCCACCAGAGTGCGCCCCAGGCGAGACCATTCCATCAGAGTGCGCCCCAGGCGAGGCTACTTCACCAGAGTGTGCCCCAGACGAGGCCACTCCACCAGAGTACGATCCAGATTAGGCCACTCCACCAAAGTGCGCCCCAGACAAGGCCATTCCACCTGAGTGCGCCCCAGGCGAGGCCACCCCACCAGAGTGCGCCCCAGACGAGGCCTCTCCATCAGAACGCGGCCCATGCAAGGCCACTCCACCAGAGTGTGCCTCAGGCGAGGCCACTACACCAAAGTGCGCCCCAAGCAAGGCCACTCCACCACTGTGCGCATTAGACATGGTAACTCCACCAGAGTTCGCCCCAGGCAAGGCCACTCTACCAAAGTGTGCCCCAGGCGAAGCCACTCCACCAAAGTGCGCCACAGGCAAGGCCACTCCACCAGAGTGCACCCAAGATGAGGCCACTCCACATGAATGCGACTCAGATGAGTTTACTCCAGAATGCAACCCAGGCGAGGCCACTTCACCACAGTGAACCCCAGACGAGGCCACCCCACTAGAGCGTGAGCTACACATGATCACTCCACCAGAGTGCACCCCAGGCGAGGCCACTCCACCAGAGTGCACCCAAGACGAGGCCACTCCAGAGTGTGCCCCAGGTGAGGCCACTCCACCGAAGTGCACCCCAGACAAGGCCACTCCACCAGAGTGCACCCTAGACGAGGCCACTCCACCAGAATGCGGCCCAGGCGAGGCCACTCCACCAGAGTGCGCCTCAGGCGAGGCCACTACACCAAAGTGCGCCCCAAGCAAGGACACTCCACCAGTGTGTGCATTAGACATGGCCACTCCACCAGAGTTCGCCCCAGGCGAGGCCACTCCACCAGAGTGTGCCCCAGAAAAAGCCACTCCACCAAAGTGCGCCCCAGGCAAGGCCACTCCACCAGAGTGTGTCCCAGGTGAGGCCACTGCACCAGAGTGCACCCCAGGTGAGGCCACTCCACCAGAGTGCGCCTTAGACATGGCACTCCACCAGTTTAACTTCCACAAGGAGACTCCACCTGAAGAAACCTTGATCATCACAGAACCAAAGGAAAAAGTACCAGAAAAAGAAACAAAAATACAAAAAATAAGACAACATAAGTTCGCCTCAGGCGAGGCAACTCCACCAGAGTGCGCCCCAGCAAAAGCCACTCCACCAGAGTGCACCCCAGGCGAGGCCACTCCACCAGTCTACGCCCCAGGTGCAGCCACTCCACCAGAGTGCACCACAGGCGAGGCCACTCCACCAGAAGGCGAGGCCATTTCTCCAGAGTGCACCCCAGGAGAGGCCACCCTTCCAGAGTGCACCCCAGACGAGGCCACTCCACCAGAGTGCGCCTCAGACGAGGCCACTCCACCAGAGTGTGCCCTAGACAAAGCCACTCCACCAGAGTGCACCCAAGACGAGCCCACCCCACCAGAGCATGACCTAGACATGGCCACTCCACCAGAGTGTGCCCGAGACGAGGCCGCTCCACCAGAATGCGGCCCAGGTGAGGCCACTCCACCAGTGTGCGCATTAGATATGGCCACTCCACCAGAGTTCGCCCCAGGCGAGGCCACTCCACCAGAGTGTGCCCCAGGCGAGGCCACTCCACCAAAGTGCGCCCCAGATGAGGCCACTCCACCAGAGCAATTCCCAGGTGAAGCAACTGCACCAGGGTGCACCCAAGGCAAGGCCACTCAACCAGAGTGCGCCTTAGACATGGCACTCCACCAGTTTGACTTCCACAAGGAGACTCCACCAGAAGAACCCTTTATCATGACAGTACCAAAGGAAAAAGAACCAGAAAAAGAAACAAAAATACAAAAAATAAGACAACACAGTGCGGCTCAGCAAAAGCCTCTCCACTAGAGTGCGCACCAGGCGAGGCCAATCCACCAGACTATGCCCCAGGTGCGGCCACTCCACCAGACTGCGCCCCAGGTGAGGCCATTCCACCAGAGTGCGCCCCAGACAAGGCTACCTCACCAGAGTGCGCCCCAGGCGAGGCCACTCCACCAGAGTGCTCCCCAGGCGAGGCCACTCCACCAGAGTTCGCCCCAGGCGAGACCATTCCATCAGAGTGCGCCCCAGGCGAGGCTACTCCACCAGAGTGCACCCCAGACGAGGCCACTCCACCAGAGTACGATCCAGATTAGGCCACTCCACCAAAGTGCGCCCCAGGCAAGGCCACTCCACCTGAGTGCGCCCCAGGCGAGGCCACTCCACCAGAGTGCACCCCAGGCAAGGCCACTCCGCCAGAGTGCACCCTAGACATGGCCACTCTTCCAGAGTTTGACTTCCACAAGGAGACTCCACCAATAATCACAGAACTGGACAAATGAAAAAGAACCAGAAAAAGAAATAAAAATAGAAAAAATAAAAGTCAGTATGAGTGTGCCTCAGGCGATGCCACTCCACCAGAGTCCGCCCCAGGCGAGACCACTCCACCAGAGTGGGCCCCAGGTGAGGCCAGTCTACCAGACTGCTCCCCAGCTAGACTACTCCACCAGAGTGCACCCCAGGCAAGGCCAATCCACCAGAGTGCGCCCCAGGCGAGGACAATCCACCAGATTGCACCCCAGACAAGGCCACTCCACCAGAGTGCACCCCAGACAAAACCAATTGACCAAAGTGTGCCCCAGACGAGGCCACTCCACCAGAGTGTGCCCTGGACAATGCCACTCCACTGGAGTGCACCCCAGACAAGGCTACTCCACCAGAGAACAAGCTAGACATGGCCACTCCACCTGAGTGCGCCCCAGGCGAGGCCACTCCACCAGAGTGCACCCCAGGCAAGGCCACTCCGCCAGAGTGCACCCTAGACATGGCCACTCTTCCAGAGTTTGACTTCCACAAGGAGACTCCACCAATAATCACAGAACTGGACAAATGAAAAAGAACCAGAAAAAGAAATAAAAATAGAAAAAATAAAAGTCAGTATGAGTGTGCCTCAGGCGATGCCACTCCACCAGAGTCCGCCCCAGGCGAGACCACTCCACCAGAGTGGGCCCCAGGTGAGGCCAGTCTACCAGACTGCTCCCCAGCTAGACTACTCCACCAGAGTGCACCCCAGGCAAGGCCAATCCACCAGAGTGCGCCCCAGGCGAGGACAATCCACCAGATTGCACCCCAGACAAGGCCACTCCACCAGAGTGCACCCCAGACAAAACCAATTGACCAAAGTGTGCCCCAGACGAGGCCACTCCACCAGAGTGTGCCCTGGACAATGCCACTCCACTGGAGTGCACCCCAGACAAGGCTACTCCACCAGAGAACAAGCTAGACATGGCCACTCCACCAGAGTGCACCCCAGGTGAGGCCACTCCACCAGAGTGCACCCAAGACGAGGCCACTACAGAGTGTGCCCCAGGCGAGGCCACTCCACCAGTGTGCACCCCAGACAAGGCCATTCCACCAGAGTGTGCCCAAGACTAGGCCACTCCACCAGAGTGTGCCCCAGATGAGGCCGCTGCAGAATGCTCCTAAGATGAGCCCACTCCACCAGAGTGCACCCCAGGCGACGCCGCTCCACCAGAATGTACCCCAGGTGAGGCCATTTCACCAGAGTTCACCCCAGGCGAGGCCACCCTCCCAGAGTGCACCCCAGACGAGGCCACTCCACCATAGTGCGCCCTAAATGAGGCCACTCCACCAAACTGCGCCCCAGACGAGCCCACCCCACCAGAGCATGACCTAGACATGGCCACACCACCAGAGTGCGCCCCAGACGAGACCTCTCCATCAGAACGCGGCCCAGGCGAAGCCACTCCACCAGAATGCGCCTCAGGCTAGGCCACTACACCAAAGTGCGCCCCAAGCAAGGCCACTCCACCAGTGTGCGCATTAGACATGGCCACTCCACCAGAGTTTGCCCCAGACGAGGCCACTCCACCAGAGTGTGCCCCAGGCGAGGCCACTCCACCAAAGTGCGCCCCAGATGAGGCCACTCCACCAGAGTGATTCCCAGGCAAAGCAACTGCACCAGGGTGCACCCCAGACAAGGCCACTCCACCAGAGTGCGCCTTAGACATGGCACTCCACCAGTTTGACTTCCACAAGGAGACTCCACCAGAAGAACCCTTTATCATGACAGTACCAAAGGAAATAGAACCAGAAAAAGAAACAAAAATACAAAAAATAATACAACACAGTGCGCCTCAGGCGAGGCCACTCCACTAGACTGCGCCCAGCAAAAGCCACTCCACTAAAGTGCGCACCAGGCGAGGCCAATCCACCAGGAAAAAGAACCAGAAAAAGAAACAAAAAAACAAAAAATAATACAACACAGTGCGCCTCAGGCGAGGCCACTCCACCAGACTGCGCCCAGCAAAAGCCACTCCACTAAAGTGCGCACCAGGCGAGGCCAATCCACCAGACTACGCCCCAGGTGCGGCCACTCCACCAGAGTGCGCCCCAGGTGAGGCCATTCCACCAGAGTGCGCCCCAGACAAGGCCACCTCACCAGAGTGCGCCCCAGGCGAGGCCACTCCACCAGAGTGCTCCCCAGGCGAGGCCACTCCACCAGAGTGCGCCCCAGGCGAGACCATTCCATCAGAGTGCGCCCCAGGCGAGGCTACTCCACCAGAGTGCGCCTCATGCGAGGCCATTCCACCAGAGTGCGCCCCAGCAAAAGCCACTCCACCAGAGTGCACCCCAGGCGCCCCAGACGAGCCCACCCCACCAGAGCGTGACCTAGACATGGCCACACCACCAGAGTGCGCCCCAGACGAGGCCTCTCCATCAGAACGCGGCCCAGGCGAGGCCACTCCACCAGAGTGCGCCTCAGGCAAGACCACTACACCAAAGTGCGCCCCAAGCAAGGCCACTCCACCAGTGTGCGCATTAGACATGGTAACTCCACCAGAGGTCGCCCCAGGTGAGGCCACTCCACCAAAGTGTGCCCCAGGCGAAGCCACTCCACCAAAGTGCGCCCCAGGCAAGGCCACTCCACCAGAGTGCACCCAAGATGAGGCCACTCCACATGAATGTGACTCAGACGAGTTTACTCCAGAATGCAACCCAGGCGAGGCCACTTCACCACAGTGAACCCCAGACGAGGCCACCCCACCACAGCGCGAGCTACACATGATCACTCCACCAGAGTACACCCCAGGCGAGGCCACTCCACCAGAGTGCACCCAAGACGAGGCCACTCCAGAGTGTGCCCCAGGCGAGGCCACTCCACCAAAGTGCACCCCAGACGAGGCCACTCCACCAGAGTGCGCCCTAGACGAGGCCACTCCACCAGAATGCAGCCCAGGCGAGGCCACTCCACCAAGTGCGCCTCAGGCAAGGCCACTACACCAAAGTGCACCCCAAGCAAGGCCACTCCACCAGTGTGTGCATTAGACATGGCCACTCCACCAGAGTTCGCCCCAGACGAGGCCACTCCACCAGAGTGTGCCCTAGACGAGGCCACTCCACCAGAGTGTGCCCCAGGCGAGGCCACTCCACCAGAGTGCGCCTTAGACATGGCACTCCACCAGTTTAACTTCCACAAGGAGACTCCACCTGAAGAACCCTTGATCATCACAGAACCAAAGGAAAAAGTACCAGAAAAAGAAACAAAAATACAAAAAATAAGAAAACATGAGTGCGCCTCAGGCGAGGCAACTCCACCAGAGTGCGCCCCAGCAAAAGCCACTCCACCAGAGCGCACCCCAGGCAAGGCCACTCCACCAGTCTATGCCCCAGGTGCAGCCACTCCACCAGAGTGTGCCCCAGGTGAGGCCACTCCACCAGAGTGCGCCCCAGGCGAGGCCACCCCACTAGAGTACTCCCCCAGGCGAGGCCACTCCACTAGAGTACTCCCCAGGCGAGGCCACTCCACCAGAGTGCGCCCCAGGCGAGGCCATTCCACCAGAGTGTGCCCCAGACGAGGCCACCCCACCAGAGCGCGACCTACACATGATCACTCCACCAGAGTGCACCCCAGGCGAGGCCACTCCACCAGAGTGCACCCAAGACAAGGCCACTCCAGAGTGTGCCCCAGGCGAGGCCACTCCACCAAAGTGCACCCCAGACGAGGCCACTCCACCAGAGTGTGTCCCAGGTGAGGCCACTGCACCAGAGTGCACCCCATGTGAGGCCACTCCACCAGAGTGCGCCTTAGACATGGCACTCCACCAGTTTAACTTCCACAAGGAGACTCCACCTGAAGAACCCTTGATCAAACAATAATACAAAAAAAAAGACAACATGAGTGCGCCTCAGGCGAGGCAACTCCACCAGAGTGCGCCCCAGCAAAAGCCACTCCACCAGAGTGCACCCCAGGCAAGGCCACTCCACCAGTCTACGCCCCAGGTGCGGCCACTCCACCAGAGTGTGCTCCAGGCGAGGCCACTCCACTAGAGTGCGCCCCAGGCGAGGCCACTCCACTAGAGTACTCCCCAGGCGAGGCCACTCCACTAGAGTACTCCCTAGGTGAGGCCACTCCACCAGAGTGTGCCCCAGGCGAGGCCATTCCACCAGAGTATGCCCCAGGCGAGGCTACTCCACCAGAGTGCACCCAAGACGAGGCCACTCCAGAGTGTGCCCTAGGCGAGGCCACTCCACCAAAGTGCACCCCAGATGAGGCCACTCCACCAGAGTGCGCCCTAGATGAGGCCACTCCACCAGAATGCGGCCCAGGCGAGGCCACTCCACCAGAGTGCGCCTCAGGCGAGGCCACTACAATAAAGTGCGCCCCAAGCAAGGACACTCCACCAGTGTGTGCATTAGACATGGCCACTCCACCAGAGTTCGCCCCAGGCGAGGCCCCTCCACCAGAGTGTGCCCCAGACAAAGCCACTCCACCAAAGTGCGCCCCAGGCAAGGCCACTCCACCAGAGTGTGTCCCAGGTGAGGCCACTGCACCAGAGTGCACCCCAGGTGAGGCCACTCCACCAGAGTACACCTTAGACATGGCACTCCACCAGTTTAACTTCCACAAGGAGACTCCACCTGAAGAAACCTTGATCATCACAGAACCAGAAAAAGAAACAAAAATACAAAAAATAAGACAACATGAGTGCGCCTCAGGCGAGGCCACTCCACCAGAGTGCGCCCCAGCAAAAGCCACTCCACCAGAGTGCACCCCAGGCGAGGCCACTCCACCAAAGTGCACCCCAGACGAGGCCACTCCACCAGAGTGCGCCCTAGACGAGGCCACTCCACCAGAATGCAGCCCAGGCGAGGCCACTCCACCAGAGTGCGCCTCAGGCAAGGCCACTACACCAAAGTGCGCCCCAAGCAAGGCCACTCCACCAGTGTGTGCATTAGACATGGCCACTCCACCAGAGTTCGCCCCAGACGAGGCCACTCCACCAGAGTGTTCCCCAGGCGAGGCCACTCCACCAGAGTGCGCCTTAGACATGGCACTCCACCAGTTTAACTTCCACAAGGAGACTCCACCTGAAGAACCCTTGATCATCACAGAACCAAAGGAAAAAGTACCAGAAAAAGAAACAAAAATACAAAAAATAAGACAACATGAGTGTGCCTCAGGCGAGGCAACTCCACCAGAGTGCGCCCCAGCAAAAGCCACTCCACCACAGCGCACCCCAGGCAAGGCCACTCCACGAGTCTATGCCCCAGGTGCAGCCACTCCACCAGAGTGTGCCCCAGTTGAGGCCACTCCACCAGAGTGCGCCCCAGGCGAGGCCACTCCACTAGAGTACTCCCCCAGGTGAGGCCACTCCACTAGAGTACTCCCCAGGCGAGGCCACTCCACCAGAGTGCGCCCCAGGCGAGGCCATTCCACCAGAGTGTGCCCCATACGAGGCCACCCCACCAGAGCGCGACCTACACATGATTACTCCACCAGAGTGCACCCCAGGCGAGGCCACTCCACCAGAGTGCACCCAAGACAAGGCCACTCCAGAGTGTGCCCCAGGCGAGGCCTGTGACGGGAGGGCCCGTGGAACTCAGAATACATCTTATGTCTAAGTCACCCTGTGCCATCCTGGCACAGGGTGAGTGAGAAAATATATCTTGGACTACTTAAAATGGGACAGTAATATTTGTCCACAATATCTCCCAGGATGTATGTTATTTGAATGAGCTGATCACATTGTCCTCTATACAATGTAGGAGACGGGACGACTCCTATTGGAGCTCATGTTAATTAGGTTTATTAGGTTTTGTTTGTATTGTTAATTGTAATTAGCTCCTGCTATTGTGTTTATATTACTGTGTGAAGCTCGGTGCCCACAAGTCTGTCATCTGGTCTGGGTAAATTTTGTAGTAAATTAGCTAATGTTAATTAGGTTAGCTTTGAGTCATCCTGGTGTATAAATGTGTGTGAGATCTCAAATAAAGAGTTAGTTCTGATGTACTCCAAGACTGGTGTTGTCTAGTTCTTGGGGGTTCCTATAGCCAGATCCATTGGGCTCGTGTTCCAGAACTTAGGAAGCGGTATACTGACGGAAGCACTCAAGCGGAGTGTGGGACGTTCCGTGACATTGGTGGCAAGCAGCGGGAAAGCTTCCTGCAGTCTGGGAAATCTAAACCTCCAACTGGATCCAAGATCAGGATAGCAGACTTCAGTCACCCCAGCGGAGATATGGACCTGGCATCAGAATTCCCAGGGCTGCTGCGGATCATCCTTTCAACATACACCAGGACTGTGTCTGAGGATGAATACCTGGAGCTTAGGCAGCAAATTCGGGTGGAGCTCTGGATTGCAGCCCTCTGTCTCTCTGGTATAAAACAGGGCAAGTGCTTTCCAACCCAAGAGCAACGGGCCAGTGACCAACGGGCATTGCGGATGGCATTCCTGGGAGAGCGGCCCCAGGAGCAATGGGTGACTGAGTTGGACAGGTTGGTCCAGCAGGAGATAGAGCTGGACAATCGTTATCGGGCTCTGCAATGGCACGCAGAGGAGGGATATTTAGGGGAGACAACAGAATGCTCTCCGGAGGGATATGACTTTGGCAGCCCTGGATTGCTGTGGGAGAGCCTTATGCCGCGTACACACGAGCGGACATTAGGGCGGACTTTGCCCGGCGGACTTTTCGTCGGACTTTGTTTGCTCCTTGCGCCGGACTTAAAAACGGACGGACTTGGCCACACACGGTCACTGCATAAGTCCGCTGGTTTTGAACGCGGTGACGTATAGCACGTACGACGGGACTAGAAAAAGGAAGTCCAAGCCCCACTCCGGCACCCTTTGGGCTCCTTCTGCTAATCTCGTGTTTATCTCGTGTTAGTAGAAGTTTTGTTAGAAACGATTCGCGCTTTTCACACTTCAGCTTATTTCGTTCGTTTTCTGCGGTTCAGTTTGTGCTTGTGAGGTTTGTATCTGCTTTTCAGTGCGTGTTGGTCAGTTCGTAACTTGCCTTGCAGGCCGTTCTGCTCCGCTCGTTCCTGATTTTCAGGTCGTTCTTCATAGGCCTTGCTGTTCTTCAGTGCGTTTGTTATAAGTTTGTTAGTTTGAGCAGCCGACCGTTTTGAAGCCATGTCGAGTGGACGTACTCGTTCTCGAGTTCGTGCTGTGTGGGGACTTGGTGTTGGGGTTAATACTTTGACCCGAGTCCAGTCCATGAACAGGGTGAGGAGGAGTTCATGGACCAAGAATTGGTTGCGCCAGCGTGACCAGTTCTCTCATATGCCTTTGCTCCGTGAGCTCCGTGAGAATAATCCTGAGGATTTCAGGAATTTTCTCAGGATGACGGACCCCATCTTTGAGCGTCTTTTGGCTATGCTGACCCCCTATATCAGCAGGCAGGATACCTGCATGAGGCAAGCCATTAGTGCGGAGCAGAGGCTAGTTGCCACGTTACGTTACTTGGCGACAGGGAGAAGTCTTCAGGACTTAAAGTTCTCGACAGGCATCTCCCCCCAGGCTCTGGGGATCATAATCCCAGAGACCTGTTCTGCTATTATTCAGGTCCTGCAGAAGGAATATATGAAGGTAAGTTTTATCCTTTAACATTACATGATATGTATTAACTGTTTTTTGATGTATTGTAGAACTGTCCTCTTTACCTAATTGCCATGCTTTCAATCTGCTGTGAATGTCCCCTTTATCTTTGTGCATGCCTATTTTAATCAGTTATTGCCCTATACATGCATAATTTCTTTCATTAACCTCCCCACCATGCAATGCTGGGTCCATTTTTATCTCTAGCCTATAGTCCATTGAACAATGTATATTGTCTGCTCCATTGTCTTGTTTGTCCCTCCCCCACCCCACAAATGTTTGAGCCAGTCAGGTGTGTTTGTTAACCTAATTAGAACCCCTCCCCCACCCCACAAATGTTTCAGCCAGTCAGGTGTGTTTGTTAACCTAATTAGAACCCCTCCCCCACCCCACAAATGTTTCAGCCAGTCAGGTGTGTTTGTTAACCTAATTAGAACCCCTCCCCCACCCCACAAATGTTTCAGCCAGTCAGGTGTGTTTGTTAACCTAATTAGAACCCCTCCCCCACCCCACAAATGTTTCAGCCAGTCAGGTGTGTTTGTTAACCTAATTAGAACCCCTCCCCCACCCCACAAATGTTTCAGCCAGTCAGGTGTGTTTGTTAACCTAATTAGAACCCCTCCCCCCACATTCAAATGTATCAATGGGCCATCATAGGGGGTGAGTAATCTTATAAGTGTGCCTTATGTTTTTCAACATTTCAATTACAAACACACATATTCATAATATTTGACTGCTGTTGTTTACTAATGTTTTGGTGTAATCTGATATACAATTTTTGTTATTAAAGTCCTTATCTTATTTTTTTTGCACTCCACAGTTTCCTACAAGTCCACAGGAATGGCAGACTGTGGCCTCCCAGTTCGCTGACCGTTGGGACTTTCCCAACTGTGTAGGGGCGATTGACGGGAAGCACGTCCGGATTGTGCCACCACCGCATTCGGGGTCATATTTCTTTAACTACAAGGGGTTCCATAGTGTAGTTTTGATGGCGGTGGTCTCGGCACATTTGGAGTTTATGTTTGTGGATGTGGGGAAGAACGGCCGGATGTCTGATGGAGGAGTCTTTGCACAGACCGAGCTGTGCTATCGTCTCCAGACCGGTGGCCTGGAATTGCCACCTGATGACGATAATGTGGATGGACTCCCCTCAGTTTTTATTGCTGATGAAGCATTTGCTCTCTGTGAGAACTTGATGAGGCCGTTCCCCCAAAGGACACTCACCCCTGAGAGGAGGGTATTTAATTACCGGCTGGCCAGAGCAAGAAGGGTTGTGGAGAATGCCTTTGGTATTCTGGCCAGCCGGTTCCGTATCTTCCTTACGGCTATTAATTTGGCGGACTATAAAATCAACCACGTCATCCTTGCTTGCTGCATCTTGCATAACTTTTTAAGGAGACATTCAGTGACATATCTATCCTCTGTTGGGCCTGAGCCCAGACTGGAAGAGGCTAGTAGCACTTTGACAGGCCTAGAAATTGGCCGTATTGGCTTGGCCCCCCGACCCGCACGTCAAGTGCGTGACCGTTATGTGAATTATTTTAATGGTCGGGGGGCCATTGCTATTCAGCAACATCTATAATTTTTTAACAAAAATAAAAAAGAAAATTTGTTTATCTAAATATCTTGTTTTTATTGTTGTTTACCTTTAAGTTATGTCTGTCTCCTAGTGCACTTGTAGTAGTGTCAAGTGCATTTAGCTTTAGTTAATCAGGCCCACAAAAACAAACCCCAAATGTTGACTTCAAGAAACAGCCACACACATTGTATAGGGTAAAAAATTTTACTTGGTGCACATTGAAAGGTGCATTTTTTATCATAATTTTTTTTTTTTTTTTTTTATTTTGTCAAAAAATATTTTACGTTGTGTAAAAAAATTATCTTTTACTAAATTATTCAAGCCATTTTTTCAAAAATATATAGACCTTTATCTCAAAACATTTACATACACAACAGTGTTTTTATAAACAAAACTTACAATACATTAACTTACAAAGTTCAATATTTCGAGAACGGTGCATGTAATGTCACCCTTGCAGAAATTGGTCATTTATAAGATGCTCAAAATTGAGCTTTACTAAAGGGTCAAGTCAACATGTGCTATCTCCTATCATGGGAGAGCAATGTACATGTTTTGTGTGTGCAATCCCATTTTTGGTTGCTCTCACCACCCAAGAATTTTCAGGATGAAGGGTTTGCAAACACAAAACAAGTACATTGCTAACCCATGATGGAAGATAGCACATGATGACACACCGTGTGCATCACACAATGTAAATTTGGGTATACCCCAAAACTTGCAAAATTTTTTTTACAAACAAAATAACTTCCCAACGAAATGAAGAACATGATTGATGTTTTTAGGCCAAACGTGATTATATTCTGCCCAAAACATCAATCATGTTCTTCATTTCCTGTTGCATGGAGTCCAGGCGAAGTTTCATGCTGTGAATTTGTTCACGCATTTGATCTATGTGGCCATTCCACAGCATTATCTGGCCTATTAGTCTTTGCGCACTGTCTGTGGTGAAGTGCTCTGCCGCTTGGCCTTCCACAACCAGAAACTCACCTAAAACGAGTGAATAAAAACAAGGTTTACAATATGCACGCCAAAATACAGTAACTCAAGCTGGGGTGTCAGTCACTCACTTGGTGGGCTTGAAACCTCGCACACTTCCTCCACCTCTCCTTCCTCAAGGTCGTCGGGTGGGCGTGGTCTTGGGCTGGGGCTTGGGGTATCTTGGGCCTCAGGCTGGTGACTTGGGGGGGTCCTGAGATCCTTGGACTGTTGTCTGAGTCTTTTCTCCCCTATGAGATTATAAAAAAAGGTAAAGTTAAAACACACTGATCTTTTATTTTTTAATAAAGAAAGTAAAATGTTGGTTATGATTTTTTTGCCAATTTTGTGTATAACAGAAGCTTTGGTAACCATGGCAACAAAACAAACACAGTACACTCTGATTAATGGCTAAAATTACACGAAATGACCTCTAAACAAAAAGCTTTTTCTCCAAAAATTTAAAAAATATCAAACTGAAAAGATATAGCCAGATAGATGAATATTTAGTGAACATTGTAAAGTTTGTTTGGTGTCTCTAGGTGAAAGTATGAAGGAGCTGAAACTTTTGGGAGCGGAAGAAGAATTTGAGGATTTCAAGCATGCTCCCATTGAATTCAATGTTTAAAAAAGAGACAAAAAACTGATTATTTAATAAAGTATACATGGTATTAAAAAAGTTGAAAATGACCACACATCAGCTCAAAGAGACGAACATTTTAATAGTTGAATGGTTTTAATAGCTGAAAGTATGCAGAAGTTACGCAGAGCCAAAAAACGTACGGAATAATATTACAATTAAATATTTCAAAAAATAAAATCGAAGAACAATAGTGGGACTGCTAAATCATTCCCACTAACTATAGTGCTCGTGAGTCCAGATGTGGAAACAGCTGCTGTGTCCTGTCCCTACATTACACTGAATCATTTTTGATGAAGCATTATATTTTCAAACACATCTACACCACATCAACTCATTGTGGGAATTCGCCAAATTATCAAGCCATAAATGTATGTCCAACCCTGTCCCATCGTATTTGGCGAAAAAATAACGTCACTTTATAAAGTATCCGATCTATTCCAAAGAACGGTATTTACGAACGATGCAGAAAAACCGCCAAAAATAAGGATCAGCATGCAAGTTCTGTATCTCAATAGTAAAACACAAGTACTTACTTTTTTTCAGCAGCTTCTTTATTCGCCAATATTGTTCTGGCTCCCGACTTTTGATGTCAGACCACCGCTTCCGCAATTGTTCTTTCGAACGTTTTGTACCAAATTTATCTTCCAGAGCGGTGACAACTGACGACATTATTTTGTCCTTCCTCATATTGGGTCGTGTGTACGGTCCTTTTTTGCCATCGTAGTCCTCCCTTCTTAATATGGACACCATCTCCACCATCTCTTCAAAAGCCATGTTGGTGGCCTTATATCTCCTCCGGGATGTGGATGTTTGGGGCTCCGGGCTTTCCTCCGCGCTACTTCCACTTAATCGCTCCGCCATCTTTTGCTATCTACTCCCACTGCGCAACGAAGAGTGAAGGGGCGGGGCCAAATCGTACTCACGAACGTCAGGGGCGGGCGACGCAGGCGGAGCATGACACATGCGCAGTGTATATAAAGCTAGTACGATGGCCAACGTATGTCCGTGCGGAAGTAGCGAGCGGCACAAACGAAGGTAAGATTAAAGAGTGTGTGTGTGTGTGTGTGTGTGTGTGTGTGTGTGTGTGTGTGTGTTTGTGTGTGTGTGTGTTTGTGTGTGTCCCCGTGTGTGTCCCCTAGATTACAACACAAACTAATCCTGAGATTTGGGACTGACATTTAAGTTTTGATCTTGTGTCTTGTCTTGCAGAAATAATGAATCCCTTTAAAGAGGAAGAGTTTTTGATCCATTTCATTGATCTATATGAGCAGAAGAAAAACCTCTGGGAGGTCAAACACCCCCAATATTATAATCGTGATGTTAGGAAGGCAACACTGGGCACACTTTTAGAGTTTGTGAAGACTCGACTCCCCCAGGCAGACCTCAAGTTTGTGGACAGGAAAATAGGTATCTTGCGTAATATGTATAAGCGGGAACACAGAAAAATCCAGGAGTCGCTGAGATCCGGGGCAGCAGCTGACCAAGTTTATGTACCCAAGTTGTGGTATTACCACAAACTGCGATTCCTGGATGAGCAGACCGAAGCCAGGCAATCCCTTTCCACCCTTCCCCCCACCCTTCCCCCCACCCTTCCCCCCACCCTTCCCCCCACCCTTCCCTCCAGCCTTCCCTCCAGCCTTCCATCCACCTCCACCCCAGCTGAGGAGTCCCAGGATGAACTGGGCCTTTTCACCATAGATGAAGTGGATGCGCCCAGCTTCAGCCAGGTATACTTTTTTTTGAAGATTTTGGGATTGTGTAAATGTTATTAATGATGTTAAGGTGTTCATTTTGAAAGTGCTTCATCAAAAATCACTTCTGCACAAAGAGTAATATGTAGACATATCACTAGACAGTAGTGGCCAAATATATACGTAACTTCAGATCTTGTTGATCATCTGAAATAATGGTGTGGTCAAATAGATAGCCTTTACTATTTTGTGTAATTATCTTTGAAAGTTATGAGCTGAAAATTGTGTGTGATTGCATAACAGAAAATTACAACTATGTCCCTTTTTTTTACCCAGGATGACCTCAGCCAGGAGGAGGCCTTGCCCAGTGAGAGAGAGGAGGAGGCCTTGCCCAGTGGGAGAGAGGAGGAGGCTGTGGCTGGGCCAAGTAGAAGCCGCACGGAGTGCCAGATGCCTCCCCTCCGCATTATACAGAAAAGGCCCAGGAGGATGACTGCAACAGAGCAGGAATCCCTAGAGCTCATACGGGAAGCAAGCCTGATCCTGAGTAAACCTCCCAATGCAGAGGAGGCGTATGGCACCTATATAGCCTGCAGATTACAGGAGTTGGAAAAGGGCCAACGCCTCCTCTGTGAGGGTCTATTTTTCCAGGCTTACCAGAAGGGCTTGAGAGGGGAGCTTACTGCTAACACATATATAGCAGATGAAGGCACTCCTACTCCTCCTCCTCCTCCTCCTCCTCCTCCTGCCCCAAGTACACCACCAGAGGCACAACCTCCGAGGAAGGCTGCAGAGAAGCGTGGAGGGAAGGCTGCAGAGAAGCGTGGAGGGAAGGCTACACGGAAGAGTCGAAAGTGATTGCCTGGTTTCTGTCTGTTCTGACTGTGCTCCCTGTGCTCCCTATAGTCGCAAGATACCTATTTTCTTGTCCTCAAACTTGATGTGTGTCCTGGGGGACGAAAGGCTTCCCAGATTCTAAAAGTGTGTCCAGTGTTGCCTTCCTAATTTTTTTGTTTATCAAATAAATACTTTTTGGTTTACCTTACATTCTTGCCTATGTCTTTTGATTCAAAAACGCCATTTTGTTTGGGAGTCGGCAGGTACAGGTCGAAAAGACTATGGGGTTGATTTGAGAAAAGCAAATAGTCTGTGCACTTTGCAGAGGGCAGTTGCCCTCTGCAAGTGCAATTGCTCCAGAGCATCAGAAATTATTTAAAAGCTTGACTTTGCAAAGAGTACCCAATCCTGTGCAAGTAAAAGAAAAAAAAAACATTTTTGCTTGCACATGATTGGATGATGGAAGTCAGCAGAGCTGCTTCACATTTAATAAAGCTTGGGAGCAACTGCTCTTGCAGAGGGCAAATGCAATTTCCAAAATGCACAGGCTTTTTACCTTTATGAAATCAACCCCTATGTGTGTTTTTGTCAAATAAAAAGAATTTATTTTGATTTTACATGATTTTAGGAATAAATCAGCAGAGCTTCCCCGAATTTAAGCTCTTCCCCTCAGTTTTTCAGCGACTGCACTTCCAACAAGTGCACTTGGTGTGCAATTTCTCAAGTGAACGTTTCACTTGATATTCTTAAATGATTTAAGCCTTTTGTCAAAAACAAGCTCGGGGGAAGCTCTGCTGATTATTTCCGAAAATCATGTCAAATAAAAATTAATTGTTTTGGTTTGGGCTTCCTTGCATGTGCCCCTCGGATACACAGCGAACACACTTCAAAATGCTCTTTATGTGGAATTATATGTATAATTACCAATTGGAGTGAAAAATGATTTTGCCTTTGTTAAATACACCCCCCTATGTCTAATGAACAAGGGACAACAACCTCATTAAGGTTCTTTAAAACAACACAAAATATGAATGTTAATTGTGGTAACTTGAAAATACACACCAAAAATGTGGTTAACATTTAACACACATTGTAAAATAGCTAAAGTGCGGAAATAAAAAAAAAAAAAAAAAATATCTATTTTAAAATTTAAAAGTTATGGAGATCTGGCTGTTACAAAATATTATATTAGTCATGGCAGGAGGATAAATCATGAAGAAAGAAGTTTGTGAGAACTCTGTGTGAATATAAAGCAGAAAAACAACTTCATTCCTCTCGCATTATCAATCCTAAAAAAAGGCTGTATTAAAAGACGACAGAAGAGGAATGTGCTAGCTTCAAGACGAAGGCTAGTTTTACCAGACCGAGCGCTTCCGTCTTGTAATTGCTTCAGAGCATGCGTCAGTTTGAGTTCGTCGGACTAGCACACAGACGATCGGTTTGTCCGCTAGAAAGAAGAGTCCGTCGGATAAATTTAAAGCAAGTTTCAAATCTAATTCCGTCAAACTTTTGAGAAAACAAAGTCCGCTGGAGCCCACACACATCGAATTGTCCGACGAAATCCAGTCCGCCGGGCAAAGTCCGCCGTAAAGTCCGCTCGTGTGTACGCGGCATTACAGATCTTTTTATGTTTGGCGATGAAGGGGAACCTGACCTTGAGGAACTGAGAGAATATAGAGAGTCTATGCTCGGTCTTGCAGGGGTCTCAGAGCTCAAACCTGATCTGGACCATTTGCTAAGGAAGGAACAGCATCTGGAAAGGGCATACAGGAAACTGCTAGAACAAGTTCAGCAGCATGCCAGAGAATTGGCAGTGGAAAATCCGGAGATTGCCGTCCCCAAACCTGAAGTGCTGACAACAGGGCAGAGCTCTGCTAACCTCTGCCCAGAAATTATAGCATCTTCTGGGTTCCATGGACAGGAGATGGTGAACCTCTATCCCCAGACATCAGTTGCAGAGACATGGGATTTGATAGACTTTTCTGCTGAGGAAGAACAACCTGATGAGCCTCCAGCAGAAGAGCTGCTATCAGGGCCAAAGTTCACTGTGTTCTGCCCAGCACCAACCGTGGCTGCGGCCTTCCTGAGAGAAGAGGTAGTCGGCCTTTCTCCCACAACACTGACAGGGACATGTGATTTTCTGCCAGCAGCATCTATGGAGTTAAAACAAACTTCTCCAGCTGAAGATCTGGTAACTGAACAGAGGGTCCAAGACCTCTGTCCCACACTTTTACCAATTCCAGAGACTGGGGATTTAATAGACGTTTCTGTAGAGGAGGAACCACCTGGCAAACCCCCAGCAGAAGTGCTGGCAAGCGGACAGAGGGTCCAAGACCTCTGCCCCACACCTGCAGCAATTGTGGAGGCTCAGGGTGAGAAGATGGCAATCACTTCCCAGCAGCAGATACAGGGGGAGAAGGGAGAGGAGGTGTGTGTTGTCCCTCCCCAACAGTTGGCCAGGGTGGAGGAAGCGGGCTTTCCTCCCCAGCAAAGATCCGTGTACCTGGGAGACAGTACCATCGACATGTCGTCCCAGCAGCCAGATGAGGGAATGGAAAAGGAAGCAGCCGGCTCACCTCCCCAATGGCAGCTACACAGTTTGGGAGTGGAGGAAGCCAGCCTCCTGCCCCAACGGTTAGCCGGAGCGGAGGATGCGGAGTCCCCAGCAGAAGTGCTGGCAACAGGGCAGAGTGTTACCAACCTCTGCCCAGCACCGGCAACAACTACAGAGTTCCAGGGAGGTGGGGCAGTCGGCCTCCCTCCCCAACAGTTAGCTGGAACAGATGGTGTGGGGTTTCCAGCAGAAGGGCTGGCAACAGGGCCGAGGACTGCTGGACTCTACCCTCAACTAACAGAGGATGGATTTCCTGTGAAGGTGGATGGGACTTCAGTCTCCACCTGTATACCCCAGGGATGCTGGGCCGTGGGCCCCGATCCCCAACAGCATGACAGAGTGAGCCCAGACACCCTGTCTTCTCTCCAGCGGCAGAAAGGATTCCTGGGAGAAGGGCCAGTCCAGGCCTCTCCCCAGCGGCAGATATGTTCTCTGAGAGAGGCAGAGGTTGGCTGGGTGAGTAATACTCTGTTTGGAACAATTTGTTTGGGGTACTGTGTGGGTACAGGCATTAGAGGACTGGAACTACTTACTAACTTCGGAGTCAACCCGTCTGGGGTCTCCTTCTGTGTTAGTCTCCTGCCGAAAGGGGAGAGATGTGACGGGAGGGCCCGTGGAACTCAGAATACATCTTATGTCTAAGTCACCCTGTGCCATCCTGGCACAGGGTGAGTGAGAAAATATATCTTGGACTACTTAAAATGGGACAGTAATATTTGTCCACAATATCTCCCAGGATGTATGTTAATTGAATGAGCTGATCACATTGTCCTCTATACAATGTAGGAGACGGGACGACTCCTATTGGAGCTCATGTTAATTAGGTTTATTAGGTTTTGTTTGTATTGTTAATTGTAATTAGCTCCTGCTATTGTGTTTATATTACTGTGTGAAGCTCGGTGCCCACAAGTCTGTCATCTGGTCTGGGTAAATTTTGTAGTAAATTAGCTAATGTTAATTAGGTTAGCTTTGAGTCATCCTGGTGTATAAATGTGTGTGAGATCTCAAATAAAGAGTTAGTTCTGATGTACTCCAAGACTGGTGTTGTCTAGTTCTTGGGGGTTCCTATAGCCAGATCCATTGGGCTCGTGTTCCAGAACTTAGGAAGCGGTATACTGACGGAAGCACTCAAGCGGAGTGTGGGACGTTCCGTGACAAGGCCACTCCACCAAAGTGCACCCCAGACGAGGCCACTCCACCAGAGTGTGTTCCAGGTGAGGCCACTGCACCAGAGTGCACCCCATGTGAGGCCACTCCACCAGAGTGCGCCTTAGACATGGCACTCCACCAGTTTAACTTCCACAAGGAGACTCCACCTGAAGAACCCTTGATCAAACAATAATACAAAAAAAAAGACAACATGAATGCGCCTCAGGCGAGGCAACTCCACCAGAGTGCGCCCCAGCAAAAGCCACTCCACCAGAGTGCACCCCAGGCGAGGCCACTCCACCAGTCTACGCCCCAGGTGCGGCCACTCCACCAGAGTGTGCTCCAGGCGAGGCCACTCCACTAGAGAGCGCCCCAGGCGAGGCCACTCCACTAGAGTACTCCCCAGGCGAGGCCACTCCACTAGAGTACTCCCCAGGCGAGGCCACTCCACCAGAGTGTGCCCCAGGCGAGGCCATTCCACCAGAGTGTGCCCCAGGCGAGGCTACTCCACCAGAGTGCACCCAAGACGAGGCCACTCCAGAGTGTGCCCTAGGCGAGGCCACTCCACCAAAGTGCACCCCAGATGAGGCCACTCCACCAGAGTGCGCCCTAGATGAGGCCACTCCACCAGAATGCGGCCCAGGCGAGGCCACTCCACCAGAGTGCGCCTCAGGCGAGGCCACTACAATAAAGTGTGCCCCAAGCAAGGACACTCCACCAGTGTGTGCATTAGACATGGCCACTCCACCAGAGTTCGCCCCAGGCGAGGCCCCTCCACCAGAGTGTGCCCCAGACAAAGCCACTCCACCAAAGTGCGCCCCAGGCAAGGCCACTCCACCAGAGTGTGTCCCAGGTGAGGCCACTGCACCAGAGTGCACCCCAGGTGAGGCCACTCCACCAGAGTACACCTTAGACATGGCACTCCACCAGTTTAACTTCCACAAGGAGACTCCACCTGAAGAACCCTTGATCATCACAGAACCAGAAAAAGAAACAAAAATACAAAAAATAAGACAACATGAGTGCGCCTCAGGCGAGGCAACTCCACCAGAGTGCGCCCCAGCAAAAGCCACTCCACCAGAGTGCACCCCAGGCGAGGCCACTCCACCAGTCTACGCCCCAGGTGCGGCCACTCCACCAGAGTGTGCTCCAGGCGAGGCCACTCCACTAGAGAGCGCCCCAGGCGAGGCCACTCCACTAGAGTACTCCCCAGGCGAGGCCACTCCACTAGAGTACTCCCCAGGCGAGGCCACTCCACCAGAGTGTGCCCCAGGCGAGGCCATTCCACCAGAGTGTGCCCCAGGCGAGGCTACTCCACCAGAGTGCACCCAAGACGAGGCCACTCCAGAGTGTGCCCTAGGCGAGGCCACTCCACCAAAGTGCACCCCAGATGAGGCCACTCCACCAGAGTGCGCCCTAGATGAGGCCACTCCACCAGAATGCGGCCCAGGCGAGGCCACTCCACCAGAGTGCGCCTCAGGCGAGGCCACTACAATAAAGTGTGCCCCAAGCAAGGACACTCCACCAGTGTGTGCATTAGACATGGCCACTCCACCAGAGTTCGCCCCAGGTGAGGCCCCTCCACCAGAGTGTGCCCCAGACAAAGCCACTCCACCAAAGTGCGCCCCAGGCAAGGCCACTCCACCAGAGTGTGTCCCAGGTGAGGCCACTGCACCAGAGTGCACCCCAGGTGAGGCCACTCCACCAGAGTACACCTTAGACATGGCACTCCACCAGTTTAACTTCCACAAGGAGACTCCACCTGAAGAACCCTTGATCATCACAGAACCAGAAAAAGAAACAAAAATACAAAAAATAAGACAACATGAGTGCGCCTCAGGCGAGGCAACTCCACCAGAGTGCGCCCCAGCAAAAGCCACTCCACCAGAGTGCACCCCAGGCGAGGCCACTCCACCAGTCTACGCCCCAGGTGTGGCCACTCCACCAGAGTGTGCCCCAGGTGAGGCCACTCAACTAGAGTACTCCCCAGGCGAGGCCACTCCACTAGAGTACTCCCCAGGCGAGGCCACTCCACGAGAGTGTGCCCCAGGCGATGCCATTCCACCAGAGTGTGCCCCAAGCGAGGCTACTCCACCAGAGTGTGTCCCAGATGACGCCACCTCACAAGCGTGCACCCCAGATGAGGCCACTCCAAAAGAGTTCACCCCAGGTGAGGCCACTTTACCAGAGTGCGTCCCAGACAAGGCCACTCCACCAGAGTGTGCCCCAGGCAAACCCACCCCACCAGAGTGCGACCCAGACAAGGCCACTCCACCAGAGTGCGCCCTAGATGAGGCCACTCCACCAGAGTGCACCCCAGACGAGCCCACCCCACCAGAGCGCGACCTAGACATGGCCACTCCACCAGAGTGCGCCCCAGACGAGGCCACTCCACCAGAGTGCACCCAAGATGAGGCCACTCCACCAGAATGCGACTCAGACGAGGATACTCCAGAATGCAACCCAGGAGAGGCCACTTTACCAGAGTGCACCCCAGACGAGGCCCCCCCAATAGAGTTCGACCTACACATGATCACTCCACCAGAGTGCACCCCAGGCGAGGCCACTCCACCAGAGTGCACCCAAGACGAGGCCAACCAAAGGAAAAAGAATAAGAAAAAGAAACAAAAATACAAAAAAAAAGACAATATGAGTGCGCCTCAGACGAGGCCACTCCACCAGAGTGCGCCCCAGGAAAAGCCCCTGCATCAGAGTGTGCCCTAGACGAAGCCACTCCACCAGAGTGCACCCAAGACGAGCCCACCCAACCAGAGCATGACCTAGACATGGCCACTCCAGATGATCCCGAGATGAGGCCGCACCACCAGAATGCGGCCCAGGCGAGGCCACTCCACCAGAGTGCGCCTCAGGTGTGGCCACTCCACCAAAGTGCGCCCCAAGCAAGGCCACTCCACCAGTGTGCGCATTAGACATGGCCACTCCACCAGAGTTTGCCCCAGGCGAGGCCACTCCACCAGAGTGTGCCCCAGGCGAGGCCACTCCACCAAAGTGCGCCCCAGATGAGGCCACTCCACCAGAGTGCTTCCCAGGCAAAGCCACTGCACCAGAGTGTGCCCCAGTCGATCCCACTCCACCAGAGTGCACCCCAGACGAAGCCACTCCACCAGAGTGAGCCCCAAGCGAGGCCACTCCACCAGGGTGTGCCCCAGGCGAGCCCACTCCACCAGAGTGCGCCCCAGATGAAGCCACTCCACCAGAGTGTGATCAAGAAGAGGCCACTGCAGAGTGCGCCCCAGACGAGGCCACTCCACCAGAGTGCGCCCCAAGCGAGGCCACTCCACCAGGGTGTGCCCCAGGCGAGCCCACTCCACCAGAGTGCGCCCCAGATGAAGCCACTCCACCAGAGTGCGATCAAGAAGAGGCCACTGCAGTGGGCGCCCCAGACGAGGCCACTCCACCAGAGTGCATCCCAGTCGAGGCCACTCCACCAGAGTGCACCCCAGGCAAGGCCACTCCACCAGAGTGCACCCCAAACGAGGCCACTCTTCCAGAGTGCGCCCCAGACAATGCCACTCCACCAGAGTGTGCCCCAGACTAGGCCACTCCACCGGACTGCGCCCCAGATGAGGCTACTCCACCAGAGTATGCCCCAGACAAGGCCACTCCACCAGAGTGCACCCTAGATGAGCCTATCCGACCAGAGCGCAACCTAGACATGGCAACTCCACCAGAGTGTGCCCCAGACGATGCCACTCTACAAGAGTGCACACAAGATGAGGCCACTCCAGAGTGTGCCCCAGGCGAGGCCACTTCACCAGAGTGCACCCCAGGCAAGTCCACTCCACCAGAATGCGGACCAGACGAGGCCACTCAAGAATGCAACCCAGGCGAGGCAACTCCACCAGAGTGCACCCCAGATGAGGCCACCCCACCAGAGCTTGACCTAGACATGGTCATTCCACCAGAGTGTGCCCCAGACGAGGCCACTCCATCAGTGTGTGCCCCAAAAGAGGCCACGCCAAAATTCTCTGCAGACATGGCCACTCCACCAGAGTGCACCCCAGGCGAGACCACTCCACCAGAATGTGACCCAGGCGAGGCCATTCCACCAGAGTGTGCCCAAGACAAGGCCACTCCACCAGAGCGTGCCCCAGATGAGGCCGCTGCAGAATGCTCCTAAGACGAGGCCACTCCACCAGAGTGCACCCCAGGCGAAGCCGCTCCACTAGAATGTACCCCGGCGAGGCTATTTCACCAGAGTGCACCCCAGGCGAGGCCACCCTTCCAGAGTGCACCCCAGACGAGGCCACTCCACCAGAGTGCGCCCTAGACGAGGCCGCTCCACCAGACTGGATCCCAGACGAGCCCACCCCACCAGAGCGTGACCTAGACATGGCCACTCCACAAGAGTGCGCCCCAGACGAGGCCTCTCCACCAGAATTCGGCCCAGGCGAGGCCACTCCACCAGAGTGAGCCTCAGGCGAGGCCACTACACCAAAGTGCACCCCAAGCAAGGCCACGCCACCAGTGTGCGCATTAGACATGGCCACTCCACCAGAGTTCGCCCCAGGCGAGGCCACTCCAGCAAAGTGTGCCCCAGGCGAAGCCACTCCACCAAAGTGCGCCCCTGGCAAGGCCACTCCACCAGAGTGCACCCAAGATGAGGCCACTCCACATGAATGCGACTCAGACGAGGCTACTCCAGAATGCAACCCAGGCGAGGCCACTTCACCAGAGTGCACCCCAGATGAGGCCACCCCACCAGAGCGCGAGCTACACATGATCACTCCACCAGAGTGCACCCCAGGCAAGGCCACTCCACCAGATTCCACCCAAGACAAGGCCACTTCAGAGTGTGCCCCAGGCGAGGCCACTCCACCAGAGTGCACCCCAGATGAGGCCACTCCACCAGAGTGCGCCCTAGACGAGGCCACTCCACCAGACTGTGCCCCAGATGAGCCCACCCAGCCAGAGTGTGACCTAGACATGGCCACTCCACCAGAGTGCGCCCCAGACGAGGCCGCTCCACCAGAATGCGGCCCAGGCGAGGCCACTCCACCAGAGTGCGCCTCAGGCGAGGACACTACACCAAAGTGCGCCCCAAGCAAGGCCACTCCACCAGTGTGTGCATTAGACATGGCCACTCCACCAGATTTTACCCCAGGCAAGGCCACTCCACCAGAGTGTGCCCCAGGCGAGGCCACTCCACCAAAGTGCACCCTAGGTGATGCCACTCCACCAGAGTGGGTCCCAGGTGAGGCCACTCCACCAGAGTGCACCCCAGGCAAGGCCACTCCACCAGAGTGCGCCTTAGACATGGCACTCCACCAGTTTGACTTCCACAAGGAGACTCCACCAGAAGAACCTTTGATCATCACAGAACCAAAGGAAAAGGAATAAGAAAAAGAAACAAAAATACAAAAAAATAAGATAATATGAGTGCACCTCAGGCGAGGCCACTAAACCAGAGTGCGCCCCAGGAAAAGCCACTCCACCAGAGTGTGCCCCAGGCAAAGCCACTCCACCAGACTATGCACCAGGCGAGGCCACTCCACCAGAGTGCACCCCAGGTGAGGGCATTCCACCAGAGTGCGCCCCAGACAAGGCCACTCTACCAAAGTGCTCCCCAGGTGAGGACGCTCCACCAGAGTGTGCCCCAGGCGAGGCCGCTCCACCAGAATGTGCCGCAGGCGAGGCCATTTCACCAGAGTGCACCCCAGGCGAGGCCACCCTTCCAGAGTGCACCCCAGACGAGGCCACTCCACCAGAGTGTGCCTCAGACGAGGCCACTCCACCAGAGTGTGCCCTAGAGGAAGCCACTCCACCAGAGTGCACCCAAGACGAGCCCACCCCACCAGAGCATGACCTGGACATGGCCACTCCACCAGAGCGCGCCAGAGATGAGGACGCTCCACCAGAATGCGGCCCAGGCGAGGCCACTCCACCAGAGTGCGCCCCAAGTAAGGCCACTCCACCAGTGTGCGCATTAGACATGGCCACTCCACCAGAGTTCGCCCCCAGGCGAGGCCACTCCACCAGAGTGTGCCCCAGGCGAGGCTACTCCACCAAAGTGCGCCCCAGATGAGGCCACTCCACCAAAGTGCGTCCCAGGCGAAGCCACTGCACCAGGGTGCACCCCAGGCGACGTCACTCCACCAGAGTGCGCCTTAGACATGACACTCCACCAGTTTGACTTCCACAAGGAGACTCCACCAGTAGAACCCTTGATCATCACAGAACCAAAGGAAGAAGAATCATAAAAAGAAACAAAAATACAAAAAATAAGACAACACTAGTGTGCCTCAGGCGAGGCCACTCCACCAGAGTGCGACCCAGCAAAAGCCACTCCACCAGAGTGCACCCCAGGCGCCCCAGACGAGCCCACCCCACCAGAGCGTGACCTAGACATGGCCACACCACCAGAGTGCGCCCCAGACGAGGCCTCTCCATCAGAATGCGGCCCAGGCGAGGCCACTCCACCAGAATGCGCCTCAGGCGAGGCCACTACACCAAAGTGCGCCCCAAGCAAGGCCACTCCACCAAAGTGCGCCCCAGGCAAGGCCACTCCACCAGAGTGCACCCAAGATGAGGCCACTCCACATGAATGCGACTGAGACGAGTTTACTCCAGAATGCAACCCAGGCAAGGCCACTTCACCAGAGTGAACCCCAGATGAGGCCACCCCACCAGAGCGTGACCTACACATGATCACTCCACCAGAGTGCACCCCAGGCGAGGCCACTCCACCAGAGTGCACACAAGACGAGGCCACTCCAGAGTGTGCCCCAGGCGAGGCTACTCCACCAAAGTGCACCCCAGATGAGGGCACTCCACCAGAGTGCGCCCTAGACGAGGCCACTCCACCAGAATGCGGCCCAGGCGAGGCCACTCCACCAGAGTGCTCCTCAGACGAGGCCACTACACCAAAGTACGCCCCAAGTAAGGCCACTCCACCAGTGTGTGCAATAGACATGGCCACTCCACCAGAGTTCGCCCCAGGCGAGGCCACTCCACCAGAGTGTGCCCCAGACAAAGCCACTCCACCAAAGTGCGCCCCAGGCAAGGCCACTCCACCAGAGTGTGTCCCAGGTGAGGCCACTGCACCAGAGTGCACCCCAGGTGAGGCCACTCCACCAGAGTGCGCCTTAGACATGGCACTCCACCAGTTTAACTTCCACAAGGAGATTCCACCTGAAGAACCCTTGATCATCACAGAACCAAAGGAAAAAGTACCAGAAAAAGAAAAAAAATACAAAAAATAAGACAACATGAGTGCGCCTCAGGCGAGGCAACTCCACCAGAGTGCGCCCCAGCAAAAGCCACTCCACCAAAGTGCACCCCAGGCAAGGCCACTCCACCAGTCTATGCCCCAGGTGCGGCCACTCCACCAGAGTGTGCCCCGGGTGAGGCCACTCCACCAGAGTGCGCCCCAGGCGAGGCCACTCCACTAGAATACTCCCCAGGCGAGGCCACTCCACTAGAGTACTCCCCAGGCGAGGCCACTCCACCAGAGTGCGCCCCAGGCGAGGCCATTCCACCAGAGTGTGCCCCAGGTGAGGCTACTCCACCAGAGTGTGTCCCAGATGACGCCACCTCACAAGCCTGCACCCCAGATGAGGCCACTCCACCAGAGTTCACCCCAGGCGAGGCCACTCCACCAGAGTGTGCCCTATGCGAACCCACTCCACCAGAGTGTGACCCAGACAAGGCCACTCCACCAGAGTGCGCCCTAGATGAGGCCACTCCACCAGAGTGCACCCCAGAGGAGCCCACCCCACCAGAGCGCGACCTAGACATAGCCACTCCACCAGAGTGCGCCCCAGACGAGGCCACTCCACCAGAGTGCACCCAAGATGAGGCCACTCCACCAGAATGCGACTCAGATGAGGCTACTCCAGAATGCAACCCAGGAAAGGCCACTTCACCAGAGTGCACCCCAGACAAGGCCACCCCAATAGAGTGCGACCTACACATGATCACTCCACCATAGTGCACCCCAGGCGAGGCCACTCCACCAGAGTGCACCGAAGACGAGGCCAACCAAAGGAAAAAAATAAGAAAAAGAAACAAAAATACAAAAAAAAGACAATATGAGTGCGCCTCAGACGAGGCCACTCCACCAGAGTGCGCCCCAGGAAAAGCCACTCCACCAGAGTGTGCCCTAGACGAAGCCACTCAACCAGAGTGCACCCAAGACGAGCCCACCCAACCAGAGCATGACCTAGACATGGCCACTCCATCAGAGTGTGCCCGAGACGAGGCCGCTCCACCAGAATGTGGCCCAGGCGAGGCCACTCCACCAGAGTGCGCCTCAGGTGTGGCCACTCCACCAAAGTGCGCCCCAAGCAAGGCCACTCCACCAGTGTGCGCATTAGACATGGCCACTCCACCAGAGTTCGCCCCAGGCAAGGCCACTCCACCAGAGTGTGCCCCAGGCAAGGCCACTCCACCAAAGTGCGCCCCAGATGAGGCCACTCCACCAGAGTGCGTCCCAGGCAAAGCCACTGCACCAGAGTGTGCCCCAGTCGAGCCCACTCCACCAGAGTGCGCCCCAGACTAAGCCACTCCACCAGAGTGCGCCCCAAGCGAGGCCACTCCACCAGGGTGTGCCCCAGGCGAGCCCCCTCCACCAGAGTGCGCCCCAGATGAAGCCACTCCACCAGAGTGCGATCAAGAAGAGGCCACTGCAGAGTGCGCCCCAGACGAGGCCACTCCACCAGAGTGCGCCCCAAGGGAGGCCACTCCACCAGGGTGTGCCCCAGGCGAGCCCACTCCACCAGAGTGCGCCCTAGGCGAGGCCACTCCACCACAGTGCGCCCCATGGGGAGGCCACTCCACCAGAGTGCGCCTCAGATGAGGCCACTCCACCAGAGTGCGCCCAAGAAGAGGCCACTGAACAGTGAGCCCCAGACAAGGCAGCTCCACCAGAGTGCGCCCCAGGCAAGGCCACTCCACCAAAGTGCGCCCCAGATGAGGCCACTCCACCAGAGTGCGTCCCAGGCAAAGCCACTGCACCAGAGTGTGCCCCAGTCGAGCCCACTCCACCAGAGTGCGCCCCAGACTAAGCCACTCCACCAGAGTGCGCCCCAAGCGAGGCCACTCAACCAGGGAGTGCCCCAGGCGAGCCCCCTCCACCAGAGTGCGCCCCAGATGAAGCCACCTCACCAGAGTGCGATCAAGAAGAGGCCACTGCAGAGTGCGCCCCAGACGAGGCCACTCCACCAGAGTGCGCCCCAAGCGAGGCAAATCCACCAGGGTGTGCCCCAGGCGAGCCCACTCCGCCAGAGTGCGCCCTAGGCGAGGCCACTCCACCACAGTGCGCCCCATGGGGAGGCAACTCCACCAGAGTGCACCCCAGTCAAGGCCACTCCACCAGAGTGCGCCTCAGATGAGGCCACTCCACCAGAGTGCGCCCAAGAAGAGGCCACTGAACAGTGAGCCCCAGACAAGGCAACTCCACCAGAGTGCGCCCCAGGCGAGCCCACTCCAACAGAGTGCACCCCAGGTGAGGCCACTGCACCAGAGTGTGCCCCATGCAAGGCCATTCCACAAGAGTGTGCCCCAGGTGAGCCCTCCCTACCAGAGTGCTCCCAAGATGAGGCCACTCCACCAGAGTACGCCCAAGAGGAGGCCACTGCAGAGTGTGCCCCAGACGAGGCCACTCCACCAGAGTGTGCCCCAGGCAAGACCACTACACCAGTGTGCCCCAGACGAGCCCACTCCACCAGAGTGCGCCCCAGGGGGCCACTCCACCAGAGTGCAACCAAGAAGAGATCACTTCAGAGTGCGCCCCAGGCGAGGCCACTATACCAGTGTGCGCCCTAGGCGAGGCCACTCCACCACAGTGCGCCCCATGGGGAGGCCACTCCACCAGAGTGCGCCCCAGTCAAGGCCACTCCACCAGAGTGCGCCTCAGATGAGGCCACTCCACCAGAGTGCGCCCAAGAAGAGGCCACTGAACAGTGAGCCCCAGAAAAGGCAACTCCACCAGAGTGCGCCCCAGGCGAGCCCACTCCAACAGAGTGCACCCCAGGTGAGGCCACTACACCAGAGTGTGCCCCATGCGAGGCCATTCCACAAGAGTGCGCTCCAGGTGAGCCCTCCCTACCAGAGTGCTTCCAAGATGAGGCCACTCCACCAGAGTGCGCCCAAGAAGAGGCCACTGCAGTGTGTGCCCCAGACGAGGCTACTCCACCAGAGTGCGCCCCAGGCGAGGCCATTTCACCAGAGTGCACCCCAGGCGAAGCCACCCTTCCAGAGTGCACCCCAGACGAGGCCACTCCACCAGAGTGAGCCTCAGATGAGGCCACTGCTCCAGAGTGCGCCCTAGACGAGGCCACTCCACCAGAGTGCACCCCAGACAAACCCACCCCACCAGAGCGTGACCTAGACATGGCGACTCCACCAAAGTGCACCCCAGATGAGGCCACTCAATCAGAGTGCACCCAAGACGAGGCCACTCCACCAGAATGCGGCCTAGACGAGGCCACTCCAGAATGCAACCCAGGCAAGGCCACTTCACCAGAGTGCACCCCAGATGAGGCCACCCCACCAGAGCGTGACCTACACATGATCACTCCACCAGAGTGTGCCCCAGACGAGGCCACTACCCTAGAGTGTGCCCCATACGAGGCCGCTCCAGAATGCTCCTTAGACAAGGCCACTCCACCAGAGTGCACCCCAGACGAGGCCACTCCACCAGAGTGCACCCCAGACGAGACCACTCCACCAGAGTGTGCCCCATACAAGGCCACTCCACCAGAGTGTGCCCCAGACAAGGCCACTACAGAATGCTCCTTAGACGAGGCCACTCCACCAGAGTGCACCCCAGGCGAGGCCACTCCACCAGTGTGCGCATTAGATATGGCCACTCCACGAGAGTTCGCCCCAGGCGAGGCCACTCCACAAGAGTGTGCCCCAGGCAAGGCCACTCCACCAAAGTGCGCCCCAGACGAGGCCACTCCACCAGAGTGATTCCCAGGCGAAGCAACTGCACCAGCGTGCACCCCAGGCAAGGCCACTCAACCAGAGTGCGCCTTAGACATGGCACTCCACCAGTTTGACTTCCACAAGGAGACTCCACCAAAAGAACCCTTTATCATGACAGTACCAAAGGAAAAAGAACCAGAAAAAGAAACAAAAATACAAAAAATAAGACAACACAGTGCGCCTCAGCAAAAACCACTCCACTAGAGTGCGCACCAGGCGAGGCCAATCCACCAGACTACGCCCCAGGTGCGGCCACTCCACCAGAGTGCGCCCCAGGTGAGGCCATTCCACCAGAGTGCGCCCCAGACAAGGCTACCTCACCAGAGTGCGCCCCAGGCGAGGCCACTCCACCAGAGTGCGCCCCAGGCGAGGCCACTCCACCAGAGTGCACCCCCAGGTGAGACCATTCCATCAGAGTGCGCCCCAGGCGAGGCTACTCCACCAGAGTGCGCCCCAGACGAGGCCACTCCACCAGAGTATGATCCAGATTAGGCCACTCCACCAAAGTGCGCCCCAGACAAGGCCATTCCACCTGAGTGCACCTCAGGCGAAGCCACCACACCAGAGTTCACCCCAGGCGAGGCCACTCCACCAGAGTGCACCCCAGACAAGACCAATTGACCAGAGTGTGCCCCAGACAAGGCCACTCCACCAGAGTGTGCCCTGGACAATTCCACTCCACTGGAGTGCACCCCAGACGAGGCCACCCCACCAGAGCGCGACCTACACATGATCACTCCACCAGAGTGCACCCCAGGCGATGCCACTCCACCAGAGTGCACCCAAGACGAGGCCACTCCAGAGTGTGCCCCAGGCGAGGCTACTCCACCAGATTGCACCCCAGACTAGGCCAATCCACCAGAGTGCGCCCCAGACGAGGCCACTCCACCAGAGTGCGCCCCAGACGAGGCCACTCCACCAGAGTGCACCCCAGACAAGGCCACCCCACCAGAGTGTGCCCCTGGTGAGGCTACTCCAACAAAGTGCACCCCAGGCAAGGCCACTCCACCAGAGTGTGCCCCAGGTAAGACCACTACACCAGTGTGCCCCAGGCGAGCCCACTCCACCAGAGTGCGCCCCAGGGGGCCACTCCACCAGAGTGCACCCAAGAAGAGATCACTTCAGAGTGCGCCCCAGGCGAGGCCACTTCACCAGTGTGCGCCCTAGGCGAGGCCACTCCACCACAGTGCGCCCCATGGGGAGGCCACTCCACCAGAGTGTGCCCCAGTCAAGGCCACTCCACCAGAGTGCGCCTCAGATGAGGCCACTCCACCAGAGTGCGCCCAAGAAGAGGCCACTGAACAGTGAGCCCCAGACAAGGCAACTCCACCAGAGTGCGCCCCAGGCGAGCCCACTCCAACAGAGTGCACCCCAGGTGAGGCCACTACACCAGAGTGTGCCCCAGGCGAGGCCATTCCACAAGAGTGCGCCCCAGGTGAGCCCTCCCTACCAGAGTGCTCCCAAGATGAGGCCACTCCACCAGAGTGCGCCCAAGAAGAGGCCACTGCAGTGTGTGCCCCAGACGAGGCTACTCCACCAGAGTGCGCCCCAGGCGAGGCCATTTCACCAGAGTGCACCCCAGGCGAAGCCACCCTTCCAGAGTGCACCCCAGACGAGGCCACTCCACCAGAGTGAGCCTCAGATGAGGCCACTGCTCCAGAGTGCGCCCTAGACGAGGCCACTCCACCAGAGTGCACCCCAGACAAACCCACCCCACCAGAGCGTGACCTAGACATGGCGACTCCACCAAAGTGCACCCCAGACAAGGCCACTCAATCGGAGTGCACCCAAGACGAGGCCACTCCACGAGAATGCGGCCTAGACGAGGCCACTCCAGAATGCAACCCAGGCCAGGCCACTTCATCAGAGTGCACCCCAGATGAGGCCACCCCACCAGAGCGTGACCTACACATGACCACTCCACCAGAGTGTGCCCCAGACGAGGCCACTACACTAGAGTGTGCCCCATACGAGGCCGCTCCAGAATGCTCCTTAGACAAGGCCACTCCACCAGAGTGCACCCCAGGCGAGGCCACTCCACCAGAGTGCACCCCAGACGAGACCACTCCACCAGAGTGTGCCCCATACAAGGCCACTCCACCAGAGTGTGCCCCAGACGAGGCCACTACAGAATGCTCCTTAGACGAGGCCACTCCACCAGAGTACACCCCAGGCGAGGCCACTCCACCAGAAGGTGAGGCCATTTCTCCAGAGTGCACCCCAGGAGAGGCCACCCTTCCAGAGTGCGCCCCAGACGAGGCCACTCCACCAGAGTGCGCCTCAGACGAGGCCACTCCACCAGAGTGTGCCCTAGACGAAGCCACTCCACCAGAGTGCACCCAAGACGAGCCCACCCCACCAGAGCATGACCTAGACATGGCCACTCCACCAGAGTGTGCCCGAGACGAGGCCGCTTAACCAGAATGCGGCCCAGGCGAGGCCACTCCACCAGTGTGCGCATTAGATATGGCCACTCAACGAGAGTTCGCCCCAGGCGAGGCCACACCACCAGAGTGTGCCCCAGGCGAGGCCACTCCACCAAAGTGCGCCTCAGACGAGGCTACTCCACCAGAGTGATTCCCAGGCGAAGCAACTGCACCAGGGTGCACCCCAGGCAAGGCCACTCAACCAGAGTGCGCCTTAGACATGGCACTCCACCAGTTTGACTTCCACAAGGAGACTCCACCAAAAGAACCCTTTATCATGACAGTACCAAAGGAAAAAGAACCAGAAATAGAAACAAAAATACAAAAAATAAGACAACACAGTGCGCCTCAGCAAAAGCCACTCCACTAGAGTGCGCACCAGGCGAGGCCAATCCACCAGACTACGCCCCAGGTGCGGCCACTCCACCAGAGTGCGCCCCAGGTGAGGCCATTCCACCAGAGTGCGCCCCAGACAAGGCTACCTCACCAGGCGAGGCCACTCCACCAGAGTGCTCCCCGGGCGAGGCCACTCCACCAGAGTGCGCCCCAGGCGAGACCATTCCATCAGAGTGCGCCCCAGGCGAGGCTACTCCACCAGAGTGCGCCCCAGACGAGGCCACTCCACCAGAGTACGATCCAGATTAGGCCACTCCACCAAAGTGCGCCCCAGACAAGGCCATTCCACCTGAGTGCGCCCCAGGCGAGGCCACCCCACCAGAGTTCACCCCAGGCGAGGCCACTCCACCAGAGTGCGCCTTAGACATGGCACTCCACCAGTTTAACTTCCACAAGGAGACTCCACCAGAAGAACCCTTGATCATCACAGAACCAAAGGAAAAAGTACCAGAAAAAGAAACAAAAATACAAAAAATAAGACAACATGAGTGCGCCTCAGGCGAGGCAACTCCACCAGAGTGCGCCCCAGCAAAAGCCACTCCACCAGAGCGCACCCCAGGCGAGGCCACTCCACCAGTCTATGCCCCAGGTGCAGCCACTCCACCAGAGTGTGCCCCAGGTGAGGCCACTCCACCAGAGTGCGCCCCAGGCGAGGCCACTCCACCAGAGCGCGAGCTACACATGATCACTCCACCAGAGTGCACCCAAGACAAGGCCACTCCAGAGTGTGCCCCAGGCGAGGCCACTCCACCAAAGTGCACCCCAGACGAGGCCACTCCACCAGAATGTGGCCCAGGCGAGGCCACTCCACCAGAGTGCGCCTCAGGCGAGGCCACTACACCAAAGTGCGCCCCAAGCAAGGCCACTCCACCAGTGTGTGCATTAGACATGGCCACTCCACCAGAGTTCGCCCCAGGCGAGGCCACTCCACCAGAGTGTGCTCCAGACAAAGCCACTCCACCAAAGTGCGCCCCAGGCAAGGCCACTCCACCAGAGTGTGTCCCAGGTGAGGCCACTGCACCAGAGTGCACCCCAGGTGAGGCCACTCCACCAGAGTGCGCCTTAGACATGGCACTCCACCAGTTTAACTTCCACAAGGAGACTCCACCTGAAGAACCCTTGATCATCACAGAACCAAAGGAAAAAGTACCAGAAAAAGAAACAATAATACAAAAAGTAAGACAACATGAGTGCGCCTCAGGCGAGGCAACTGCACCAGAGTGCGCCCCAGCAAAAGCAACTCCACCAGAGTGCACCCCAGGCGAGGCCACTCCACCAGTCTACACCCCAGGTGCGGCCACTCCACCAGAGTGTGCTCCAGGTGAGGCCACTCCACCAGAGTGCGCCCCAGGCGAGGCCACTCCGCCAGAGTGCACCCTAGACATGGCCACTCTTCCAGAGTTTGACTTCCACAAGGAGACTACACCAGTAATCACAGAACTGGACAAATGAAAAAGAACCAGAAAAGAAATAAAAATAGAAAAAAGTCAGTATGAGTGTGCCCCAGGCGATGCCACTCCACCAGAGTCCGCCCCAGGCGAGACCACTCCACCAGAGTGCACCCCAGGTGAGGCCACTCTACCAGATTGCTCCCCAGGCTAGACTACTCCACCAGAGTGCACCCCAGGCAAGGCCAATCCACCAGAGTGCGCCCTAGGCGAGGACAATCCACCAGATTGCACCCCAGACAAGGCCACTCCACCAGAGTGCACCCCAGACAAGACCAATTGACCAGAGTGGGCCCCAGACGAGGCCACTCCACCAGAGTGTGCCCTGGACAATGCCACTCCACTGGAGTGCACCCCAGACAAGGCTACTCCACCAGAGTACAAGCTAGACATGGCCACTCCACCAGAGTGCACCCCAGGTGAGGCCACTCCACCAGAGTGCACCCAAAACGAGGCCACTCCAGAGTTTGCCCCAGGTGAGGCCACTCCACCAGTGTGCACCCCAGACGAGGCCATTCCACCAGAGTGTGCCCAAGACAAGGTCACTCCACCAGAGTGTGCCCCAGATGAGGCCGCTGCAGAATGCTCCTAAGACGAGCCTACTCCACCAGAGTGCACCCCAGGCGACGCCGCTCCACCAAAATGTACCCCAGGCGAGGCCATTTCACCAGAGTGCACCCCAGGCGAGGCCACCCTTCCAGAGTGCACCCCAGATGAGGCCACTCCACCAGAGTGCGCCCTAGACGAGGCCACTCCACCAGACTGCGCCCCAGACGAGCCCACCCCACCAGAGCGTGACCTAGACATGGCCACACCACCAGAGTGCGCCCCAGACGAGGCCTCTCCATCAGAACGCAGCCCAGGCGAGGCCACTCCACCAGAGTGCGCCTCAGGCGAGGCCACTACACCAAAGTGCGCCCCAAGCAAGGCCACTCCACCAGTGTGCGCATTAGACATGGTAACTCCACCAGAGTTCACCCCAGGCGAGGCCACTCCACCAAAGTGTGCCCCAGGCGAAGCCACTCCACCAAAGTGCGCCCCAGGCAAGGCCACTCCACCAGAGTGCACCCAAGATGAGGCCACTCCACATGAATGCGACTCAGACGAGTTTACTCCAGAATGCAACCCAGGCGAGGCCACTTCACCACAGTGAACCCCAGACGAGGCCACCCCACCAGAGCGCGAGCTACACATGATCACTCCACCAGAGTGCACCCCAGGCGAGGCCACTCCACCAGAGTGCACCCAAGACGAGGCCACTCCAGAGTGTGCCCCAGGCGAGGCCACTCCACCAGAGTGCGCCCTAGACGAGGCCACTCCACCAGAATGCAGCCCAGGCGAGGCCACTCCACCAAGTGCGCCTCAGGCAAGGCCACTACACCAAAGTGCGCCCCAAGCAAAGCCACTCCACCAGTGTGTGCATTAGACATGGCCACTCCACCAGAGTTCGCCCCAGGCGAGGCCACTCCACCAGAGTGTGCTCCAGACAAAGCAACTCCACCAAAGTGCGCCCCAGGCAAGGCCACTCCACCAGAGTGTGTCCCAGGTGAGGCCACTGCACCAGAGTGCACCCCAGGTGAGGCCACTCCACCAGAGTGCGCCTTAGACATGGCACTCCACCAGTTTAACTTCCACAAGGAGACTCCACCTGAAGAACCCTTGATCATCACAGAACCAAAGGAAAAAGTACCAGAAAAAGAAAAAATATTACAAAAAATAAGACAACATGAGTGCGCCTCAGGCGAGGCAACTGCACCAGAGTGCGCCCCAGCAAAAGCAACTCCACCAGAGTGCACCCCAGGCGAGGCCACTCCACCAGTCTACACCCCAGGTGCGGCCACTCCACCAGAGTGTGCTCCAGGTGAGGCCACTCCACCAGAGTGCGCCCCAGGCGAGGCCACTCCGCCAGAGTGCACCCTTGACATGGCCACTCTTCCAGAGTTTGACTTCCACAAGGAGACTACACCAGTAATCACAGAACTGGACAAATGAAAAAGAACCAGAAAAAGAAATAAAAATAGAAAAAAGTCAGTATGAGTGTGCCCCAGGTGATGCCACTCCACCAGAGTCCGCCCCAGGCGAGACCACTCCACCAGAGTGCACCCCAGGTGAGGCCACTCTACCAGATTGCTCCCCAGGCTAGACTACTCCACCAGAGTGCACCCCAGGCAAGGCCAATCCACCAGAGTGCGCCCTAGGCGAGGACAATCCACCAGATTGCACCCCAGACAAGGCCACTCCACCAGAGTGCACCCCAGACAAGACCAATTGACCAGAGTGGGCCCCAGACGAGGCCACTCCACCAGAGTGTGCCCTGGACAATGCCACTCCACTGGAGTGCACCCCAGACAAGGCTACTCCACCAGAGTACAAGCTAGACATGGCCACTCCACCAGAGTGCACCCCAGGTGAGGCCACTCCACCAGAGTGCACCCAAAACGAGGCCACTCCAGAGTTTGCCCCAGGTGAGGCCACTCCACCAGTGTGCACCCCAGACGAGGCCATTCCACCAGAGTGTGCCCAAGACAAGGTCACTCCACCAGAGTGTGCCCCAGATGAGGCCGCTGCAGAATGCTCCTAAGACGAGCCTACTCCACCAGAGTGCACCCCAGGCGACGCCGCTCCACCAAAATGTACCCCAGGCGAGGCCATTTCACCAGAGTGCACCCCAGGCGAGGCCACTCCACCAAAGTGTGCCCCAGGCGAAGCCACTCCACCAAAGTGCGCCCCAGGCAAGGCCACTCCACCAGAGTGCACCCAAGATGAGGCCACTCCACATGAATGCGACTCAGACGAGTTTACTCCAGAATGCAACCCAGGCGAGGCCACTTCACCACAGTGAACCCCAGACGAGGCCACCCCACCAGAGCGCGAGCTACACATGATCACTCCACCAGAGTGCACCCCAGGCGAGGCCACTCCACCAGAGTGCACCCAAGACGAGGCCACTCCAGAGTGTGCCCCAGGCGAGGCCACTCCACCAGAGTGCACCCTAGACGAGGCCACTCCACCAGAATGCAGCCCAGGCGAGGCCACTCCACCAGAGTGCGCCTCAGGCGAGGCCACTACACCAAAGTGCGCCCCAAGCAAGGCCACTCCACCAGTGTGTGCATTAGACATGGCCACTCCACCAGAGTTCGCCCCAGGCAAGGCCACTCCACCAGAGTGTGCCCCAGACAAAGCCACTCCACCAAAGTGCGCCCCAGGCAAGGCCACTCCACCAGAGTGTGTCCCAGGTGAGGCCACTGCACCAGAGTGCACCCCAGGCGAGGCCACTCCACCAGAGTGCGCCTTAGACATGGCACTCCAACAGTTTAACTTCCACAAGGAGACTCCACCTGAAGAACCCTTGATCATCACAGAACCAAAGGAAAAAGTACCAGAAAAAGAAACAAAAATACAAAAAATAAGACAACATGAGTGCGCCTCAGGCAAGGCAACTCCACCAGAGTGCGCCCCAGCAAAAGCCACTCCACCACAGCACACCCCAGGCGAGACCACTCCACCAGTCTACGCCCCAGGTGCAGCCACTCCACCAGAGTGTGCCCCAGGTGAGGCCACTCCACCAGAGAGCGCCCCAGGCGAGGCCACTCCACTAGAGTACTCCCCCAGGCGAGGCCACTCCACTAGAGTACTCCCCAGGCGAGGCCACTCCACCAGAGTGCGCCCCAGGCGAGGCCATTCCACCAGAGTGTGCCCCAGGCGAGGCCACCACACCAGAGCGCGAGCTACACATGATCACTCCACCAGAGTGCACCCCAGGCGAGGCCACTCCACCAGAGTGCACCCAAGACAAGGCCACTCCAGAGTGTGCCCCAGGCGAGGCCACTCCACCAAAGTGCACCCCAGATGAGGCCACTCCACCAGAGTGCGCCCTAGACGAGGCCACTCCACCAGAATGCGGCCCAGGCGAGGCCACTTCACCAGAGTGCACCTCAGACGGGGCCACTACACCAAAGTGCGCCCCAAGCAAGGCCACTCCACCAGTGTGTGCATTAGACATGGCCTCTCCACCAGAAATCGCCCCAGGCGAGGCCACTCCACCAGAGTGTGCTCCAGACAAAGCCACTCCACCAAAGTGCGCCCCAGGCAAGGCCACTCCACCAGAGTGTGTCCCAGGTGAGGCCACTGCACCAGAGTGCACCCCAGGTGAGGCCACTCCACCATAGTGCGCCTTAGACATGGCACTCCACCAGTTTAACTTCCACAAGGAGACTCCACCTGAAGAACCCTTGATCATCACAGAACCAAAGGAAAAAGTACCAGAAAAAGAAACAATAATACAAAAAATAAGACAACAGGAGTGCGCCTCAGGTGAGGCGACTCCACCAGAGTGTGCCCCAGCAAAAGCCACTCCACCAGAGTGCACCCCAGGCGAGGCCACTCCACCAGTCTACGCCCCAGGTGCGGCCACTCCACCAGAGTGCGCCCTAGACATGGCAGTCCACCAGTTTGACTTCCACAAGGAGACTCCATCAGAAGAACCCTTGATCATCACAGAACCGGACTAAGGAAAAAGAACCAGAAAAAAAAAACAAAAATAGAAAAAATAAGACAATATGAGTGCACCTCAGGCGAGGCCACTCCAAATGAGTGCGCCCCAGGTAAAACCACTCCACCAGAGTGTGCCCCAGGCGAGGCCAATCGACCAGACTGCGCCCTAGGCGAGGCCACTCCACCAGAGTGCGCCCCAGGCAAGGCCATTCCACCAGAAGTGCGCCCCAGATGAGGCCACCCCACTAGAGTGCGCCCCAGGCAAGGCCACTCCACCAGAGTGCTCCCCAGGCGAGGCCACTCCGCCAGAGGGTGCCCTAGGCAAGGCCATGCCACTAGAGTGTGCCCCAGGCGAGGCTACTTCACCAGATTGCACCCCAGACTAGGCCACTCCACCAGAGGGCGCCCCAGACGAGGCCACTCCACCAGAGTGCGCCCCAGACGAGGCCACTCCACCAGAGTGCACCCCAGACAAGGCCACCCCACCAGAGTGCGCCCCAGGCGAGGCTACTCCAACAAAGTGCACCCCAGGCAAGGCCACTCCACCAGAGTGTACCCCAGGCAAGACCACTACACCAGTGTGCCCCAGGCGAGCCCACTCCACCAGAGTGCGCCCCAGGGGGCCACTCCACCAGAGTGCACCCAAGAAGAGATCACTTCAGAGTGCGCCCCAGGCGAGGCCACTCCACCAGTTTGCGCCCTAGGCGAGGCCACTCCACCACAGTGCGCCCCATGGGGAGGCCACTCCACCAGAGTGCGCCCCAGTCAAGGCCACTCCACCAGAGTGCGCCTCAGATGAGGCCACTCCACCAGAGTGCACCCAAGAAGAGGCCACTGAACAGTGAGCCCCAGACAAGGCAACTCCACCAGAATGCACCCCAGGCGAGCCCACTCCAACAGAGTGTGCCCCAGGTGAGGCCACTCCACCAGAGTGTGCCCCAGGCGAGGCTATTCCACAAGAGTGCGCCCCAGGTGAGCCCTCCCTACCAGAGTGCTCCCAAGATGAGGCCACTCCACCAGAGTGCGCCCAAGAAGAGGCCACTGCAGAGTGTGCCCCAGACGAGGCCACTCCACCAGAGTGTGCCCCAGGCAAGACCACTACACCAGTGTGCCCCAGGCGAGCCCACTCCACCAGAGTGCGCCCCAGGGGGCCAATCCACCAGAGTGCACCCAAGAAGAGATCACTTCAGAGTGCGCCCCAGGCGAGGCCACTCCACCAGTGTGCGCCCTAGGCGAGGCCACTCCACCACAGTGCGCCCCATGGGGAGGCCACTCCACCAGAGTGCGCACCAGTCAAGGCCACTCCACCAGAGTGCGCCTCAGATGAGGCCACTCCACCAGAGTGCGCCCAAGAAGAGGCCACTGAACAGTGAGCCCCAGACAAGGCAACTCCACCAGAGTGCGCCCCAGGCGAGCCCACTCCAACAGAGTGCACCCCAGGTGAGGACACTACACCAGAGTGTGCCCCAGGCGAGGCCATTCCACAAGAGTGTGCCCCAGGTGAGCCCACCCTACCAGAGTGCTCCCAAGATGAGGCCACTCCACCAGAGTGCGCCCAAGAAGAGGCCACTGCAGTGTATGCCCCAGACGAGGCTACTCCACCAGAGTGCGCCCCAGGCAAGGCCATTTCACCAGAGTGCACCCCAGGCGAAGCCACCCTTCCAGAGTGCACCCCAGGCGAGGCCACTCCACCAGAGTGAGCCTCAGATGAGGCCACTGCTCCAGAGTGCGCCCTAGACGAGGCCACTCCACCAGAGTGCACCCCAGACAAACCCACCCCACCAGAGCGTGACCTAGACATGGCGACTCCACCAAAGTGCACCCCAGACGAGGCCACTCAATCAGAGTGCACCCAAGACGAGGCCACTCCACCAGAATGCGGCCTAGACGAGGCCACTGCAGAATGCAACCCAGGTGAGGCCACTTCACCAGAGTGCACCCCAGATGAGGCCACCCCACCAGAGCGTGACCTACACATGACCACTCCACCAGAGTGCACCCCAGACGAGGCCACTACACTAGAGTGTGCCCCATACGAGGCCACTCCAGAATGCTCCTTAGACAAGGCCACTCCACCAGAGTGCACCCCAGGCGAGGCCACTCCACCAGAGTGCACCCCAGATGAGACCACTCCACCAGAGTGTGCCCCATACAAGGCCACTCCACCAGAGTGTGCCCCAGACGAGGCCACTACAGAATGCTCCTTAGACGAGGCCACTCCACCAGAGTGCACCCCAGGCGAGGCCACTCCACCAGAAGGTGATGCCATTTCTCCAGAGTGCACCCCAGGAGAGGCCACCCTTCCAGAGTGCGCCCCAGACGAGGCCACTCCACCAGAGTGCGCCTCAGACAAGGCCACTCCACCAGAGTGTGCCCTAGACGAAGCCACTCCACCAGAGTGCACCCAAGACGAGCCCACCCCACCAGAGCATGACCTAGACATGGCCACTCCACCAGAGTGTGCCCGAGATGAGGCCGCTCCACCAGAATGCGGCCCAGGCAAGGCCACTCCACCAGTGTGTGCATTAGATATGGCCACTCCACGAGAGTTCGCCCCAGGCGAGGCCACTCCACCAGAGTGTGCGCCAGGTGAGGCCACTCCACCAAAGTGTGCCACAGACGAGGCCACTCCACCAGAGTGATTCCCAGGCGAAGCAACTGCACCAGGGTGCACCCCAGGCAAGGCCACTCAACCAGAGTGAGCCTTAGACATGGCACTCCACCAGTTTGACTTCCACAAGGAGACTCCACCAAAAGAACCCTTTATCATGACAGTACCAAAGGAAAAAGAACCAGAAAAAGAAACAAAAATACAAAAAATAAGACAACACAGTGCGCCTCAGCAAAAGCCACTCCACTAGAGTGCGCACCAGGCCAGGCCAATCCACCAGACTACGCCCCAGGTGCGGACACTCCACCAGAGTGTGCCCCAGGTGAGGCCATTCCACCAGAGTGCGCCCCAGACAAGGCTACCTCACCAGAGTGCGCCCCAGGCGAGGCCACTCCACCAGAGTGCTCCCCAGGCGAGGCCACTCCACCAGAGTGCGCCCCAGGCAAGACCATTCCATCAGAGTGCACCCCAGGCGAGGCTACTCCACCAGAGTGCGCCCCAGATGAGGCCACTCCACCAGAGTACGATCCAGATTAGGCCACTCCACCAAAGTGCGCCCCAGACAAGGCCATTCCACCTGAGTGCACCCCAGGCGAGGCCACCCCACCAGAGTTCACCCCAGGCGAGGCCACTCCACCAGAGTGCACCCCAGGCGGGGCCACTCCACCAGAGTGCGCCCCAGGCGGGGCCACTCTGCCAGAGTGCAGCCTAGACATGGCCACTCTTCCAGAGTTTGACTTCCACAAGGAGACTCCACCAATAATCACAGAACTGGAGAAATGAAAAAGAATCAGAAAAAGAAATAAAAATAGAAAAAATAAAAGTCAGTATGAGTGTGCCTCAGGCGATGCCACTCCACCAGAGTCCGCCCCAGGCGAGACCACTCCACCAGAGTTGGCCCCAGGTGAGGCCACTCTACCAGATTGCTCCCCAGACTAGACTACTCCACCAGAGTGCACCCCAGGCAAGGCCAATCCACCAGAGTGCGCCCCAGGCGAGGACAATCCACCAGATTGCACCCCAGACAAGGCCACTCCACCAGAGTGCACCCCAGACAAGACCAATTGACCAGAGAGTGCCCCAGACAAGGCCACTCCACCAGAGTGTGCCCTGGACAATGCCACTCCACTGGAGTGCACCCCAGACAAGGCTACTCCACCAGAGTACAAGCTAGACATGGCCACTCCACCAGAGTGCACCCCAGGTGAGGCCACTCCACCAGAGTGCACCCAAGACGAGGCCACTACAGAGTGTGCCCCAGGCGAGGCCACTCCACCAGTGTGCACCACAGACGAGGCCATTCCACCAGAGTGTGCCCAAGACAAGGCCACTCCACCAGAGTGTGCCCCAGATGAGGCCACTGCAGAATGCTCCTAAGACGAGCCCACTCCACCAGAGTGCACCCCAGGCGACGCCGCTCCACCAGAATGTACCCCAGACGAGGCCATTTCACCAGAGTTCACCCCAGGCGAGGCCACCCTTCCAGAGTGCACACCAGACGAGGCCACTCCACCAGAGTGCGCCCTAAACGAGGCCACTCCACCAAACTGCGCCCCAGACGAGCCCACCCCACCAGAGCATGACCTAGACATGGCCACACCCCCAGAGTGCGCCCCAGACGAGGCCACTCCATCAGAACGCGGCCCAGGCGAAGCCACTCCACCAGAATGCGCCTCAGGCGAGGCCACTACACCAAAGTGCGCCCCAAGCAAAGCCACTCCACCAGTGTGCGCATTAGACATGGCCACTCCACCAGAGTTCGCCCCAGACGAGGCCACTCCACCAGAGTGTGCCCCCGGCGAGGCCACTCCAACAAAGTGTGCCCGGGACGAGGCCACTTCACCAGAGTGATTCCCAGGCGAAGCAACTGCACCAGGGTCCACCCCAGGCAAGGCCACTCCACCAGAGTTCGCCTTAGACATGGCACTCCACCAGTTTGACTTCCACAAGGAGACTCCACCAGAAGAACCCTTTATCATGACAGTACCAAAGGAAAAAGAACCAGAAAAAGAAACAAAAATACAAAAAGTAAGAAAACACAGTGCGCCTCAGGCGAGGCCACTCCACCAGACTGCGCCCAGCAAAAGCCACTCCACTAAAGTGCGCACCAGGCGAGGCCAATCCACCAGACTATGCCCCAGGTGCGGCCACTCCACCAGAGTGAGCCCCAGGTGAGGCCATTCCACCAGAGTGCGCCCCAGACAAGGCCACCTCACCAGAGTACGCCCCAGGCGAGGCCACTCCACCAGAGTGCTCCCCAGGCGAGGCCACTCCAACAGAGTGCGCCCCAGGCGAGACCATTCCATCAGAGTGCGCCCCAGGCGAGGCTACTCCACCAGAGTGCGCCCCAGAAGAGGCCACTCCACCAGAGTACGATCCAGATTAGGCCACTCCACCAAAGTGCGACCCAGATTAGGCCACTCCACCAGAGTGCGCCCCAGACGAGGCCACTCCACCAGAGTGCACCCCAGACAAGGCCACCCCACCAGAGTGCGCCCCAGGCGAGGCTACTCCAACAAAGTGCACCCCAGGCAAGGCCACTCCACCAGAGTGTGCCCCAGGCAAGACCACTACACCAGTGTGCCCCAGGCGAGCCCACTCCACCAGAGTATGCCCCAGGGGGCCACTCCACCAGAGTGCACCCAAGAAGAGATCACTTCAGACTGCGCCCCAGGCGAGGCCACTCCACCAGTGTGCGCCCTAGGTGAGGCCACTCCACCACAGTGCGCCCCATGGGGAGGCCACTCCACCAGAGTGCGCCCCAGTCAAGGCCACTCCACCAGAGTGCACCTCAGATGAGGCCACTCCACCAGAGTGCGCCCAAGAAGAGGCCACTCCACCAGAGTGTACCCCAGGCGAGGTCATTCTACAAGAGTGCGCCCCAGGTGAGCCCTCCCTACCAGAGTGCTCCCAAGATGAGGCCACTCCACCAGAGTGCGCCCAAGAAGAGGCCACTGCAGAGTGTGCCCCAGATGAGGCCACTTCACCAGAGTGTGCCCCAGGCAAGACCACTACACCAGTGTGCCCCAGGCGAGCCCACTCCACCAGAGTGCGCCCCAGGGGGCCACTCCACCAGAGTGAACCCAAGAAGAGATCACTTCAGAGTGCGCCCCAGGTGAGGCCACTCCACCAATGTGCGCCCTAGGCGAGGCCACTCCACCACAGTGCGCCCCATGGGGAGGCCACTCCACCAGAGTGCGCCCCAGTCAAGGCCACTCCACCAGAGTGCGCCTCAGATGAGGCCACTCCACCTCCACCGAGTGCGCCCAAGAAGAGGCCACTGAACAGAGAGTTCCAGACAAGGCAACTCCACCAGAGTGCACCCCAGGCGAGCCCACTCCAACAGAGTGCACCCCAGGTGAGGCCACTACACCAGAGTGTGCCCCAGGCGAGGCCATTCCACAAGAGTGCGCCCCAGGTGAGCCCTCCCTACCAGAGTGCTCCCAAGATGAGGCCACTCCACCAGAGTGCGCCCAAGAAGAGGCCACTGCAGTGTGCGCCCCAGGCGAGGCCATTTCACCAGAGTGCACCCCAGGTGAAGCCACCCTTCCAGAGTGCACCCCAGACGAGGCCACTCCACCAGAGTGAGCCTCAGATGAGGCCACTGCTCCAGAGTGTGCCCTAGATGAGGCCACTCCACCAGAGTGCACCCCAGACAAACCCACCCCACCAGAGTCTGACCTAAACATGGCGACTCCACCAAAGTGCACCCCAGACGAGGCCACTCAATCAGAGTGCACCCAAGATGAGGCCACTCCACCAGAATGCGGCCTAGACGAGGCCACTCCAGAATGCAACCCAGGCGAGGCCACTTCACCAGAGTGCACCCCAGATGAGGCCACCCCACCAGAGCGTGACCTACACATGACCACTCCACCAGAGTGTGCCCCAGACGAGGCCACTACACTAGAGTGTGCCCCGTACGAGGCCGCTCCAGAATGCTCCTTAGACAAGGCCACTCCACCAGAGTGCACCCCAGGCGAGGCCACTCCACCAGAGTGCACCCCAGACGAGACCACTCCACCAGAGTGTGCCCCATACAAGGCCACTCCACCAGAGTGTGCCCCAGACGAGGCCACTACAGAATGCTCCTTAAACGAGGCCACTCCACCAGAGTGCACCCCAGGTGAGGCCACTCCACTAGAAGGTGAGGCCATTTCTCCAGAGTGCACCCCAGGAGAGGCCACCCTTCCAGAGTGCGCCCCAGACGAGGCCACTCCACCAGAGTGCGCCTCAGACGAGGCCACTCCACCAGAGTGTGCCCTAGATGAAGCCACTCCACCAGAGTGCACCCAAGACGAGCCCACCCCACCAGAGCATGACCTAGACATGGCCACTCCACCAGAGTGCGCCCCAGACGAGGCCACTCCACCAGAGTACAATCCAGATTAGGCCACTCCACCAAAGTGCGCCCCAGACAAGGCCACTCCACCTGAGTGCGCCCCAGGCGAGGCCACCCCACCAGAGTTCACCCCAGGCAAGGCCACTCCACCAGAGTGCACCCTAGGCGAGGCCACTCCACCAGAGTGCGCCCCAGGCGAGGCCACTCCGCCAGAGTGCACCCTAGACATGGCCACTCTTCCAGAGTTTGACTTCCACAAGGAGACTCCACCAATAATCACAAAACTGGACAAATGAAAAAGAACCAGAAAAAGAAATAAAAATAGAAAAAATAAAAGTCAGTATGAGTGTGCCTCAGGCGATGCCACTCCACCAGAGTCCGCCCCAGGCGAGACCACTCGACCAGAGTGGGCCCCAGGTGAGGCCACTCTACCAGATTGCTCCCCAGGCTAGACTACTCCACCAGAGTGCACCCCAGGCAAGGCCAATCCACCAGAGTGCGCCCCAGGCGAGGACAATCCACCAGATTGCACCCCAGACAAGGCCACTCCACCAGATTGCACCCCAGACAAGACCAATTGACCAGAGTGTGCCCCAGACGAGGCCACTCCACCAGAGTGATTCCCAGGCGAAGCAACTGCACCAGGGTGCACCCCAGGCAAGGCCACTCCACCAGAGTGCGCCTTAGACATGGCACTCCACCAGTTTGACTTCCACAAGGAGACTCCACCAGAAGAACCCTTTATCATGACAGTACCAAAGGAAAAAGAGCCAGAAAAAGAAAAAAAATACAAAAAATAAGACAACACAGTGCGCCTCAGGCGAGGCCACTCCACCAGACTGCGCCCATCAAAAGCCACTCCACTAAAGTGCGCACCAGGTGAGGCCAATCCACCAGACTACACCCCAGGTGCGGCCACTCCACCAGAGTGCGCCCCAGGTGAGGCCGTTCCACCAGAGTGCGCCCCAGACAAGGCCACCTCACCAGAGTGCGCCCCAGGCGAGGCCACTCCACCAGAGTGCTCCCCGGGTGAGGCCACTCCACCAGAGTGCTCCCAAGGCGAGGCCACTCCACCAGAGTGCGCCCCAGGTGAGACCATTCCATCAGAGTGTGCCCCAGGCGAAGCCACTCCACCAAAGTGCGCCCCAGGCAAGGCCACTCCACCAGAGTGCACCCAAGATGAGGCCACTCCACATGAATGCGACTCAGACGAGTTAACTCCAGAATGCAACCCAGGCGAGGCCACTTCACCACAGTGAACCCCAGATGAGGCCACCCCACCAGAGCGCAAGCTACACATGATCACTCCACCAGAGTGCACCCCAGGCGAGGCCACTCCAGTAGAGTGCACCCAAGATGAGGCCACTCCAGAGTGTGCCCCAGGCGAGGTCACTCCACCAAAGTGCACCCCAGACGAGGCCACTCCACCAGAGTGCACCCTAGACGAGGCCACTCCACCAGAATGCAGCCCAGGCGAGGCCACTCCACCAGAATGCGCCTCAGGCGAGGCCACTACACCAAAGTGCGCCCCAAGCAAAGCCACTCCACCAGTGTGTGCATTAGACATGGCCACTCCACCAGAGTTCGCCCCAGGCGAGGCCACTCCACCAGAGTGTGCCCCAGACAAAGCCACTCCACCAAAGTGCGCCCCAGGCAAGGCCACTCCACCAGAGTGTGTCCCAGGTGAGGCCACTGCACCAGAGTGCACCCCAGGTGAGGCCACTCCACCAGAGTGCACCTTAGACATGGCACTCCACCAGTTTAAATTCCACAAGGAGACTCCACCTGGAGAACCCTTGATCATCACAGAACCAAAGGAAAAAGTACCAGAAAAAGAAACAAAAATACAAAAAATAAGACAACATGAGTGCGCCTCAGGCGAGGCAACTCCACCAGAGTGCACCCCAGCAAAAGCCACTCCACCAGAGCGCACCCCAGGCGAGGCCACTCCACCAGTCTATGCCCCAGGTGCAGCCACTCCACCAGAGTGTGCCCCAGGTGAGGCCACTCCACCAGAGTGCGCCCCAGGAGAGGCCACTCCACTAGAGTACTCCCCAGGCGAGGCCACTCCATTAGAGTACACCCCAGGCGAGGCCACTCCACCAGAGTGCGCCCCAGGCGAGGCCATTCCACCAGAGTGTGCCCCAGGCGAGGCCACCCCACCAGAGCGCGAGCTACACATGATCACTCCACCAGAGTGCACCCCAGGCGAGGCCACTCCACCAGAGTGCATCCAAGATGAGGCCACTCCAGAGTGTGCCCCAGGCGAGGCCACTCCACCAAAGTGCACCCCAGACGAGGCCACTCCACCAGAGTGCGCCCTAGACGAGGCCACTCCACCAGAATGCGGCCCAGGCGAGGCCACTCCACCAGAGTGCGCCTCAGGCGAGGCCACTACACCAAAGTGCGCCCCAAGCAAGGCCAATTCCACCAGTGTGTGCATTAGACATGGCCACTCCACCAGAGTTCGCCCCAGGCGAGGCCACTCCACCAGAGTGTGCCCCAGACAAAGCCACTCCACCAAAGTGCGCCCCAGGCAAGGCCCCTCCACCAGAGTGTGTTCCAGGTGAGGCCACTGCACCAGAGTGCACCCCAGGTGAGGCCACTCCACCAGAGTGCGCCTTAGACATGGCACTCCACCAGTTTAACTTCCACAAGGAGACTCCACCTGAAGAACCCTTGATCATCACAGAACCAAAGGAAAAAGTACCAGAAAAAGAAACAATAATACAAAAAATAAGACAACATGAGTGCGCCTCAGGCGAGGCAACTCCACCAGAGTGCGCCCCAGCAAAAGCCACTCCACCAGAGTGCACCCCAGGCGAGGCCACTCCACCAGTCTACACCCCAGGTGCGGCCACTCCACCAGAGTGTGCTCCAGGTGAGGCCACTCCACCAGAGTGCGCCCCAGGCGAGGCTACTCCGCCAGAGTGCACCCTAGACATGGCCACTCTTCCAGAGTTTGACTTCCACAAGGAAACTCCACCAATTATCACAGAACTGGACAAATGAAAAAGAACCAGAAAAAGAAATAAAAATAGAAAAAAGTCAGTATGAGTGTGCCCCAGGCGATGCCACTCCACCAGAGTCCGCCCCAGGCGAGACCACTCCACCAGAGTGCGCCCCAGGTGAGGCCACTCTACCAGATTGCTCCCCAGGCTAGACTACTCCACCAGAGTGCACCCCAGGCAAGGCCAATCCACCAGAGTACGCCCTAGGCGAGGACAATCCACCAGATTGCACCCCAGACAAGGCCACTCCACCAGAGTGCACCCCAGACAAGACCAATTGACCAGAGTGTGCCCCAGACGAGGCTACTCCACCAGAGTGTGCCCTGGACAATGCCACTCCACTGGAGTGCACCCCAGACAAGGCTACTCCACCAGAGTACAAGCTAGACATGGCCACTCCACCAGAGTGCACCCCAGGTGAGGCCACTCCACCAGAGTGCACCCAAGACGAGGCCACTCCAGAGTTTGCCCCAGGTGAGGCCACTCCACCAGTGTGCACCCCAGACGAGGCCATTCCACCAGAGTGTGCCCAAGACAAGGTCACTCCACCAGAGTGTGCCCCAGATGAGGCCGCTGCAGAATGCTCCTAAGACGAGCCTACTCCACCAGAGTGCACCCCAGGCGACGCCGCTCCACCAGAATGTACCCGAGCGCGAGGCCATTTCACCAGAGTGCACCCCAGGCGAGGCCACCCTTCCAGAGTGCACCCCAGATGAGGCCACTCCACCAGAGTGCGCCCTAGACGAGGCCACTCCACCAGACTGCGCCCCAGACGAGCCCACCCCACCAGAGCGTGACCTAGACATGGCCACACCACCAGAGTGCGCCCCAGACGAGGCCTCTCCATCAGAACGCGGCCCAGGCGAGGCCACTCCACCAGAGTGCGCCTCAGGCGAGGCCACTACACCAAAGTGCGCCCCAAGCAAGGCCACTCCACCAGTGTGCGCATTAGACATGGTAACTCCACCAGAGTTCGCCCCAGGCGAGGCCACTCCACCAAGGTGTGGCCCAGGCGAAGCCACTCCACCAAAGTGCGCCCCAGGCAAGGCCACTCCACCAGAGTGCACCCAAGATGAGGCCACTCCACATGAATGCGACTCAGACGAGTTTACTCCAGAATGCAACCCAGGTGAGGCCACTTCACCACAGTGAACCCCAGACGAGGCCACCCCACCAGAGCGCGAGCTACACATGATCACTCCACCAGAGTGCACCCCAGGCGAGGCCATTCCACCAGAGTGCACCCAAGACGAGGCCACTCCAGAGTGTGCCCCAGGCGAGGCCACTCCACCAAAGTGCACCCCAGACGAGGCCACTCCACCAGAGTGCGCCCTAGACGAGGCCACTCCACCAGAATGCAGCCCAGGCGAGGCCACTTCACCAGAGTGTGCCTCAGACAGGGCCACTACACCAAAGTGCGCCCCAAGCAAGGCCACTCCACCAGTGTGTGCATTAGACATGGCCTCTCCACCAGAGTTCGCCCCAGGCAAGGCCACTCCACCAGAGTGTGCCCCAGACAAAGCCACTCCACCAAAGTGCGCCCCAGGCAAGGTCACTCCACCAGAGTGTGTCCCAGGTGAGGCCACTGCACCAGAGTGCACCCCAGGTGAGGCCACTCCACCAGAGTGCACCTTAGACATGGCACTCCACCAGTTTAACTTCCACAAGGTGACTCCACCTGAAGAACCCTTGATCATCACAGAACCAAAGGAAAAAGTACCAGAAAAAGAAACAAAAATACAAAAAATAAGACAACATGAGTGTGCCTCAGGCGAGGCAACTCCACCAGAGTGCGCCCCAGCAAAAGCCACTCCACCAGAGCGCACCCCAGGCGAGGCCACTCCACCAGTCTACGCCCCAGGTGCAGCCACTCTACCAGATTGCTCCCCAGGCTAGACTACTCCACCAGAGTGCACCCCAGGCAAGGCCAATCCACCAGAGTGCGCCCTAGGCGAGGACAATCCACCAGATTGCACCCCAGACAAGGCCACTCCACCAGAGTGCACCCCAGACAAGACCAATTGACCAGAGTGTGCCCCAGACGAGGCCACTCCACCAGAGTGTGCCCTGGACAATGCCACTCCACTGGAGTGCACCCCAGACAAGGCTACTCCACCAGAGTACAAGCTAAACATGGCCACTCCAGAGTTTGCCCCAGATGAGGCCACTCCACCAGTGTGCACCCCAGACGAGGCCATTCCACCAGAGTGTGCCCAAGACAAGGTCACTCCACCAGAGTGTGCCCCAGATGAGGCCGCTGCAGAATGCTCCTAAGATGAGCCTACTCCACCAGAGTGCACCCCAGGCGACGCCGCTCCACCAGAATGTACCCCAGGCGAGGCCATTTCACCAGAGTGCACCCCAGGCGAGGCCACCCTTCCAGAGTGCACCCCAGATGAGGCCACTCCACCAGAGTGCGCCCTAGACGAGGCCACTCCACCAGACTGTGCCCCAGACGAGCCCACCCCACCAGAGCGTGACCTAGACATGGCCACACCACCAGAGTGCGCCCCAGACGAGGCCTCTCCATCAGAACGCGGCCCAGGCGAGGCCACTCCACCAGAGTGCGCCTCAGGCGAGGCCACTACACCAAAGTGCGCCCCAAGCAAGGCCACTCCACCAGTGGGCGCATTAGACATGGTAACTCCACCAGAGTTCGCCCCAGGCGAGGCCACTCCACCAAAGTGTGCCCCAGGCGATGCCACTCCACCAAAGTGCGCCCCAGGCATGGCCACTCCACCAGAGTTCGCCCCAGGCAAGGCCACTCCACCAGAGTGTGCCCCAGACAAAGCCACTCCACCAAAGTGCGCCCCAGGCAAGGCCACTCCACCAGAGTGTGTCCCAGGTGAGGCCACTGCACCAGAGTGCACACCAGGTGAGGCCACTCCACCAGAGTGCGCCTTAGACATGGCACTCCACCAGTTTAACTTCCACAAGGAGACTCCACCTGAAGAACCCTTGATCATCACAGAACCAAAGGAAAAAGTACCAGAAAAAGAAACAATAATACAAAAAATAAGACAACATGAGTGCGCCTCAGTCGAGGCAACTCCACCAGTGTGCGCCCCAACAAAAGCCACTCCACCAGAGCGCACCCCAGGTGAGGCCACTCCACCAGTCTACGCCCCAGGTGCAGCCACTCCACCAGAGTGTGCCCCAGGTGAGGCCACTCCACCAGAGTGCGCCCCAGGCGAGGCCACTCCACTAGAGTACTCCTCCAGGCGAGGCCACTCCACTAGAGTACTCCCCAGGCGAGGCCACTCCACCAGAGTGCGCCCCAGGCGAGGCCATTCCACCAGAGTGTGCCCCAGGCGAGGCCACCCCACCAGAGCGTGAGCTACACATGATCACTCCACCATAGTGCACCCCAGCCGAGGCCACTCCACCAGAGTGCACCCAAGACGAGGCCACTCCAGAGTGTGCCCCAGGCGAGGCCACTCCACCAAAGTGCACCCCAGATGAGGCCACTCCACCAGAGTGCACCCTAGACGAGGCCACTTCACCAGAATGCAGCCCAGGCGAGGCCACATCACCAGAGTGCGCCTCAGACGGGGCCACTACACCAAAGTGCGCCCCAAGCAAGGCCACTCCACCAGTGTGTGCATTAGACATGGCCACTCCACCAGAGTTCGCCCCAGGCGAGGCCACTCCACCAGAGTGTGCTCCAGACAAAGCCACTCCACCAAAGTGCGCCCCAGGCAAGGCCACTCCACCAGAGTGTGTCCCAGGTGAGGCCACTGCACCAGAGTGCACCCCAGGTGAGGCCACTCCACCAGAGTGCGCCTTAGACATGGCACTCCACCAGTTTAACTTCCACAAGGAGACTCCACCTGAAGAACCCTTGATCATCACAGAACCAAAGGAAAAAGTACCAGAAAAAGAAACAATAATACAAAAAATAAGACAACATGAGTGCGCCTCAGGCGAGGCAACTCCACCAGAGTGCGCCCCAGCAAAAGCCACTCCACCAGAGTGCACCCCAGGCGAGGCCACTCCAACAGTCTACGCCCCAGGTGCGGCCACTCTACCAGAGTGTGCTCCAGGTGAGGCCACTCCACTAGAGTACTCCCCAGGCGAGGCCACTCCACTAGAGTACTCCCCAGGCGAGGCCACTCCACCAGAGTGCACCCCAGGCGAGGCCATTCCACCAGAGTGTGCCCCAGGCGAGGCTACTCCACCAGAGTGCACCCAAGACGAGGAGACTCCAGAGTGTGCCCTAGGCGAGGCCACTCCACCAAAGTGCACCCCAGATGAGGCCACTCCACCAGAGTGCGCCCTAGACGAGGCCACTCCACCAGAATGCGGCCCAGGTGAGGCCACTCCACCAGAGTGCGCCTCAGGCGAGGCCACTACAATAAAGTGCGCCCCAAGCAAGGCCACTCCACCAGTGTGTGCATTAGACATGGCTACTCCACCAGAGTTCGCCCCAGGCGAGGCCACTCCACCAGAGTGTGCCCCAGACAAAGCCACTCCACCAAAGTGCGCCCCAGGCAAGGCCACTCCACCAGAGTGTGTCCCAGGTGAGGCCACTGCACCAGAGTGCACCCCAGGTGAGGCCACTGAACCAGAGTACGCCTTAGACATGGCACTCCACCAGTTTAACTTCCACAAGGAGACTCCACCTGAAGAACCCTTGATCATCACAGAACCAGAAAAAGAAACAAAAATACAAAAAATAAGACAACATGAGTGCGCCTCAGGCGAGGCAACTCCACCAGAGTGCGCCCCAACAAAAGCCACTCCACCAGAGTGCACCCCAGGCGAGGCCTCTCCACCAGTCTACGCCCCAGGTTCGGCCACTCCACCAGAGTGTGCCCCAGGTGAGGCCACTCCACTAGAGTACTCCCCAGGCCAGGCCACTCCACTAGAGTACTCCCCAGGCGAGGCCACTCCACCAGAGTGCGCCCCAGGCGAGGCCATTCCACCAGAGTGTGCCCCAGGCGAGGCTACTCCACCAGAGTGTGTCCCAGATGACGCCACCTCACAAGCGTGCACCCCAGATGAGGCCACTCCACCAGAGTTCACCCCAGGTGAGGCCACTCCACCAGAGTGCGTCCCAGGCAAGGCCACTCCACCAGAGTGTGCCCCAGGCGAACCCACTCCACCAGAGTGCGACCCAGACAAGGCCACTCCACCAAAGTGCGCCCTAGATGAGGCCACTCCACCAGAGTGCACCCAAGACGAGGCCAACCAAAGGAAAAAGAATAAGAAAAAGAAACAAAAATACAAAAAAAAAAGACAATATGAGTGCGCCTCAGACGAGGCCACTCCACCAGAGTGCGCCCCAGGAAAAGCCCCTCCATCAGAGTGTGCCCTAGACCAGTGTTTCTCAACTCCAGTCCTCAAGGCGCCCCAACAGGTCATGTTTTCAGGATTTCCCTCATCTAAAACAGCTGTGATAATTACTAAGGCAGTGAAACTGATCTAATCACCTGTGCAAAATAATGGAAAGCCTGAAAACATGACCTGTTGGGGCGCCTTGAGGACTGGAGTTGAGAAACACTGCCCTAGACGAAGCCACTCCACCAGAGTGCACCCAAGACGAGCCCACCCAACCAGAGCATGACCTAGACATGGTCACTCCAGATGAGCCCGAGATGAGGCCGCTCCACCAGAATGCGGCCCAGGCGAGGCCACTCCACCAGAGTGCGCCTCAGGTGTGGCCACTCCACCAAAGTGCGCCCCAAGCAAGGCCACTCCACCAGTGTGCGCATTAGACATGGCCACTCCACCAGAGTTCGCCCCAGGCGAGGCCACTCCACCAGAGTGTGCCCCAGGTGAGGCCACTCCACCAAAGTGCGCCCCAGATGAGGCCACTCCACCAGAGTGCGTCCCAGGCAAAGCCACTGCACCAGAGTGTTCCCCAGTCGAGCCCACTCCACCAGAGTGCGCCCCAGACGAAGCCACTCCACCAGAGTGCGCCCCAAGCGAGGCCACTCCACCAGGGTGTGCCCCAGGCGAGCCCACTCCACCAGAGTGCGCCCCAGATGAAGCCACTCCACCAGAGTGCGATCAAGAAGAGGCCACTGCAGAGTGCGCCCCAGACGAGGCCACTCCACCAGAGTGTGCCCCAAGCGAGGCCACTCCACCAGGGTGTGCCCCAGGCGAGCCCACTCCACCAGAGTGCGCCCCAGATGAAGCCACTCCACCAGAGTGCAATCAAGAAGAGGCCACTGCAGTGTGCGCCCCAGACGAGGCCACTCCACCAGAGTGCATCCCAGTCGAGGCCACTCCACCAGAGTGCACCCCAGGCAAGGCCACTCCACCAGAGTGCACCCCAAACGAGGCCACTCTTCCAGAGTGCACCCCAGACAATGCCACTCCACCAGAGTGTGCCCCAGACTAGGCCACTCCACCAGACTGCGCCCCAGACGAGGCTACTCCACCAGAGTATGCCCCAGACAAGGCCACTCCACCAGAGTGCACCCTAGATGAGCCTATCCGACCAGAGCGCAACCTAGACATGGCAACTCCACCAGAGTGTGCCCCAGACGATGCCACTCTACAAGAGTGCACACAAGATGAGGCCACTCCAGAGTGTGCCCCAGGTGAGGCCACTCCACCAGAGTGCACCCCAGGCAAGTCCACTCCACCAGAATGCGGACCAGACGAGGCCACTCAAGAATGCAACCCAGGCGAGGCAACTCCACCAGAGTGCACCCCAGATGAGGCCACCCCACCAGAGCGTGACCTAGACATGGCCATTCCACCAGAGTGTGCCCCAGACGAGGCCACTCCATCAGTGTGCGCCCTAGGTGAGGCCACTCCACCACAGTGCGCCCCAGGCGAGGCCACTCCACCAGAGTGTGCCCCAGTCAAGGCCACTCCACCAGAGTGTGCCCCAGATGAGGCTACTCCACCAGAATGCGCCCCAGAAGAGGTCACTGAAGAGTTAGCCCCAAACAAGGCAACTCCACCAGAATGCGCCCCAGGCGAGTCCACTCCAACAGAGTGCACCCCAGGTGAGGCCACTCCACCACAGTGCGCCCCAGGCGAGGCCACTCCACCAGAGTGCTCCCCAGACGAGGCCACTCCAGCAGAGTGCGCCCAAGAAGAGGCCACTGCAGAGTGCGTCCCAGGCGAGGCCACTCCACCAGAGTGTGCCCCAGGTGAGGCTACTCCACCAGAGTGTGCCCCAGGCGAGGCCACTCCACCAGACTGTGCCCCAGGCAAAGCCACTCAACCAGAGTGCGCCCCAGATGAGGACACTCCATCAGAGTGCGCCCTAGACATGGCAGTCCACCAGTTTGACTTCCACAAAGAGACTCCATCAGAAGAACCCTTGATCATCACAGAACCAGACTAAGGAAAAAGAACCAGAAAAAAAAACAAAAATAGAAAAAATAAGACAATATGAGTGCGCCTCCGGCGAGGCCACTCCACCAGTGTGCGCCCTAGGCGAGGCCACTCCACCACAGTGTGCCCCATGGGGAGGCCACTCCACCAGAGTGCGCCCCAGTCAAGGCCACTCCACCAGAGTGCGCCTCAGATTTGGCCACTCCACCAGAGTGCGCCCAAGAAGAGGCCACTGAACAGTGAGCCCCAGACAAGGCAACTCCACCAGAGTGCGCCCCAGGCGAGCCCACTCCAACAGAGTGCACCCCAGGTGAGGCCACTCCACCAGAGTGTGCCCCAGGCGAGGCCACTCCACAAGAGTGTGCCCCAGGTGAGCCCTCCCTACCAGAGTGCTCCCCAGATGAGGCCACTCCACCAGAGTGCACCCAAGAAGAGGCCACTGCAGAGTGTGCCCCAGACGAGGCTACTCCACCAGAGTGTGCCCCAGGTGAGGCCATTTCACCAGAGTGCACCCCAGGCGAGGCCACCCTTCCAGAGTGCACCTCAGACGAGGCCACTCCACCAGAGTGAGCCTCAGATGAGGCCACTGCTCCAGAGTGCGCCCTAGACGAGGCCACTCCACCAGAGTGCACCCCCGACAAACCCACCCCACCAGAGCGTGACCTAGACATGGTGACTCCACCAAAGTGCACCCCAGACGAGGCCACTCAATCAGAGTGCACACAAGATGAGGCCACTCCACCAGAATGCGGCCTAGATGAGGCCACTCCAGAATGCAACCCAGGCAAGGCCACTTCACCAGAGTGCACCCCAGATGAGGCCACCCCACCAGAGCGTGACCTACACATGACCACTCCACCAGAGTGTGCCCCATACGAGGCCGCTCCAGAATGCTCCTTAGACAAGGCCACTCCACCAGAGTGCACCCCAGGCGAGGCCACTCCTCCAGAGTGCACCCCAGATGAGGCCACTCCACCAGAGTGTGCCCCATACAAGGCCACTCCACCAGAGTGTGCCCCAGACGAAGCCGCTGCAGAATGCTCCTTAGACGAGGCCACTCCACCAGAGTGCACACCAGGCAAGGCCACTCCACCAGAAGGTGAGGCAATTTCACCAGAGTGCACCCCAGGAGAGGCCACCCTTCCAGAGTGCGCCCCAGATGAGGCCACTCCACCAGAGTGTGCCTCAGATGAGGCCACTCCATCAGAGTGTGCCCTAGACGAAGCCACTCCACCAGAGTGCACCCAAGACGAGCACACCCCACCAGAGCATGACCTAGACATGGCCACTCCACCAGAGTGTGCCCGAGACGAGGCCGCTCCTCCAGAATGCGGCCCAGGCGAGGCCACTCCACCCGAGTGCGCCTCAGGTGAGGCCACTCCACCAAAGTGCGCCCCAAGCAAGGCCACTCCACCAGTGTGCGCCCCAGTCAAGGCCACTCCACCAGAGTGCGCCTCACATGAGGCCACTCCACCAGAGTGCGCCCAAAAAGAGGCCACTGAACAGTGAGCCCCAGACAAGGCAACTCCACCAGAGTGCGCCCCAGGCGAGCCCACTCCAACAGAGTGCACCCCAGGTGAGGCCACTCCACCAGAGTGTGCCCCAGGCGAGGCCACTCCACAAGAGTGTGCCCCAGGCGAGCCCTCCCTACCAGAGTGCTCCCCAGATGAGGCCACTCCACCAGAGTGCGCCCAAGAAGAGGCCACTGCAGAGTGTGCCCCAGACGAGGCTATTCCACCAGAGTGTGCCCCAGGCGAGGCCATTTCACCAGAGTGCACCCCAGGCGAGGCCACCCTTCCAGAGTGCACCCCAGACGAGGCCACTCCACCAGAGTGAGCCTCAGATGAGGCCACTGCTCCAGAATGCGCCCTAGACGAGGCCACTCCACCAGAGTGCACCCCGACAAACCCACCCCACCAGAGCGTGACCTAGACATAGCGACTCCACCAAAGTGAACCCCAGACGAGGCCACTCAATCAGAGTGCACCCAAGACGAGGCCACTCCACCAGAATGTGGCCTAGACGAGGCCACTCCAGAATGCAACCCAGGCGAGGCCACTTCACCAGAGTGCACCCCAGATGAGGCCACCCCACCAGAGCGTGACCTACACATGACCACTCCACCAGAGTGTGCCCCAGACGAGGCCACTACACTAGAGTGTGCCCCACACGAGGCCGCTCCAGAATGCTCCTTAGACAAGGCCACTCCACCAGAGTGCACCCCAGGCGAGGCCACTCCACCAGAGTGCACCCCAGATGAGGCCACTCCACCAGAGTGTGCCCCATACAAGGCCACTCCACCAGAGTGTGCCCCAGACGAAGCCGCTGCAGAATGCTCCTTAGACGAGGCCACTCCACCAGAGTGCACCCCAGGCGAGGCCACTCCACCAGAAGGCGAGGCAAATTCACCAGAGTGCACCCCAGGAGAGGCCACCCTTCCAGAGTGCGCCCCAGACGAGGCCACTCCACCAGAGTGTGCCTCAGACGAGGCCACTCCACCAGAGTGTGCCCTAGACGAAGCCACTCCACCAGAGTGCACCCAAGACGAGCACACCCCACCAGAGCATGACCTAGACATGGCCACTCCACCAGAGTGTGCCCGAGACAAGGCCGCTCCTCCAGAATGCGGCCCAGGCGAGGCCACTCCACCCGAGTGTGCCTCAGGTGAGGCCACTCCACCAAAGTGCGCCCCAAGCAAGGCCACTCCACCAGTGTGCGCCCCAGTCAAGGCCACTCCACCAGAGTGCGCCTCACATGAGGCCACTCCACCTCCACCAGAGTGTGCCCCAGACAAAGCCGCTGCAGAATGCTCCTTAGACGAGGCCACTCCACCAGAGTGAACCCCAGGCGAGGCCACTCCACCAGAAGGCGAGGCAATTTCACCAGATTGCACCGCAGGAGAGGCTACCCTTCCAGAGTGCGCCCCAGACGAGGCCACTCCACCAGAGTGCGCCTCAGACAAGGCCACTCCACCAGAGTGTGCCCTAGACGAAGCCACTCCACCAGAGTGAACCCAAGACGAGCACACCCCACCAGAGCATGACCTAGACATGGCCACTCCACCAGAGTGTGCCCGAGACGAGGCCGCTCCACCAGAATGCGGCCCAGGCGAGGCAACTCCACCCGAGTGCGCCTCACGTGAGGCCACTCCACCAAAGTGCGCCCCAAGCAAGGCCACTCCACCAGTGTGCGCATTAGACATGGCCACTCCACCAGAGTTCGCCCCAGGCGAGGCCACTCCACCTCCACCAAAGTGCGCCCCAGACGAGGCCACTCCACCAGAGTTATTCCCAGGCGAAGCAACTGCACCAGGGTGCACCCCAGGCAAGGCCACTCAACCAGAGTGCGCCTTAGACATGGCACTCCACCAGTTTGACTTCCACAAGGAGACTCCACCAGAAGAACCCTTTATCATGACAGTACCAAAGGAAAAAGAACCAGAAAAAGAAACAAAAATACAAAAAATAAGACAACACAGTGCGCCTCAGGCGAGGCAACTCCAAAAGACTGCGCCCAGCAAAAGCCACTCCACTAAAGTGCGCACCAGGCGAGGCCAATCCACCAGACTACACCCCAGGTGCGGCCACTCCACCAGAGTGCGCCCCAGGTGAGGCCATTCCACCAGAGTGCGCCCCAGACAAGGCCACCTCACCAGAGTGCGCCCCAGGCGAGGCCACTCCACCAGAGTGCTCCCCAGGCGAGGCCACTCCACCAGAGTGCGCCCCAGGTGAGACCATTCCATCAGAGTGCGCCCCAGGCGAGGCTACTCCACCAGAGTGCGCCCCAGACGTGGCCACTCCACCAGAGTACGATCCAGATTGGGCCACTCCACCAGAGTGCGCCCCAGACAAGGCCACTCCACCTGAGTGTGCCCCAGGCGAGGCCACCCCACCAGAGTTCACCCCAGACGAGGCCACTCCACCAGAGTGCACCCCAGGCGAGGCCACTCCACCAGAGTGTGCCCCAGGTGAGCCCACTCCACCAGAGTGTGACCCAGACGAGGCCACTCCACCAGAGTGTGCCCAAGAAGAGGCTGCTGCAGGGTGCGCCCCAGACAAGGCCACTCCACCAGTGTGCACTCTAGACGAGGCCACTCCACCACAGTGCACCCCAGGAGAGGCCACTCTACCAGAGTGCGCCCCAGTTGAGGCCACTCCACCAGAGTGCAACCCAGGTGAGGCCACTCCACCAGAGTTCGCCCCAGTAGAGACCACTGAATAGTGAGCCCCAGGCAAGGCCACTCCACCAAAGTGCACCCCAGGATAGGCCACTCCACCAGAGTGCATCTCAGGCGAGGCCACTCCACCAGAGTGCTCCCAAGAAGAGGCCACTGCAGAGTGCGCCCCAGACGAGGCCACTCCACCAGTGTGCGCCCTAGGCGAGGCCACTCCACCAGTGTGCGCCCTAGGCGAGGCCACTCCACCAAAGTGCACCCTAGTGGAGGCCACTCCACCAGAGTGCGCCCCAGTCAAGGCCACTCCACCAAAGTGTGCCCCAGATGAGGCCACTCCACCAGAGTGAACCGCAAACGAGGCAACTCCACCACTGTGTGCCACAGACAAGGCCACTCCACCAGAGTGCGACCTAGACATGGCCACTCCACCAGAGTGCGCCCCAGATGAGGCCACCCAGAAGAGGCTACTGAAGAGTGAGCCCCAGACATGGCCACTCCACCAGAGTGCGCCCCAGATGAGGCCACCCAGAAGAGGCTACTGAAGAGTGAGCCCCAGACAAGGCCACTCCACAAGAGTGTGCCCCAGACGAGCCCTCTCCACCAGAGTGCTCCCCAGATGAGGCCACTCCACCAGAGTGCGCCCAAGAGGAGGCCACTGCAGAGTGTGCCCCAGACGAGGCTACTCCACCAGAGTGCGCCCCAGGCGAGGCCATTTCACCAGAGTGCGCCCCAGGCGAGGCCACTCCACCAGAGTGCGCCCCAGATGAGGCCACTCCACGAGAGTGTGCCCCAGAAGAGGCCACTCCAGAGTGTGCCCAACACGAGGCCACTCCACCAGAGTGCGCCCCAGGTGAGGCCACTCCACCAGAGTCTGCCCCAGGCAAGACCACTTCTCCAGAGTGTGCCCTAGACGAGGCCACTCCACCAGAGTTCTCCCCAGACGAGGCAACTCTACCACTGTGCGCCACAGACGAGGCCACTCCACCAGAGTGCGACCTAGACATGGCCACTCCACCAGAGTGCGCCCCAGATGAGGTCACTCCACCAGAGTGTGCCCCAAAAGAGTCCACTCCACAATGCTCCCCAGATTATTCCACTCCACCAGAATGCACCCCAGGCGAGGCCACTCCACCAGTGTTCACCCAAGGCGAGGCCACTTCACCAGAGTGCACCCCAGGCGAGGCCACTCCACCAGAGTGCACCCCAGGTGAGGCCACTCCGCCAGAGTGCACCCTAGACATGGCCACTCCTCCAGAGTTTGACTTCCACAAGGAGACTCCACCAGAAGAACCCTCAATAATCACAGAACTGGACAAATGAAAAAGAACCAGAAAAAGAAATAAAAATAGAAAAAATAAAAGTCAGTATGAGTGTGCCTCAGGCGATGCCACTCCACCAGAGTCCGCTCCAGGCGAGACCACTCCACCAGAGTGCGCCCCAGGTGAGGCCACTCTACCAGATTGCTCCCCAGGCTAGACAACTCCACCAGAGTGCACCCCAGGCAAGGCCAATCCACCAGAGTGTGCCCCAGGCGAGGCCAATCCACCAGATTGCACCCCAGACAAGGCCACTCCACCAGAGTGCACCCCAGACAAGACCAATTGACCAGAGTGTGCCCCAGACGAGGCCACTCCACCAGAGTGTGCCCTGGACAATGCCACTCCACTGGAGTGCACCCCAGACAAGGCTACTCCACCAGAGTACAAGCTAGACATGGCCACTCCACCAGAGTGCTCCCCAGATGAGGCCTTTCCACCAGAGTGTGTCCCAGGTGAAGCCACTCCACCAGAGTGCACTCCAGGCATGGCCACTCCACCAGAGTGCGCCCCAAGTGAGGCCACTCCACCAGTGTGCACACTAGGTGAAGCCACTTCACCAGAGTGCACCCTAGACATGGCCACTATTCCAGAGTTTGACTTCCACAAGGAGACTCCACCAATAATCACAGAACTGGACAAATGAAAAAGAATCAGAAAAATAAATAAAAATAGAAAAAATAAAAGTCAGTATGAGTGTGCCTCAGGCGATGCCACCCACCAGAGTCCGCCCAAGGCGAGACCACTCCACCAGAGTGCGCCCCAGGTGAGGCCACTCTACCAGATTGCTCCCCAGGCTAGACTACTCCACCAGAGTGCACCCCAGGCAAGGCCAATCCACCAGAGTGCGCCCCAGGCGAGGACAATCCACCAGATTGCACCCCAGACAAGGCCACTCCATCAGAGTGCACCCCAGACAAGACCAATTGACCAGAGTGTGCCCCAGACGAGGCCACTCCACCAGAGTGTGCCCTGGACAATGCCACTCCACTGGAGTGCACCCCAGACAAGGCTACTCCACCAGAGTACAAGCAAGACATGGCCACTCCACCAGAGTGCACCCCAGGTGAGGCCACTCCACCAGAGTGCACCAAAGACGAGGCCACTCCAGAGTTTTCCCCAGGCGAGGCCACTCCACCAGTGTGCACCCCACACGAGGCCATTCCACCAGAGTGTGCCCAAGACAAGGCCACTCCACCAGAGTGTGCCCCAGATGAGGCCGCTGCAGAATGCTCCTAAGACGAGCCAACTCCACCAGAGTGCACCCCAGGCAACGCCGCTCCACCAGAATGTACCCCAGGCGAGGCCATTTCACCAGAGTGCACCCCAGGCGAGGCCACTCTTCCAGAGTGCACCCCAGATGAGGCCACTCCACCAGAGTGCTCCCTAGACGAGGCCACTCCACCAGACTGCGCCCCAGATGAGCCCACCCCACCAGAGCGTGACCTAGACATGGCCACACCACCAAAGTGCGCCCCAGACGAGGCCTCTCCATCAGAACGCGGCCCAGGCGATGCCACTCCACCAGAGTGCGCCTCAGGCGAGGCCACTACACCAAAGTGCGCCCCAAGCAAGGCCACTCCACCAGTGTGCGCATTAGACATGGTAACTCCACCAGAGTTCGCCCCAGGCGAGGCCACTCCACCAAAGTGTGCCCCGGGCGAAGCCACTCCACCAAAGTGCACCCCAGGCAAGGCCACTCCACCAGAGTGCACCCAAGATGAGGCCACTCCACATGAATGCGACTCAGACGAGTTTACTCCAGAATGCAACCCAGGCGAGGCCACTTCACCACAGTGAACCCCAGACGAGGCCACCCCACCAGAGTGTGAGCTACACATGATCACTCCACCAGAGTGCACCCCAGGCGAGGCCACTCCACCAGAGTGCACCCAAGACGAGGCCACTCCAGAGTGTGCCCCAGGCGAGGCCACTGCACCAAAGTGCACCCCAGACAAGGCCACTCCACCAGAGTGCGCCCTAGACGAGGCCACTCCACCAGAATGCGGCCCAGGCGAGGCCACTCCACCAGAGTGCGCCTCAGGCGAGGTCACTACACCAAAGTGCACCCCAAGCAAGGCCACTCCACCAGTGTGTGCATTAGACATGGAACCTCCACCAGAGTTCGCCCCAGGCGAGGCCACTCCACCAGAGTGGGCCCCAGACAAAGCCACTCCACCAAAGTGCGCCCCAGGCAAGGCCACTCCACCAGAGTGTGTCCCAGGTGAGGCCACTGCACCAGAGTGCACCCCAGGTGAGGCCACTCCACCAGAGTGCGCCTTAGACATGGCACTCCACCAGTTTAACTTCCACAAGGAGACTCCACCTGAAGAACCCTTGATCATCACAGAACCAAAGGAAAAAGTACCAGAAAAAGAAACAAAAATACAAAAAATAAGACAACATGAGTGCGCCTCAGGCGAGGCAACTCCACCAGAGTGCGCCCCAGCAAAAGCCACTCCACCAGAGTGCACCCCAGGCGAGGCCACTCCACCAGTCTACGCCCCAGGTGCAGCCACTTCACCAGAGTGCATCCCAGGTGAGGCCACTCCACCAGAAGGCGAGGCCATTTCTCCAGAGTGCACCCCAGGAGAGGCCACCCTTCCAGAGTGCGCCCCAGATGAGGCAACTCCACCAGAGTGTGTCTCAGATGAGGCCACTCCACCAGAGTGTGCCCTAGACAAAGCCACTCCACCAGAGTGCACCCAAGACGAGCCCGCCCCACCAGAGCATGACCTAGACATGGCCACTCCACCAGAGTGTGCCCGAGACGAGGCCGCTCCACCAGAATGCGGCCCAGGTGAGGCCACTCCACCAGTGTGCGCATTAGATATGGCCACTCCACCAGAGATCGCCCCAGGCGAGGCCACTCCACCAGAGTGTTCCCCAGACGAGGCCACTCCACCAAAGTGCGCCCCAGACGAGGCCACTCCACCAGAGTGATTCCCAGGTGAAGCAACTGCACCAGGGTGCACCCCAGGCAAGGCCACTCAACCAGAGTGTGCCTTAGACATGGCACTCCACCAGTTTGACTTCCACAAGGAGACTCCACCAGAAGAACCCTTTATCATGACAGTACCAAAGGAAAAAGAACCAGAAAAAGAAACAAAAATACAAAAAATAAGACAACACAGTGCGCCTCAGCAAAAGCCACGCCACTAGAGTGCGCACCAGGCGAGGCCAATCCACCAGACTACGCCCCAGGTGCAGCCACTCCACCAGACTGCGCCCCAGGTGAGGCCATTCCACCAGAGTGCGCCCCAGCAAAAGCCACTCCACCAGAGTGCACCCCAGGCGAGGCCACTCCACCAGTCTACGCCCCAGGTGCAGCCAGTCCACCAGAGTGCACCCTAGGCGAGGCCACTCCACCAGAAGGCGAGGCCATTTCTCCAGAGTGCACCCCAGGAGAGGCCAATCTTCCAGAGTGCGCCCCAGACGAGGCCACTCCACCAGCGTGCGCCTCAGACGAGGCCACTCCACCAGAGTGTGCCCTAGACGAAGCCACTCCACCAGAGTGCACCCAAGACGAGCCCACCCCACCAGAGCATGACCTAGACATGGCCACTCCACCAGAGTGTGCCCAAGACAAGGCCGCTCCACCAGAATGTGGCCCAGGTGAGGCCACTCCACCAGTGTGCGCATTAGATATGGCCACTCCACCAGAGTTCGCCCCAGGCGAGGCCACTCCACCAGAGTGTGCCCCAGGCGAGGCCACTCCACCAAAGTGCGCCCCAGACGAGGCCACTCCACCAGAGTGATTCCCAGGCGAAGCAACTGCACCAGGGTGCACCCCAGGCGAGCCCACTCCACCAAAGTGCGCCCCAGATGAGGCCACTCCACCAGAGTGATTCCTAGGTGAAGCAACTGCACCAGGGTGCACCCCAGGCAAGGCCACTCAACCAGAGTGTGCCTTAGACATGGCACTCCACCAGTTTGACTTCCACAAGGAGACTCCACCAGAAGAACCCTTTATCATGACAGTACCAAAGGAAAAAGAACCAGAAAAAGAAACAAAAATACAAAAAATAAGACAACACAGTGCGCCTCAGCAAAAGCCACTCCACTAGAGTGCGCACCAGGCGAGGCCAATCCACCAGACTACGCCCCAGGTGCAGCCACTCCACCAGACTGCGCCCCAGGTGAGGCCATTCCACCAGAGTGCGCCCCAGCAAAAGCCACTCCACCAGAGTGCACCCCAGGCGAGGCCACTCCACCAGTCTACGCCCCAGGTGCAGCCAGTCCACCAGAGTGCACCCTAGGCGAGGCCACTCCACCAGAAGGCGAGGCCATTTCTCCAGAGTGCACCCCAGGAGAGGCCAATCTTCCAGAGTGCGCCCCAGATGAGGCCACTCCACCAGAGTGCGCCTCAGACGAGGCCACTCCACCAGAGTGTGCCCTAGACGAAGCCACTCCACCAGAGTGCACCCAAGACGAGCCCACCCCACCAGAGCATGACCTAGACATGGCCACTCCACCAGAGTGTGCCCAAGACGAGGCCGCTCCACCAGAATGTGGCCCAGGTGAGGCCACTCCACCAGTGTGCGCATTAGATATGGCCACTCCACCAGAGTTCGCCCCAGGCGAGGCCACTCCACCAGAGTGTGCCCCAGGCGAGGCCACTCCACCAAAGTGCGCCCCAGACGAGGCCACTCCACCAGAGTGATTCCCAGGCGAAGCAACTGCACCAGGGTGCACACAAGGCAAGGCCACTCAACCAGAGTGCGCCTTAGACATGGCACTCCACCAGTTTGACTTCCACAAGGAGTCTCCACCAGAAGAACCCTTTATCATGACAGTACCAAAGGAAAAAGAACCAGAAAAAGAAACAAAAATACAAAAAATAAGACAACACAGTGCGCCTCAGCGAAAGCCACTCCACTAGAGTGCGCACCAGGCGAGGCCAATCCACTAGACTACGCCCCAGGTGCAGCCACTCCACCAGACTGCGCCCCAGGTGAGGCCATTCCACCAGAGTGCGCCCCAGCAAAAGCCACTCCACCAGAGTGCACCCCAGGCGAGGCCACTCCACCAGTCTACGCCCCAGGTGCAGCCAGTCCACCAGAGTGCACCCTAGGTGAGGCCACTCCACCAGAAGGCGAGGCCATTTCTCCAGAGTGCACCCCAGGAGAGGCCAATCTTCCAGAGTGCGCCCCAGACGAGGCCACTCCACCAGAGTGCGCCTCAGACGAGGCCACTCCACCAGAGTGTGCCCTAGACGAAGCCACTCCACCAGAGTGCACCCAAGACGAGCCCACCCCACCAGAGCATGACCTAGACATGGCCACTCCACCAGAGTGTGCCCAAGACGAGGCCGCTCCACCAGAATGTGGCCCAGGTGAGGCCAGTCCACCAGTGTGCGCATTAGATATGGCCACTCCACCAGAGTTCGCCCCAGGCGAGGCCACTCCACCAGAGTGTGCCCCAGGCGAGGCCACTCCACCAAAGTGCGCCCCAGATGAGGCCACTCCACCAGAGTGATTCCCAGGCGAAGCAACTGCACCAGGGTGCACCCAAGGCAAGGCCACTCAACCAGAGTGCACCTTAGACATGGCACTCCACCAGTTTGACTTCCACAAGGAGTCTCCACCAGAAGAACCCTTTATCATGACAGTACCAAAGGAAAAAGAACCAGAAAAAGAAACAAAAATACAAAAAATAAGACAACACAGTGCGCCTCAGCGAAAGCCACTCCACTAGAGTGCGCACCAGGCGAGGCCAATCCACCAGACTACGCCCCAGGTGCAGCCACTCCACCAGACTGCGCCCCAGGTGAGGCCATTCCACCAGAGTGCGCCCCAGCAAAAGCCACTCCACCAGAGTGCACCCCAGGCGAGGCCACTCCACCAGTCTACGCCCCAGGTGCAGCCAGTCCACCAGAGTGCACCCTAGGTGAGGCAACTCCACCAGAAGGCGAGGCCATTTCTCCAGAGTGCACCCCAGGAGAGGCCAATCTTCCAGAGTGCGCCCCAGACGAGGCCACTCCACCAGAGTGCGCCTCAGACGAGGCCATTCCACCAGAGTGTGCCCTAGACGAAGCCACTCCACCAGAGTGCACCCAAGACGAGCCCACCCCACCAGAGCATGACCTAGACATGGCCACTCCACCAGAGTGTGCCCAAGACGAGGCCGCTCCACCAGAATGTGGCCCAGGTGAGGCCAGTCCACCAGTGTGCGCATTAGATATGGCCACTCCACCAGAGTTCGCCCCAGGCGAGGCCACTCCACCAGAGTGTGCCCCAGGCGAGGCCACTCCACCAAAGTGCGCCCCAGACGAGGCCACTCCACCAGAGTGATTCCCAGGCGAAGCAACTGCACCAGGGTGCACCCAAGGCAAGGCCACTCAACCAGAGTGCGCCTTAGACATGGCACTCCACCAGTTTGACTTCCACAAGGAGACTCCACCAGAAGAACCCTTTATCATGACAGTACCAAAGGAAAAAGAACCAGAAAAAGAAACAAAAATACAAAAAATAAGACAACACAGTGCGGCTCAGCAAAAGCCTCTCCACTTGAGTGCGCACCAGGCGAGGCCAATCCACCAGACTACGCCCCAGGTGCGGCCACTCCACCAGACTGCGCCCCAGGTGAGGCCATTCCACCAGAGTGCGCCCCAGACAAGGCTACCTCACCAGAGTGCGCCCCAGGCGAGGCCACTCCACCAGAGTGCTCCCCAGGCGAGGCCACTCCACCAGAGTGCGCCCCAGGCGAGACCATTCCATCAGAGTGCGCCCCAGGCGAGGCTACTCCACCAGAATGCGCCCCAGACGAGGCCACTCCACCAGAGTACGATCCAGATTAGGCCACTCCACCAAAGTGCGCCCCAGACAAGGCCACTCCACCTGAGTGCGCCCCAGGCGAGGCCACCCCACCAGAGTTCATCCCAGGCAAGGCCACTCCACCAGAGTGCACCCCAGGCGAGGCCACTCCACCAGAGTGCGCCCCAGGCAAGGCCACTCCGCCAGAGTGCACCCTAGACATGGCCACTCTTCCAGAGTTTGACTTCCACAAGGAGACTCCACCAATAATCACAGAACTGGACAAATGAAAAAGAACCAGAAAAATAAATAAAAATAGAAAAAATAAAAGTCAGTATGAGTGTGCCTCAGGCGATGCCAATCCACCAGAGTCCGCCCCAGGCGAGACCACTCCACCAGAGTGGGCCCCAGGTGAGGCCACTCTACCAGATTGCTCCCCAGGCTAGACTACTCCACCAGAGTGCACCCCAGGCAAGGCCAATCCACCAGAGTGCGCCCCAGGCGAGGACAATCCACCAGATTGCACCCCAGACAAGGCCACTCCACCAGAGTGCACCCCAGACAAGACCAATTGACCAGAGTGTGCCCCAGACGAGGCCACTCCACCAGAGTGTGCCCTGGACAATGCCACTCCACTGGAGTGCACCCCAGACAAGGCTACTCCACCAGAGTACAAGCTAGACATGGCCACTCCACCAGAGTGCACCCCAGGTGAGGCCACTCCACCAGAGTGCACCCAAGACAAGGCCACTACAGAGTGTGCCCCAGGCGAGGCCACTCCACCAGTGTGCACCCCAGACGAGGCCATTCCACCAGAGTGTGCCCAAGACAAGGCCACTCCACCAGAGTGTGCCCCAGATGAGGCCGCTGCAGAATGCTCCTAAGACGAGCCCACTCCACCAGAGTGCACCCCAGGCAACGCCGCTCCACCAGAGTGTACCCCAGGCGGGGCCATTTCACCAGAGTTCACCCCAGGCGAGGCCACCCTTCCAGAGTGCACCCCAGATGAGGCCACTCCACCAGAGTGCGCCCTAAACGAGGCCACTCCACCAAACTGCGCCCCAGACGAGCCCACCCCACCAGAGCGTGACCTAGACATGGCCACACCACCAGAGTGCGCCCCAGACGAGGCCTCTCCATCAGAACGCAGCCCAGACGAGGCCACTCCACCAGAATGCGCCTCAGGCGAGGCCACTACACCAAAGTGCGCCCCAAGCAAGGCCACTCCACCAGTGTGCGAATTAGACATGGCCACTCCACCAGAGTTCGCCCCAGATGAGGCCACTCCACCAGAGTGCACCCAAGATGAGGCCACTCCACATGAATGCGACTCAGACGAGTTTACTCCAGAATGCAACCCAGGCGAGGCCACTTCACCACAGTGAACCCCAGATGAGGCCACCCCACCAGAGCGTGAGCTACACATGATCACTCCACCAGAGTGCACCCCAGGCGAGGCCACTCCACCAGAGTGCACCCAAGACGAGGCCACTCCAGAGTGTGCCCCAGGCGAGGCCACTGCACCAAAGTGCACCCCAGACAAGGCCACTCCACCAGAGTGCGCCCTAGACGAGGCCACTCCACCAGAATGCGGCCCAGGCGAGGCCACTCCACCAGAGTGCGCCTCAGGCGAGGTCACTACACCAAAGTGCGCCCCAAGCAAGGCCACTCCACCAGTGTGTGCATTAGACATGGAACCTCCACCAGAGTTCGCCCCAGGCGAGGCCACTCCACCAGAGTGGGCCCCAGACAAAGCCACTCCACCAAAGTGCGCCCCAGGCAAGGCCACTCCACCAGAGTGTGTCCCAGGTGAGGCCACTGCACCAGAGTGCACCCCAGGTGAGGCCACTCCACCAGAGTGCGCCTTAGACATGGCACTCCACCAGTTTAACTTCCACAAGGAGACTCCACCTGAAGAACCCTTGATCATCACAGAACCAAAGGAAAAAGTACCAGAAAAAGAAACAAAAATACAAAAAATGAGACAACATGAGTGCGCCTCAGGCGAGGCAACTCCACCAGAGTGCGCCCCAGCAAAAGCCACTCCACCAGAGTGCACCCCAGGCGAGGCCACTCCACCAGTCTACGCCCCAGGTGCAGCCACTTCACCAGAGTGCATCCCAGGCGAGGCCACTCCACCAGAAGGCGAGGCCATTTCTCCAGAGTGCACCCCAGGAGAGGCCACCCTTCCAGAGTGCGCCCCAGATGAGGCAACTCCACCAGAGTGCGCCTCAGATGAGGCCACTCCACCAGAGTGTGCCCTAGACAAAGCCACTCCACCAGAGTGCACCCAAGACGAGCCCACCCCACCAGAGCATGACCTAGACATGGCCACTCCACCAGAGTGTGCCCAAGACGAGGCCGCTCCGCCAGAATGCGGCCCAGGTGAGGCCACTCCACCAGTGTGCGCATTAGATATGGCCACTCCACCAGAGTGCGCACCAGGCGAGGCCAATCCACCAGACTATGCCCCAGGTGCGGCCACTCCACCAGACTGCGCCCCAGGTGAGGCCATTCCACCAGAGTGCGCCCCAGACAAGGCTACCTCACCAGAGTGCGCCCCAGGCGAGGCCACTCCACCAGAGTGCTCCCCAGGCGAGGCCACTCCACCAGAGTGCGCCCCAGGCGAGACCATTCCATCAGAGTGCGCCCCAGGCGAGGCTACTCCACCAGAGTGCGCCCCAGACGAGGCCACTCCACCAGAGTACGATCCAGATTAGGCCACTCCACCAAAGTGCGCCCCAGACAAGGCCACTCCACCTGAGTGCGCCCCAGGCGAGGCCACCCCACCAGAGTTCACCCCAGGCAAGGCCACTCCACCAGAGTGCACCCCAGGCGAGGCCACTCCACCAGAGTGCGCCCCAGGCAAGGCCACTCCGCCAGAGTGCACCCTAGACATGGCCACTCTTCCAGAGTTTGACTTCCACAAGGAGACTCCACCAATAATCACAGAACTGGACAAATGAAAAAGAACCAGAAAAATAAATAAAAATAGAAAAAATAAAAGTCAGTATGAGTGTGCCTCAGGCGATGCCAATCCACCAGAGTCCGCCCCAGGCGAGACCACTCCACCAGAGTAGGTCCCAGGTGAGGCCACTCTACCAGATTGCTCCCCAGGCTAGACTACTCCACCAGAGTGCACCCCAGGCAAGGCCAATCCACCAGAGTGCGCCCCAGGCGAGGACAATCCACCAGATTGCACCCCAGACAAGGCCACTCCACCAGAGTGCACCCCAGACAAGACCAATTGACCAGAGTGTGCCCCAGACGAGGCCACTCCACCAGAGTGTGCCCTGGACAATGCCACTCCACTGGAGTGCACCCCAGACAAGGCTACTCCACCAGAGTACAAGCTAGACATGGCCACTCCACCAGAGTGCACCCCAGGTGAGGCCACTCCACCAGAGTGCACCCAAGACAAGGCCACTACAGAGTGTGCCCCAGGTGAGGCCACTCCACCAGTGTGCACCCCAGACGAGGCCATTCCACCAGAGTGTGCCCAAGACAAGGCCACTCCACCAGAGTGTGCCCCAGATGAGGCCGCTGCAGAATGCTCCTAAGACGAGCCCACTCCACCAGAGTGCACCCCAGGCGACGCCGCTCCACCAGAGTGTACCCCAGGCGGGGCCATTTCACCAGAGTTCACCCCAGGCGAGGCCACACTTCCAGAGTGCACCCCAGATGAGGCCACTCCACCAGAGTGCGCCCTAAACGAGGCCACTCCACCAAACTGCGCCCCAGACGAGCCCACCCCACCAGAGCGTGACCTAGACATGGCCACACCACCAGAGTGCGCCCTAGACGAGGCCTCTCCATCAGAACGCGGCCCAGACGAGGCCACTCCACCAGAATGTGCCTCAGGCGAGGCCACTACACCAAAGTGCGCCCCAAGCAAGGCCACTCCACCAGTGTGCGCATTAGACATGGCCACTCCACCAGAGTTCGCCCCAGATGAGGCCACTCCACCAGAGTGCACCCAAGATGAGGCCACTCCACATGAATGCGACTCAGACGAGTTTACTCCAGAATGCAACCCAGGCGAGGCCACTTCACCACAGTGAACCCCAGACGAGGCCACCCCACCAGAGCGTGAGCTACACATGATCACTCCACCAGAGTGCACCCCAGGCGAGGCCACTCCACCAGAGTGCACCCAAGACGAGGCCACTCCAGAGTGTGCCCCAGGCGAGGCCACTGCACCAAAGTGCACCCCAGACAAGGCCACTCCACCAGAGTGCGCCCTAGACGAGGCCACTCCACCAGAATGCGGCCCAGGCGAGGCCACTCCACCAGAGTGCGCCTCAGGCGAGGTCACTACACCAAAGTGCGCCCCAAGCAAGGCCACTCCACCAGTGTGTGCATTAGACATAGAACCTCCACCAGAGTTCGCCCCAGGCGAGGCCACTCCACCAGAGTGGGCCCCAGACAAAGCCACTCCACCAAATTGCGCCCCAGGCAAGGCCACTCCACCAGAGTGTGTCCCAGGTGAGGCCACTGCACCAGAGTGCACCCCAGGTGAGACCACTCCACCAGAGTGCGCCTTAGACATGGCACTCCACCAGTTTAACTTCCACAAGGAGACTCCACCTGAAGAACCCTTGATCATCACAGAACCAAAGGAAAAAGTACCAGAAAAAGAAACAAAAATACAAAAAATAAGACAACATGAGTGCGCCTCAGGCGAGGCAACTCCACCAGAGTGCGCCCCAGCAAAAGCCACTCCACCAGAGTGCACCCCAGGCGAGGCCACTCCACCAGTCTACGCCCCAGGTGCAGCCACTTCACCAGAGTGCATCCCAGGCGAGGCCACTCCACCAGAAGGCGAGGCCATTTCTCCAGAGTGCACCCCAGGAGAGGCCACACTTCCAGAGTGCGCCCCAGATGAGGCAACTCCACCAGAGTGCGCCTCAGATGAGGCCACTCCACCAGAGTGTGCCCTAGACAAAGCCACTCCACCAGAGTGCACCCAAGACGAGCCCACCCCACCAGAGCATGACCTAGACATGGCCACTCCACCAGAGTGTGCCCGAGACGAGGCCGCTACGCCAGAATGCGGCCCAGGTGAGGCCACTCCACCAGTGTGCGCATTAGATATGGCCACTCCACCAGAGTTCACCCCAGACGAGGCCACTCCACCAGAGTGTTCCCCAGGCGAGGCCACTCCACCAAAGTGTGCCCCAGATGAGGCCACTCCACCAGAGTGATTCCCAGGTGAAGCAACTGCACCAGGGTGCACCCCAGGCAAGGCCACTCAACCAGAGTGTGCCTTAGACATGGCACTCCACCAGTTTGACTTCCACAAGGAGACTCCACCAGAAGAACCCTTTATCATGACAGTACCAAAGGAAAAAGAACCAGAAAAAGAAACAAAAATACAAAAAATAAGACAACACAGTGCGCCTCAGCAAAAGCCACTCCACTAGAGTGCGCACCAGGCGAGGCCAATCCACCAGACTACGCCCCAGGTGCAGCCACTCCACCAGACTGCGTCCCAGGTGAGGCCATTCCACCAGAGTGCGCCCCAGCAAAAGCCACTCCACCAGAGTGCACCCCAGGCAAGGCCACTCCACCAGTCTATGCCCCAGGTGCAGCCAGTCCACCAGAGTGCACCCTAGGCGAGGCCACTCCACCAGAAGGCGAGGCCATTTCTCCAGAGTGCACCCCAGGAGAGGCCAATCTTCCAGAGTGCGCCCCAGACGAGGCCACTCCACCAGAGTGCGCCTCAGACGAGGCCACTCCACCAGAGTGTGCCCTAGACGAAGCCACTCCACCAGAGTGTACCCAAGACGAGCCCACCCCACCAGAGCATGACCTAGACATGGCCACTCCACCAGAATGTGCCCGAGACGAGGCCGCTCCACCAGAATGTGGCCCAGGTGAGGCCACTCCACCAGTGTGCGCATTAGATATGGCCACTCCACCAGAGTTCGCCCCAGGCGAGGCCACTCCACCAGAGTGTGCCCCAGACGAGGCCACTCCACCAGAATGCGCCTCAGGCGAGGCCACTACACCAAAGTGCGCCCCAAGCAAGGCCACTCCACCAGTGTGCGCATTAGACATGGCCACTCCACCAGAGTTCGCCCCAGATGAGGCCACTCCACCAGAGTGCACCCAAGATGAGGCCACTCCACATGAATGCGACTCAGACGAGTTTACTCCAGAATGCAACCCAGGCGAGGCCACTTCACCACAGTGAACCCCAGACGAGGCCACCCCACCAGAGCGTGAGCTACACATGATCACTCCACCAGAGTGCACCCCAGGCGAGGCCACTCCACCAGAGTGCACCCAAGATGAGGCCACTCCAGAGTGTGCCCCAGGCGAGGCCACTGCACCAAAGTGCACCCCAGACAAGGCCACTCCACCAGAGTGCGCCCTAGACGAGGCCACTCCACCAGAATGCGGCCCAGGCGAGGCCACTCCACCAGAGTGCGCCTCAGGCGAGGTCACTACACCAAAGTGCGCCCCAAGCAAGGCCACTCCACCAGTGTGTGCATTAGACATGGAACCTCCACCAGAGTTCGCCCCAGGCGAGGCCACTCCACCAGAGTGGGCCCCAGACAAAGCCACTCCACCAAATTGCGCCCCAGGCAAGGCCACTCCACCAGAGTGTGTCCCAGGTGAGGCCACTGCACCAGAGTGCACCCCAGGTGAGACCACTCCACCAGAGTGCGCCTTAGACATGGCACTCCACCAGTTTAACTTCCACAAGGAGACTCCACCTGAAGAACCCTTGATCATCACAGAACCAAAGGAAAAAGTACCAGAAAAAGAAACAAAAATACAAAAAATAAGACAACATGAGTGCGCCTCAGGCGAGGCAACTCCACCAGAGTGCGCCCCAGCAAAAGCCACTCCACCAGAGTGCACCCCAGGCGAGGCCACTCCACCAGTCTACGCCCCAGGTGCAGCCACTTCACCAGAGTGCATCCCAGGCGAGGCCACTCCACCAGAAGGCGAGGCCATTTCTCCAGAGTGCACCCCAGGAGAGGCCACCCTTCCAGAGTGCGCCCCAGATGAGGCAACTCCACCAGAGTGCGCCTCAGATGAGGCCACTCCACCAGAGTGTGCCCTAGACAAAGCCACTCCACCAGAGTGCACCCAAGACGAGCCCACCCCACCAGAGCATGACCTAGACATGGCCACTCCACCAGAGTGTGCCCGAGACGAGGCCGCTACGCCAGAATGTGGCCCAGGTGAGGCCACTCCACCAGTGTGCGCATTAGATATGGCCACTCCACCAGAGTTCACCCCAGACGAGGCCACTCCACCAGAGTGTTCCCCAGGCGAGGCCACTCCACCAAAGTGTGCCCCAGATGAGGCCACTCCACCAGAGTGATTCCCAGGTGAAGCAACTGCACCAGGGTGCACCCCAGGCAAGGCCACTCAACCAGAGTGTGCCTTAGACATGGCACTCCACCAGTTTGACTTCCACAAGGAGACTCCACCAGAAGAACCCTTTATCATGACAGTACCAAAGGAAAAAGAACCAGAAAAAGAAACAAAAATACAAAAAATAAGACAACACAGTGCGCCTCAGCAAAAGCCACTCCACTAGAGTGCGCACCAGGCGAGGCCAATCCACCAGACTACGCCCCAGGTGCAGCCACTCCACCAGACTGCGTCCCAGGTGAGGCCATTCCACCAGAGTGCGCCCCAGCAAAAGCCACTCCACCAGAGTGCACCCCAGGCAAGGCCACTCCACCAGTCTATGCCCCAGGTGCAGCCAGTCCACCAGAGTGCACCCTAGGCGAGGCCACTCCACCAGAAGGCGAGGCCATTTCTCCAGAGTGCACCCCAGGAGAGGCCAATCTTCCAGAGTGCGCCCCAGACGAGGCCACTCCACCAGAGTGCGCCTCAAACGAGGCCACTCCACCAGAGTGTGCCCTAGACGAAGCCACTCCACCAGAGTGTACCCAAGACGAGCCCACCCCACCAGAGCATGACCTAGACATGGCCACTCCACCAGAATGTGCCCGAGACGAGGCCGCTCTACCAGAATGTGGCCCAGGTGAGGCCACTCCACCAGTGTGCGCATTAGATATGGCCACTCCACCAGAGTTCGCCCCAGGCGAGGCCACTCCACCAGAGTGTTCCCCAGGCGAGGCCACTCCACCAAAGTGCGCCCCAGACGAGGCCACTCCACCAGAGTGATTCCCAGGCGAAGCAACTGCACCAGGGTGCACCCAAGGCAAGGCCACTCAACCAGAGTGCGCCTTAGACATGGCACTCCACCAGTTTGACTTCCACAAGGAGACTCCACCAGAAGAACCCTTTATCATGACAGTACCAAAGGAAAAAACCAGAAAAAGAAACAAAAATACAAAAAATAAGACAACACAGTGCGCCTCAGCAAAAGCCACTCCACTAGAGTGCGCACCAGGCGAGGCCAATCCACCAGACTATGCCCCAGGTGCAGCCACTCCACCAGACTGCGCCCCAGGTGAAGCCATTCCACCAGAGTGCGCCCCAGCAAAAGCCACTCCACCAGAGTGCACCCCAGGCGAGGCCACTCCACCAGTCTACGCCCCAGGTGCAGCCAGTCCACCAGAGTGCACCCTAGGCGAGGCCACTCCACCAGAAGGCGAGGCCATTTCTCCAGAGTGCACCCCAGGAGAGGCCAATCTTCCTGAGTGCGCCCCAGACGAGGCCACTCCACCAGAGTGCGCCTCAGACGAGGCCACTCCACCAGAGTGTGCCCTAGACAAAGCCACTCCACCAGAGTGCACCCAAGACGAGCCCACCCCACCAGAGCATGACCTAGACATGGCCACTCCACCAGAGTGTGCCCAAGACGAGGCCGCTCCACCAGAATGTGGCCCAGGTGAGGCCAGTCCACCAGTGTGCGCATTAGATATGGCCACTCCACCAGAGTTCGCCCCAGGCGAGGCCACTCCACCAGAGTGTGCCCCAGGCGAGGCCACTCCACCAAAGTGCGCCCCAGACGAGGCCACTCCACCAGAGTGATTCCCAGGCGAAGCAACTGCACCAGGGTGCACCCAAGGCAAGGCCACTCAACCAGATTGCGCCTTAGACATGGCACTCCACCAGTTTGACTTCCACAAGGAGACTCCACCAGAAGAACCCTTTATCATGACAGTACCAAAGGAAAAAGAACCAGAAAAAGAAACAAAAATACAAAAAATAAGACAACACAGTGCGGCTCAGCAAAAGCCTCTCCACTTGAGTGCGCACCAGGCGAGGACAATCCACCAGACTACGCCCCAATAAATAAAAACTTAGGTGATAGTAATATTAGTAAAATGTCCAAGATTAAGAGGTGTGGCCACCAAATGGGTCTGGAAGTAATCTAATCCCAGTGATATATCATGCGAATAAGGCGGATTCCATACAATGCAAATGATCCATAAGTATCTCCTCCGTAATGATCTGATCAACATAAAAGATAAGGTACTCTTACCAACTTTGGTGGACTCACAGGCCGTTGGCGGTGAGTCAGAAAGGCTTGCACTGTCTCAAAATGGAGGACAGTATGGGAGCAGGTCATGTGCTGGTAAACCTCTTCCTCCAAATGGGGTGCCAGGATCCTGACCGGATGGTCTGCACGATCTCCGTCTTGGTCAGCAATGGTAACCATGTATAAAGAAAGAAACAAGGAGCCTCCACATGGTGTAAATCCAAAAATTCAATTGGCATTTATTTGATCAATCACGACCATCGACAATCCATAAAAGTATAAAAAGGTATAATAGAATCGATTCCAGTATTAAAAAAGGCAAGCGTGGTGTGGGTGGCTGGGTACAGCAAGGAGACCCGACGCGTTTCGTCTGAAGAGACTTCTGCTGGGGTATATGCCATCCTGCCACCACCACGCTTTTATACACATATTAAATTAGTAAGCCATACACAGCTGATTACAGCGTCGCGCGCTCTAACTTCCTGGGTACCTGGCGTGCGTTCCAATCGCGATCATATGTTTCCACATATTAGCCAATCAGAGGACGAATCCGCCTCTACCACCCAAGCCTCAGTATGGATATCCTATCCCGGTACGCTCTCAGTGAGCGGAAGTGTGAACTATGTATCCGCCCATAGTAGATCGTCATCGCGTATGACGCGCACGTGACCAGCGTCATGTGATAGCGTCTGACGTATCATTGGATATACCTCATTGCGTCAATCCGGAAGTAGGAACACATTACTAAGGCCGTTGGAGCGCGTTTGCGTTCCAAGTGGATCATCGAGAACGGAAATGATTTAGATAAAATAAATACTGCATACTAAACAGTATGCCATATTAATAAAAACTTTTTTTAGACTAAGAATAAATTAATATGTTGAGACAGTTAAAATTTCAAATCGGATCAGGAAGTTAGTATGCATAGCGAGAAAAATTATAATGAAACATAAATCTTGTACATCTAGGTTCCTAGACATGAATATAAGATAAGGAATGAATATCCAAACTCATATCCAATCATAGGGCGTACTAAGCCAATGTAATATTAACTAAGCAATGAAGCATGTTAAAACGCACACATATCTATAGTTAACCAATATGGTTAAGTAAAAATTGGAAAATGAGGATGTAAAACTGACATAAAAAATAAAGAAGGAGAAAATGAGAGAAAGGGGGAATAGAACAAGATATAACCAGGACCTAATAATTATGACCAAAGTAAATAAAAAACTGCACATTGCCTGATGCAAGCCACGTAATCTATATTTTCTCAAAACAAGACTTGGAGTGGTCATCAATCCAGTATGGCACTCTAGGCACCTTATAATACAAGGCTTGAAAGGACCAGTATAGAGAAAAAGAGGGGGGGGACATTTATTACGATTGATTAATAAATGAGTTGATGTCCCACTCCACATTAAGTCCATGTGGCGTAAAACATCTTAATTGGTGTATCCAAAAAGTTTCAAGCCTTGATACTCCTCTTACACATGATTCGCCCCTCCAATGAGGGGTGAACTTATCTATTATTTGGAACCTAGTACCAGTAGGGTCTCGATTGTGACATAATAAGTAATGATTGGGCACACTATGGTTAGTGCGTCCTTTTTTAATGGATTTAATATGTTCATTAACCCTTATGGCAAATGTGCGAATGGTCCGCCCTACGTACTGTTTCCCGCAAGGGCACGTAATGAGGTACACTATGTACCTAGTCGAACATGTAACAAAGTGTTTGATGGAATATTCCTTCCCAGTGACGGTTGATCCAAACGTCTCAATCTTACGGGATTTGTGTGTGTTATATTTGCACACCCTACATCGTCGGCAGGGAAAAAAACCTTTCATATTCTGAAAAAATGAGGGGACAGAGGGGGGGTCAGTTATATTGGGAGCAATCTGCCCTCTCAAGGACATAGCCCCTCTATAAATCACATCTGCTTGTTCTGGCAAGACTGGTCCTAAAACAGTGTCATTTTTTAGGACTTTCCAATGCCTATGAAAAATGTCCTTGACCTGTTTGTGTTGAATCGAAAATTTAGTTAGGAAAGACCACTTATGTTTGTTTTCTGAATTACGTTTAGGTTGTTCCGAAATAAGTGTATTCCTGTCCACTAAGGAAACATTATGAATCACTTCATCGATCTCAGATGCATTGTAGCCCTTGTCAGTAAATCTGGATTTTAAGATATTAGCTTGATCGAAATAGTCAGTGAGTTGTGAACAGTTGCGTCTTATTCGCAACAACTGGCTCCGGGGAATGGATCTCAGCCATGCTGCATGGTGGCAGCTGTCGATCGGAATGTATCCATTCCGATCAGTGGCCTTGAAGAAGGTCTTCGTAGTAAGGTGACCATCAACAACCGCGATCTCAAGGTCCAGAAAGTGAATAGTCGACCGACTAGCTTCGTAGGTCAACTCTATCCCAATCTGGTTATTGTTCAAAGTACCCATAAATTCATCCAGAGATTCCATATTTCCTCTCCATAGGAGGAGGATGTCGTCGATATACCTGGCCCACAACACCAATTGTGGTGGGTCCAAGGTGTAGACGACATCCTCCTCCCATTTGGCCATAAAAATATTGGCCAGGCTAGGGGCGAACTTCGCCCCCATAGCCACCCCTTTTTTTCTGGAGATAAAACTCTCCGTCGTACAAGAAGTAGTTGTGTTTGGTGGCAAAACACAGTAAATACATTATGAACCTCTTCTGAGTACCCGGAATTGTACCATTTCTGGAAAGGAAAGAGTTAACTGCTTTAAATCCCAAGTCGTGGGGTATACAAGTATACAACGCCTTAACGTCAGCTGTAGCGAGAATAAGGTCTTCACTATAAGTGACACATTCAAGTTTAGCAATGGTGTCTTTGGTGTCCTTTAAGTAAGATGGCATGGATTTCACCAGCGGTTGGAGGAAGAAATCAATATACTTTCCGATACGGGACCTTATGGAATTGATGCCGCTGATAATTGGGCGGCCTGGAGGATGTGTAACATTCTTATGAACCTTCGGTAAATAATAAATTATGGGAATACGCGGGGCAACTGGAACTAAAAAGTGTCTCTCCTTCTTATTAAGAATTCCGAGTTGGGAGCCAGTATCTACCAAATCAACTAAACGTTTCTTAAACTCAGATGTAGGATTTTTAGTTAATTTGGAATACGTCTCAGTGTCACCGAGAATTTTGGTCATCTCCGTGTGGTAGTCTGCTTTGTCAAGAATGACAATCCCGCCCCCCTTATCCGCAGGACGGATGACAAGGTTTTTACGCTCACAAAGGGATTTGAGTCCAATTTTTAAATTGGGGTCATTATATATTTTCCTATCTGGTAACTTATCTAGGTCTTTAAGAACCAGATCTCTGAAGACTTTAATAGATGGTGCCACCGGACAAGGAGGGTTAAACAGCGATGGGTTAGCAAGGCCTGAATGTACGGCATGTGGTGTTATTTCCATGGTTTGAGGTCTAGTAGGATTAGACATAATGTATCTCTGGATGTTCAACTTTCTGATGTATTTGTGCACATCTATGAAAGTTGAAAATTTATTTAGTTTTTTTGGGGGTACAAATTTTAGACCTTTATCCAGAACCGATTTCTCAGCTTTGGTTAGTTCTACATTACTTAGATTAAAAATACCACTGTCCTTTCCACACGTTTTCTTTTTACTGGCACGCCACCCTCCTCTGGTGCCGCGCCGGGATTTGGATTTCTAGAAATCCATTAAAAAAGGACGCACTAACCAGTGTGCCCAATCATTACTTATTATGTCACAATCGAGACCCTACTGGTACTAGGTTCCAAATAATAGATAAGTTCACCCCTCATTGGAGGGGCGAATCATGTGTAAGAGGAGTATCAAGGCTTGAAACTTTTTGGATACACCAATTAAGATGTTTTACGCCACATGGACTTAATGTGGAGTGGGACATCAACTCATTTATTAATCAATCGTAATAAATGTCCCCCCCCCCTCTTTTTCTCTATACTGGTCCTTTCAAGCCTTGTATTATAAGGTGCCTAGAGTGCCATACTGGATTGATGACCACTCCAAGTCTTGTTTTGAGAAAATATAGATTACGTGGCTTGCATCAGGCAATGTGCAGTTTTTTATTTACTTTGGTCAGAATTATTAGGTCCTGGTTATATCTTGTTCTATTCCCCCTTTCTCTCATTTTCTCCTTCTTTATTTTTTATGTCAGTTTTACATCCTCATTTTCCAATTTTTACTTAACCATATTGGTTAACTATAGATATGTGTGCGTTTTAACATGCTTCATTGCTTAGTTAATATTACATTTTCTTAGTACGCCCTATGATTGGATATGAGTTTGGATATTCATTCCTTATCTTATATTCATGTCTAGGAACCTAGATGTACAAGATTTATGTTTCATTATAATTTTTCTCGCTATGCATACTAACTTCCTGATCCGATTTGAAATTTTAACTGTCTCAACATATTAATTTATTCTTAGACTAAAAAAAAGTTTTTATTAATATGGCATACTGTTTAGTATGCAGTATTTATTTTATCTAAATCATTTCCGTTCTCGATGATCCACTTGGAACGCAAACGCGCTCCAACGGCCTTAGTAATGTGTTCCTACTTCCGGATTGACGCAATGAGGTATATCCAATGATACGTCAGACGCTATCACATGACGCCGGTCACGTGCGCGTCATACGCGATGACGATCTACTATGGGCGGATACATAGTTCACACTTCCGCTCACTGAGAGCGTACCGGGATAGGATATCCATACTGAGGCTTGGGTGGTAGAGGCGGATTCGTCCCCTGATTGGCTAATATGTGGAAACATATGATCGCGATTGGAACGCACGCCAGGTACCCAGGAAGTTAGAGCGCGCGACGCTGTAATCAGCTGTGTATGGCTTACTAATTTAATATGTGTATAAAAGCGTGGTGGTGGCAGGATGGCATATACCCCAGCAGAAGTCTCTTCAGACGAAACGCGTCGGGTCTCCTTGCTGTACCCAGCCACCCACACCACGCTTGCCTTTTTTAATACTGGAATCGATTCTATTATACCTTTTTATACTTTTATGGATTGTCGATGGTCGTGATTGATCAAATAAATGCCAATTGAATTTTTGGATTTACACCATGTGGAGGCTCCTTGTTTCTTTCTTTATACATGGTTACCATTGCTGACCAAGACGGAGATCGTGCAGACCATCCGGGCAGGATCCTGGCACTCCATTTGGAGGAAGAGGTTTACCAGCACATGACCTGCTCCCATACTGTCCTCCATTTTGAGACAGTACAAGCCTTTCTGACTCACCGCCAATGGCCTGTGAGTCCACCAAAGTTGGTAAGAGTACCTTATCTTTTATGTTGATCAGATCATTACGGAGGAGATACTTATGGATCATTTGCATTGTATGGAATCCGCCTTATTCGCATGATATATCACTGGGATTAGATTACTTCCAGACCCATTTGGTGGCCACACCTCTTAATCTTGGACATTTTACTAATATTACTATCACCTAAGTTTTTATTTATATTCCTTTTGGAATGTGGACACTTTAAGCTTATCACGTTACTTTTTATCATTGTATCTCTCCATTTATATTTCTATTATCTTCACTGATAAATGAGTGTTTTTATATGTTGTTACACTACACATTTGATATTTATTTTTCAAAAATATGTAATCTAGAGACAAGATAAGATTACTCTTCACTTCACTGTGGAATCATTTTTTCTCCTTTTGGAAATTAATTTTTTATATAGAGGTTTATATTTTAGCGCTACACTATTTATGTTTATGTATTTTGCACAATTTGGTCTTATTGGAGTGTTGGCTGCTATTTCACGTTTCTGATTGGCGCGGTATTTCCTACCCTTTTCTGTGCATACTGTGCAAGCTCTGGCCAGTGATCCATCCTCAAGACCCAGTAACGCAGAGGATTTTCGGTGGGAAAGGTGTCCAAGCCAGATCTTGCCCCTAGGTATTCCTGCACCATGTAAAACAGACGCTGGCGATGGTTGTTGGAACCGGTCATACCTTGGGGCTGCGGACTAAAAAATTGTCTGAACGCATCGGTCAGACGGCCACCTTCTCCACCGCTCCTTCTTTGACTGACCGAAGCCTCAGCAACATGTTGTCCAGAAACAGGAGTTTGTAACCTCCCAGTCTCTGGGAACGTGTTGCACAGACCTTTCTGCAAGGCCTCCCGAAGATGTTTCACCCTCTGCTTCCTCTGCGATGGCAAGATAAGGTCCGCAACCTTACCCTTGTAACGTGGATCAAGGAGGGTTGCCAGCCAGTATTGGTCCTTCTCCTTGATACCACGAATACGAGGATCCTTACGCAGGCTTTGCAGGATCAGGGAGGCCATGCAGCGTAGGTTTGCTGAGGCATTCGGTCCGGAGTCCTCTGGGTCACTAAGGATGACATGGTCCGCAGCCACCTCCTTCCAGCCACTTACAAGTCCATGTGTTTCTTGGGACTGATCCCTTAAAGACTGCTGCTGATGCTGAGTGCCAGGCTCCACCTCCATACTGACACAATCCTCCTCCTCCTCCTCCTTCTCTTCCTGTGTGATCGGCGGGCACGCAGGAACACTGTCTGAATAAAGGGGGCCTTGAGGACTAAGGAAGTCCTCCTCTTCCTGCCTCTGTTCTGCTTCAAGTGCCCTGTCCATTATTCCACGCAGCGTGTGCTCAGACAAGGGGGACAGTGTCACTCATACATGCACTGTCACTGCTCACCATCCTCGTGGCCTCCTCAAATGGTGACAGGACAGTGCATGCATCCCTGATCATGGCCCACTGGCGTGGGGAAAAAAAAACAAACTCCCCTGACCCTGTCCTGGTGCCAGTCGCACAGGTACTCATTGATGGCCCTCTGCTGCATGTGCAGCCGCTGCAGCATGGCCAACGTTGAGTTCCACCTGGTGGGCATGTCACAGATTAGGCGGTTCTTGGGCAGGTTAAACTCCTTTTGGAGGTCTGCCAGCCGCGCACTGGCATTATATGACCAGCGGAAATGCACACAGACTTTCCTGGCCTGCCTCAGGACATCCTGTAAGCCTGGGTACCTGCCCAAGAACTGCTGCACCACCAAGTTAAGGACGTGAGCCAAACAGGGCACATGGGTCAGTTGTCCCTGTCGGAGGGCGGAGAGGAGGTTGGTGCCATTGTCGCAAACCACCATTCCTGCCTTAAGTTGGCATGGCGTCAACCACCTCTGAACCTGCCCCTACAGAGCTGACAGAACCTCTGCCCCAGTGTGGCTCCTGTCCCCCAAGCACACCAGCTCAAGCACCGCATGGCATCTTTTGGCCTGCATACTTGCGTAGCCCCTTGAATGCCTACGGAGCACCGCTGGTTCTGAGGACAAAGCACAGGAAGAGGCTATGGAGGAAGAAGAAGAGGAGGGGGTGGAGGAGTGAGGTGTGTCACAATCATTAGTAGTGGCATTTTGGAGGCGTGGTGGCGGAACAACCTCCAACACTACTGCACCTTGTCCTGCATCCTTCCCAGCTGCCAGCAGAGTCACCCAATGCGCGGTGAAACTTAGGTAACATCTGAGATGGCCAATGGCCACCCCTCCACAGCTCATCGCTCCAATGAGCGTGGAGGATCAGAGCAGGATAGATGCTGACTGACAGGCAGCATCTCTCCGCTCGGGGAGGGAAGAGAACCGAGCCATCAGTGATGTTTGGTGGCTCGATTCTCAGTGCAGAGACGCCGGGGGGGGACAGCTACAGCATCGGTCTGATGCTCCATCCACCTAGGTAAGTATAATTATATTTAAAAAAAACATACTTCTCTTTTAAAGTGATACTAAACACACACTGTTTAATTCACATTGTCCCTTCTATTTCTCTATGTAAATGAACACACTGAAAACTGAGCATGTGCAGAGTTTCCACCGCAGCTGGAAAATCCCTAGCTGAATTGGGGACATGGGCAGAAGGTGGAGATAGAGAACAGCAGGATCAACCAGGTTTTTGGCAGAATACAGAAATCTAAGTGACTGAGTATGAACAGCATGTAAAACACCATTGATATTTTTTTTTTTTGTGGGTTTATTTATTGATAGCTTTTATTGTGGGTTTAGTGACACTTTAAGTGTAAAGATAGAGATCCATCGACCTACAATTTCTTAAAATCGTTTTTTTAGAATTCCATTTGTTGCTTTCCTCCCACAGCCACAACACCTAGGCCATTTCTAACCAATGAGACCCCTGACACTCCAAAATCCTCCAGCATCAGTTTACTCGGACTGGACATTTCTACAGAGGATGCCATGGTTGCTCTGTACGTGGAGTTTGCCCTAGTACTCACCTCCGTTTTCTGCATTATTGTGTTTATAGTGATGTACAGCAAGCTGAAGAAGAAGTTAAAGTTAGCTGAATTATTTTAGGATGCTGATACTGGCAATGCATTGAATTGAATGGTTGCCTAACTGTTTCTGTACATTGTAAGAACTGCCTGAATGGAACCAATTATGTAATAAATTAAGAGTAGGGATGAGCTTCGTGTTCGAGTCGAACCCATGTTCGACTCGAACATCGGCTGTTCGGTCGTTCGCCGAATTGCGAACGATATGGGCCGTTCGCGCCAAATTCATGTGGCGCGTCACGGCCCATAATTCACTGCGGCATCGCAGTGCATTGCTTGCTGATGATTGGCCAAGCATGCACTATGACCCGCATGCTTGGCCAATCACAGCGCCGCCTGAACAGAGAGCCTTAATTGGCCAAAGCCAAGGAGGCTTTGGCCAATTATGGCTCAGGGGATTTAGTACACGCCCCACACTATATAAGGCCGCCTGCACGGCGGCCCTGTGTAGTGTGTGTTCCGGCGTTGAAAGAGATAGACAGAGAGACAGTGTCATTTGATTTGAGTTAGATAGATTAGGCAGAACAGTCAGTCAGTTAGCTGCACTTACAGTGTATTGTGTATATATATGCATCCCAGGTGTTGCATATATATATATATATACACTGTATTCAGTTTAGCTAGATCCGTTCCTGTTATCTTCTAGACTATTTACATTTAGTGCAGTGCGTCCTGCTCACAGTGTTCAGCTAGATCCGTTCCTGTTATCTTCCTACTAACAGGCAGGCTTGTCTTGTTACAGTATTAACAGCTACCTAAAGAAAATTACTGGTGTTCTTTTGATCCTATTAGTACCACGGTCAGGCAGCTAGACTATTTACATTTAGTACAGTACGTCCTGCTCACAGTGTTCAGCTAGATCCGTTCCTGTTATCTTCCTACTGACAGGCAGGCTTGTCTTGTTACAGTATATAAAGCTACCTGAAGAAAATTACTGGTGTTCTTTTGATCCTATTAGTACCACGGTCAGGCAGCTAGACTATTTACAGTTAGTGCAGTGCGTCCTGCTCACAGTGTTCAGCTAAACCTACAAGTTAGTGGGGTGCGTCCACCTCACAGTGTTCAGCTAAAGCTACCTGTAGAAGGTTGGTGGTGTTCTCATACTACAGGCAAGCAGTTGATTTTGCTAGCTGCAGTATCAGTACATATATATATATATATATATATATATATATATATATATATATATATATATATATATATCCCAGCTTAGTGCAGCTACAGGCCATTAGTATGTCTGGAAGGCCAAGAAGGAGAGGCAGACAGTCACAAGCCAATAAGAGAGGGCAAGCAGGCTCTGTGTCTAGTGCTGGTCGTGGAGACAGTGCATCCTCATCAGCACGTGGCCATGGGACACGCTTGGCCTTTTTTTCGGCAGCTGGCCGTGTTGAGCCGCAACATGCGGAAGACTTGGTCGAGTGGATGACCAAGCCATCCTCATCCTCCTCATCCTCTCTCACCCATGCCCAGGGTGCTTTGTCTGGCAAAGCAGCGGCCTCTTCCCTCGGCTCAATGTCATCAGTGACTCCTTCCTTAGCTCCACCATGTCCTCCTGAGGAGTCCCTCGAACTGTTTGACCACAGTGTTGGGTACATGCTCCAGGAGGATGCCCAGTGTTTGGAAGGCTCTGATGATGACACTGAGCTCGATGAAGGCAGTAACATGAGCACGGACAGAGGGGGTGCCCAAGAAGGACAGCAATCTGGCAGTCATGCTCCCCCTGCTGCAGCATACTGCCAGGTTTGCTCCAGTGATGAGGAGGGAGGGGATGATGAGGTCACTGACTCAACGTGGGTGCCTGATAGGAGAGAGGAGGAGGAGGAGGAGGAGGCGGCACATCACCAACGAGGCAGGATGCCCTCCAGGGGCCAGCCTAAGGGCAGCACATTGACTGCATCACACCCCAAAGCTCCACATGTGCAGGGCGCTGCAGTCTCTGCGCGTTATTCAAAAAGTTCTTTGGTGTGGGCCTTTTTTGAGACGAGTGCATCAGATCGCACCGCTGCTATTTGCAACATATGTCTCAAGCGTATCTCACGTGGCCAAAACATCTCCCGCTTGGGTATCACATGCTTGACCAGACATATGTTGACCTGCCATGCAGTTCGTTGGCAAGCGTATCTAAAAGACCCACACCAAAGAACAAAGAAGATCTCTCCTTGCTCCTCAACAGCTGAGATTTCCAACCCCACTAGACCTCCAGTCCTCTCTGAGACCTGCAGTGAGAGGAATGAAGGTGTAGAATTAGGTGTGTCACAGCCAAGTACTTGTGGGCAATCTGCTTTTGGTACACCGACATCAGATTGTACCAGGCAAATTTCCCTGCCCCAGCTGCTGCACCGCCAAAAGAAGTTTGCTCCCAGCCATCCACATGCCCAGCGGTTGAATGCTAGCTTGGCAAAATTGCTAGCACTTCAACTGCTGCCTTTTCAGTTGGTAGACTCTGCCTCCTTCCGTGAGTTTGTGGAATGTGCGGTTCCTCAGTGGCAGGTACCCAAACGCCACTTTTTCTCACGGAAGGCGATTCCGGCTCTCTACCGGCATGTGGAAGGCAATGTCCATGCCTCGCTGGACAGGGTGGTCAGCGGTAAGGTGCATATTACCGCTGACTCATGGTCCAGCAGGCATGGACAGGGACGTTACCTAAGTTTCACGGCGCATTGGGTGACTCTGCTGGCAGCTGGGAAGGATGCAGGACAAGGTGCAGTAGTGTTGGAGGTTGTTCCGCCACCACGCCTCCAAAATGCTAATGATTGTGACACACCTCTCTCCTCCACCCCCTCCTCTTCTTCTTCCTCCATGGCCTCTTCCTCGGAACCAGCGGTGCTCCGTAGTCGTTCAAGGGGCTACGCAAGTACGCAGGCCAAAAGATGCCATGCGGTGCTTGAGCTGGTGTGCTTGGGGGACAGGAGCCACACTGGGGCAGAGGTTCTGTCAGCTCTGCAGGGGCAGGTTCAGAGGTGGTTGACGCCACGCCAACTTAAGGCAGGAATGGTGGTTTGCGACAATGGCACCAACCTCCTCTCTGCCCTCCGACAGGGACAAATGACCCATGTGCCCTGTTTGGCTCATGTCCTTAACTTGGTGGTGCAGCGGTTCTTGGGCAGGTACCCGGGCTTACAGGATGTCCTGAGGCAGGCCAGGAAAGTCTGTGTGCATTTCCGCCGGTCATATAATGCCAGTGCTCGGCTGACAGACCTCCAAAAGGAGTTTAACCTGCCCAAGAACCGCCTAATCTGTGACATGCCCACCAGGTGGAACTCAACATTGGCCATGCTGCAGCGGCTGCACACGCAGCAGAGGGCCATCAATGAGTACCTGTGCGACTATGGCACCAGGGTCAGGGGAGCTTGGTTTTTTTTCCCCACGCCAGTGGGCCATGATCAGGGATGCATGCACTGTCCTGTCACCATTCGAGGAGGCCACGAGGATGGTGAGCAGTGACAGTGCATACATCAGTGACACTGTCCCCCTTGTCCACCTGTTGGAGCACACGCTGCGTGGAATAATGGACAGGGCACTTGAGGCAGAACAGAGGCAGGAAGAGGAGGACTTCCTTAGCTGTCAAGGCCGATCACACAGGAAGAGGACGAGGAGGAGGAGGAAGATTGTGTCAGTATGGAGGTGGAGCCTGGCACTCAGCATCAGCAGCAGTCTTTAAGGGATCAGTCCCAAGAAACACATGGACTTGTACGTGGCTGGGAGGAGGTGGCTGCGGACGTTGTCATCCTTAGTGACCCAGAGGACTCCGGACCGAATGCCTCAGCAAACCTACGCTGCATGGCCTCCCTGATCCTGCAAAGCCTGCGTAAGGATCCTCGTATTCGTGGTATCAAGGAGAAGGACCAATACTGGCTGGCAACCCTCCTTGATTCACGTTACAAGGGTAAGGTTGCGGACCTTATCTTGCCATCGCAGAGGGAGCAGAGGGTGAAACATCTTCGGGAGGCCTTGCAGAAAGGTCTGTGCAACGTGTTCCCAGAGACTGGGAGGTTACAAACTCCTGTTTCTGGACAACGTGTTGCTGAGGCTTCGGTCAGTTAAAGAAGGAGCGGTGGAGAAGGTGGCCGTCTGACCGATGCGTTCAGACAATTTTTTGGTCCGCAGCCCCAAGGTATGATCGGTTCCAGCAACCATCGCCAGCGTCTGTTTTACATGGTGCAGGAATACCTAGGGGCAAGATCTGACTTGGACACCTTTCCCACCGAAAATCCTCTGGGTTACTGGGTCTTGAGGATGGATCACTGGCCAGAGCTTGCACAGTATGCAATTGAGCTACTGGCCTGTCCTGCATCCAGCGTTCTTTCGGAACGCACATTCAGTGCTGCTGGAGGCGTGGTAACCGATCACAGGGTGCGTCTGTCCACCGAATCGGTCGATCGACTGACCTTCATAAAAATGAATCAGTCTTGGATCACCACCAGCTACCAAGCACCTGATGCCGATGTAACCGAATAATTTTTTTTGAAATCTCAGATCCCTTCAAAGACTGCCTATGCTGATGCTGAGTGACTATCCCTGAGTAATTATCCTCTTCCTCCTCAATCATGACGCTGATAGCTTGTAAGAACATTTTTGGTTCTGGGTGCCACCACCAGTGCCTAAGGCACAATTTTTCAGCCCCTGTTTAACAGGGGCGTGTAATTACAATTTTTGATGTAATACTTTGCAGCAGGGCTCGTTCCTGCATTCCAACTAGAGTGTCTGTGAGGGGTTGCAGTGTTGTGGCACCAGCACCAGTGCCTAAGGCCCAATTTTTCTGCCCCTGTCCAACAGGGGCGTGTAATTACAATTTTTGATGCAATAATTTGCAGCAGGGCTCGTTCCTGCGTTCCAACTAGAGTGTCTGTGAGGGGTTGCAGTGTTGTGGCACCAGCACCAGTGCCTAAGGCCTAATTTTTCAGCTCCTGTTCAACAGGGGCATGTAATTACAATTCTTGATCTAATATTTCACAGCAGGGCCCTGTGAGGGCTTACAGTGTTGTGGCCACAGCAACACCTAAGTCCCAAATTTCTGCTGAGTATATAGGGCAGGACCCTACTTTCAAACATCTAACTTACAAACAACTCCTACTTGCAAACGGAAGGAGACAACAGGAAGTGAGATGAAATCTACCCCTAGGAAGGGAAATTCTCTCCTGTAAGAGTTAATATGGGAAAAAAATTTCTCCTTTCCACTGATGCTTTCCAATCCTTGTTCCACAAAAAAACCCAAATTTTCAAAAAACATTTTTCATTGGGACAAAAAGTGAGGTGAAATCTTCTGAAGAGGAGGAAAGACAGCAAAACAAATGTCACAGGGGTGATAACCCTTCCCTATGTTTTCCAAAAAGCTTAAAAAAGATTTTTTGGCTGGAGCTAAACACGTTAAAAATGTACCCGTTCAAAATTACAAAGAGATTCTACTTAACAACAAACCTACAGTCCCTGTCTTGTTTGCACCGCCTGTATACTGCTGTTCAGAGTATATAGGGCCTGGTGGCCCCACACCTTTCCTTATTTTAATTTGGGTGCGGGGTTCCCCTTAATAACCATACAAGACCCAAAGGGCCTGGTAATGGACTGGGGGGTACCCATGCCGTTTGTCTCACCGATTTTCATCCATATTGCCATGACCCGACATTACATTAAACCCGCAAGCAGTTTTAAATGAGATTTTTTCCTTTAAAAATGACATTTGGTGCAGGAACTGTTCTAAACACGGGAAACACGCGTCACTCTACAGGCATACTATAGACACCCCCCAGGTACGATATTTAAAGGAATATTTCACTTTTTTTTTTTACTTTAAGCATCATTAAAATCACTGCTCCCGAAAAAACGGCCGTTTTTAAAAGTTTTTTTTGCTTTGATACATGTCCCCTGGGGTAGGACCCGGGTCCCCAAACCCTTTTTAGGACAATACCATGCAAATTAGCCTTTAAAATGAGCACTTTTGATTTCGAACGTTCGAGTCCCATAGACGTCAATGGGGTTCTAACGTTCTTGCGAACTTTCGGTCCGTTCGCAGGTTCTGGTGCGAACCGAACCGGGGGGTGTTCGGCTCATCCCTAATTAAGAGATTTCATTTTTGTACTAAAATTCTTCATAAGGAGAGTCTATACGGGTAAGAGAATTTCACTGAAAGCCTTGGTTATGTTATACACACACACACACACTGCAGTAATACATTTTGGATAAAATTATTAAAATAAAGGCATTTTTCAAAAAGCATGGCATGCCTAAGAATAGGGGGCACATGACTACTAAAGACATCAAAGCAAGTCCTCTGCTAGAAAAATGCACCCTCTTCACAGGCAGAGCACCCAGAACTGGTCCTACTGCATGCGGATTAAAAAATCCCAGACCAGTATCTCAATCCTCCAGTTAATATATTTCTCAAAAGACAAAAACGGCCATCATTGCGCAAAATACCATACTTTAATATTTTAAAAGATCACATAAAAGGTTTGCACTCACATATATGTGTGCCTTAGACCGGCACTGAGTCTCTCCAGCTTACCAGCATTAGCCAGTGATAGCTGTATGTTACTAGCAGCCGACGTGCGGTTCAAGCCTCATTTATAGAGGGCTTCCTGATGATGCATTATTTATGCGAAACGAGTTGAGGCTGGTTGTGCGACGCTGATGTAATGTCCTGCCGATTGTACCGCACTGAAAATGAGGCTTGAATCGCATGCCAGCTCCTAGTAACATACAGCCATCACTGGCTAATACTGGAAAGCTGGGGACACAGTGCCAGTCTAACACACTTGTTTGATTTAAAGGGCCAGCGCAGCTACACAAACAATAGTTTTTTTTCTTACACAGAACAAAAGGATAGCCACAGCACTAGTCCAAAATTGGCATACACAGCTAGATAGTTGTGCCTCTAGGGGAAAAAAGAATCCTATATGTGAGCTTCACATCAGGTTGAGGTCACATAATAGCTGTTCTGACATAAGTGGTCACAGCTTGCTTATAAGATCATTATAGCCTGTTTAGAACATTGCAGTTACATGGAAGCAGCTCCAACTGCATCAATCCCCTAGGGGGCAAAGGACCTGTGCGTGTGCCCGTATATCCTGCCCAGGAGCTATCATCGCAATAGTTCACCAGAGCTTCACAGGCTGCCAATGGAGTCCTCCTCCATGACAACATCATGGATCTGGTAGATGTTAGAGACCTTGTGCTCCTCCACCTTCCGTTTGTGGATACCCCACAGATGCTCAATAGGGTTTAGGTCTAGAGACATGCTTCGCCAGTCCATCACCTTTACCCTCAGCTTCTTTAGTAAGGCAGTGGTCATCTTGGACGTGTGTTTGAGGTCATTATCATGTTGGAATACTGCCCTGCGGCCCAGTCTCCGAAGGGAGGGGATCATGCTCTGCTTCAGTGTGTCACAGTACATGTTGGCATTCATGGTTCCCTCAATGAACTGTAGTTCCCCAGTGCCGGCAGCACTTATGCAGCCCAAGACCATGATGCTCTCACCACCATGCTTGACTGTAGGCAAGACATACTTGTCTTTGTACTCACCTGGTTGCCGCCACACACTTGACACCATCTGAACCAAATAAGGTGTCTCATCCGACCACAGGACATAGTTCCAGTAATCCATGTCCTGAGTCTGCTTGTCTTCAGCAAACTTTGTGGGCTTTCTTGTGCATCATCTTTAGAAGAGGCTTCCTTCTGGGATGACAGCCAGGCAGACCAATTTGATGCAGTGTGCGTTGTATGGTCTGAGCACTGACAGGCTGACCCCCACCCCCACCTCTGCAGCAATGCTGGCAGCACTCATACGTCTATTTCCCAAAGACAACCTCTGGATATGACGCTAAGTACCCGCACTCAGCTTCTTTGGTTGACCATGGCAAGGCCTGTTCTGAGTGGAACCTGTCCTGTTAAACCGCTGTATGGTCTTGGCCACCATGCTGCAGCTCAGTTTCAGGGTCTTGGCAATCTTCTTATAGCCTAGGCCAGTGATGAAAAACCTTGGCACCCCAGATGTTTTGGAACTACATTTCCCCTGATGCTCATGCACTCTGCAGTGTAGAGCATCATGGGAAATGTAGTTCCAAAACATCTGAGGTGCCAAGGTTTGCCATCACTGGCCTAGGCCATTTTTATGTAATGCAACAATTCTTTTTTTCAGATCCTCAGAGAGTTCTTTGCCATAAGGTGCCATCAGTGACCAGTATGAGTGAAAGCAATAACACCAAATTTAACACACCTGCTCTCCATTCACACCCGAGACCTTATAACACTAAAGAGTCACAGGACACTGGGGAGGGAAAACGGCTAATTGGGCCCAATTTGGACATTTTCACTTAGGGGTGTACTCACCTTTGTTGCCAGCGGTTTAGACATTAATGGCTGTGCGTCGAGTTATTTTGAGGGGACAGCAAATTTACACTGTCATACAACTGTACACTCACTACTTTACATTGTAGCAAAGTGTCATTTCTTTAGTGTTGTCACATGAAAAAATATAATAAAATATTTACAAAAATGTGAGGGGTGTACTCACTTTTGTGAGATACTGTATCTGACGCTAAGTGCCCTACTTTTGTCAAGACAAGTGCCTTCCTAAATAATCATCTGAAGTACCCTCAACTATCCACATGAGGGCGACCTGCGGGTGCCCATACACATACACTTACCGCTTCCTTAAAGGGTTAACATATCTAATCCGTTGACAAGGCATGTCCCTATGAGATCCACTCCTATTTGGGAACTACTCAGAAACTATAAAAGACCACGTCTATGGGGAGCTCATCACCCTGAAGAAGTTCACGCTACTAGTGAACGAACTGTTCACTAGTCTGTCAGAGCAATCTCCTCTCATAAAGAAACTATCAATATTCCGCTGACACCACCAATTGCGGAAGAGAGTTCCACATCCTTATTGCCCTAAGTGTGAAAAAAACCCCTGCAAAACTTAAAAAGGTTAAACTGCTTCTCTTCCAGTCTCATTGTGTTGCTCCGTGTCCTCTTACACCCCCTGAGACAAACTTTTTTTTCCTACGCTGGAATCACCATTGAGGTATTTGTATACCGCTATCAGATTTCGTCTCAAGCATCTCTTTTCCAGGAAGATTAAGTTTAGTGCTTGTAGCCATTCCTTGAAATTAAGGACCTTCAGTCTCCTTGATTTTGTTGCCCTTCTCTGCACATTCTAGTTCCAAGGATTGGTGACCAGAACTGGATGGAATAAGCCAGATGCGGCCGAACCAAAGTTTTATAAAGTGGCAGGATTATTGTTTTATCTCTGGAGTAAATTCCCTTTTTATGCATGCCAATAGTCTGCTGGCTTTGTTTGTTGCAGCTGCATGCCATTGCTCAGTCTGTCTTCTACTAGGACCCCCAGATCTTTCTCCATCCTGGATTCCCTCAGAGGTTCTCCCCCTAGTGAGTAATTTGCATTTATATTTTTAGCCCCCAGGCGCATTACTTTACATTTTTCATAGGTATGAAAGGGCCCTAAGAGGTGGTAGTGGTTTGTCGTTTGCTTTCAATGGTATGAGATGCCACCAGTCTCCAGTAAATGGAAGGGCTACATTCTCAAGTATGTCTCCAGTCTCAGGGGAGTGGATAGGCTGCATTCTCGGTGATGTCGCTGGTCCCTTGGAAATTTAGGTTGCAGCCTCCAGGGATGTCTTGGGTCTATGGATAGTCTGCATTCTCAGGGATATCACTGTTGTCTAACAAATGGACAGACTGCAATCTCCATGATGTAGAGAGGGACCACCGCTCCAGGTAGGTTGACCAGAGCAAAAGTAAGCGCTTTCCGTAGTGTGAAACGCATCAGTCCTGTCTGTATCACTTTGCTGTGGCTTGTACAGTGTAATCCCGATTTTTCAATAAAGGCACAAGAAATTTTCTTCTGAGTTCGGCTGTCCAGAATTTTTCGTGCAATCTCTATAATGTCACCAATCTCTACTGAACAGACAGGATGCCGTCTCAGTGAAGTGTCCAGTCTAGCAATAACATTTTTCTTATTTGCTCCCTTTTGGTCCGTTAACCATACCATTGAAAGCATACTACAAAACACCTCCACCTCTTAGGGCCCTTTCACACCTATGCAATTTTGCCATGCTAGAAGACACATTTCCAGTGTGACAAAAGCAGATCAAAAGTATTTCAATTTAATTCCTTTGTAACTTTTCACACTGCTGTACTGCGCCTTGAAAAATCCTGCATGCAGAATCTTTGGTGCACCAAAAATGCATCTTACACTTAGATCAATGGGAAATGCACCCAGGGTGTGTTTTTAGGTGCTTTTTTGGGGTCACATGGATCAAAGATGCTGGTTGTCAAACAGCCGCATCCTAAACAACCAGCTATTACCGCATATATTGGCATTGGCTCCTGATGCTGTCAGTCAAATCTAAAAATCTCTAAATGGTGGGGCAGGGGGGGCTTGGGCTTGCTGAGGGGGCACTCAGCGATAAGGAGATGAGAGCACCAGCAAGGGACTCCAGAAGAGCAGGCAAGGTATCGCTCTGCTTAATACCATTTTGCACAGGGCAGGTAAGAGTTACATGTTTATTATTTTAATTAAGAAAATCAACAGCGTTACAAAATCTTTAATGATGGGAAGTAATATGTTGAGACCTCCATGGTAAAAAGGTTGAAGTGGTTGTAAAAGCATTGTATGCATTAAGATAAAAACACCTTCTATGTCCAGGAGCCCCCCCCCCCCTAATACTTACCTGAGCCCCATCTCGATCCAGCAATGATGCAGGAGAGACTTGGCTGTCCGGACTCTCCCTCATTGACTGAGACAGCAGCGAAGCGCCATTGACTCCCGCTGCTGTCAATGTCAGTGAGCCAATGAGGAGAGAGGGAGGGGGCAGGCCTGGAGACTGAGGCTAGGTGTCTGAACAGACACACAGAGCTGAAGCTTGGCTCGGGTGCCCCCATAGCAAGTTGCTTGCTGTGGGGGCACTCAACAGGAAGGAGGGGCCAGGAATGCCGAAGAGGGACCCGAGAAGAGGAGGATCTGGGCTGCTCTGTGCATAACCACTACGCAGAGCAGGTAAGTACAACAAGTTTTGAGAAAAAAAATGAGACTTTACAATCACTTTAAGAAAGGCTACTCTGGAAAGTGCCACCCTAGAGTGTGTGCTAGGGCAACAAAACTCCCCCCTCTTACATAATCTCTAACATAGTGTGGGAGGTGTTCCGTAGTCCAAAAAGGTAAACTGGGCAGGGCTAACAACAATGATCGAGATTTCAGTGCAGCGTTGCCAGTTTACAGTGGGTTACAAGCACACTGGATTTGTGGCAGAACAGGTATTTTTCTTTACTTGCCATATTTTTAAAAAGAGACAAAAAACATAGGTAAATGTATTGCAGAAATGTACTGATTTTACAGATTGTACCATTTACTTTGAATACCAAACCCCAAGACACAATATGTTGAAAAACAGTTTTTTTTCCTTTTTATTGGCAACGCTTGAAAACGTATGATGTAAAACTATGAGAAATGACTGAGCTCTTGCAGAAGTGATAAAGAAAATCGATCAATATAAATAAGTTATGTAGAATAGAGTTTATGATTAATAAACACATTAAATTCTTGCAAAAAACCAAATGGTGACCGCGTGTGCTGAATATAAAGGCTCAGAGAAAAGTCCTGCGGAACTCATTGGTTATCCAAAAGACGAAAAAAAAAAAACAAAGAAAAACAAATCAATTTTTATCATAGAAGCATATATTATAATGAGCGGCGTCTGTAAGAACCAAACCTTAAAAGAGTTAAAGGATCCTAATTCATGCATATCGCTATGTATTAAATGGCCATATGACAGTGCTTAAAATAGAGGACCCTGATCGCTGGAAAGTGGCTCAAATGAAAAGTCTAAATAAACATCTACTATATTACTCCTTTATTACATCTGTTGGGTGGAATTTCCATTCCACGTGTTGTTTTCATCTTCATCGTCCTGCGTTCTTAACCTGTAAATTTTGCCTTCTTTTTTGAACTCGTCTGTCCGTTTGTCAAGTACTCTCTTTCGAACGGCTTCCCTGTGGAACAATGGAAAACAAATTAAAAACTGCATCTAAAGTATAAATGTAATATATTGCAGCTTACCAAGCCTCAGATATGGTGGCTGCATTAGTTTTCTTTGCTCAGGATTGTTTTCCTTTATTTTCATCTGACACTTCCTTCTATTCACTTCCTCTCCTACAGGGACAATGCTCACTAACTCCCCATAACATTAAAGCGGGGTTTCCCGCGACCATTCCTATTTTTTTTTTTTTGTATTTAGACACATGTATAATCCTAAATTGACACTCACTGTTTCAGTATTTTTAAGCTGCTGCTGTCAGTTTTCGTTTTCAATAAATATTTATAAAAATCGATCGTGGCTGTTCCCATCTTGTTTGTGGGCATGTGAAGCCCACAAGCATGGATTTCCAGGATATGGTGAATGCTGAGCTCCCAGCATTCACCACTATTTCCCGCGCATGCTTAGTGTTTACTGTGAGCAGTGCCGTAAACTTCAGGGTTGCCATCACAACGGGCGGGGTGCGTAGTCAAAATCCTGTGAGAACTCGCGGCAGGCCTCCGCAATGACTCCTGGGAAAAATGACAGGAGCTCCCAGGAGACATTGCAGGCAAAAAGGAAATTGCGTAATACCCACAGTTAACCAGCCCATATCCGCAGATAACTAAGACAGGAAGCAGAGAAGGACATTGCAAAAACACAGGTACAAAAGAAAAAAAAAATATCCGTTTTTAATAGAGGTCGACCGATATGGGTTTTTCTCTGGCCGATGCCGATATTTAGAAATCGCGGTGGCCGATGGCCGATATGTGATGCCGATTTTTTTGGGCCGATATATTTGGCCAATTTTTTTTTTCTTTTTTCCCTTCATCTCATATAATCTAACAGTTAGACCCCTTTCACACTGGGGCATTTTTCAGGTGCTTTTGGGCTAAAAATAGCACCTGTAAAGTGCCTGTAAAACGGCTCCCCTGCAGTCTCAGTGTGATATCCTGAGTGCTGTCACACTGAGGCGATGCGCTGGCAGGATGTAAAAAAAAGTCCTGCAAATGGCATCTTTGGAGCAGTGTATACCGCTGCTCCTCCACTCCTGCCCATTAAAATGAATGCGCACCGCTGCCGAAGCGCCTGCAAAGCGTTTTGGCAGCGGCGCTTCAGGGGCACATTTAACCCCTTCCTCGGCCGCTAGCTGGGTTATAAGCGCCCCGCTAGCAGCCGAATAGCGCCTCTAAAATGACGGTAAAGCGCCGCTAAAACTAGCAGCGTTTTACCATCAACGCATGCCTGCTCCAGTGTGAAAGCAGCCTTAAGTAATAAGTGATACAGAAATCTTTTTACATTTAAACATTAAACAAAACAAACCTCCAATCAGTTCACTTGTATGTATAATTTAGAAAACAAAAAAAAAAAAAAAAAAACTATCTTAAAAATTAAATACACAAAAACAGGTAATCAAAACTTTTGGACGAAAAAAAATGGGCTAACTTTACTGCTTAGTGTTTTTTTTTTTTAATTCATTACTGTATTTTTTTTTTTTTAAATTGCGTTTGAAAGACGGCTGCGCAAATACCGTGCGACATAAAATATTGCAACAACCACCATTTTATTCCCTAGGTTCTCTGCTAAAAAATATATATAATGTTTGGGGGTTCTAAGTGATTTTCTAGCAGAAAATAAAGGATTTTTACCTGTAAGCAACAAGTGTCAGAAAAGATTTAGTCTTTAAATGGTTAAACTGAGAACTTCTACACATGGAGTTCAGTCTATTGATAAAAAGAACCAAAAGATACAATGTATCTTCTTATCAGACTTGGCAGGCTGCCCAGAGGAGGAGAGAAGAAAACTTCAGACAACTTGCATTAACTTCTATTACAGAAGTCATTTGCAAGTCATGGCTGAAGTTACAATCGGCCTTTTTTATCAGCACAATCTGCCGATGCCGATTAAGTAAAAAACGCCAAATATCGGCCGATATATCGGCCGGCCGATATATCGGTCGACCTCTAGTTTTTAACTAAATACATTTATGGCATGTGATTGAGCAAAACATGTAAAATAGGGTGGCGCTCCGCTTTAAGGGGGGGGGGGGGGGGGTGGTTTTGTTGGGAGGAGGGAGTCCTAATATATTTCCGGATACCATTTGAGATAAAAATGGTCTGCACAGAAGAACACTATTTTTGGAAGTGCATCAGGGTTTTTTTCTGCATTTATTGAGCAGTCATAAAAAAACACATTCAATTGAATGTTTAGAAAACTAAAAAAACAGCAAATAAGGGAAGGTTGTTTTCAGGATTACATATTTTGCACTTCTTTAAAATTTGCAGAACTGGGCTCCTTGATTTTGCAAGCCGTACAAAAATATGAAGCATAGAAAAGTAACAGTAGAAAAAGGCCAAGCAGTCTCTCAAGACTTTTTTTTCTTCTTTTAATTCTTTTGTCTGAGCACATGCACTTATGGTGAGATGCTGGGGATGCCGTGCAAGCATACCAGCTGCAGGGGTTGTCGGGTTTGTAATAGCACCAGCGAATGCAGTGACTCTCGAGAGCTCCAGGCAAGGAAATGCAACATGGCTGTGTCTAGTGGGCTGCACCCCACCCCCAAAGCCCCTTGTCCACAACCTTCCCTCTACCTCCCCACACATCACATACCAGGGTTGCCAACAGTCATGAAATTCAAGAACCGTTTGTAAAATCCATGGATTTTTATATAGCTTATAGAGTTCGAAAAAAAAAAAAAAAAGTACCCAGTTGCTAATGGTTTTCCTATCTGTTGCCAACAGCTGCAAAGAAGGACCTTTGCTCTCTATGTGAAAACAGTGGTCTCTCTGCAGAAGTCCAACAAGCCCCCCCCCCCCAACCCCCATCGGTATCCGGTGTACAATGTTTATTCACAAGTCTTCACTCACCTCTTTGGCTCTGAACTGTTGGATGACGTAGGATTTGTGTTCTCCTGCTGGGGGTAAGCTGCTCTGTCTGAGTTCTGTGCGGGAGGTGGGCTACTGAACAGGAAATTGCTCACAAACCGCCATACTGCCAGAAGAGGGTATACCAGTGTACCCAGAAACCCCCAGACACCACCATCTGATGACCGTACTACAGCTCGACCTGGTCTACCCGCCTGTAAAAGAGAAAAATGCCAAAATCAGTCTTTTATCAGCAAGACAGAACAATTATTAATGATTACATAAACCAGGCAATAACCAATATTAGCCAACCAACTTTAATTTGCTGCTTCTCGTCAGATATGTGAAACTCACTTTGGTTACTTGTCAGTCATTTATCTTAGGAACCCTTTATTATTTCATTACAATCTCTAACAAAGATCTATAAGGTTATCTATATAATATCTAGTTATATACACTACACAACCATCTAAATAAATCCATAGATAGTATCTAGTTATATACAAGCACTTTTTCCTTACTACCACAATTTAGTGTAGACTTACTGGTAAGAGGACTATGGAGGCGCTGGGTGCCAGTTCTAAAGAAAGCAAAGATTTCCCATAATCTTCTTTGGTGAATTCCCTCCGGGGAAACATGGTGGCGAGGGAGAAATTACCATAGGTGCTCCCAACTGTCTGCAAGCATAGTGTAAAAATAAACACTTATTAGATTTATTGCAACATATTTAATCAATTACGGTATATCAGCCAATAAGATCAGTGTAAACAATGCATTTGGCACAGCCTACAGCCAAACGGATTAAATCATAAGTTCACCTTTAAAAAAAAATAAATGGACATTTTTTGCAGGTAAAAAAAAAAAAAGTGCATTTACTATTTCTTTCTTAGAAGTCTGTAAAGCATTGCATGTCAGGCTCACGCAGACTGTCTTACCTAAAAAAAATAACAGAGACACTTTAGTATTGTTTTCATGCTTTGAACTATCCTGTCAGGACAGGTGTCTGTTGAAAGGTCGAATATCCATTCTATACGTGTCCCTTACTGATCCACATACCAAACTTTCTTATATGGTCCATTGGGAACAAGATCTGGGTATTTCTCTTGAACTGAATTAATGGCAAGACATTCACAGGTTGAACTGGATGGACAGTTGTCTTTATTCAACCTTACCAACTATGTAACTTTGTCTATGTTTTGTCTAAGATCTCCATTAATACAACATTGATGGAATCTAATAATGAAAAATTAAAATGAAATAAAACACAGGTGGTACCTGGTTTCCGCAAAGATGCATTCTGATGCATTCTGATGCATTACCTACCCATTTCGGCGATGCAGACAAATAGGAACTATGTACCACATTTGGTGGCAATGGCCCATAGTATCCAGATTTTGGATTCGAATGTTCAATTTCATCAATTCAGTGTCGGGGGCAGTGGCGACCCGTGTATTAAGGGCGCATGGGCGTCGCCCCCTCTCTCCTGCCACCCCCTCTATCACCAATGGATAGATTCATGCATTGCATGAATCTATGGCGGCCGCTGCCACCCCCTATTCAGGCACCCGGCCCCTTTTCGGGCGGAGGGCGCCTGAATTACAGCGGCGGGGGGGGGGGGGGGGTTGAAGCACCTGATTAGAGCCATAGGTTCTAATAGGCGTCAAAAAAGGTGACCTGTGAGCGCCATACTGGGCGCTCGCAGGTCACTCAGCTGTGTGTTAGAAAAGCGAATTTAAAGATCGTAGTCTTTTGCCATTCTACAGACGAGCTCAATTTTAAAGAGCGACATGTTAGGTATTCATTTACCTACGTGTAAACATATTTTACCAAGAAATTGGGTATGATTTTGTGTTTGTGTGTCCACCAAAATTCATTTAAAGGGGTTGTAACCCTTCGTGTTTTTTCACCTTAATGCATCCTATGCATTAAGGTGAAAAAACACCTGACAGTGACCGCCCCCGCCCCCCCCCCCGGCCCCCTCGTTTTACTTACTCGAGCCCTGGAACTTGACCCGGCGGGGACGCGATGTCTCTCTGCCCAGGGTTCTCGGCTCTTGAGTGGGTAGATTGATAGCAGCGCAGCCATTGGCTCCCGCTGCTGTCAATCAAATCCAATGACGCGGGCGCCGGGGCCGACATACATTAGGCGGCTATGGACGCCGAATACAGGACTCGGGAGCGCGCCCACAAGGTAACCCCCTCGGGAGAGCGCTTCTCCTTGGGGGTTATCTGATGCGGGGAGGAGTTGCGAGAGCCGCCGGGGAACCTCAGAAAACAAGGTTCGAGGCCACTCTGTGCAAAACAACAAACATAACGAGCCTTTATAATCACTTTAAGTGTATTTTTCCTGAAAATTAGTGTTTCATCATGAGACAAATAAAAATTGCAACCACCATTTTAGTCTACAGGGCCTTTACTTTTAGAAAATATATAATGTTTGGGTGTTCCAAGAAATTTTTTTGCAAAAAAAAAAAAAAAAAATACAGATTTTTACATGTATGTGAGAAATGTCAAAGCTGCCCGTAATGCAAGCAGTTAAGAGATACTGAAGAACATTCATTTTCACTGCCAATCTGTTTTTAAAAGCTACAGGTTCCAATATATCACTGTTTATTTTTATGCTTAGCGAGTCATTAAAGAGGAGCTCCGGGCTCCTGCAGAAAAAAATTAAGTCAGCAGCTACAAATACTGTAGCTGCTGACTTTTAATATTAGGACACTTACCTTTCCAGGGATCCAGCAGTGTCTTCACCCGAGCCTAGTTTTCAATTGGCTATCAGGTACTGTTGCCGCCGCCACCATCTCCGCTAACGGAAACCGGCAGTGTAGCACAAATCGTGCTGCACTCTGCGAATAGGCCAGCTGCGGGGTAAGGAGGAGGGGGGCTGTCAAAACCTGGTACCTGCTCCCCCCCCAAAAGGTGCCAAATGTGGCAGCGGGGGGGGGGGGGGGGGAAGAGTATATTTTTGGGTGGAGCTCTGGTTTAAAACTGATCAAATATGCAGATTGCCAACTAGCTGCATACCTGTTACTCAGGCAAAGAAGCAAATGTGGCATCCAAGGAGTATGTACTACAAACAAGCGGTTGCACTCATTTTTTTGCTGCCAAGCTTTTTTCCCTAAACCTACATGATGCAGCACATGTGTATGGACCCTTCAAGTGCATCTAAACCCAAGAACAAAAATGTTATATCATGCAGAATATTAGTTCACAGATGTGTTGTCTGCATTAGTTGTTTCAAGGCTCCCCCCCTCCCTTTAACTTCACCTGGTGATCCTGCCAGTAACACTTCTGCCCCGTACACACGGTCGGACTTTGTTCGGACATTCTGACAACAAAATCCATGGATTTTTTCCGACGGATGTTGGCTCAAACTTGTCTTGCATACACACGGTCACACAAAGTTGTCGGAAAATCCGATCATTCTGAACGCGGTGACGTAAAACAAGTACGTCGGGACTATAAACCGGGCAGTGGCCAATAGCTTTCATCTCTTTATTTATTCTGAGCATGCGTGGCACTTTGTCCGTCGGATTTGTGTACAGACGATCGGAATTTCCGACAACGGATTTTGTTGTCGGAAAATTTTATATCCTGCTCTCAAACTTTGTGTGTCGGAAATTCCGATGGAAAATGTGTGATGGAGCCCACACACGGTAGGAATTTCCGACAACACGCTCCGATCGCACATTTTCCGTCGGAATATCCGACCGTGTGTACGGGGCATTCCTGTCCTAGAGCGACAACATTTACTCACAGCATGTATGAAGAAACATCATTGTCATGCTAGGTTAAGAAAGGTGTTAGGACTACAGAATACATTTCTCAATCCCCCGGGAATAAGGGGGGGGGGGTATTTTTTGAAGTTCAGAGAGGAACTCCAAGGTCAATAACAATGCTAACATACAATGCAGCATAGGCAGAAAGCACAGGAGGTTACAAGCTCACCGGGTTTCTGCAAGATCACCCATCATATGTATTCTTTTGTACTTGTTACACAGCTATAACCAAAATGTTTTTAACTGTATATTTACAGGCCAAAATTGAGCAACAAAATTGAAGCGCATTTTTAGGGTTTACAAAAATTTTTAAATAATGCTGATTCTGTGTGTTGTCTACATCTTACAAGCTTCCAAAAAGGTGAAAACTGCCTTTAAAAACATTCAACGACTTTTTGTTTACAAAAACAGGAGCAGACTACAGCTTGTGCACAGTAACCAATCAGCTTCTAGCTTGTTCAGTTAAGCTTCTAAACCTGGAAGCCGATTGGTTGCCTTGCACAGCTGCTCCATATTCTGGCTTCTCCAGTCTAAATTCCAATTCAATGGCTTGTTGATTATGTGACATATGCATTTCTACACCTGGGATTATTGTAATAATCTGGAGCTTGCTTCACCTCCTTGATACCACAGGTAACTTGGTTTAACTTGCATAGATAGCTGCCCTCATTTATTGTTTGCCATTCTTTACCACCTCTCCAGGTGAATTACGCCATTGTTTGGCAATTAAGAGCAATACTTTGCACCATTTCTTTAAATAAATAAAACCAAAGCTCTCTGTTCATTTTATTTTTTCCCCAGAAGCAAAAAAAGATGAAGTTATAACCAAGCTGATTGTACTGCAAGCTATACTGAATCACAAGCCAAATGTAATTCCTATTCGGAGGTCACACACTGCCATCTAATGGTACAATAAAGGCACAACATGCATCACATACAAGTGGCTCTTCTCAGCTTGCCTCACAGTCCTGTAGCCATTTCTTGCTGCCATGGACATTAAAGAAATACAGCCAAACCTTATATAGCTGTAGCTCTCCTGTGGATCACAGGAGTGCAGTTTGTTCTGCACTCCTGTGACCCGTTTTCAGCAGACAGCGGGCTGAAGTTTGCTCTCTGACGTCACAGAAGTCGGTTCTGGCTTAGGCGTTATCACGACCATAGAGTCGGGATCCGCCCAGATCCCTGGACCGGCACCCGGCTCTGACTCTCAGTGAGCGGTTGAGCCGGCTGCTCCCGCCCCTCCGCAGCCCAGCGATCCAGTGAGCAATGAGGGAGCAGAGCAGAGAGCTGCTTACTGACAGACAGTCTACTGCTCTCTGCTTACAGAGCTGTGAGAACCAAGTGATCGGCGGTGTTTGATCACTCGGATCTCAGTGCTAGAGGCGCTGGTGAGATAATGCTGCATCCACCTAGGTAAGTATGAATCTTAAAAAAAACAAAACAAAAAAAAAAAAAACACACATTTCTCTTTTAACCACTTGTCAACCAGCCACCGTCATTATATAGTGGCAGATCGGCTTGTTCCCGCGTAGCTGTACGGTGGTCCCTTTAACAGCTATAGCGGGCGCCGGGGGAGCCGATGCGTGTGGCCAGCGGCTGCGATGTCCACCGGCCACCCGCAATCGCTCCACAGAGAGCCAGAACGGGGATCTGTCAATGTAAACAAACAGATCCCCGTTCTGACAGGGAAGCATAGAGTGATCATCTGTTCCTAGTGATAAGGAACAGCGATCTGATCTCTCTGTACTCCCAGTAAGTGTCGTCCACCCACCCCCCACCCCCCAGTTAGAAACACCTTGTGTTAAACTCTTCCCTGCCAGTGACATTTATACAATAATCAGTGCATTTTATAGCACTGATCACTGTATAGATGTCAATGGTCCCAAAAAAAGCGTGATCTGTCCGTCGCAAAGTTGCATTCCCACTAAAAATCGCTGATCCCCACCATTACTATAAAAAAAAAAAAATGTATAATATACATATATATATATAAAATATGTAGAATACATATTGGCCTAAACTGAGGAAGAAATTTTTTTTTTTTAATTTTTGGCATATTATAGCAAACAGTAAAATATATATTGTTTTTTCCCCCCCAAAATTATGGGTTTTTGTTTATAGCGAAAAAAACAAAAACAGCAGAGGTGATCAAAAACCACCAAAAGAAAGCTCTATTTGTGGGGGAAAAAAAAAAAAAAAGGACGTCAATTTTGTTAGAGCGACACAGTGCCGTATTTTTAAAAAATGGCCTGGTCATTAAGGGGGCAAATCCTTCCGGTCCTTAACTGGTTAAGGAAAATGCTTGCGTATGTAGTGAGTTTTTAGCTGTCTACAGAACCAGAAATGGCCAGGACTGTAATAGGCAGAGCTCAATGATACGGTAGGAGTGTGTTTTCGAGTTTGCCTCAGCACAGTGAATAGGAGTGAATAAAGGTCAAACCGAAACACTTTCGATTTGTATGCAATCAGGCCGGCCCTTGCACTACATAGTTAAAGGTAAATTTAAAGAAAATTGAATAAGAAAATTGTATGGTGTATGGCCAGCTTTAATGGGCTCATTCTGCATTATCAATCACTAAGAATAGAGACAAACCTGTGCAGCAAACTGCCGTGCCTCTTCCAGTGGGGCTTCTGATGGGAACTGGTTAGTCAACGAAGAACCGTCAGGAAGTCGGAACTGTATCCTGGCAGTGGTCCTGAGAAGCAATAACAGTAGTATTAGGATTATTTAGACATGCAAATTTCTGAACACACCCTCCATTATTGCACTCTGACTGGTTACAAGTAAAACCCTCTACAAGCAGCACACATCTGCACAGATGTCTGGAGATAGCGTATGTCAGCAGGACATGGCACTCTACCCTCCATGTACTGTAAATCAGGGTTTCTCAACCTTTTTCCAGTAAAGGCACCCTTTAAAACTGCTCAATCTGGAGGCACCCCACTCTAAAATGTAAAGAACTAAACTAATAGTTTTGCATAACAAAGCAACACCCACAAATGTAGGGCACCCAACGTTAGAGGTGCTTTATTTTTCGAAAGCAAAAACACCTTTGCACATTGATACTGATTAGTATTCCAATGTTTCTCTTCACCCCTACTCAGCTAATGTGACCCCCCAGTGCTGATGAGAGGGGAAAACAAGGATGCTGTGCAGGCACCTGAAATTCCCCTTATCAACAGATGGAGTCATTGGTTGCTAGGACGCCAGTGGCTGGACGGTTGTAATGGTGCACAATGAAAGCCTGTGGCTTTGTGCAACTAAAAGGCAGACTTGATCCATCTGCTGGCTTGTGTACAATTTTTGAGCATTTTTTTTCAAGGCATTTTTTCAAGGCACACCTGAAGAAACCCAAAAGGCACCTTGGTTGAAAAAGGCTGCTCCAAATAGTGTACTTCCTGTATGGAAAGCATCTGCTCAATTAAGCCTGGTACACATGGGCCAAATATCAACCGGTACTGGCCCGTGTGTACAGCAGCCTGTGACTGAAGCCCGAACGTTCGGCTTCTGTCGAACACGCATGCTGGAAAAACGGCATCTGAACAGTGATGGCTGCCAGCGTTGACCAGTGCGTTTTGGCCAGGGCCCCACTGTCAAAAAACAATGGCTCAATGGGGAGATCACTGTACTAACATCGCATAGGTGGGTTAAAGAAAAAACTGCCTGTGTGTACATGGCTTTACACAGTAAATAGACCCAAGAGCAAAGAATTACCATGCACTCCATTATATTACCACATAATATGAGCAAAGAAAAGGGATCACCTCTTTTCTTTCTGTGCTGCATCCCTTCTGGCCTCCATCTCTGCCTGCTTTGCTTGAAATTCTGCTGCTTTTATTGCATCTTGTTCTTCCTTCTTCTCTGCATAGCGAGCTGCACGGTCAGCACGATCCTTTTGAGATTGGAAATGCAGATAATAACTCCAAAGCAATGATAAAAGCATAATTCCAAAAGCATCATGCAGGGGGAATATAGTATGTGGTCTGATGATGACATTACATTTTTATCTTTTCACTCACCTATATGAAAAAACGGATTCTACTAACAGTTTAAGTGCTCGTAGATTAAGTTGTTACTGCATCTTTACCACCAGAAGGTTTTACCACCTTCATGACCAGACCATTTTTTGCTATTAACTGACAATTGCTCGGTCAGGCAACACTGCATCCAAAACTAAATTTATATAACATTTTTCACAGAAATAGAGCCATCTTTTTGAGGTATTTGATCAGCACTGGTATATTTTAATTATATAAAAAAGCATATTGAAAAAATAAAAAATAAAAATATATGTTCTACTCCGTTATAAAACATATCCAACAAAATCAAATTTCTTCATAAATTTAGGCCAAAAAACGCGTTCTACTACATGTTGCAAGTGCTGGCAGTGATCAGGGGCTGATCCTGCTAACACTGCGTTTTTGGGGACACTACAAATACTGATCCATACAGACACTATACTGGTAATGGCGGTGATCAGCGACTTATAGTGTGACAGATAGCGTGGCGGGCAATCTGACGCCGACACTGGCTGGGAGGGACACGCCACTAGTGACACTAATGCAGTGATAATTGACATTGTACTAATAGCACTGGCTGGGTGACGGGGTTGATCAGGAGGGCAATCAAGGGGTTACTTACTGATCTGGCTGGGTTTCTCTTCTTGCTTTCATTTCTGAACGGCAGGGAGAAATCCACCCAGAGCCTGTGTTTACAAACACAGAGGTCTGTGCTGCGATTGGCCACAGCCGATCACCATAATCTTTGGCTGTAACCTGACAAACTCACGCTGTTTGCATGTGCGTCTCAAAACCAGGAAGTACACCGCAATATACAGGCATGTTGGGGGTTCCACCCTCCTCCAGGAAATGTATTGTGGATGGGCAGCAAGTGGTTAATCCAGGAAACGGACACAAAAGAACTCACTTGGGCGATCTGTTGTCGGATGCGATCCCTGGCAGCTTTCTCCTCTGCTTTCTCCTTATTTCTTTCCTCCAGTGCCCGCCGTGCCTGGTCATCCTCATGTTTCCGCTTATATTCCAGCATATCCTTGCCCGACCTCCTTCTCTCAATTTCTCGTTTAATTTCCTTCTGCATGAACACAAGAAAGTTTAGCAACTTTAAAACAACAAAGCTGCACGGCAAACACAAGCACCACCACCAAAAACACCAAGAAAACCTCAAATGGTTATTTAAAGCTATGGTAAATCTAACAGGGACAGACAAGCAAAAAATACAAACCTGCAACTTTCTCCATTCACATTTGAGCATTTTTATGCTTGTTTCCCTAACTATACAGAAGCCTAGCCTTTCGACTTGTCCCTGTTCACACTCAAAGTACATGAGCTTTTTTTTTACTGAGCATATTTAGCTGTTTTTGATCCCATACATTTCAATGGAAACACCTGTAAATGCGGGATACTTATGTTTTAGTACCTGAAAGATTCCTCTCCATCCCCAGTTACTAAAGAACTGCTCTCTGCTCCTTGCCCAGCCCAGGAAACAAACTTCCTCATGACACATCACAGGAAGCACCCTAATGGCTAACAGAGGACAGAATTAGAAATAGACTTGGGAAACGTAACATTAATAAACCACCGGGACCAGATGGCTTGCACCCAAAGGTACTTGGGGAACTCAGTCAAGTAATTGCCAGAACATTTTTGCTAATTTTTACTGACAGTCTACTGACTGGAATGGTACCAGCTGATTGGAGAAAAGCCAATGTAGCACCAATATTTAAAAAAGGGCCAAAATACATCCCTGGAAATTACAGACTAGTTAGCCTAACATCAATAGTATGCAAGCTCTTGGAGGGGGATGATAAGGGACTATATACAGGATTTTAGTCATGGAAACTGTATCATTAGCAGTAATCAGCATGGATTCATGAAGAATCGGTCTTGCCAAACTAATCTATTAACCTTCTATGAGGAGGTGAGCTGCCATCTAGATAAAAGGAAGGTCCATAGATGTGGTGTATCTGGATTTTGCAAAAGCATTTGACACAGTTCCTCATAATTGTTTACTGTACAAAATAAGGTCCATTGGCATGGACCATAGGGTGAGTACATGGATTGAAAACTGGCTACAAGGGCGAGTTCAGGGGGTGGTGATAAACGGGGAATACTCAGAATGGTCAGGGGTGGGTAGTGGGGTCCCCCAGTGTTCTGTGCTGGAACCAATCCTTGTTTAATTTGTTCATAAACGACCTGGAGGATGGGGTAAACAGTTCAATCTCTGTATTTGCAGATGACACTAAGCCAAGCAGGGCAATAACTTCTCCGCAGGATGTGGAAACCTTTCAAGAAGATTTGAACAAATCTACTCACTAGGGGGTGAAACTCTGGGGGAATCTAGGATGGAAAAGCACATGGGAGCCCTAGTAGATGATAGGCTCAGCAATGGCATGCAATGTCAAGCTACTGCTAACAAAGAAAATAGAATATTGGCATGCATTAAAAAGGGGATTAAATTCCAGGGATAAAGAGATAATTCTCCCACTCTACGAAACTTTGGTCTGGCCACACCTGGAGTATGCTGTCCAGTTTTGGGCACCAGTCCTCAGGAAGGATGTGCTGGAACTGGAGAGAGTACAGAGAAGGGCAACAAAGCTAATAAAGGGTCTGGAGGATATTAGTTATGAGGAAAGATTGCAAGCACTGAACGTATTCTCTCTGGAGAAGAGACGCTTGAGAGGGGATATAATTTCAATTAACAAATACCATACTGGTGACCCCACAATTAGGGATAAAACTTTTTTGTGGGACAAGGGAACTCTGTTACATATATTTTGGTCATGCCCCAAGCTTTCACGTTTTTGGAAAGTGATACACGATACTGTACAACTGTTCACTGACAGGACAATTACAAAAGACCCAGCATTCTTTTTACTACATGCCACTGACATCCCAGACAAGGCCTACAAAAGATCAGTCATACGACATTTGTTAGATGCAGCCAGAGCCTGCGTACCTCTTTGCTGGAAATCCACCCTACCACCGACTATTGACATGTGGTTGGGAAAGGTGGAAGATAAGAAAAATGGAAGACCTCATCCACACAGCACAACATAGGAAAGAAACATTCTCCAAGACCTGGCAATTATGGTCGATGTTTATATACTCGATGGCAGGTCAATCTTTGAGAAGAGCCGATGAGGCCCGGTGAGTGTGCGGGAGCACATAATGGGGCGCTAGTAACCCATGAGCAGTGACATAGAACCTTAGGAATACAGATGATTCAGCCCTACATGTTCGCGAGACCCATTCCCCCTCCCACCCCCAATTCCCCCATTTCTTCCTATACTACCCCCTCTTTCTCTCCTTTTCATTCAGTTTCTAGCATTCTCTGTTTCTTTTTGTATATATATATATATATATATATATATATATATATATATATATATATATATATATATATATTTATTTATTAGAGGACCGGCACAATGGAAGACAGTACTGTATGATGACACATGGTTACTAATGATTTCACATTTTAACATACTACTGACTTATATGTGTCTGTGCATTGTTTTGGAATAACAGGTTAGATGTTATTCTGGTACAAAGAAATATGCAAGAATGTTTATCATCAAATTGTAGTTTGTATGTTACCTGACACATGTGTTTCTGTGTACCTATTGGTCCATGTGGGCCGTGTTCTTCACTTAAATAAACAATTTAAAAAAAACTTTTTTTGTGGAAAGGAGAGCAATAAGACACGTAGCCACTCATTAAAATTAGAAGAAAAGAGGTGCAAAATTAAACTGCGTAGAGAGTTCTTTACTGTAAGAGCGGCAAGGATGTGGTATTCCCTTCCCGTCGTGCGAAAGGGGCCTTATGCAGATGGGTAGCACAGGTCCTATTCACATGCATCAGACTCAGTTCAGCAAAAGGGCTAGTGTCGATGGACAAATTAGGCTCGCTTTAAAGGTGCGTGACACTTGCATTTGACATCAATGAGATCTTTCAGGGGTCACTTCATCTAAGGTTACATCACCCAGTTTCAAGTTTTCCCACTGACTTGCAGGGGAAGCAGTTCTGACATGAATAAACTTAGACCCCATAAGCTGTGTGTATGCGAACTGCACTAGCCAGAGCGTTCAATCAACATTGCCATCCAAATCAGTTCTGTGCTTGGCACTAGTTTAGAAGAGGGCTTTGAAGTTCCTTTCAGCACACCTCAACACAACCTGTTTGGTTATATTTTCCTGTGGTTCCTCAAGGCCTAGTCCACAGAAGCCAACGTTTTCATACAATGCATTGATGATGGCCAACAGGCCTGTATGCAATTTAGAATAAAAAGCTTTGCAATATCAACTTGCACCAGCAGTTCTGGGCACAAAATTGTCCCAGGGCAAAAAAAAAAAAAAAATGTGCATGTCTCTGCCTACTTTCCCAAAATAACCAAAAAAATGGAGGTGACGTGTTCAATACTTATTTTACCCGCTGTATATGCAGCCACGGTTTTAGTGCGGCAGTCCGGTGTGTTTCTGTTCACCAGTTCAGGTGTGAACCTTTACCTGAATTTGCACCTGAACCAGACCTAAAAAACGCCAGGACCCCTTTGAAACTGCCCCGGTCCAGTGTGAACCGGCTCCTTTGAGAGCCGGTCACACTCACATGTTATGCGAATTGGATGCAGGTAAAAACACATCCAATTCGCATATATATAAACCCAGCCTTAGATTTCAAAATTACCACACTAGGCATGAAAGCAGATATGTTATAGCCTGGCCAGTTTGTGTCACTTCTGCTGACAAGAGGGAAAAAAATAAATAAATTCAACTTCTTAATACTATCCTATACTTTGTTATTAGTGTCTTGGTGTCATTGTGTGGTTTTCGCACCCTTTTCATTCACATACATGAAGGCTGAATCCTGGTAATCTGTCCATGGCATTGCTGGGAAGAGGGACATGGATCACAAAAATGACTATGGCAGTAACAATGTGGTAAGTAAACTGTACAAAGAAAATAATTATTTACAATTTCTATATAACCTTCCTACCTCATGTTCCTCTTTCTTTTTCTCCTCCTGCTTCTGTTCCAACTTCTGCATTACCCTAAAATAGGAAAATACAGCTTAGAACTATGTTCAGGCCATCTTTCATCAGAATAAAACCATATGTTTGCAGATAAAGTGAATTCTAGATAATTCTGGATAAACTGGGCAACCCCTGAACCAACAAATGTATTATGATAGAGCTGTGGTCAAACTTTACATCATGTGATGCAGGCTACCTATACCAGTAGAACCACTGAATGGGCACCTCCTTGGAAAGGGGGACTCTGAATTCTGCAGTGTTGTCACTGTGAGCTGCCGGCGTAGCTACTTGGACACTGGCACCCCTGATAGCCCAGTCAGTACATAGCAATATACAAATGCAGAGTTTTGCCGATTGGGACTTTGGGAGGGATCCTGTGATGGGCCAGCGGGGCTGCAAATAGGAGGGCTCAGACATCAGTCTATGCAATGCCTCTCAGGTGGTTAGACAGGTTATTTTTGGTCCGCATTATCTTGATCCTGGTAGGTACAAACCCTCTCCCTTGCTTATTTGTCACACATATTTACTTTTTTGACCCAATTTACCCTTGCACTAGTGGGGTATTCCCATGCATTGGTGTCACTGCTTTACCAAGTTGCAATTTATACTTTAGAACGCATATATTTAGTTTCACATGTGGAGTCTCATTCAATTAAGCTGTCCAGGTCACTTTCACCATTCCCCATTGTACCAGGTGATTTCTCTTGGCCATTCAATGATTATATTACTACTTTCTCATCAATTTTTTACCTTTTCATAATTTTTAAATTTATTAGTGCACATCATCACCCATATACACTCTTTTTCTAGCCACCACCCTGGCAGGTCATGCTGGATGGTTCCGTTTGCCTGTTCCATTTTGTGCTGCTGGCCCATTTTGGATCCTTTACCCACAGCTCCCGGGTCAGACTTCTCTGGTGGCTGCCGGTGGGACTCCCTTAGTCGGATTCCCACATTTCAATCTACCCGATACATTTCCATGTTCATTACTATGTTATATTTTTTAACCATTTTACTTTGAAGATTATGTCTATGCATCAACCCCTGAAGAGTGAGACTAAACTCACGAAACGCGTTGGGTCATCATGGCTGCCATGACACATGGACTATTTGATTACTGTATGTAACGGATTTGTACATTTGGGCCAACTGTTTGGCATTAGGACACCTTTTCCCAGTTCTATTGCTGGCATACTCTCATAAAACCTGTACTATATTTTTATTACTGGCTGTGTGGCACTTCAGCTAAAGTCCCAATGGGCAAAACTCTGCATTTTTATGTACAATAGGGATGGAGGCGCCTCGAAGGGTACTACCAACTATTTTCTTTGTTTTGCATTATTGCACTATTTACTTCGTTCTACCTACTAAACTTTCCATTGACAGCACATTGCTGCATTTACGGCAGCTTCCCAGCTGCATTTACCATTCAAAGAGAACTTCTTTATACATATTTAAAATGCTTGTTTATCACTCAGAGAAAAAAAAAAAAAATAATAGCAGCTTTAGTGGACTTTAAAGCTGAACTCCAGGATCCTATTCTTTTTCTCTACCTAATCTATCTCTGCATGCTAAACTAACCTCCCCGCAGTGACATTTTTTTTTTTTAAGCGAGTCCTTACTACTTTATTGAAGGAAGATTTTAATTCCTAGCAAAAATGCGCTGTTCCCGGGCACCTGGGAAGGACATATGCTGGTGCTGCATATCACAACTGCACTACATTTCCCATAATTTCATGGGAATGCACGATGTGCTGGAAAAGTGTGAGGGACAGTGCTGTGCTGTAGAAAGCAGCTATTAGCACAGCTTGGCAAATGGATGTGGCCGGTTTGTAACGATCAAACACGCCCACAGAAGGAAGTGTGACATAATTACACTTTTTTAACAGTCAGGACTGGGAAACTGGTCAGAGTTGAGGGAAAGATGGATGGTGCTAAAAACAGGGATATTCTTGAACAAAACCTGTACCACTCTGTGTGTGATTTGAGGCTAGGATGGAGGTTCACCTTCCAGCAGGACAAACACACTGCTAAAGCAACACTTGAGTGGTTTAAGGGGAAACATGTAAATGTGTTGGAATGGCCTAGTCAAAGACCAGACCTCAAGCCAATAGAAAATCTGTGGTCAGACTTACAGATTGCTGTTCACAAGCGCAAACCATCCAACTAGAAGGAGCAGTTTTGCAAGGAGGCATGGGCAAAAATCCCAGTAGTAAGATGTGGCAAGCTCATAGAGACTTATCCAAAGCGACTTGGAGCTGTGATAGCCGCAAAAGGTGGCTCTACAAAGTATTGACTTTAGGGGAGTGAATAGTTATGCACATTGACTTTTTCTATTATTTTGTCCTGTTTGTTGTTTGCTTCACAATAAAAAAAAAAAAAAAGATGATCTTCAAAAGTTGTGGGCATGTTCAGTAAATGAAATGATGCAAATCCTCAAACAATCCATGTTAATTCCAGGTTGTGAGGCAACAAAACACGAAAAATGCCAAGGGGAATGAATACTTTTGCAAGGCAATGGAGATGATAGAGATAGATGTGTAGCGCTGACCTCTGCACTTTTTCTGTAATTTCCTCTTGAGGCTGGGAGTCTGGCATCTCACTTTTCCCAAATTCTGGAAGTTCCTTTGTTTGCTCTGTGGGTGGATTCTCATCTTGCACTACAGAGATCAGCGAGAACATGAATTTAAAAAAACAAAAAACAAAAAGAAAAACGAAAAAACAAAACAGGAAACTATCAGAAAGTTGAGTGCACATTCCGATTCTGACCTGGGGTGGAGGCTGAAGAATCACTGGGGGTTTCCACATATGGGGGCAGGAAGTCCTCTGAAGGGCACTGTGGTACAGGGCAGGATTCAGCAGAGCAGGTCATTGGTGGGCTAGTGGATAGGTGTGGATTAGTTGGTAACCCATCATCTCCTGTGTGCATCTAAAGAAAAAAAGAAAAAATCATTTAAAGATTGCCAGCAACAAGAACCTGGGACAGAACTTGATTTTCTCTTTTCAAAGCTACTAGGTAAAGTCCACGAACGGGTAAAGGAGCACAGAAAACACAGCTACACAGTTAAAAGGGCTTGAAACTTACATATTAAACTGTAGATCTAAGTAAAACACATTTAGTATATTACTACGATGCAAGCACATTTTTCTACGTTTTGTCGCTAACCGCTTCCCCCCCACCAGTAGCTCAACCTTTAAGAAAATTCAAACTCTGGAAGCACTTCCTGGGCTTCCTGGTCATGTGATCACTGTCAAGAGTGGCTACGTGACCAGAAGCTCATCCTACTGGCTTCTGAAGTTGCTTTTATTGGTTTTTAAAAAAAAAAATTTCTACAGAACAGAGCCTTTAGGCCTTCTCCAGCTTGAAAAATATGGAGCAAAAAAATAAATAAATAAATAAATAAAAACTGAAAAAGAGAAAAAAAAAAAGAAAGAAAAACACCAACAATCCCAACTGTAGTCACAACTTGATCAACGAGGGTAACAGCATCCACATGACCAAGGAAGTAATCAGGAGGTGGAAGTTAGGCACTACTGGCTTCAGATTTTAAACAGCGACTGAAAACTGTTGGTGACAGCTTGGATCACAGTGGTGGGAGCTCCCACCAAAAAAAAAAAAAAAAAAAAGCTCAGTGAGGCTGCCTGTATACACAGATGTGGCAGCGCGGCTCAACGCACACCACCATGTTGCCACATATATACATGCGGTGTTAAGGGGTTAAAGCAGAACTTAACCCTTCTATTCTTTACAGCCAAAGAAGCTGCCACCTTAAAGGAGTTGTAAAAGCAGAAGGTTATTTTATCTTAATGCATTCTATGCAATAAGATAAAAAAACCTTCTGTGTTCAGTGCCCCCCCCCCCCCCAATCACTTATCCAAGCCCCTTCTCTCTGTAGCGATGTCCACGAGTGTCTTAGCTGTTCCAGAAACTCCTCCTGATTGGCCGAGACACAGCAGCAGCATCATTGGCTCCCGCAGCTGTTAATAAAAATCAGTCAGCTGGCAAAACTGTCAGAAAGCGAGCGAGCTCCTGACTTCCTGTGCTGCACGTGAATTTTAAGCAGTGTTTTCAGCCCTGCCAAGTTTACATCTGAACTACAGAACCACCTACCCCCCCCCCCCCCCCATGTAATGGAGATGAGGAAAGGGGTATGTGTTTTGTAGTCTAGACCTGGAAAGAGAAGCCAAGGATGACAAAGCTTTCTATTAATACAGGCGGTGAGTGAGCAAAAAACCTGAAATCAGAAAACGAATGCAGCCACCACATTGAAGGACTGGTAAATTGCAATATTCTACACTTTTGTTCTTAGATTAATGCCGCGTACACATGGTCGGACTTTTCGTCTACAAAAGTCCGACAGACGCCGATGGACTAAAGCTGGCGGACAATCCGATCATGTGTGGGCTTCCCCGGACTTTCAGCGGACTTTTCCAGCCTCAAATCTGACAGACTTTAGATTTGAAACATGCTTCAAATCTTTACGTTGTAACTACGCCGGACCCAGAAATCCGCTCGTCTGTGTGCTAGTCCGACGGATAAAAACCCACGCTAGGGCAGCTATTGGCTACTGGCTATCAACTTCCTTATTTTAGTCCGGTGTACGTCATCACGTACGAATCCGTCGGACTTTTGTGTGATCGTATGTAGGCAAGTCCGTTCGTAAGAAAGTCTGCCACAAGTCCGCCAAAAGTCTGCCGAAAGTCCGCTGGACAGGCTGTCGGACTTTTGTAGCCGAAAAGTCTGACCGTGTGTACGCGGCATTAGATAAATGTAAAATGGTTCTAAAGCCTAAAAGGTTTACCTTAAAAGTAAAACTATGGGCAAAACTTTCTTTCCCCCCCCCCCCCCATTTTGGATCGAGCAAGGGAGGGTTATAACCTCTGTCTGATTTTTTTTTTCTTTGTTATCGGTGTCCCATTGTGGAGATTGTCATTTACTTCCTGTCCGATAGCCAAACCGGAAGCGAGAGAAAATCCCTGCAATCTAGGGGAATTCCTTGGTCACTAGAACTGTGTCCCCGTTGGAAGATTTCCCCTCTGCTACTTTTCTGGGGACAACCCAAAAGGCAGGCAGAATTCCGCTTCAACAGACAGCAAGAAAAACTGACAGGGGTTCTAATCCCTCTCCACTCTATCCAAAACAAAGCACCTTTAGTTATACTTTAATGCATTCTATTAAGGTGAAAAAAAATAAAATAAACCCTTCTGTACTCGATACTCCTCCCACCCCCCCATACTTACCAGAGCCAGATCTCAAACTAGGGCTGTGCCCGAGAGCAGCGGCTCTCCCACCTCACTGGGTCGACGCTGTGCCCGTGTCAATAGATGCAGAAAGGGTGGCATGGAAGCGAGCCCAAATAAGTGCCCCATAGAAAGTAGTTTTCCATGGGGGGCACTCTGCCGGGGGGGGGTTTAGGGAGATCGGGGATGCTCTGTGCAAAAAACATTCCACAGAGCAGGTAAGTATATATGTTTATCACTAGTAAAAATAAAAAAATTTGAAGCTTTATAAACCACTTTAAAACTAGAATTTAGCATATATTTGCATCCATTAACAACAAAAAGGTATAAAAAGAAGTCAAGCTCCAGCTCTGACTGGTATATGTACTGGCAAGTCTGACTCCTTAAAGAAGTGTCTCAGCCTTTGCTAGTATTACATATAATTGCATTTCAATGATGACATAACATAGAAAAGTGCCAGCATTTATTATGATTACATTATGCACTAATCCAAGATCAGGAGACACCTGTGAAAGCTTGTGGCAGAGTACATTAAAATAGAGCAAAAAAATAAATAAATAAAAAGCAAGAAGCAAGAGTGCATACAGTACATCCGGAAAGTATTCACAGAGCCTCACTTTTTCCACATTTTATATTACAGCCTTATTCCAAAATGGATTAAATTCATAATTTTCCTCAAAATTCTACAAACAATACCCCATAATGACAACGTGAAAGAAGTTTGTTTGCAAATTTATAAAAAAATAAAATAAAAATCACATGTACATAAGTATTCACAGCCTTTGCCTCTCACTCACCCCCCCCCCCCCCCCCCCCTATTTATCATCATCATTGAAAGTAAAAGAAAATCCAAAATTTTGGGTTGTCCCCAGAAAAGCAATAGAGGGGAAAACTTTCCATGGAGACAATAGTTCTGTGACCTAGGAGTCCCCAAGAGATTCACTTAATTTTTCCTCTCACTTCCTGTTTGGCTATGGGACTGGAAGTGAAGGCAAATCTCCGCAATGGAACACAGATGGTGAAAAAAAAATTGATGATAGTTATAACCCTCCCTTATTCTATCCAAAATGGGAAAAAAAAAAGTTTTGCCTATAGTACCTCTATACAACCGCCCCATAGGAGATTTACTGCTACAGGGCGCGGACCCATATTATTTACATATATATATATATATATATATATATATATATATATATATATATATATATATATATATATATATATACATACATATACACATACACACACACACACACATATATGCGGTTCTGCACTTCAAAGTTTTGGGCACACTCGCTCCGATTTTACACAGCGGGAGCCGATCAGCGGGTCCACTGGGACCCGCCGATCGTTCGGTACTCTGACAGAATGACAGTCTGCCTATGTAAACAAGGCAGACTGTCATTCCGTGTGTACAGAAGACATAAATCCTGTGTTCCTGTGAAGCAGCAACACCGATCCATGTCTTCAAGTACTAAAAGCACCTCACCCACAGTTAGTAAACACTTTCTAGGCACACAGTCTTTGATCGCCCCTCATGTTAACCCCTTCCCTTCCAGTGTCATTAGTACAGTAACAGTGCATATTTTTAGCACTGATCACTAATAAGGTCACTGGTCCCCCCCCAAAAAAAAGTGACAAAAGTGTCAGTTAGGTATCCGATTTGTCCACCACAATATAGCAGTCCCGCTACAAGTCACTGTTCGCCGCCATTACTAGTTAAAAAAAAAAAAAAAAATCCCATAGTTTGTAGAAGCTATAACTTTTGAGCAAACCAATATATACTTTTTGGGATTTTTTTTACCAAAAAAAATGTAGCAGAATACATATTGGCCTAAATTTACGAAGAAATTTGATTTTTTTTAATTTTTAATTGGATGAGTATTAGAGCAGAAAGTAAAAAATATTGTCTTTTTTTCAAAATTGACGGTCGTTCTTTATTTCTAGCGCAAAAAATAAAAACCACGGAGGTGATAAAAAGAAAGCTCTAATTGTGGGGGAAAAAAGGGCATCAATTTTTTTTGGGTACAGAGTCGCACGACCGCGCAATTGTCAGGTAAAGTAACGCAGTGCCGTATCGCAAAAAAATGGCCTGGTTAGTAAAGTGGGTAAACCTTCCAAAGCTGAAGTGGTTAAAATAATGGCGTACAATTTAACTAAACCCATTATTGTACTGGAGATTTTAAATCGACAAACTAAAATGGCATTTTAGTCAAAAAGACTGACTAAAACTAAAAGGACTTTACGTCAAAATGAACACGGGTTGCATGGTTTCGGCACGGTTGGAGGGGTGAGCAAAGCAGATAAGAGGACCTTGTGAGCAAGGTTCAATTTAAAGTCCATGTAGTAAAGATCAGGTTAAAAGAAGTGACAGTGTCAAAGATATAAATAAACATCATGCAATCTATGAAGGAGAACAAATGGCTTTGCGGCCTTGGCATAGATTCTTGGCGGCTCTACAAGAAAGCACAGAACAAATAAACATCCAACAACCACAGCACCTGTTTAACTTTGGTGATCTTTCCTATGAGCTCTGCTGCAGAGATACCACCAGCAATGACTTCCAGTGGGATTCCATTGTCCCCGATGAAGAAGCTGGAGGGGACACATACCACAGGATCTAGAGGAAGGCTTGTCAAGGAGAAATCACATGATGTGCACGCTGGATGTACAAAATCCTTTCTGGTGCAATAATAGTCCTCATGTTCCAATGTCTTTTAAAGTGTTAGTAAACACACAACTGTAAAATCAGTCTATATGCAGTACAGCATGCTTGTTATACTCACTGCGGAAGAGGTTAATCCTGTGCATTGTGCAAAAAGGCTGTTTGATCCTGTCGTCTCTGATCCTCCCACTCTTTTACTGTCCCCAATCCATCTCCTGATAGAACAGAGCCTTGGGGGCACTCTGCACATGCTCAGTTTGGTGTGTATCGCTAGAGAGTTTTTAATTTATTTTTTTTATTTTGGGAAGGTGCATTGGATCAGCACAGGGCCAATCAGCACTGTCCAGACAGAGGGTCAGGGGTCCTGCAGCCTCATAGGACAGAGTAGAATGAAAACTCCTCCTACAAGCTTTAACCAGACACTGATAGAAGGCACAAGACTGCCATATAGTGCTGATGAGAAAAGGTATTTAGGAGTTTATATTTACTAAAACTATTGCATTTCCATGTTCTGTGTACTGTGGGAGACCAGATATAGTGAATGCAGGCTCCTGGGTTTAGAAACATTTTAAAGAGCAAGTAAACCTTACTTTAATGTTTGTACTTATAGGTAAGCCTATAATAAGGCTTACCTATAGGTACTATAAATAAGTCCTATTGCGTCGTTGATATTTACTGTATACTGCACCAATGATGTCATCAGCACATGCACTCTGAAGGAACGGCCGCAGGTGCCGTTTCTTCAGAGCCCTGTGCCGTGACCGGCGGCACCCGTGAGCACGTGCGGGAGTGACGTCATGAGGCTCCAGCCGGTCAGAGCCAGAGACCACAGACCCGGAAGGAAGACAGGCGAAAATGGATGCGGCCTGCAGCGGGGACGAGGAGGGCTTCGTTTGCAGGCAAGTGTCACAATGTGTTAGTATGCAATGAATACTAGCACATTATGCCTTTACTTTGCAGGTAAAAGAATAAAAAGCAGAGTTTTCTTCCTCTTTAAGTGACTCCAGGATCAGATCCAGTTGATTGCCTATACTGTAGTGAGGTCATGCTGTGCTCAGCCCTAATCCAGCAATAGAGTGCATTCCTTCCCGATTCCACTACACACTGTTGTTAAAACCCTGAAGAAGAGGGAAGTCTATTCCACCGAACATCTAAGTGAGGCAACCATTTCTATTGCTAGGCACTCCTAACCACATATGCAGAATATCCAAACAGGATTAAAAATATAGCGGTTTCCTACAGCAACCAATCAGATTCAATGCTTTATTTGGAAGCCTTACTGGTGGCTATTGGAATTGCTGAGGATTTTGTGAAGTTGTCCACTTTTCTCAGCTAGCAGCAATCTTTTTTTTTTCTTTCTGAAAGCAGCTATCCTTTTCTTCTGCAGGTATGGCTGGTTGCTTGTCATGATTAAAGCGGAGACTAACCCAAAAGTGGAACTTCGCTCATCTGTCTCCTCCCCCCTCCAGTGCCACACTTTTGACAGGTACCATGTCCCCACCGTAATCGTGACTTGTGTCATAATTAAGCACTGTGATAGCACAAAACCTGTCGACCTCTTTCCAGTCGTGACAGAGTCCATATAGCTGTTGATAGTTGCTTTTATATTACATTTAATAAAAGGTGAAGATTTTCAGAGTGCAGCTATCTGGAGTTCTTATCTATATGGCTTCAGTGGAGCCTGCACCTGTATGAGGGGAGTGTGGAGGCGATAACTGGCCGACTCACCTGGAGCAGCGCAACACACAGGGGTTGACTTACTAAAACTAGAGAGTCCAAAATCTGGTGCAGCTCTTCATAGAAACCAATTAGCTTCAAGGTTTTATTGTCAAAGCTTATTGAACAAGCTGAAGTTAGAAAGCCGTTTGGCTACCATGCACAGCTGCACCAGATTTTGCACCTCCAGTTTTAGTAAATTCACTTCCATTGTCTCAGTTTAGTCTGCGTGCTGAGAGTGCACTTCCATCACAGAGGAACACATACAGTATATGCGGTGCACAGGATGCTGCAAATATATGGTGTTACATGGTCATGAAGGGGTTAATCGCGTTGTAAGTCAACATACAGTAAATCGTTTAGAAGAGAAATTCACACCTTTATTAAAATGTTTTTCTATAACTGCCCAGAATTCAGTTTTAAGTGGTGACATGCTTGGTATTGTTCTCAAATGACAGTATAAATAAAGCTCAGTAAACAGCAGGTTCAACTTACAGGACATGATGTAAGAACTCACAAAATATGTAGAGCTTGAAAATAATATCTATGATCAGCGGTTACATCTAAAAGACAAAAAAAAACAAAACAAAAAAACACATACATGTACAAACACTGCAAAAGGTCAAAGCCATCTACAGTCAGGTCCATAAATATTGGGACATCGACACAATTCTAATCTTTTTAGCTCTATACACCACCACAATGGATTTGAAATGAAACGAACAAGATGTGCTTTAACTGCAGACTTTCAGCTTTAATTTAAGGGTATTTACATCCAAATCAGGTGAACGGTGTAGGAATTACAACAGTTTGTATATGTGCCTCCCACTTTTTAAGGGACCAAACGTAATGGGACAGATTAACAATAATCCATCAAACTTTCACTTTTTAATACTTGGTTGCAAATCCTTTGCAGTCAATTACAGCCTGAAGTCTGGAACGCATAGACATCACCAGACGCTGGGTTTCATCCCTGGTGATGCTCTGCCAGGCCTCTACTGCAAATGTCTTCAGTTCCTGCTTGTTCTTGGGGCATTTTCCCTTCAGTTTTGTCTTCAGCAAGTGAAATGCATGCTCAATCCAATTCAGGTCAGGTGATTGACTTGGCCATTGCAGAACATTCCACTTCTTTCCCTTAAACTCTTTGGTTGCTTTCGCAGTATGCTTCGGGTCATTGTCCATCTGCACTGTGAAGCGCCGTCCAATGAGTTCTGAAGTATTTCGCTGAATATGAGCAGATAATATTGCCCGAAACACTTCAGAATTCATCCTGCTGCTTTTGTCAGCAGTCACATCATCAATAAATACAAGAGAACCAGTTCCATTGGCAGCCATACATGCCCACCCCATGACACTACCACCACCATGCTTCACTGATGAGGTGGTATGCTTTGGATCATGAGCAGTTCCTTTCCTTGTCCATACTCTTCTCATCACTCTGGTACAAGTTGATCTTGGTCTCATCTGTCCATAGGATGTTGTCTCAGAACTGTGAAGGCTTTTTTAGATGTTGTTCGGCAAACTCTAATCTGGCCTTCTTGTTTTTGAGGCTCACCAATGGTTTACATCTTGTGGTGAACCCTCTGTATTCACTCTGGTGAAGTCTTCTCTTGATTGTTGACTTTGACACACATACACCTACCTCCTGGAGAGTGTTCTTGATCTGGCCAACTGTTGTGAAGGGTGTTTTCTTCACCAGGGAAAGAATTCTTCGGTCATCCACCACAGTTGTTTTCCGTGGTCTTCCGGGTCTTTTGGTGTTGCTGAGCTCACCGGTGCGTTCTCTTTTTAAGGATGTTCCAAACAGTTGATTTGGCCACACCTAATGTTTTTGCCATCTCTCTGATGGGCTTGTTTCGTTTTTTTCAGCCTAATGATGGCTTGCTTCACCGATAGTGACAGCTCTTTGGATCTCATATTGAGAGTTGACAGCAACAGATTCCAAATGCAAATAGCACACGTGAAATGAACTCTGGACCTTTTATCTGCTCCTTGTAAATGGGATAATGAGGGGATAACACACACCTGGCCATGGAACAGCTGAGCAACCAACTGTCCCATTACTTTTGGCCCCCTAAAAAGTGGGAGGCACATATACAAATTGTTGTAATTCCTACACCGTTCACCTGATTTGGATGTAAATACCCTTAAATTAAAGCTGAAAATCTGCAGTTAAAGCACATCTTGTTTGTTTTATTTCAAATCAAAAAAGTAAAATTCACATAAATCATCTTTTCTCAACCTTTTTACGCCAAAAGGAACCCTTAATAATGTACAGATATGAGGGAAGCTTGCATTGAAAGCTCACAATCACTTTGTGTCATCAGCAAGTTGTAGAGATCATAAAATAAAGAATATGACATCCCTCGAGTATCCGACACCCAAAATTGATTATTTTTGCCCCCCACATTGGTGGTTAATGAGAAAGAAAACATCCTTACATCAGCAGCCACTGGGGAAAATGTCACTCTTGGCCCAGGTTCACACTGAGCTGCGGGAATGAAGCCGATTTCATTCCCGCATGTCAGTCCCGATTTCGGCTGTGATTTCAAAGACATCTGTGCAGGTTTCTGCACAGATCTCAATGTAAATCGCAGCACAAAATCGCAAAAAGGAGTACAGAAACTACTTTTTAAAATTGGTGCAGCGCCGCAGATGCGGCGTCGCACTGTTAAGGACGGTGCCATTGACGGCAATTGCCGCTGTTTTGACATGCGATTTGACATGTCACTTGTAGTGCAAATCCACTTTGCACTACAAATGCACTTGGCAGTGCAGTCGCTGTAGATCTAGGGGGGGGGGGGGGGGGCATGCAAGGAAAATAAAAAACAGCATTCTTGCTTGCATGACTGGATGATAGAAATCAGCAGAGATTCCCCTCAGATCTACAGTGACTGCACTTGCAGTGCAAAGTGGATTTGTCTTTAGTAAATAACCCCCACTGTGACAGTAGATTCTTAGCTACATCTACTTTGTGGATACTGTGACTACTTATTTTCACTTGCCTCAGCTCTGAAGATACTGTAAAGGGTCGTACACACTGGCCGAATATCAGGTGGCATCAGCCAGTTCAATAGAAACTGGCCAACATTTGGCCCATATGTACGGAAGCCAGTCCGACAGAAGCCAGCTTATTGGCTGGCTTCTATCGAAGGGACTGAAAAAGATCCGCACCGTCAGACAGCAATAGCATATTGGGGGAGATCGATGTACTAACATCACATTGTTAGTACAGCAGCTCCTCCTGAGCTCTTCAGTTTGTTTGTTTTTCGTTCAGCCCACTGTGTCGAGTGAAATAAAAAAAAAAAAAAAGTACTAGGCTTTTACAGTATATTCACACCTGCCTCTACTTTGTAGATACATCTTCCCTGTATATACTGCAACAGTAGATTCTCTCTTGTTTCTGCTCTGGAGACACCGTGTCAGCTCACACCAATAATTTAATAAGGTAAAAAAAAGGCAATTTTAATAAATGGCAAGATAACATGTGTAGCAATTATTTTACAATTATTATTATATTATAATTATTACAGTTTTCCTGCAAAAATAAAAAAGAAGAACTTCCTGTAAAAGGATACAGATCTGGGAGAACTGAAGGCAGGTCTCACTGTAAGGAAGAAAACAGATAAAACAAATATCATATACAAACACTGGCTAGGCACACAGTTAACCCTTTGAGCGCCCTAGAAGTTTAACCTCATCCCAGCCATTAGAAGAGTGACAGTGCATATTTACAGCACTGATCACTTTATTAGTGTCACTTGTGCCCAAAAAGTGTCAGTTAGTGTCCGATTGTTTGCCGCAATATTGCAGTGCCGCTATAAGTCGCTGATCACCGCCATTATTAGTATAATTTTTTTTTTTTTCTAATTCAATTTTTATATACCATAGTTTGCAGACGCAATAACATTCGCGTAAACTAATCAATATACCGTATTTATCGGCGTATAACACGCACTTTTTTCCCCTTAAAATCAGGGGAAAGTCGCAGGTGCGTGTTATACGCCGATCCCCTGAGCTGCACAACTCAAAAATCGCCGACCGCGATTTGAAAATGGCGCCGCCGGCGCCGAAATACACAGAGCCGGTCCTCGGCTCTTTCCGGCGGCTCTCGTTCATTTTTGGCTCCACTCGTAGTCCCGAGCGGAGCTATCCGAACCTACTCGGCTAGGTTCGGATAGCTCCGCTCGGGACTACGAGTGGAGCCGAAAGTGAACGAGAGCCGCCGGAAAGAGCCGAGGACGGGCTCTGTGTATTTCGGCGCCGGCGGCGCCATTTTCAAATCGCGGTCGGCGATTTTGAAGCCAGGGGATCGAAGGCTGCACTGGGCGAGGCTGCACTGGGCGAGGCTGCACTGGGCGAGGCTGCACTGGGGGAGGCTGCACTGACATGGCTGCACTGACATGGCTGCACTGACATGGCTGCACTGACATGGCTGCACTGACATGGCTGCACTGGGGAAGGCTGCACTGGGGAAGGCTGCACTGAGAAGGCTGCAATGATGGGCATTTAAATGTAAGTTTTTTTCCCTTCAACTTCCCTCCTAAAAGTTTTTTTTCCTTAAAATTCCCTCCTAAATTGGGGTGCGTGTTATACGCCGATAAATACGGTATGCTTACTGGGATTTTCTTTTATCAAAAACGTAGCAGAATACATATTGGTCTAAATTTCTGAAGAATATTTTTGTTCTGTGTTTTATTTCTTTAATAAAAAAACTTTTCTTGATTCAGAAAAAAAAAATTTATAAAAGATTTTTTTTATTGGATGCTTAATATGAAAAAATGTAAAAAATATTGTCTCTTTCAAAATAGTTGGTCTTTTTTTTTTTTTTTTTTTTTAATAGTGCAAAAAATAAAAACTGCAGAGGTGATCAAATACCACCAAAAGAAATCTCTATTTGTGAGTGTGTGTGGGCGGGGGGGGCTGATGATGTATCTTTTATCTTGGGTACAGCGTCGCACGACCACACAATTGTTAGTTAAAGTAACGCAGTGCGGTATCGCAAAAAATGGCCTGGTTATGAGGGAGGGTAAATCTTCCGGGGGTTAAGTGGATAAGATTAGTACACATGATGCAATAATAAAAACAAAAACGACGTATGGGTTTACTGAGAAGGGGTTAGGTTGGTTATCTTGTTACCAGCATACCTCAGCAATCTGTGGCTGTCCAGTGGTTACCTCCTAACAAGCCCGGGCTACAGTCCAGCAGCTGTTACTCTTCAGGCTGAGTGTGCCAACCAATACCAACCCTATGTAGTAATAATTATGGAATATCAAATAGTAGTTTGTCACATTCAACCAGACTCTTCTGTAATGTTGAAGATGTTTTGTAGCTTCTCCAACCCACTTCTTTAGTTCTGGAGAAGTTATTGTCTTACAGAAAAGGTCCAGTTGAATGTGACTGCTACTAGCTATGCTATTGACCTGGATGAAGAAAAACCTTCACAGACTATAACCTTCTCCCGCCTGCACTATAGCCAAATGACAGCTACAGCGCGGACCTTAATTGCCAGGAGGCCGTCATCTGACGTCCTCCCGTGCATGAGCTGCCTACACACCCCCTTTAGGGTGCGCGCGGCGCGCTCTGTGATCACCCCCATCCCCTTACCACGTGATCAGCTGTCAGCCAATGACAGCTGATCACGTGATGTAAACAGAAGATCGGTAATCGTTTATTTTTTTTCCCCTAACGTCGTAAGCGTGAGGGGGAAAAAAAATCCGATCACCTGCTTCTCTAAGAGGGACATCAGTCCCTCACAGACAGAGAGCCCCGTCTGCCTCATCTTTGCCCACCAGTGCCCCCAATCAATGCCACTGATCAGCGCCACCCCATAAGTGCTGATTAACGAACGATAAAAATTATCTGTTTTCAAAATTTAATAACAAACTATGAAACTATGCTGTACCCAATTTGGGTACAGCATTGCAAGACCGCGCAATTGTCATTCAAAGAGTGATAGCTCTGAAAGCTGAAATCTGGTCTGGGCAGAAGGAGGGTTTAAGTAAGCAAGTGGATAATTATGGAAGAATGTAATTTTTTGTACACGGCTAGAGGAGCAACGCAGATGGATCTTGTATCATTCACTTTGTTAATTCTATTACATAAAATTAAAATAATAAAAGTTCACAAACCTCTTACTGTCAATTTTAATAGCAATAAATCCTTCAGAGGTGGCCTGTGCCACACCTTCATCTTCCCAGCTCTCCGCCATCTGCACCGACTGTTCATCATCCCCTGTAAGTAGAGGAGATGATGAGTACCTGCAATGTACTATCTATACCAGTCCTGGGAAGAATGATAATAGGGTATAACTGAGACACCGGTCCGGAGGGAGCCTGAATATAGGCCTTGTGTACACACCAGCACAGACGCAGCTGTTACAGGACCGTCATCAGGTTATCATGTTCACATTTTATATACTAAAGTCCAACTCCAGCTACATCTTTGTACAATCTGCTTTACATCCACCACCAAATCTGTCATGTAAGGCCCTGTGCATCGGATACAAACTAAATACATTGTTTACATTTGTGCTCTTATATGTACAGCGAGGGAAAAAATGTATTTGATCACCTGCTGATTTTGTCAGTCTATAATTTTAACAGGTTTATTTTAACAGTGAGACAGAATAACAACAAAAATATCCAGAAAAAACACATTTCAAAAAAGTTATAAATTGAATTGAATTTTAATGAGTGAAATAAGTATTTGATCCCCTATCAGCAAAATTTCTGGCTCCCAGGAGTCTTCTATACAGGTAACGAGGTGAGATTAGGAGCACTATCTTAAAAGGGAGTGCTCCTAATCCCAGCTTGTTACCTGTATAAAAAAAAAATTAAAAAAAGAGACACCTGTCCACAGAAGCAATCAGATTCCGATCTCTCCACCATGGCCAAGACCAAAGAGCTGTCCAAGGATGTCAGGGACAAGATTGTAGACCTACACAAGGCTGGAATGGGCTATAAGACCATCGCCAAGCAGCTTGGTGAGAAGGTGACAAGAGTTGGTACGATTATTCACAAATGGAAGAAACACAAGTCAAATGAAGGATACACTGCAGCTGGCTAGTTATAACGGCCTCCCGTGATTGCGCCCCGATTACTAGTGCAGTCCCATCAATGCTGCCTACCAGTGCCCACCAGTGAAGGAGAAAAATTAACCAGTCTACTATTGTCTCTAGAACCATGTTCCCAGACTTCAACAACTCCTATATTATCTTCAGAGTCTCCTGCAGCATGCCCATAGTTTCTGACCAACCCTTTCATCATGTCTGCGGTCTCTGACCAACCCTTTCATCATGTCTGTGGTCTCTGACCAACCCTTCCATCATGTCTGCGGTCTCTGACCAACCCTTCCATCATGTCTGCGGTCTCTGACCAACCCTTCCATCATGTCTGCGGTCTCTGACCAACCCTTCCATCATGTCTGCGGTGACTGACCAACCCTTCCATCATGTCTGCGGTCTCTGACCAACCCTTCCATCATGTCTGCGGTGACTGACCAACCATTCCATCATGTCTGCGGTGACTGACCAACCATTCCATCATGTCTGCGGTGACTGACCAACCATTCCATCATGTCTGCGGTCTCTGACCAAACCTTCCATCATGTCTGCGGTCTCTGACCAAACCTTCCATCATGTCTGCGGTCTCTGACCAAACCTTCCATCATGTCTGCGGTCTCTGACCAAACCTTCCATCATGTCTGTGGTCTCTGACCAAACCTTCCATCATTTCTGCGGTCTCAGACCATCCCTTCCATCATGTCTGCGGTCTCTGACCATCCCGTCCAATCTCTGACCATCGCATCCATCATATCTTCGGTCTCTGACCATCCCGTCCATCATGTCTGCGAACTCTGACCATCTCTTGTGTTAGTCTTAGATTATATTCTGTGTCTTCTTTTTCAAAGACTGAATATTCACTCAGTTTTGTGTGCAGCCCCTGAACAAGAGAGGTGACCATCGATGGTTTACAGCCAATTTAATTCCCTTTAAAGAAAGCATGGGAACAGAAAGTACCTGGTGTAGATGTTACAATCATAACAGTGTCTGAGACAAGTTCTGTCTCAAATGGTGCTTTTGCCCAAAGCAACCAATCACAGTTCCTGACCTCTTATGTACATCAGTCCCCAGAGACACACAGTCCCAGATCTGTACTCGCTAGTCTCATCATTCTATAATTTCTCTCTCTCGCTCGGACCCCGGTCTCTCTCGCTCTGCTCTCTCCAACCCCGGTCTCTCTCTCTCCGGCCCTGGTCTCTCTCTCCCCCCCCCTCTCCGACCCCGGTCTCTCCGACCCCGGTCTCTCTCTCGGACCCCGGTCTCTCTCTCGGACCCCGGTCTCTCTCTCGGACCCCGGTCTCTCTCTCGGACCCCGGTCTCTCTCTCCCCCCTCTCTCTCGGACCCCGGTCTCTCGGACCCCTCTCTCTCTCTCGGACCCCTCTCTCTCGGACCCCGGTCTCTCTCTCCCCCCTCTCTCTCGGACCCCTCTCTCTCGGACCCCGGTCTCTCTCTCCCCCCTCTCTCTCGGACCCCGGTCTCTCTCTCCCCCCTCTCTCTCGGACCCCGGTCTCTCTCTCCCCCCTCTCTCTCGGACCCCGGTCTCTCTCTCCCCCCTCTCTCTCGGACCCCGGTCTCTCTCTCCCCCCTCTCTCTCCCCCCTCCCTCCACTCTCTCCCCCCCCTCTCTCTCGGACCCCGGTCTCTCTCTCTCCCCCCTCTCTCTCGGACCCCGGTCTCTCTCTCTCCCCCCTCTCTCTCGGACCCCGGTCTCTCTCTCTCCCCCTCTCTCTCGGACCCCGGTCTCTCTCTCCCCCCTCTCTCTCGGACCCCGGTCTCTCTCTCGGACCCCGGTCTCTCTCCCCCCTCTCTCTCGGACCCCGGTCTCTCCCCCCTCTCTCTCTCTCCCCCCTCTCTCTCGGACCCCGGTCTCTCGGACCCCTCTCTCTCGGACCCCTCTCTCTCGGACCCCTCTCTCTCGGACCCCTCTCTCTCTCTCGGACCCCGGTCTCTCTCTCGGACCCCGGTCTCTCTCTCCCCCCTCTCTCTCTCCCCCCTCTCTCTCTCTCCCCTCTCTCTCTCCCCCCTCTCTCTCGGACCCCGGTCTCTCTCTCCCCCCTCTCTCTCGGACCCCGGTCTCTCTCTCCCCCCTCTCTCTCTCTCCCCCCTCCCTCTCTCTCTCTCTTTCCCCCCTCCCTCTCTCCCTCCCCCCACTCTCTCCCCCCCCCCTCTCTCCCTCCCCCCTCTCCTTCCCCCCTCTCTCTCCCCCCTCTCTCTCTCCCTCCCCCCTCTCCTTCCCCCCTCTCTCTCCCCCCTCTCTCTCTCCCCCCCCCTCTCTCTCCCCCTCTCTCTCTCCCCCCCCCTCTCTCTCTCCTCTCTCTCGGACCCCGGTCTCTTTCTCTTCTCTCAGTCCAGGTCCTAGTCTGGGACATCCCGTGTCTCTCTGTCATTTGTCCCGGAAGTGCCCCGGCAGTCCACACTGAGGATTGTACCCTCCCCAGTCAGACACACGCGTCTCCTCACCCGCCACAAAGACGACGAATATGGAGCGCTTCGCCTTGGCCGCGGCTATGGCCTCCGGGATGGAGCCCTGAAACCACAGCATGTCCCCGGTCTGGCGAGCTCCCTCCCCCGACTCCTATCACAGCGATTCGGACACACAGCGATGACGAAGCGGACAGAACCAACAAGACGTCATTACGCCGTACGTACACCCCCTCAGCACTGACAGGGCGTCCAGGAACGCCCCCCCAAAGGGCAGGGCGGTGTAGAAGCCACACCCAGAGAAATAGATTACACCGCGGTCCTAGCAGAGGCACGCCCCCTAGCTTGTTGTCATGGTGACAGACGCCGGCTGAGGCTAGAGGTTTATTTCCGGACATTTCCTTCATAACACACCGAGCATCCTCCAATCACAGCTCTCCTCAGTGGCCAATGAGAATCCTTTATTATTATCTATTATTAGCTGCTTTCTATTATTAACCAATTCCTGCCCAAGACAATGCTGACCTCTCACTCTGACAATCCTACACATTAGAAATAAGCATTTTAATTTTTCTGGAAAATGGCTTAGGACCCCCCAAACATGAGTTATTATCTGAAAGCAAAAGCCCTGGAGAGTAAAATGTTCCTTGTTGCTATTTTTGTGTCGCACGATATACGCACACGCAGATTTTCAAGAAATAAAAATGCATTTCAGCTCCAGCAGGTTTAACCCCCTCCCTGACCGGGGCATTTTTGCGATGCGGCACTGCGCTACTTTAACAATTGCGCGGTCGTGCGACATTGTACCCAAATAAAAATTAACATCCTTTTTTCCCCACAATAAGAGCTTTCTTTTCATGGTATTTGATCACCTCTGCTTTTTCTATTTTTTGCGCTGTAAACAAAAAAAAGACCGACAATTTTGAAAAAAAATAAAACTTTTTTTACTTTCTGCCATAAAGCATATTCAATAAAAAATGTAAAAAATCAAATTTCTTCATCAAATTAGGGCAATATGTATTCTGCTACATATTTTTTGGTAACAAAAATCACAATAAGCGCATAGTGATTGGTTTGCGCAAAAGTTATAGCATCTACAACCTTTGGAATATATTTATGGAATTTTCATTTATTTTCAATACTAGTAATGGCGGTGATTAGCGACTTATAGTGGGACTGAGATATTGCGGCGGACAAATAGGACACCTAACTGACACATTTGACACTTTTTTGGGAACCATCAGTCTGAATGCTTGCATCTTTAATAACTTTTAAAAAGCTGACTACTGAGTACCAGGTTAGGTGCTCTCCAGTACTAATCAGTACTGATCACTCACTGTGTTCATTCATAACCAAAGCATAGTAAACTGTTACGTATGCTTCCGTTTGTGAATGAACAGGGAGACTGTGCAAAGCTCTTGTCGTTCATTCATTCTGTGCAGCTGAGGCCGCAGAGATGGAGATTGAGGACTGTCCTCAATCTCCTTTCTCTGTCTCAAAAGTGAGACATCAGGGATCTGTTTAGACCCAAGATATTTCACCAAAACCCCCAACAGGGCTGCTAAAAATATTGTAAAACATAATAAAAAATATAACTGTAAAAAAATAAATAAATAAAAATTGCAAAAAAAAAAAATAATAAAATAATAAAAAAATAAAAAAAACGACTGACAACAACCTCTGTTCTACTGACACCATCCACTGCTCTACTGACACTATTCAACGCTCTACTGACACTGCTCGCCACTCTACTGACTGATATCATCCACTGTCCTACTGACATGTCCACTGCTTTACTGACACCCTCCTCTGCCCTACTGACACCCTCATCTGCCCTACTGACACTGTCCTCTATCCTACTGACACGTCCACTGCTTTACTGACACCGTCTGCTGCCCTACTGACACCGTCCACTGCCCTACTGACACCGTCCACTGCCCTACTGACAGTGTCCTCTGCCCTACTGACACTGTCCTCTATCCTACTGACATGTCCACTGCTTTACTGACACCGTCTGCTGCCCTACTGACACAGTCCACTGCCCTACTGACAGTGTCCTCTGCCCTACTGACATGTCCACTGCCCTACTGACACCCTCCTCTGTCCTACTGACATGTCCACTGCGTTACTGACACCGTCTGCTGCCCTACTGACACTGTCCTCTGTCCTATTGACATGTCCACTGCTTTACTGACACCATCTGCTACCCTACTGACAGTGTCCTCTGCCCTAATGACATGTCCATTGCTTTACTGACACCATCCACTGCCCTACTGACATAGTTTATACATCATCCTCTGCCTTACTGACACTGTCCACTTTTAGGCCTCTTGCATACTGTAGCTTTAAAAAGCTCAGTACAATGCTTTTTTTTCTAAAATGCAGCCCACTTGTGCCTGTATACACAGGTAGGGATGAGCTTCGAGTTCGAGTCGAACTCATGTTCGACTCGAACATCCGCTGTTTGCCAGTTTGCTGAACAGCGAACAATTTGGGGTGTTTGCGGCAAATTCGAAAGCCGCGGAACACCCTTCAAAAGTCTATGAGAGAAATCTAAAGGTGCTAATTTTAAAGGCTTATATGCATGGTATGGTCATAAAAAGTGTTTGGGGACCCGGGTCCTGCCCCAGGGGACATGTATCAATGCAAAAAAAAGTTTTAAAAACGGCCGTTTTTTTGGGAACAGTGATTTTAATAATGCTTAAAGTCAAACAATAAAAGTGTAATATTCCTTTAAATTTTGTACCTGGGGGGGTGTCTATAGTATGCCTGTATGCGCTTGTTTCCCGTGTTTAGAACAGTCTGACAGCAAAATGACATTTCAAAGGAAAAAAGTAATTTAAAACTACTCGCGGCTATTAATGCATTGCCGGTCCAACAATACACATAAAGGATCATTGATAAAAACGGCATGGGATTTCTCCACAGGGGAACCCCGAAACAACATTTTAAAAAAAACTGGCGTGAGCGTCCCCTTAAATTCCATACCAGGCCCTTCAGGTCTGGTATGGATATTAAGGGGAACCCCGCGCCAAAATTTAAAAAAAAATTGACGCAGGGATCCCCCTCTAAATTCATACCAGACCCTTCAGGTCTGGTGTGGATTTTAAGGGGAACCACGCACCAAAATTTAAAAAAAAAACTGGCGTGGGGTCCCCCAAAAATCCATACCAGACCCTTATCCGAGCAAGCAACCTGGCAGGCCGCAGGAAAGGAGGGGGGGACGAGAGAGCGTTCTCCCTGAACTGTACCAGGCCACATGCCCTCAACATTGGGAGGGTGCTTTGGGGTCCCCTGCAAAGCACCTTGTCCCCATGTTCATGAGGACAAGGGCCTCATCCCCACAATCCTTGGCCGGTGGTTGTGGGGGTCTGCGGGCGGGGGGCTTATCAGAATCTGGAAGCCCCCTTTAACAAGGGGACCCCCAGATCCCGGCCCCCCCGTGTGAAATGGTAAGGGGGTACTTGTACCCCTACCATTTCACAAAAAAACTGTCAAAAATGTTAAAAATGACAAGAGACAGTTTTGGACAATTCCTTTATTTAAATGCTTCTTCTTTCCATCTTCTTTCTTCTATCCTCTTTCTTCTCTCTTCCTTCGGTTTCTTCCTCCATCTTCTTCTTCTTCTTCTTCTGGTTCTTCTGGTTCTTCCTCCGGTGTTCTCGTCCGGCATCTTCCTCTGCGGCGTCTTCTTCCCTTCATCTTCTTCTCGGGCCGCTCCGCATCCATGGGAGGCTCCCGCTGTGTGACGCTTCTCGTCTTCTGACGGTTCTTAAATAATGGAGGGCGGGGCCACCCAGTGAACTTGCCCCCCTCTGGCGCACGGGGACTTGACGGGGACTTCCCTGTGGCATTCCCCGTGATGTCAGAGGGGGGCAGGGTCACCCGTTACGTAATAGGTGACCCCCTCTGACGTCATGGGGAATGCCACAGGGAAGTCCCCGTCAAGTCCCCGTGCGTCAGAGGGGGGCAGGGGTCACCAGGGGGGCATACTATAGACACCCCCCAGGTACGAAATTTAAAGGAATATTACACTTTTATTGTTTGACTTTAAGCATTATTAAAATCACTGCTCCCGAAAAAACTGACATTTTTAAAACTTTTTTTTGCATTGATACATGTCCCCTGGGGCAAGACTTGGGTCCCCAAACCCTTTTTAGGACAATACCATGCAAATTAGCCTTTAAAATGAGCACTTTTGATTTAGAACGTTTGAGTCCCATAGACTTCAATGGGGTTCTAACGTTCATGCAAAGTTTTGGTCTGTTCGCAAGTTCTGGTGCGAACTGAACCGGGGGGTGTTAGGCTCATCCTTATACACAGGTGAGTAAACAAGTGCTGCGTATTCTTGAGTAAAAAAAAAAATATGTGTTCCCGGTCAGTATTTTGCGCCCGTGTGTGCAAATAGAAGAAAAATATTACAGCGCACACATGCAAAAAGACATTCACCTCCAGCAAGGCTAATTTAAAAACACCTAAACATTCTCAAAAAGACATTTTCAAAAATATGGGGATTTGGTCACACCATATTGCTATATGGTGCTAAGCCCACTTACTGCATCAAAGTACCCCAAGATTAGTGGGTCCTACACTATCCATAGATTTGTGAGATCCTGCTTCTCCGAACCATGAGAGCTACACTCTTCTAAATGGGAGAATTTAAAGGTCTCCACCTATGACACAAGTGGACACTAATGAGAGGTACTAATGAGGGAATAGGGTGCTCCTATCCCCTATCCTGGTTCAGAGAATCAGGATCTCACAAATCTATGGATAGTGTAGGACCCACTAATCTTGGGGTACTTTGTCGCAGTAAGTGGGCTTAGCACCATATAGCAATATGGTGTCACCAAATCCCCATATTTTTGAGAATGTTTAGGTGTTTTTAAATTAGCCTTGCTGGAGGTGAATGTTTTTTGCATGTGTGCGCTGTAATATTTTTCGTCTATTGTATGGTCTTATGGCTGCACCAGCTTTAATGAGAAGGTGTGCCCCCCAAATATCTTGTTTGTGTATTGTATGGATTCTGACCAAATCCTTTTGGGATAGGAGCACCCTATTCCCTCATTAGTACCTCTCATTAGTGTTCACTTGTGTCATAGGTGGAGACCTTTAAATTCTCCCATTTAGAAGAGTGTAGCTCTCATGGTTCAGAGAAGCAGGATCTCACAAATCTATGGATAATGTAGGACCCACTAATCTTGGGGTACTTTGTCGCAGTAAGTGGGCTTAGCACCATATAGCAATATGGTGTGACCAGATCCCCATATTTTTGAAAATGTCTTTTTGAGAATGTTTAGGTGTTTTTAAATTAGCCTTGCTGGAGGTGAATGTTTTTTGCATGTGTGCGCTGTAATATTTTTCTTCTATTGTATGGTCTTATGGCTGCACCAGCTTTAATGAGAAGGTGTGCCCCCCAAATATCTTGTTCGTGTGTGCAAATACACGCATATGCACACAAACATGCACATACGAGCATAAATATGAATGCATTTTCCTTAGGAAGGTATTGTCCATGCGAATACGTGAGAATTTGCGCAAAACAAAAGCCTGAGTTTTTATTTTTACAGTGCCATTTGTTTTATTTAGTTTTTCTAAGTTTTCATTGCTATTTAGTTAGGTCTTGCTATTTAATTTCTTAAAAAAAAAAAAAAAAAAACAGGGCGTTGAACCCCGGACCCGGTGATCTTTGATCTCTTTCATGTTGTTCAGGTACTGTAAATCTATAAAAGGTGTACTACATACTATTGCTGTTAAGTGTATCTAAACCTTTTTTTTTTTTGGGGGGGGGGGGGATCCAAATTTTTAGTTTTCACTAGAACAGGTTTAAAGGGAAAATCTTCCATTGGGGACACTTCTGACAGTCGTTTCTGGAGAAATTTTCTTCTTTTCCGTTGTGTCTACTAGACAGGAAATCTCTGAAATTGGATAAAAATGTCATAAAAGGGTTATAACCCTTCCCTTCTCTATCCAAAAAGTTTTGGCTTGAAAGATTTTGGATTTACAATTGTTATTGTGTAAAGTTATCCTCATACCTGGGAACTCTTGGGGACTCGCTCAACGTCTCAGGCTTTTCCTTTTACCTGCCGGCTCTCCAGGCTGCCCTGAGTTTCCACCAGTTCTGCTGCTATAGGTTGACAGCAGTAGCGAAAGCAGTCTCAAATCTTCCAGCATGGCCTTCCTTTGTTCCTTGACATGTCATGATGACTCGGAGTCTCCATAAAAGTTGCTGCTGGGTGATCTTCCTTTACTAGAAGTTGTGATCATGGGTCTGTAGAGGAAGCTTGTATCTATATAATCCCAACAATACCAAAAGTCCCAACACGTGTCTGTGGGTCCCACTCTGATCATTGTTTGAATTTTAAAGTATCTTGGCTCAGGGTGAGCAGCACAATTAACTTATTAGTACTTGTCCAGAGGCCAAATGCCCCTTGTCTCCTTGCCCAGTCTACCCTTGTACTGGACATACAGCACACCTTTACAGGGTGCAGCGATGTGAGGCACTGGTTGTCTGCCCACCTGAAGGTAGCACAATGTTCTTTCTCAGGCTGCCCCCTCCCTTGGGACTACATCCCTGTGGGGAGATGCTCTGTACATTCACAGGCACAGGAGGCTCCCCGCAGGGATGTAGTCCCAAGGGAGGGGGCGAGCACGCTGACTAACCCCCAGCCAGAACAGCTCGGATGATGGGGGCAAGCTTCATGAGGAGGAACAGGAAATGAGATATTCAGACAAAGAAAAAAAACATTTAGAAGGGAAATAGAAGGAAAAGGTAAGTGAACCAAAAATGCACTACCTTAAAGGAAGCTATTTAGAAAATAAAAAACAAACCTTTACAACCCCTTTAAGGACTAAATTGTCTCCTGCTATGAGCTCTAGGTGGCCATCTTGGGGAGGATGGCATCTCTCATTGAATGTTGAAATCACAAAAGCTTTGGGCGGTTATCTTAGCACACTTAAATAGCAGTTTATACGCCATTTGGTGCGCCACAGGGTCGGAGTAGGTTATGGACGGAGCCCTGCTGCTATGGGAGAGAGTAGGCGTAGTGATAGGGAAGAGGTAGCAGATGAGGAGGAAAAGAGAAAGTTTCTACTTAGAGGGTGTCTCTTCTACCAGCTTATTGGATTTTTCTTCCACTGGCAGCCGGATAACTGCAAGTTGACCCACCCTTTGCAGTTATAACAGCTTCAACTCTTCTGGGAAGGCAGTCCAGAAGGTTTAGGAGTGTGTGACCATTTGTGAGGTCAGGCACTGATGTGGATGAGAAGGCCTGACTCGCAGTCTCTGCTCTAATTCATCCCAAAGGTGTTCTATCGGCTTGAGGTCAGGACTCTGTGCAGGCCAGTGAAGTTCCTCCACCCCAAACTCGCTCATCCATCTTTTTTTGGACCTTGCTTTGTGCACTGGTGCGCAGTCATGTTGGAACAGGAAGGGGCCATCCCCAAACTGTTCCCACCAAAGTTGGGAGAATTAACTTGTCCAAAATGTCTTGGTATGCTGACGCCTTAAGAGTTTTCTTCACTGGAACTAAGGGGCTAAGCCCAACCCCTAAAAAACAACCCCACACCATAATCCCCCCTCCACCAAATGATTTGGACCAGTGCACAAAACAAGGTCTCTGTGTTTTTCAAGGTTTCCTCCTATCATTCTTGGGGGTTGGGTGCCCGTGTTAGCTTGGTAGGTGCAGCCTTGCTTGAACAGCATCTATATTTTTGTTAATAGGCTGATTTTTTTTTACTTGTGTGATGTTCTTTTATTTCATTAGTATGAGTATCACGCCCTTTCCTGAAGATGGCGAAACACGTAGAACTACAAGCGTCATCTCTTCATGTTGAATATGAATATATGGTTAAACCAATATACCAATGTCTTTTAATTACATTTTTAGTAAATAAAATGTATTCATTTTTAACAGTTATTTGTGTAAAAGAATCACTTGCACCTTAAAAATTCCATTCTGCATTTCTCCTTTCCCAAGTATTTGATTCAAGGTATGATACTATATTTCTGATCTTATCCACTAAATGATACATGGATTACCTTTTTCTTCCTGAAGTTTATAACCTGCAACACATGTGGTGTCATTGCTGTCAACTGTTTTATTTCTGTGATCCTTCAGATTCTACAATATAGTTAATGTTTAGGCATCCTTGTGTGTTGACTCCCAATTCTCAGATTCACCGATTAGGCACGCTCAGTATAGAAGAAGAAGTGTACCTGTCACCACATTCTGGGATCGCAAATGTGTCTTTTTTTCTTTTCTTTTTTTTTTCCTTCTCTTCTCCCATTTCCTCTTTTCCCTCCTCCCTTGAGCAACAGATCTCAATAAAGCATGATTTACATCGTATGGATGATATTGACGTCATATTGCTCTGCAAACTCCACAGACATCATTGTGCTGGAATGACTGTTCTGTCATAGATTCCCTATAGCAGGGTTTCGCAACCTTTTTTCAGTCATGGCACCCTTTAAAATTGTGCACAACCTGAAGGCACCCATTAAAAAAAAGTAAGAAAATGTATATTTTTACTCAGAGTAGCAACATCCACATATGTAGGACTCCCATCATTAGGTGATTTATTTTTCCAAAGCAAATATGCCTTTCTACACTGGTACTAGTATGCCAATGTTTCTCTTCTCCCTCAGTTTCTCTTCCTCACTCAGCTAATGTCAGTCCAGTGCTGATGGAGAGGAGCAGGGAAGGGTCAAACAAGGATGCTGTGCAGGGGCCCAACATCCTCCTTATCAACTGATGATGTCATTGGTTGTTAGGATGCTGGTAGCTAGAAGGTTGTAATGGTGCACAATGAAAACCTGTAGGTTTGTGTAGAATTTTTGGTTGCAAAGTGGCCTATGAGATATGCACTGCTGAACTGTGTACGTAGCGCACTGCTAAACCCTGCACTATTTACGTAGCACACTCCTGAACCCTGCACTTTGTATATAGTTCACTTCTGAATTCTGCACACTGTATGTAGCGCACTCCTGAGCTCTGCACTCTGTACATAGTGTGTGGGTGGGACCACTCGCCTGAATGTGGAGGTACCTTTCACGCATATGCGCACACCATCAGTTCCAGGGACTAGGCGGGGGCTGCGTTCATGTGAGAATCAAACATTATTGCCATTTCCCGGCTTAGAGATGATCCGCACACAGTGTTCAGCACAGAAAAGAGAGTCCCTCTTTAAGAATGCTGTCCCATGTCACTACGTACTGTTCTCATTGTATATTGCATTCAGGAGGGACACCCCTGAGCCTGTGCCCTCTCCACCAATCCAGCGTACCTCTGCCACCTCGCTCCCAGTGACAGAATGGGGTCCCACCAAGCCCTAGCGGGATCCTCGTGCGTGCACTTAATTAACTCTTTCTACTCTCCTGTACCATGTGGCAAGCTACATAAGATCTGCATACTGCGGGTTCAGTCCCAGTTACTTTTGGGGAACCGACTGTTAGGGAGGGAGTCCGAATACCGACCTCCTAGCTACCGGAAGACTTGTCACCTACACCAGGTACCACACTTCATGACCAGCTGCAATGTACCTTGCACTAGTTGCTGGTTACCCATAGCAACTGCATTCCTTCTCCTGCTTTTCTTGCCGATTAAACCTCTTGTAGTGGCTTTGCTTAATACCCCACATGAGCTTAATTGACCCCGTTCTTTCATACGCCAGAAACCATCATGCACCCTTTGAATGACTTCAGACAAGGCTTGAGACAGTTTGAAAGCTTTACTGCAATTTCTCATGGCAAAATAGATAACGTGCATAACAAAGTCCAGAGCCTAGACTGACTAATGGAGGTGGCTGCCCAGGCATATCTTGACAGGTGTTAGTCCAAAAGTGGTGATCCCCAATGACTGGTACTGTCCACCGGAATACAGACGTCTTGTGCGGATTACATGATAAATCTTGGGTTCCTACGTTCCATGTATTGTGGGGTTTCTTGATTCTGAAGCTCTCACTGGACTCTCTTCAGCCTCCCCAAATCGGACCCTCCACCTTATTTATGTAAGTATCACACCGGGTGGAAGGCCCGGGAACTGAGGTATCAACAGTTAAACCCTTCCCCAGACTGGGCAACTCAACTACCTGACTAGTACAGAAAAACTCACACTGTAGACAACCTGCCTACAGGCTCACTACTGAACATTGCCCTCTGTATGGTTTGCGCTCCTGAACTCTGCACTCTGTATATAGTGCTCTCATGAACCCTGTGCTCCGCACATACGCAGTGCGCACTCATGAACCCTGCCCTCTGTACGTAGCACACTCCTGAACTCTGCCCTCTGGATATTATGCACTTCTGAACGCTGCACTATGTATACTGCGCACTCCTGAACCCTGTACGTAGCATACTCCTGAACCCTGCCCTCTGTATGTAGAGCACCCCTGAACCCTGCGCGCTGTAGTAGTACATTTCTGAACTCTGCGCTTTGTACATAGTGCACTCCCTAACCCTGCAGTGCACTCTGTATGTACTGTATTCCCTAACCCTGCACTCTGTTCAGAGCACATTCCCTAACCCTGCCTTCTATATGTAACACACTCCTGAACTGTGCCCTCTATACGTAGTGCACTTCTGAACTCCTGTACATAGTGCACTCCTGAACCCTGTGTTCTGCACGTAGCACACTCCTGAACCCTGTGCTCTGCACAAAGCACACTCCTGAACCCTGCCCTCTGGATATTATGCACTCCTGAATTCTGCACACGACGGACTCCTGAACCCTGTAACTCTACATAGCACACTCCTGAACCCTCCACTCTGTATGTAGCGTACTCTTGAACCCTGCCCTCTGGATGTTATGCACTCCTGAACTCTGCACTCTGTACAAGGCGCACTCCTGAACCCTGTACCTGAACCCTGTACTCTGTACGTAGCACACCCCTGAACCCTCCACTCTGTATGTAGCGCACTCCTGAACCCTGTATGTTGTAGTAGTGCATTCCCTAATCCTGCACTCTATATGTAGCACACTTCTGAACTCTGCCCTCTATATGTAGCAAACTCCTGAACCCTGCATTCTGTACATAGTACACTCCTGAACCCTGCACTTTGTTCATACCACACTCTTGAACTGCCCAGAAGAGGAAGCGGAGATGTGCGGGGATACAGTTGGGGAGGTGTGTTGGGGGTACAGAGGTGTGTGAGGGTACAATGGTGGAGGGTGTATGTGGTGGGGGGGGACATTTGTGGCAGAGGTGTGCTGGAGTATAGTTGTAGCAGAGGTGTTTTGGAGGGTACAGAGGTAGAAGAGGTATGCTTGGGGACACTGGTGGCAGAAGTGTGTGGGAAGTATAGTGTTGTCATAGGTGAGCAAGGTGGGTATAGTTGTGCAAAAGTGTTGAGGAAATGGCAGTGGTGTCAAAGGAGTGCGGGGACTGCACTGAGGGAAGTGGAGAGCATGGGAGACAGTGGTGAAAGAGGCATTCATGAGTGCTGGTGGTGCAGTTTTGGAATTAGGGTGCAGAGGTGAGCATTGGTGGAATGGGATGGTGGAGGTAAGGGAATTCTGTGTGTTATGTACTCATGCCATCTGCAATTTGCATGCTGTGAGTACAGCAGTCAGAAGTCTCTCTAATATGTTTAAAGTGCTGCATTAGAATAATGATATGCCTCTTGTAGAACCATGCCCATTTTTATTGAATGCCTCATCCCTAATTAACTACTTCCAGACCGCCCACCACACATATACTGCGGCAGGGTGGCCCAGCTGCACGAAACAACATATCTGTGTGCTGTTCGACTACCGGGTCCGTGGGGCACGCGCGTACCGCTGGCGACCCGCTCCCGCTGTGTCAATCAGCGGGTTCGGCAGCTACGATGGCCACCTGCCACCTGCGATCGTTCGGAGGAGAGACAGAGAGGTGGTCTGCCTGTGTAAACTAAGCAAAGTGTCGTTCTGTCAGACAGGAAGAAAGAGATTTGTGATTCCTGCTAATCAGGAACACAGATCTCTCTTCCTGGAGTCAGTCCGTCCCCCACAAAGTTAGAAATCGCTCCCTAGGAGCACACTTAACCCTTTGATTGCCCCTGATGTTAACCCCTTCCCTGTGAGTGTCATTTATACAGTGACGGTGCATTTTTTTTAGTACTGATCACTGTATTGGTGTCATGGGTCCTCATAAGGTGTCACTTAGTGTCAGATTTGTTGTAATGTCGCAGTCCCGCTAAAAATCGCTGATTGCCGCCATTATTAGTAAAAATAACACACCATAAAAATTTCCAATAGATTGTAGACGCGATAACTTTTGCAAAAAACAATCAAAATACGCTAAATTGGGATTTTTTTTTTACCAAAAATATGTAGCAGAATACATATTGGCCTAAATTTATGAAGAAATTAGATTTTTTACATTTTTTTTTATTGGATATGTTTTATAGCAGAAAGTAAAAAATATTTTTTTTTTCCAAAATTGTAGGTCTTTTTTTTGTTTATAGCACAAAAAATAAAAAACGCAGAGGTGATCAAATACCACCAAAAGAAAGCTCTATTTGTGGGAAAAAAGGACATCAATTTTGTTTGGGTACAGCGTCGCACGACCGCGCAATTGTAAGTTAAAGCGATGCAGTGCCGTATCGCAAAAAATGGCCTGGTAATTGAGGGGGTAAAATCTTCCAGGGCTGAAGTGGTTAAAGTACATTCTCAACCTACAATGGCTTGCTGGAATCACAGCAAATCAAAAGTGTCCCCGGAATTTTTTTTTAAATGTTGACAAATATGAAAATATGCAGTCAATGCCGGAGAGAGTGCATGTAGACAGAAGATGGATAAAAGCGGCTGGAAATCAGCAACACTAAGATAAAGAAAAAGATGAAAATGGTATTTTATTAAAGGATAAGCTCACCTTTCTGAACATGTTATGCCTATATTTAGGGTGTAATGTGTTCAGCATCTGACCCCTCTCCCCCCGATCCCCCGCTCCTTGTGACAGCAAGCCAGGGATCTTCTCCCCACACTCTCTGTCGAAATTTAAAGAGAGTGCGACCGTGCTGGGCTCCACCCACACGGCTGCACCATTCACAAATCCCTGTGCCTCAATGAACTACAAGTACCATCAGCCTGACGGCTTGTAGTTCTCAATTTATTACTAGGGCACTGTTGAGCGCTCTAGGTAGTTCATTGAGCTACCCGTCATTCAGTAACTGCCTGCCTGTATCAGAGGTACGAGCAGACAGCTACACAGTCTGCAGGACAATCGCATTACACCCACGAGCTGCTGAACCTGGGCGCAATGGTTTACAGGCTCCTAAAAAAAAATAGTAATAATAAATGCACATTTTTTTTTTTACTTCAAAAGGTGAAGGTGAACTTATCCTTTAAAAAAGATAGCAATCATTTGTGATACATAGTGCATTAGCATACTAAATGTCATGCAGTTAGGGCTGAGATCAATTTTAAATGATTACCATGCAGTGCTAATAGTTGGCAGAAGTTCAAGGAAGCTCTATCACCAAAGTATAGAAACTAATCTAATACAGGTGGAAGGGGGTTATCAGTAGGTGGCGTAGAGTTGCCAAGAATTCTCATGTCCCGGCAATGTAGCAGAGGATCTTTCCCTAGGCCCATCTGGTAGACATAGATATATATTTTTTCATTTGGCTTCAAGGGGACAGTTAATGTCTCTTCAACTTCGGTGGCCTCGCTCCAAACCTCCTTCTCTGTGTTTGTACTACACCCACCATATTCTGCTGTAACTGCCAACTGGGCCTTAACAATACAAGAACCCAACCCTCCTGTCTCAGTCGAGACGGTTGTTGACACTTTCCAATTGTGTTGCAAACTGGACACCTTCTCCTTCTCAAACCCAACCCTCTTGTTGACCCGCTTCTTCCATTCAACAGGGGTCTGGGAGTCATTGCTGATGGTCTTGATGCACACCCACTCACCAAAAGATGGACCTTTGGCGACAGCTAGACCTCCTGGCAGAAAGCTGTAGATGCTGGTATGGAAGGAGAAGGTTTCAGCACCCTCGTTTGTGTTGAAGTTGGTACATCTTGTGTACTGAATTCCCCATTGGTCATCAGGCTTCACAAAATAGTAGTAACCTTTCACACCAAAATAATAAGTGCCATTTTTGCATTCTGGGTGTAGCGTGAATTCTTCGCCCTTTTCATCTTTGTTCATGTTTGTTGTTCTGCGATAGACCCCACGGCTTTGGAAAATGATATAGAAGTATCCAAAAGCTGAACAATAATGATCACCTCCTTGACAGTTGGGGTGTAAGGTATAAACTACGGAACCTTCATCTGTGTTCATGTTTGTAACTCGACGGTAGAAGTTAGACTGGATGATGTAGAAGTGATCATCTTCAAAGGCCAAGTAATGATCTCCTTTCCTGCAGGAGGGGTGCAAGGAGAAGACCTCCAGATCTTCTCCACGGTTAAAATTTGTTGCCCTCATGTAACAAGTGAGGTCTGGTCTAACAATATAATAATATTTGTCAACGCCACAAAAATCTGCTTTGCATTTCCACTTAGGGATAATCTTCACCATGGCTGATACGCTGGAAAGAAAGCAACGTAAAATTGAAGTGATTAAATTATTATTTCTTGCAAATAAAAGCTAATTGATTATTCAGTTAAGCTGTAAATAGGTTATACAAGGCTTTTTAGATGTTTGCACAGAAGGTTTTGTTGTAGAAAAAAAATGTATAGGACAGTATTTTTTAGCATGATAGCAGGGGACTACTACTTCTTTACTCAGGCTTTGAAAAAATGAACTGTAAGTTATTAAATGATAGAGTGATGATGTTACGCTGTCAAGTGACAAATGTATCTAAAAAACAAGTGGAATAAGTAAGTAAATAAATGTTCAATGGCATATAATCAAATTGCATAATATATAAAAGAATAAAGTACACAGTGACCACACCCATGCCAAAAGGAAATGTGCAGTGATAGATAAATATATGTAGCACCCTCTACCAATAGATAGGTGCTAGTAAGGGTTATTTACTAGGGTTTTTCCAGCACACGCAAATTTAGGCAGGCCTATGCTGTAAGCTAGGCCTGTTTGTTTTGATCTGGGGGCTGGGAGTGGTCAGAGTAGCAGTGGGTGTGACCACCTGTGCTCTAGCTCTAGGGAGCCTCCCCTGCTTCCAGAGAGAAGATTCTGGAAAAGGGGCTGGGCCTGGAACTGAAGTGGCAGGCAGCTTGTATGGGAGCCCTGACCAATCCCCAATTGGTATTGGCAGGGGGCGGGCCATCTATATAAGCTGAGGTGAGATGCCACTGAGGGGGAGAAGTCGGCTGAGTGAAGTGAGGAATGGAATGCTAGGCAGTAGAGGGGGGGAGGGGGTGCCGATCGCAGGAGAAGGCCCAGGGAGAGCTGTGAGGGAACTTTGCCTCTACACAGTCATTGGCAATGTCTCTGCCACCACACAGTCGGTGGTGGAGAATTCCTGGAGCAGAGGGGCATGTGAAGTTGTCGGAATGCATGGTCCAGTCAAGTTCCTCACCAAGGACTCAGGGCTGTGGAAGGTCGGTGAGTGTTACCACAGTGGAGGGCTGGAGGTGCCAGGAAGTCTGTGAGGGAACTCTGCTTTTACACGGTCATTAGCAGAGTCTTCATCATACACACAGTGGATGATGGGGAGTCCTGGATTAGAGAAGAGACTGTGGGGATCTGTGTCAAGTCAGTGTGGCCTGAGGGCACATGATTTTCAAGTTGGGCTGGCTGGGAACAGTAGTCCACCTCTTAAAGACATGTTTTAAACTACTAGGCCTTCGGGAAGAGGTTCTGCAGGCCTCAGGCCTAGTAGCAGCAAACAAATCCACAGGGATGAAGCTAAGGAGAAAATAATACTGGGAGTATGCTATAGGCCCCCTAACCTGAGGGAGGAAGTGGACACAGATCTCCCATCACAATTTGGATTAGAAGCAAGGATGGGAAGTGTTATCATAATGGAGGATTTTAATTATCCAGACATAGACTGGGGGGAGGGAACCGCGCATTCATTTAAGGCTCGCCAGTTCCTTAATGTCTTGCAGGACAATTTTATGGGTCAGATGGTAGACGCACCAACTAGAAATAAAACATTACTGGATCTACTACTTACCAACAATAAAGACCTGATCACGGATGTGGAAATAAGGGGCAATTTAGGCAACAGCGATCACAAGTCAATTAGTTTCAGTATAAATCACACAAATAGGAAACATAAAGGGAATACAAAGACACTGAATTTCAAAAGAGCCAACTTCCCTAAACTACAAACCTTGCTAAAAAGACATAAATTGGGATAAAATATTAGGAACAAAGAATACGGAGGAGAGATGGGTTTGCTTTAAGAGCATATTAAATAAGGGCATTAGCCAATGTATCCCATTGGGTAATAAATTTAAAAGAGTGAACAAAAGTCCTGGATGGCTTAACATCAATGTAAAAATGCATATAAAAGCAAAGGAGAAGGCCTTCAAAAAATACAAGGTTGAGGGATCATCCTCAGCATTCAGACTTTATAAAGAATGCAACAGGAAATGTAAGGGTGCAATTAGGACGGCTAAGATAGAACATGAAAGACACATAGCGGAGGAGAGCAAAAAAAATCCCAAGAAATTCTTTAAGTATGTAAACAGTAAAAAAAGGGAGGACAGACCATATTGGCCCCATAAAGAATGAGGAAGGACATCTGGTTACAAAGGATGGGGAGATGGCGAAGGTATTGAATTTATTCTTCTCCTCAGTCTTCACGAGTGAATCGGGGGCTTCAGTAACCAAAACTGCAGTGTTTATCCTCATGACACAACACAGGAAGCACCTCCATGGTTAACAGAGGACAGAATTAAAATTAGACTTGAGAAACTTAACATTAATAAATCACCGGGACCAGATGGCCTGCTCAGTCAAGTGATTGCCAGACCGTTGTTCCTAATTTTACAGTCTACTGACTGGAATGGTACCAGCTGATTGGAAAAAAGCCAATGTAGCACCAATATTTAAAAAGGGCCCAAAATACATCCCTGGGAATTACAGACCAGTTAGCCTAACATCAATAGTATGTAAACTCTTGGAGGGGATGATAAGGGACTATATACAAGATTTTAGTAATAAGAACGGTATCATTAGTAGTAATCAGTATGGATTCATGAAGAATCGTTCTTGCCAAACCAATCTACTAACCTTCTATGAGGAGGTGAGTTGCCATCTAGATAAAGGAAGGCCCGTAGACGTGGTGTATCTGGATTTTGCAAAAGCATTTGACACAGTTCCTCATAATTGTTTACTGTACAAAATAAGGTCCATTGGCATGGACCATAGGGTGAGTACATGGATTGAAAACTGGCTACAAGGGCGAGTTCAGAGGGTGGTGATAAATGGGGAGTACTCGGAATGGTCAGGGGTGGGTAGTGGGGTCCCCCAGGGTTCTTTGCTGGGACCAATCCTATTTATTTGTTCATAAACGACCTGGAGGATGGGATAAACAGTTGAATCTCTGTATTTGCAGATGATACTAAGCTAAGCAGAGCAATAACTTCTCCACAGGATGTGGAAACCTTGCAAAAAGATCTGAACAAAAAATTAATGGGGTGGGCAACTACATGGCAAATGAGGTTCAAAGTAGAAAAATGTAAAATAATGCATTTGGGTGGCAAAAATATGAATGCAATCTACACACTGGGAGGAGAACCTCTGGGGGAATCTAGGATGGAAAAGGACCTGGGGGTCCTAGTAGACGATAGGCTCAGCAATGGCATGCAATGCCAAGCTGCTGCTAACAAAACAAACAGAATATTGGCATGCATTAAAAAGGGGATCAACTCCAGAGATAAAACGATAATTCTCCCACTCTACAAGACTCTGGTCCGGCCGCACCTAGAGTATGCTGTCCAGTTCTGGGCACCAGTCCTCAGGAAGGATGTACTGGAAATGGAGCACAAAGAAGTGGAGTACAAAGAAGGGCAACAAAGCTAATAAGGGGTCTGGAGGATCTTAGTTATGAGGAAAGGTTGCGAGCACTGAACTTATTCTCTCTGGAGAAGAGACACTTGAGAGCGGATATGATTTCAATATACAAATACCGTACTGGTGACCCCACAATAGAAATAAAACTTTTTTGCAGAAGAGAGTTTAACAAGACTCGCGGACACTCATTAAAATTAGAAGAAAAGAGGTTTAACCTTAAACTACGTAGAGGGTTCTTTACTGTAAGAGCGGCGAGGATGTGGAATTCCCTTCCCCAGGTGGTGGTCTCAGCGGGGAGCATCAATAGCTTCAAGAAACTATTAGATAAGCACCTGAATGACCACAACATACAGGGATATACAATGTAATACTGACACATAATCATACACATAGGTTGGACTTGATGGACTTGTGTCTTTTTTCAACCTCACCAACTATGTAAAAATTCAGAGCCTGTCTAGGGGCCTATTCAGAGTGGGTTCCTAGTACTCAGACGAAGATGTGACATACTTTAAGTCATGTAACTACAAGTTTGTGCAGGAGGAAACCAGTGTATGTGGGAAGAAACAAGTTTGTGCAGGAGGAGTAACAGTCTGCAGAGAGATGCAGAGGGAGTAACAGTATTCAATGTCTATTCACATCCAATCTTCTGGCTCTAACTTCATTCTACTTTACTGAAATCTTAAATATGATGGCAATGACATATCCTATGGGCATCCCATCATCCTATCCAAGTTGTAATAGATAAATATATATAACACAATATAGTCCAAATAAAGACTCAACTGTGTCAAATATAGTGAAAACACTCAAGCCTGAAATTAAACCATGTAACTGTAACAATGTTCCGTAATCCAGGAGCGCCGAGCTTGTCCTCTTGCGTCACTTTCGGTATGCCCGTTACCCAGACCCGATGCATAACTTAACACCACGTAACTTCATCAGGGTATCATCCCCTGACTTCATCCCCTGATGAAGTCACGTGGTGTGATGATACGCGTCAGGATTGGGCAACGGGCATACTGGAAATGACGCAGAAGAACGAGCTCGGCGCTCATGGATTACAGTTTGGTTTCACTTTTTTAATGTGAGTAAATATCTAGCTGTTTTAAATAAACCCTTTTTACAATGTAATACACTATTGGAGATTCATTCCTTCTATTCTAATACTAAGGAGACATGGAGGAGAGTATTGGGTAGGAACCCCCAGGATTCCCATAGAGGAAGTTTCCCTAAGGACCCCAAGCCGATAATATCTACAGAGGTGGGTGGAGATATATGGACCCCAAGAGGAAGATCTGTGTATCTAAATGCTGTTACCATACAGCAGTTAGGTGAGCTGCTAGAGAGCACTGAGGTGTTTACGATTCAATAACCACAAGGTATAGACATCAGTCACTTATTTGTTGGATGAGATAGTTCACTTCTGTCACCATCTTTCACACCGTTGTGTCTTTATTTTGACTATATCGTGTTCTATATATGTAGCCATGGTGTTGCAGCTAGTAACAAACAATCCACCAATTCACCCCGCTGCCAGACTTCATACATCACTTCCAGAGACAACAGTGTTTTGCTGGTTTTGTTTTTGTTGTTTTATTGGGGGTACAACTTAGATTGGCTGAAACCTCAGGCGCTGTGACTGGACGCCTATCAGGCGTCCAATCATAGGTGAGGACGGGAGGAGAGGAGGTCGGGAGAAGACGCATGGAGGGGAGAAGATGCATGGAAGACACCGCTCGCCATCACCCGCTGCCTCACCGAAACAGGGTAAGTGTCGGGCATATGGCAAGCGGGCGGGGGGGATCACAGTGGCAGCATTAGATGGCACAGTGGCAGCATTGGATAGCACAGTGGGAGCATTGGATGGCACAGTGGCAGCATTTGATGGGCACAGTGGCTGCAATTGATGAGCACAGTGGCTGTGTTTGATGGCACAGTGAGGCTGCAATTGATTTTTTTTTTTTTTTTAGAATTTTTCAATTTGTTTGCGCCCCCCCAAAAATTTTGAGCACCAGTGTTTGAGGATGCCCCACAGATGCTCAGAAGGGTTTAGGTCTGGAGACTTGCTTGGCCAGTCCATCACCTTTACCCTCAGCTTCTTTAGCAAGGCAGTGGTCATCTTGGAGGTGTGTTTGGGGTCGTTATGTTGGAATACTGCCCTGCGGCCCAGTCTCCAAAGGGAGGGGATCATGCTCTGCTTCAGTATGTCGCAGTACATGTTGACATGTAGCTCCCCAGTGCCGGCAGCACTCATGCAGCCCCAGACCATGACACTCCCACCACCATGCTCGACTGTAGGCAAGACACATTTGTCTTTGTACTCCTCACCTGGTTGCCGCCACACACGCTTGTCACCATCTGAACCAAATAAGTTTATCTTGGTCTCATCCGACCACAGGACATAGTTCCAGTAATCCATGTCCTTAGTCTGCTTGTCTTCAACGAACTGTTTGCGGGCTTTCTTGTGCATCATCCTTAGAAGAGGCTTCCTTCTGGGGCGACATGCAGGCCGATTTGATGCAATGTGCGACGTATGGTCTGAGCACTGACAGGCTGACCCCCAACCCTTCAACCTCTGCAGCAATGCTGGCAGCACTCATACGTCTATTTCCCAAAGACAACCTCTGGATATGAGGATGAGCACATGCACTCAACTTCTTTGGTCGACCATGGTGAGGCCTGCTCTGAGTGGAACCTGTCCAGTTAAACCGGTGTTTATCTGGTCTTGGTCACCGTGCTGCAGCTCAGTTTCAGGGTCTTGGCAATCTTCTTCAAGCCTAGGCCATCTTTATGTAGAGCATCAATTCTTTTTTTCAGATCCTCAGTGTTCTTTGCCATGAGGGGCCAAGTTGAACTTCCAGTGACCAGTAAGAGAGTGAGAGCGATAACACCAAATTTAACACACCTGCTCCCCATTCACGCCTGAGACCTTGTAACACCAATGAGTAACGTGACAGTGGGAAGGGAAAATGGCTAATTGGGCCCAATTTGGACATTTTCACTTAGGGGTGTACTCACTTTTGTTGCCAGTGGTTTAGACATTAATGGCTGTGTGTTGAGTTATTTTGAGGGGACAGCAAATTTACACTGGTATACAAGCTGTACACTCACTCAGTGGCAGCTGGTGCTCAAAATTTTTGTTGGGGGTACAAACTGAAAAATACGAACCCCCCCTCCCTCACAGCCTCACTGTGCCCATCAAATGCAGCCACTGTGCCCATTAAATGGAGCCACTTGTGCCCATCATATGCAGCCACTTTTGCCCGTCATATGCAGCCACTTGTGCCCATCAAATGCAGCCACCTGTGCCCAAATGCAACCACTTGTGCCCATCATATGCAGCCATTGTGCTCAAACGCAGCCACAGTGCCCATCAAATGCAGCCACTTGTGCCTGCCATTAATCAAAAGATTTCCCCCCACAATTTTTCTGCCAGTAGATAGTCTCAGTCTAATAGCCAGCATCGTTCAACCCACTTCCTATGAGCCCAGGTCATCTAGGACCCACTCCCAGCCTTTTTTTTTTTTTTTTTAATCAGATAATTTTTATTGAAAAGAAAAAAAACAAGAACAAAAACATACAAAAAGCTTTCCAGAATTTTGTTAGGACACATAGTAAACAAAAATTATCTGACCATACGGGCCTGTACATTATGTTACTCATACAATATAATATGTACTGTAACTTCATATCAGAAATAAAAGATACGTTTGTATAATAAGGCATTTGTGGTTGTATTTCTTCAGTCTTATTAAATAACATATGTGTCCTATTAATAGAGTGCTATCCCTCTCCTCTCCCAGTCCCAAAAAGGGGGGCCGCTGAGTAGAGTGGGGTCACTCCCAGCCTTTGACTGAACAGTAAAAGAAGCAACATGGTGATGAGCCCATCTGTCCGCCACTCTTTTTTTTTCTCTTCCTTTCAGCATGTGTAGAGCCACTGATAGAAAACACGGGGCCCCGTACAGCCTAAGGCCCCCTTTAGCCCCATCCTAAACCCCAACCCTGGCCCCTCCCCAGACCCCACCTTGAAACAAAGTGCAGGTTTGTCCTTGTGCTGTGATTGGCTACAGCCGATCAGCACGTCTCGGCCATAAATCATTGACCAGGACCTGCTGACAAAATCCAGCTGTAGCCAGTGACAGAGAGGGTTAGCAGCATGAGCGTTCCTAACCCGGAACAGGCTGGATGACGTACATGTATCTGATCCAGCCTGCCCGTACCACCCTGCCACAGTAAATGTACTAAGGACGGGCGGCAAACAGTTAAAGGGGAAAGGTCAGGGTAGGTAAAAACGCAGTGTATAGTGGCATCGCATTGTTTCTTAAGATCATTAGCATTAGGCTCCTTTCACACAACAGGTCTGATGAGGTCTGCCTTTCCATTTTTCAGGTGGATCTGAACTGACCTTCCATTCACTTCTATGGATGCCATACACATGGGCCGAGCGGTTCAATAAAAACCGGCCGATGTCGACAGCATTCAGCCCATGTGTATGGGGCTTTAGAGCAGAGCGGGCTGTGTCCGTGTTTGCTCTGCAAAAGCTGAGTGGACACGGACCTGTCATCCACCCGCTTTGCTCAGCAGGGGATCAGCGTACAGAACCCTCACTGAACAAGCAGATTCTGCCCCACGTGAAAGAAGCTTTGAGAACACACAGCACAGATTAAAGTGATTGTAAAGGTAATTTTTCAAAAAAGCAAACATTTCTATACTTACCTGCTCTGTGCAGTGGCATTGCACAGAGCAGTCGCGAACCTCCTCTATTCGGGTCCCCCGCAGGCGCTCCTGGCCCCTCACCTCTTTTTAGTGCCCCCATGGGAACACGCTTCCCATGGGGGCACTCATGTCTGCTCGCCCCTGAGTCCCTCTGCTGCGTCCATTGACACAGCAGGACTTGGCCTTGACCCTGCTCCCTCGTCACTGGCTTTGATAGACAGCAGTAGGAGCCAATGGCTCCCAGTGCCCCAGCAAAGCCAGCGAGGCCCTGAAGTGAGAGGAGAGAAGAGCTGAGAGAAGTTGTCTAACAAACCTGATATCTTTTTATGAAGAGGTAAGTAAAATCTTGGACAGAGGGGTGGCTGTGCACGTGGTATACTTGGATTTTGTAAAATCATTTGACACAGTTCCACACACACGGCTCATGTGTAAGGTAAAGTCTACAGGCTTGGAAAGATCAATTTGTAAATGGCTAAAAGACAGAATTCAGAGAGTAGTGGTTAATGATTCTTACTGTGAATGGTCTAAATTTATCAGTGGTATACCCCAAGGTTCAGTACTGGGACCCTTACTTTTTAATAGCTTTATAAATGATATTGGGTCTAGGATTAAAAGTACCATTTCCGTCTCTGCAGATGACACCAAGCTATGCAGTGTGTCTTACAGGATGTCTCCAATTTACAAGCCGACCTCAATGCACTGTCTAATTGGGCAACTATGCGGCAAATGAGGTTTAATGTTGATAAATGTAAATTTATGCACTTGGGAGCTAAGAATATGCATCCATTATACCTGTAGCACCCTCTACCTTTAGGTAGGTGCTAGAGTAGTGGGTTTTTGTGTATACTGCCAGTACAGGTAAATTTAGGCAGGCCTAGCTGTTTGTTTTGATCTGAGGGCAGGGGAGTGGTTTCAGTGTAGCGCAGGTGACTGACATGTACTTCAGCTCTTGGGCGCCTCCTCTGTTTCCAGGAAGAAGGTTCTGGAAAAGGGGCAGGGCAGAGAGCTGGAGTGACATGGGGTTCATGTGGGAGCCCTGACCAATCCCCAACTAGGATTGACAGGGGGAAGGCCTCCTATATATACCCATGGTCAGACTGCTGTGGGAGGAGTTGTCGGGTGGATAAACTGAATGATGGAGTGTTAGACTGTAGTGGTCGGAGGGAACCCCCTTTCTGGGGGGGTGTACCTTAGGTCGGGAGCTCGGGAGCTGGGAGGGAGCCTCTCTCTACACGGTCATGGAGAGGTGTCCTGGAACAGGAGCGGGAGGACAGTTGGGAGCACTGCCAGGCAAGTCATTCAGGAGGGATTCATGCTGGGGTCGGTGAGTGAAAAGCACAGTGGAAAGCTCTGGAAGAGACATGCCAGGAGTTGGATGTGGAGGCAGAGGGAGAGACTGTGGGGTTGTTGTCAATTCAAGTCGTTGCAGCCAGGAGGGCTGGTAGGATTTGCATTGGACGTGCTGGGATCAGTAGTCCACCAAGTGTCAGTTAGCACGTTTATTCTTATCTTAAATGGTTGCTACCACAAAGGGGACTGCAAACCCCTGCCTGTAATGGGCTATCAGGAAAACGTTAGGACTTATTCAGAGTGAGGCCTAGCCATGTGCTAATGGTGACAGGAATCTAGATTTGGACAGTGAAGTGAAGCAAGTTATCTCAAGTAGTGTGCTGGAGGAGATGTGCAGTAGAAGAGACTGTCAGTTTGGATTCAAATTACATTTATTTCCATTGCTAAAGATTCATTATCTGGGAATCCCATGTCCCTTTTCCCCATCCAAGTTTAATCCCCTAATAAAAACAACAAAAACAAGCAAGAGACTGTTCATTGTCTGGGAAAGTGTGCCAAAATGGAGGTCTGACCAGCAGGGTGAAATGTGTGGATGCTAGAACACGTAGTGACCCCATGAGGACACCGCTACATACATACTAAGGGGAGTACAACTGGGGGAATCCATAGTGAAGAAGGATCTAGGTGTTCTGGTAGATCATAAGCATGTAATATTAACATGCAATGCCAATCTGCAGTTTCCAAAGCGAGCAAAGTCATTTCTTGTTTTAAGAGCGGTATAGACTCCAGAGAGAGATATCATTGTGCCCCTGTACAAATCATTAGTAAGAATATGCAGTTCAGTTTTGGGCGCCAGTTCTTAAAAAGGATATCGGGGAACTGGAGAAAGGGCAGAGAAGGGCAACCAAACTGATAAGAAAATTAATGGAGAGTTTGGGACTTTGAGTGAGGTCATGGACAACGTGAAGGTGACTAAAGTAGGAGTACAAGTTTATTAATCAAGTAAAATGCATGAAAACAATTCAAAACAGAACAACATAGAGAAAGACATTGTAATAAATATCAATTCAAAAATCACAAACACATGTGTATGTGCATATGCAATCGGCATCAAGGATACATAAAACTTGGTGCCACATAGTGGTCTCATTGAAAAATGAATGCATCTACAAAGATTTCATACATGTACACATAACAATACCACAGCACAATGGAGGAAATCAATTATGTAGTGTAAAAACTACGGAAAGATGAAGATTGTTCTAGAGATGTTGTACTGTAAACATATGTCTGTATCCCAAATGACCAATGCGTTTCGTGTAAAACACACTCATCAGGGGCCAGATGATCAGGGATTTCTAGAAAATATGATAAAGCATATGGTGAATCTAACTGATGGATAATGATAACACAGAGAGACGGGTGGGCCACCCTGAAGTACTTACATACGGACAGTACACTGAGACATAGCAGGTACAGAGCCAAGACCAACAAGTATCTGTCCCGGGAGCTAAGGTGTCACGGAATGCGTGCTGGTGGGTCGGGTACACCGAGTCCCCCCCTGGAACGTGGGAACCCACAGGGCTGGTATGAATGAAGGAGGTACCAACAAAAAAGGGAGCGCCAATGTGAACTGTCTGGGAGAAAAAGTACATAAAGCAGTGTGTCAAAATTATGCTAGTAAAATAGACAAGTAATGCCTATCTGATGAGAATGGCGAGATATGGGAGTCTGTGTAAGAGAGCAAAAATATAAATGAATAATGAAATATAACCACATTCCACCCATGGTGGAATGTGGTATATGAACAATATCTCACCATTCCCATCAGACATTATTTGTTTATTTTACTAGCAAAATTTTGGCACACTGCTTTATGTACTTTTTCTCCCAGGCAGTTCACATTGGCGCTCCCTTTTTTGTTGGTACCTCCTTCATTCATACCAGCCCTGTGGGTTCCCACATTCCAGGGGGGGACTCGGTGTACCCGGCCCGCCAGCACGCATTCCGCGACACCTCAGCTCCCGGGACAGATGCTTGTTGGTCTTGGCTCTGTACCTGCTACGTCTCATTGTACTGACCGTATGTAAGTACTTCAGGGTGGCCCACCCGTCTCTCTCTGTTATCATTAGCCATCAGTTAGATTCACCATATGCTTTATCATATTTTCTAGAAATCCCTGATCATCTGGCCCCTGATGAGTGTCGGACATTTGGGATACAGACATATGTTTACAGTACAACATCTCTAGAACAAGCTTCATCTTTCCATATGGTTTTTACACTACATAATTGATTTCCTCCATTGTGCTGTGGTATTGTTATGTGTACATGTATGTAATCTTTGTAGATGCATTAATTTTTCAATGAGACCACTATATGGCGCCAAGTTTTATGTATCCTTGATGTGATACATAAAACATGTGTTTGTGATTTTTGAATTGATATTACAATGTCTTTCTCTATGTGGTTCTGTTTTGAATTGTTTTCATGCATTTTACTTGATTAATAAACTTGTACTCCTACTTTAGTCACCTTCACGTTGTCCATGACCTCACTCAAAGTCCCAAACTCTCCATTAATTTTCCTCTTAATTTTCGCATTTATGGATGGAGGCACTTTAATGTGCCTCATTTAAAGTCCCAATTCCCCCCTCTCTAACCAAACTGATAAGAGCCATGGAGGAGCTCAGCTATGAGGAAAGATTAGAGGAACTGAATTTATTCTCTCTTGAGAAGAGGAGATTAAGGGGGATATGATCAACATGTACAAATACATAAGTGGTTCATATAGTCAACTTGATGTTGAGTTATTTACTTTAAGTTCATAACAGAGGACAAGGGGGCGCTCTTGATGTCTGGAGGAAAAGAGATTTCATTTCCAAATACAGAAATGTTTCTTCACAGTAAGAGCTGTGGAAATGTGGAATAGACTCCTTCCAGAGGTGGTTCTGGCCAGCTCAGTAGCTTGTTTTAAGAAAGGCCTGGATTCTTTCCTAAATTACAGAATACAACTGGGTACTAACATTTACAGCCCTTTCACACTGGGGCGGGGGCAGCGTCGGCGGTAAAACGCCGCTATTATTAGCGGCGTTTTACCGTCGGTATTCGGCCGCTAGCGGGGCGGTTTTACCCCCCGCTAGCGGCCGGGGAAAAAGGTTAAATACTACCGCAAAGCGCCTCTGCAGAGGCGCTTTGCCGGCGGTATAGCCGCACCGTCCCATTGATTTCAATGGGCAGGAGCGGTAAAGGAGCGGTATACACTCCGCTCCTTCACCGCTCCGAAGATGCTGCTAGCAGGACTTTTTTTACTGTCCTGCCAGCGCATCGCTCCAGTGTGAAAGCAGCGGCACTTTCGGGTCGGTTTGCAGGCGCTATTAATAGCGCCTGCAAACCGCCCCAGTGTGAAAGGGCTCTTATAGGTAAAGTTGTTCCAGGGAATATCCGATTGCCTCTCGGGAATTTTTTCACCTGCTGGAGCAGATTGGAGCATGCTTTACTGGGGTTTTTTGCCTTCCTCAACTGTGAGTATAGGATTGTGTATATGGGATTATATACATATTTTCTTTTATTGGTTGAACAAGATGGACTTGTGTTTTTTTTTTTTTTTTTCAACCTGACTATGCAACTATGGTTGGCTCTGCCACAGGGTGTCACATGATACGGTTGTTGGGTGCTGACCTTGGTGACTGCTCCACCGTGACATTATCAGAAAGGTGTCCAAAAAAATAAACTAGTAGGAGCGGCCAAGTGGTGGTGTAATTTAGAAAGCTCTTTACTTTTTCTCTGCACTTAAAGTGTTACTAAACCCAGGACCCTGCATTCACTATACCTGGTCTTGCACAGTACACAGAACATGGAAATGCAATTATTTTTAGTAAATATAATCTGCTAAATATCCTTTCTCATCAGCAGTATATACCAGTCTTGTGACTTCGATCAGTGCCTGGATAAAGCTTGTAGGAGAAGTTTTCATACTGCACTGGCTGTCCTATCCGGATGCAAGACCCCTGACCCTCTGTCTGGACAGTGCTGATTGGCCCTGTGCTGATCACATGCACCCTCCCAAGAAAAAAATTAAAAAACTCTAGCAATACACACCAAACTGAGAATGTGCAGCCTGATTCCAGTAACTCTGTCTTATCCGTACATGTTATGGGGTCAATGCAAGAGGAGGAGGATCTGTGCATACAGAATCAAACAGCCTTTTTTTACACAATGCGGCGGATTAACCCCTTAGTTTCCACAGCGAGTATATAAAGCACTCTTTACTGCATATATATACTGATTTTACGGTTGTGGGTTTAGTAACACTTTAACTGTCTCTGAAGCTGCCCCCCCCGCTGAGCTCATGAGGCGGGGCCCGGTACAAAAAGGCCAATTGTACTGGCTTATCAGCGGTCCTGAGCATGTGTGTCAGCACATGAACTGATATGTTCTTTGTGCTGCTTCTTTCTCTGACACGCCAGCTCTGCTGTCCAAAGACAGCAAGAGGCTGATACCAGGTCCTTACACTGGTTGTATTTAACATGTACATTTACTGATGTATTCATGATTACAGAGCTGCATAATTGTGTATTTTATATATCTATAGAGTCCAGCTTTAGGGCACCAAATAACATTTGAAGATGGTCATCTGATCTTGGAGACTTTGGATGAATCAGGTAGAGGTCAGCAAGACCAAGTTCACCTACAGATCTTTGCTGTACCCATTGGCTGATGGATATCGAACAGGAAAGGTCTATGTCCTTATTTGGTTTGTCTATTTACTTGCTTATTGCTCCTCTGAGGACAATGGTACCAGAGGTGTCTGCAGACTGTACCTGCACATGCTTACAGTATACTATGTGCAAACGAAGAAAAAGCAAAAGCAAATTGGTTGGATCATCTATAAATATGAAAAACAAAATCTTAACATCCATAATTATCTAGAAACATTTTTCCGTATGACAAACTACACTCCACTAGGCTAAGAAAGCATTTATTGTACTTACAATGCGAGATCTGGTGTAGAGCTGCAAAAGTTCTGTTGTTCTCTGTATTTGTAAAGACCGAGCGAACCACCTTCTTTTTATATGTTTAGGTTGCACAATACTTGCACCCGTAGGGCAAAAGGCGTAATCACTTAGACACATTAGTGATGGTTTAATAATTTGATCTGCAATCGTACGTACATCTTTTTGACAAGTTTCACAATACATTCTTTCTCTAGTAAGCCCATACTAGTGCCAATTTGGACAGGAGCCAGTTCACCTACCAGCATGTCTTTGGATTGTACATTGCTGTAGGGCCAGATTACACAAGAGCCAAATTAGTCAGGAACCAATTGACATATCAGCATGTTTTTGGATTGTGAACATTTCTGCTGGGGATAATACCGTATTTATCGGCGTATAACACGCGCCGGCGTATAACACGCACCCCAAGTTTAGGAGGGAATTTTAAGGAAAAAAACTTTTAGGAGGAAAGTTTAAGGAAAAAAACTTACATTTAAATGCCCATCAATGCAGCCTCATCAGTGTCCATCTGTAGTGTTGTCCCTGATTGCAGCCTTGTCCCCATTGCAGCCTTGTCCCCCATTGCAGCCTTGTCCCCTCATTGCAGCCTTGTCCCCTCATTGCAGCCTTGTCCCCCCCCCCCATTGCAGCCTTGTCCCCCCCCCATTGCAGCCTTGTAACCCCCCCATTGCAGCCTTGTAACCCCCCCATTGCAGCCTTGTCCCCCCCCCCATTGCAGCCTTGTCCCCCCCCCCATTGCAGCCTTGTCCCCCCCCCATTGCAGCCTTGTCTCCCATTGCAGCCTTGTCTCCCATTGCAGCCTTGTCTCCCATTGCAGCCTTGTTAGTGTCCATCTGTAGTCTTGTACCCGATTGCAGCCTTGTCAGTGTCCCTCTGTAGCCTGTGTCGTTTGCATCTTTGAAAATGGCGCCGCCGTTCTCGGCCGCTTTCAGACATTCTCGGCGGCTTTCGGCCATTCTCGGCGGCTCTCGGCCACTCTCGGACGCACTCGGCTTTCGGCGGCTCCCGCGGGACTGCGAGAGGCGCCAAGAATGGCTGAAAGCGGCCGAAAGCCGTCGAGAATGGGCGAGAGCCACCGAGAATTGCCGAAAGCGGCCGAGAGCCGCTGAGAATGGCCGAAGGCAGGCGAGAGCCGCTGAGAATGGCCGAAGGCGGGCGAGAACGGCGGCGCCATTTTCAAAGCCGCCGAGAAAAGCCAAAAGCCGCTGAGAGCAGCCGAAAAGCTCACAATCGGCGGGGGGATCGGCGTATAACACACACCCAGGATTTCCCCCTGATTTTCAGGGGAAAAAGTGCGTGTTATACGCCGATAAATACGGTATATGCCAGGGCCAATTTAGATAAGAGCAATTTAACCTACCAGCATGTCTATTTGGAATGTGAAAGTGCTGGTTAATTGTCTCTTCTCTAAATTGGTCTTAGTACTTCCAATATAAAGACCTGTAATAAGCAAATGTCATTTAATGTTGCAGATTAGCTGTGAAGAGATGGCTCCAAGAATGTCCTGTACAGCAGGTGTGAAAAGTTAGGGATATTGTGAACATAGTCTAAAAAAATTTGGCCAGGCATAGATGACTTACTAGTAATGCTTGGGTAGATAATGGGGATCATTTCAGTCCAAGCTGCTGTAAAAACCATGTAAGCTTTCAGCCAGGTACCCTAACTTTTACTTGTAAGACTAGCCATGACTATTGGATAACAGATGTCAATTCCCTATACTCCAAACCCTTATACTTCTATTCAAATAAATAAGACCACACCAGCTCTTTTGGAGTATAAAAAAGGCCGTAGCAGCCTACTTTATTTTAAACATATCTATAAAAAATATAAAATTCTGTCATCATAAAAAACCATAACCAAAAAACATCTGTTATACAACCTATTAGTTCCAAAGAGCGTTGGTCTGAGCAACCGGTTAGCAAAACAAAAACTGATGGCCATACCAAATATAGCACTGCAGCCCTCGTCTAAAAACTCCAATAGGCCTCAAGCCGACAAGCTGGCTCAGAGACTGCCGTGACCGCAGTGCCCCATTATCACTTCCCGGCTAACCTCCGTTAACCGGGAACCAAAAAACCTCCGGACCCATATCAACGTTGGATCCCCACTCTTACTTTTTCCGCCATCTTCCTTCCCTTGCCCAGACCAACGCCCGCCACAGCAACCCAATAGTAACACCTTACTCTTGGGTGCCCCTCCACACCCGAAGCGCTCGCTGTATACCATCTTGCAGGCCTAAAGCCCATAAATCTGTACCTACGTCATTGAGATGTACCCCATCACGTCTCAAATACCTCCATGTCTCAAATTCTAATTCCGTATGCCGAATTGCCAATCCCCCAATACTGCCCACAAATTTACTAATTTCCCTGTTGATCTTCTTCCTCGCTCTGTTCACACCCTCCACAGACCTGGCCATTCTCCAAGACAGCCTGGCAACCATGTCCGACCAGATAATGATCATCTGCGGAAATTCCTTCGACAGACGCCAAATGTCAAATTTAATATCTCGCGTGATGTCTACCATCGAGCGAATGCCCAAATCGTTTCCGCCTACATGTATCACCAGGACGTCCGGAGGTCCCTCCCTATTGGCATACCTCTGTACCTCCTGAACCAGCCTACCCCACAACATCCCTGGTATACCGAACCACTTTATGCATACTTCCCTTCTATTAAAACTTAGCTGCCTACCCTCAGGCCGAGCGTCTCCCCTCCGAGCCCCCCAACATACATAAGAATGGCCCATAATCCAGACCATCCTTGTCTCTGCACCTGAAAATAGAAGAAAACAAAACACTATCCTCAACATTGACTATGCAACAATCGTACTGGCCGTAACATCCACCTCTAATACCTCCCCTATAGCAACCACATAATCTCCCCGTCATCTACAACTTTAATGCCAGTTGAGGCCGCACATAAGACTGGAACCTGTTAGATTCCCACCTCCCAATCCTTTTTATTACCTCAACATCCATTCCTAACCTGGCCGCCTCAGTCGCAGCTCCAATCCTAAATGAGTGGGATGAAAAATCTTTCTCCACCAGTCCCAGCCCCTGTAAACATTTTCTAAACACAGCCCCAAACTGAAAACGTGACAACATACTACCATTTAAATGTACTAGAAATGGGCCCTGAACATTTGGCCTAACCTTCAAGAATTCCTTAACCGTGCTCACTGGGCACTGGGGGGAACCGTGAATTGGATAAACCCGCACCATCCTGCCTCTTCCCCCTTGATCCGTCTTAGATTTCCTCAAAAAGATCGCTACCCCTTCCTCTTCCCATTGTACCTCCCTGAAACCCAATTCCCCCTTGCACCTTTTTGGAAGGACTAACAAGCTCACTTATCCGAAATGCGCCAAAAAATGCTAACACGAAAGCTACCTTAAACAAGGTGACTTCGTACGCAGATGCACAAACCTCCCCTAGTTGCTCCACAATCCCCCTCAATATTTCAAAAGTTACCGGTCTCCTTGAATCACGCTTGACTACTGCCCTCCTATAACCCTTTAAGGCTTGTTTCACCCAAAAATTCTTGGTGACGTCAGGCTGCCCTTGCAGCTTGAACAGGAAAGCCAAACCAGCCAACTGTGCATTCATCACTGACACCGACACCCCCTCGTCCAATTTTTTTTCCACATAGTACAGCAACAAAGAACGTAGCCCATGTCCTATAGGCTCCTCCCCTAAAGCTTGTCCAAACGCCAGCCACTCCTGCCATACCTTGTTGTATGCTGCCCATGTATGCCCACTTACCGACCGCTTAATCCATCCCTCGATTATGCCAGCGCAATCTCCCACAGCCAGTCTGGACAAGGTATCCCCTGTTGTTCCGCTTCCGGCGCCAACACTCGGAACCTGTCCCACTGGAAGCGAGATAGTGCATCAGCAATGACGTTTTCTACCCCCGGTAAGTGCACAGCATGAATGAAAACATTCAGTTGTAGACATCGCAAGACTAAGTGCTGCAGCAGCCTGATCACCGGCGGGGACGACGCCGTGACCCTGTTTATCACTTGCACCACCCCCATGTTGTCCCCATGAAAACGCACCTTCAGATCCCTGAATGATGCACCCCATAGTTCCACAGCCAGAACTACTGGAAACAATTCCAGCAGAACCAAGTTCTTCGTGAAGCCCTCTTTTACCCAAGATTGTGGCCATGGACCTGCGCTCCATTGTCCTTGGAAAAAAGCGCCAAAACCTGTTGATCCTGCGGCATCAGTAAACAATTCCAAGTCAAAATTGCTGACTGGTCCCGACATCCACATTGCCCTGCCATTAAAGGATTCCAAGAAGGTGTGCCATACCTTCAGGTCCTCCCTATGTGTTTTCCCCAAGCGCACAAAATGTTTTGGTGACTTTATTCCACTCGTGCTGGCCGCCAGCCGGCGACTAAACACTCTCCCCATTGGCAGTATGCGACAAGCAAAATTCAGCTTGCCCAACACCGATTGTAGCTTACGCAGCTGCACCTTTTTTAGTCCTATCAACCCTGCCACCTCTTTTTTCAAGTCCTCCAATTTCTCATCAGGTAGTCTACATTCCATCGCCTCCGAATCTAGCACAATGCCCAAAAACGTGATGACCGCGCAGGGTCCCTCCGTTTTTTCATCCGCCAATGGAATGCCAAACCTTCCTGCTATATGTTGCAAAGAAGCCAGCAACACAGCGCAGACTCTAGAAGCAGCCGGGCCTATGCATAAGAAATCATCCAAGTAGTGAATTATCGAATTCACCCCGGATACATCCCTTACCACCCATTCCACAAAGGAGCTGAATTGTTCGAATATCGCACATGACACTGAACAACCCATGGGTAGGCATTGATCGACATAAAAACCACCATTCCAATGGCACCCGAGCAACCGGAAACTATCCGGGTGTACTGGCAACAATCGAAAAGCTGATTCTATATCTGCCTTAGCCATCAAGGCACCTTTTCCATAATGTCTCACCCACCGCACCGCAGCATCAAATGACGTATAAGTCACCGAGCATGCTTCCTGTTCTATGGCATCGTTCACTGACCCCCCTTTGGGGAAGGATAAGTGGTGAATGAGCCTGAATTTGTTGGGCTCCTTTTTGGGCACCACCCCCAGCGGAGATACTACCAACTCTGCTATTGGTGCTACTGGGAAAGGACCACTCATTCTACCCAAGGCCACTTCCTTCTGTAGTTTCTCTGAAACCACTTCCGGATGTTGCAGGGCTGACTTTAAATTTTTGGGCACTGGGGGAGTCGCCGATAAATTACATGGAATCCGAAAACCCATCGCAAAGCCTTCTTCTAATAGCAACGCCGCCTTCCTGTCCGGGTACTTACCGAGGAACGGCCGCATCCTTTCCACTATCACCGGCGTCCTCCCTTTTGTTCCCAGCCTCTCCTTGTCGACCCTTTCCTTGTTTAAAACATCTGGATGATGGATGTGTACCCCCACAGCCTGAGCACTCATGTTTATACTTACATGTTCCTCCGAACTTACAGGACCCCGAGTTGTACTGCCAACACACCCCTTTTTTGTTTCCAGCCGAATGTCCCTGGGCTGACGGTCCACCGGCTCCCCCCTGAAAAAACTGGTTCGTTGTCCGCGCCGTCGTCATCAAACGCATCCACAGGCTGATGTCCTTGTGGTCCCAACGTATCTCCTGGCGAACTGCTCTCCTTTGCCTAAACTGTTCATCGTATCGCAACCATGCATTACCTCCATACACTCTATACGCTTCCCCTATCGCGTCCTGATAGCAGAAAAGCGCCGAACAGTGTTCCGGGTGCTTCTCCCCTATCACACTTGCCATGATCGCAAATGCTTGCAACCAATTCGTAAATGTCCTGGGTATCAGCCTATACCTCCTCTTTTCCTCATCTTCTTTTTTGGAATCGTCCGGGTTGACTCTGTCAAGATTGAACTTCTCCAAGGGCAACAATGAAAATATTTCCACATACTCACCCTTCCATAATTTTTCCCGCACTTCCTGTTTCAAATGTGCCCCTAACGGTCCTTCGTAGCACACATACACCTCACAGCGAGCCGCGTCCGCCAGCCTAATGATGTCCTTCCTCGGAACCGCCTCCCCCGACGGCGCTGCCTTATCCTTCCCCTGCGCAGCTCCATTCTCTGTGGTTCCTTGCGTCGGCAAAGCTACCCCAGCTGTAACTTCCCCCGCAACCACCGGTGGCAGGGCCCCCCCTGCACTTCCCACCTCTGTCCTTGACTGCTGAACCCAAGCTGCTCCCGGGCCCCCCACCGGCCTCACCTCCGCCTCTAACCTCTGCACCAGTTCTTTGATTCCCATTAGAAAACCCAAGAAACCTGGAGACCCCACCCCCGCACCGGTCCCCACCATGCTGTGTTCTGACCCCCCAGACCCCGTAGCTACACTTGCTGCAGTATTTACATCAGACATTGCAATAACATGTGCTGGCTCACCTGGCTGCATAGGTGTTGCCCCATCAGCCGACCGTCTGCTCTCTTCTGGCCCCATCCTCCTGGACAGGGGGGCCGCATCCTCCTCCGATCCGGACTCCTCATCTCGTCCGCTCCGACCTGATTCTTCTCCTCCGTCCGCTGCAGGCCCGCCCGGGATGAGGGCCGCGGCTGTCGCATTGTTCACCATCCTCCCCCTCCTCCGAGCAGCGAAGCCACCCGTGGACTTCCGGACAGCCTTCCCAGGACCGGTGTGGGCTACCGCAGTCCTGTAGGCCTCCGCTCCTGTAGATGATAGGCCAGCCCTGCAGCTCTCTCCATTCTGCCTGTCCCCTGCCGAGGAAGAAGGCCCAGGGATCCCTAAAGGCATTGCTGTGCTGGCGATGGCGGAGCGCACCGCCGCCATCCTGGGGGCGGGGCTTGCGCTCTCCGCGTGTCTCCGTCCCGTAGGCCGCACTCGCGCCGGTTCACTTGCCTGCCTCTGTTCTTGTCCCGCCGGGGCCGTCCTCCCGCTGAGCCGCTCTCCTCCCGCCGCTCGTTTGGCCGGTGGGCCCCCCCGGGAGTCTGGAAGACAGACCACCCGAGTGCCGCTGTGCTGACGTCACGCGGTCCGGCGAGAACCGCTCGGGCGGACGAGAACGGCGCGCTCTGTTGCCGCTTCTCTCTCCCCCACTTGTTGGTACAGTGGATGCTTGTAGCGCGGCTGCGATGGTCTCCTGCAGCCACTCAGCACCCCGAACCGCCGCTTCCGCCCGCAACTGGGCCATAAGCCCCTCAAGCTCCGCCATGATGCACACTAACCTCTAGGTGACTCTCCTAACAACTTTCCTGCTCCTTCTGTTGTCCCTCCCAGAGCGGGAACCCCTTTTAAATAGCACCTCCCCTGATCCTCCCTCCCCCTCGGCTCCACATTACAACTTTCTTTAACACTTTCACTGCTACCACTGTCATGGGCGCCCTTTGCATACATCATTGCATTCTGTTGCTCCAGGCTTTTCTAATTCCTTGTTACTCAACCTCAACCATGACCTAAGCTGGTTTTGCTTTTCAGCACTTGCTGTACAGGGCATTCGAAAAAATAAAAAAACTCTAGCAATACACACCAAACTGAGCATGTGCAGCCAGACTCCAGTAACTGTCTTATCCATACATGTTATGGGGTCAATGCAAGAGGAGGAGGATCTGTGCATACAGAATCAAACAGCCTTTTTGGTTAATTCCACTAGTGCTTTTAGTTTTACCTCTAGTTTATAATGTAACTCCACTTTTGTTGAGAAAAAAACATTCCCCTCTGGGTGATCTGTGTACATTGCAAGGATTTTAACAACCTTTGTTGCAGATTCCTACCTTTTTTGTTATTCTGAAGAAATCCATGTGTGTTTGTCTGTGCAGCGTGAGTCTAATGGGAGTGGTTTTATAATTATCAGTCAGTCAGCTTTGCAGCTGCAGAGCACTAACGAGGAAAGCTGCTGGGCCTGCATCCCTTTTAGACGTGCTCCAATTGGAAATATCTCACCAAAAAATTACATTTTTGTTTAAGTGGATGCCTGAAATCTGACTTGTATCTTAGGCAGACTTCTGGGAAAATTGGTGAGCCAATCACACAAGCAGAAAATTATGTTTCTGGGGAGTGGTCAGTACACATTCTGTGTACAGAACAACTCCATGTAGCCATATTGCATTTATAGAAAATTACAGTGGCTGCAGATTGAAAAGGAAAGGTCATTTTTAATAATTCAATTACAATAGGACTTGTGTTGCAATTGTACATGCTATATTATGTTTTCTTTATTTGCTATTTTTTTTGCCCCACTAAAGTGGATTTAGCCTTTAAGGTGTTCTCTGATTGGATGAGGTGAAGAGAAGGGGCTTTGATGTCATGATATTCCTCACATCCAATCATAGTACACCTTGTATTCATTATAAAAATACAAAGCATTCTGTGACTGGTGGTGGTGCCAAGAAAGCAATCCCTTGTTTACTATGTAAAAGAGAAGCCGCTCAACACAAGACTTGGAAGATTGCTGTTTTGACTGTAGTAGGGCTGAATACTACAGTGATTGTCACCTTTCATAGAGTTCCCTCAGGTATGGAATATGCATACTTACATTGGTCTAAGCAGGACCAGTGTAACTACGCAATAAAGATCATATTATCATGTACCGTATTTTTCCGTGTATAAGACGCTACTTTTTCCTAAATATTTTGACTGAAAATCGAGCAGCGTCTTATACACGGTCAGTCAGCCTGGGAGAGAGCCACGCGGGTGCGTAGCTGGTCATAGCAGCTTCCTCCAATCACGAGCCGAATGTTAGTGACGTCAGCTGGGAGGTGGGGGCAGAGGTCGAGAGGGCGCTGATGTGATCCCGTTCGACGTGGAGCTTGCGCGGATGCATCAGGGAGCGGAGAGTTTTGACAAGATGTCACAGAGTAGTAAGAGATTGTCTTATTCTGCAAAATTCAAACTCAGTGTAGTTAGGTATGCAAAAGAGCATGGGAATAGAGCTGCAGAGAGACAGTTTGGACCTCCCCCCACTGAGAGTATGATCAGACAGTGGAGAAAACAGGAAGAGCAACTCCTTAAGATGCCAAAAAAGAAGGCCTTAAGGGGAAAACCAGCAAAATGGCCAAATTTGGAGCAATTCAATGTCAGGCAAGAATGTTTGCAAGTGAAATGAACATGGTTGATTTTACAGGAAAGGCAAAATGGTGCTTCAATTTCATGAGGAGAGAAGGGTTGGCCATGAGAACACGAACAAAGTTAGCTCAGAAAATGCCACCAGTTTATGAGGATAAAATCCAACAGTTTCACTCCTAATGTCATACAACTTAGGAAAAAATATGATTTTGAACCAAGTCAGATTGCAAACATGGATGAGGTTCCTCTCAATTTTGATGTGCCTTCCAACAGAACTGTTGATGTGAAAGGAATCAAAACAGTGGCGATTAAAACAAGTGGCCATGAAAAGACACACTATACTGCTGTGCTTTCATGCTGTGCAGATGGTACTAAACTGCCTCCTATGCTTATTTTCAAGAGAAAAACCTATCCTAAAGAGACCATACCACCTGGCATTATTGTGCAAGTTCAAGAGAAGGGATGGATGAATGAAGACATTATGGCCATTTGGTTTGCAAAGGTTTTGGTCCAGAAGACCTGGAGGGCTCTTAAAGAAGCCAGCTCTGCTTGTTTTTGATCAATTCCGAGCACATTTAACAGAAAAGACCAAAAGGGTTGCATCAGATTTGCGAACACACCTAGCAGTTATTCCTGGTGGACTAAGAGCCCTTGCACACTGGGGCGGGGGGCGGCGTCGGCGGTAAAACGCCGCTATTATTAGCGGCGTTTTACCGCCGGTATGCAGCCGCTAGCGGGGCGGTTTTACCCCCCGCTAGCGGCCGAGAAGGGGTTAAATACCACCGCAAAGCGCCTCTGCAGAGGCGCATTGCCGGCGGTATAGCCGCGCCGTCCCATTGATTTCAATGGGCAGGAGCGGTAAAGGAGCGGTATACACACCGCTCCTTCACCGCTCCGAAGATGCGGCTAGCAGGACTTTTTTTACCGTCCTGCCAGCGCATCGCTCCAGTGTGCAAGCCCTTGGGGCTTTCACACTGGAATGCAAGGAGCGGCAATTTCGCGTTGGTTTGCAGGCGCTATTATTAGCGCAATAGCGCCTGCAAACCGCCCCAGTGTGCAAGGGCTCTTACAGGTCAGCTACAGCCACTAGATGTTTCAATAAACAAGCCTTTTAAAGTCCTGATGAGAGAAGAATGGAGTAGATGGATGCAAAAAGCAGGTGATAACTTGACACCGGCAGGAAGAGTGAAAAAACCAACCATTACTGAGGTCTGCAATTGGGTCCTAAACTCATGGTATGGCGTCAAACAAGAGGTGATTGTGAAGTCCTTCAAGAAATGTGGAATCAGCAATGAAATGGACGGAACTGAGGATGATCTCACATATATAGACAGTGACTCAGAAGACAGCAGTGATGCACAAGAAGCTGAAGAAATTCTGTCTGGCACTAGTGATGAAGAAGAGAACATTGATGCAACAGAGGCTGAATAAAGTGATATGCTGCATAATATACTGGTATGTAAACTTTACCTGCGGTAATTACTAAATAAAACTGTGTTCTGTTTTACCTGTTTAAAATATTGATTTCTTAATTTTGGGTTGGAAAAGTGGGGGGCCTCTTATACATGGGGGCGTCTTATACACAGAAAAATACGGTACCTGGTAAAGAGTTGGTAAGGGGGCTTCTTTTGCATCTCCTTCCTGCCTGATACTTCTGAAGGTGGTGACAGATTGTGAGGGCACAGAGAGGCACAAGCGCAGGAACACCTCGGTACCCGAGCAGGTTACAGGAAGAGACTGAGGTCCTCTCCAAGGGCGGATACATTCACGAAAAGTGATACCAAATCAGGATATAGAGGTAGAGTCAGAGCACTAACCAAGGTCAGGAACCTCCAAGCAGTGTAATACCAAATCAAGAAGAAAAAATGGTCCAGGAAACAAGCCAAAGACAGTAACAGCCGGGCGGGGCAAATAAAGTAGAAGGCAGTAAGCAGAGTCCAGAAGGCAGGCAAAGGTTACAGTGAGGAGACACAAGTCCAGAGGCAGGTCGGAGGGGAAGCCAGGTCATCCAAGGAGAGGCAGAATAAGCAGTTCAGGTTCAAGGTGAATAGACACAAGCTGAGGACCACTCAGCAACTTTCTTCTACCGTGCTTCAGTTTATATAGATTGTTGGGCGCCAATACGAGTGTCGGGCGTGCATGCTTAATTTTGTGCACATGCACCTACTTGCTAATGTATGTCCAGCAGTTACCCTATGCAAAGAAGTATAAGCCTGCACTGGTTTCTTTACACTGAAGTGAATTCCCTGCTTTCTTACACATACCAAGACTTAAGATTGGGCATCAAATGGAGATAAGAAGCATACTTTCCTAAAGATGACTGTTTTATTAAGAACATTCAGTCTAATGGCTGAGTGGTTATTGCAAGAAACGGGCATTGCAGTACTTGGTATGGTTGATCCTTTGGCATGCAGTCTGTTTATGGCTCTGCAAGCAGACTCAGGAGGACCTTGACAGCTCAAGGCATGAGGACATGACCAGATGAGGTAAAACTAAAAGCACTAGTGGAATTAACCAAACATTTTTTACTTTCATGGTCCCTGCAACTGGGAGCATGCCAGGGGTCTGCCCTTTGCCTATGTTTACCTTGTGCCTACATATGTCCATGTTTCTGATCTCAGAAAGACCCTAGGTATATACGTGCATTTGAAAAACTGTTAAGAATCCCATCTGAATTTTAATTACAGGATCTTGGAAAAAATAATAAATATGTAAGCTCAACACGCCAGGACTAAGGCCAACTGCTATCTATAGCCCACATGCCTCTGATAATAGTCATTTTAGCAATAACATTTTTAAAGCATAACTTATATCAGTAATATTAGTTACAATCAGTAATATGTTACATAAGGCCCATAGGGATTGGGTTACTAAAACTGGAGAGTGCAAAATCTGTTGCAGCTCTGCATAGAAACAATCATCTTCCAGGTTTTATTGTCAAAGCCTAAATTGAACAAGCTGAAGTTGGAAGCTGATTGGCTACCATGCACAACTGCACCAGATTTTTGCACTCTCCAGTTTTAGTAAATCAACCCTATAGGCTGGCCGTACATGATACAATTTTCTTATTCAATTCCCTTTAGATTTATGTTCAACAATGTAGTGCATGGGCCTGTCTGATTGCATACAAATTGAAAGTGTTTAAGTTTTAACCTCATATTATATGATTTTGGTAAATCTGAAGGAACATTATACAAGAAAATTGTATAATGTATGGCCAGCCATAGAGTCAATCAGTTGTATAAGGACCCTTATCCAGGCATGTCGGCACTTATCAGAATCTGGGAGTCCCCACATATAGTTGTGCTCATAAGTTTACATACCCTGGCAGAATTTAGGATTTCTTGGCCATTGTTCAGAGAAAATGAATAACACAAAAACATTTCTTTCACTTATGGTTAGTGTTTGGCTGAAGCCATTTATTATCAGTCAACTGTGTTTGTTTACTCTTTTTAAATCATAATGACAACAGAAACTACCTAAATGACCCTGATCAAAAGTTTACATACCCTGGTGATTTTGGCCTGATAACATGCACACAAGTTGACACAAAGGGGTTTGAATGGCTATTAAAAAGGTAGCCTGTGATTTGTTTGCTTGTTTGTTAGTGTGTGTGTATAAAAGGTCAATGCGTTTCTGGACTCCTGACAGACCCTTCCATCTTTCATTCAGTACTGCACTGATGTTTCCTGGATTCTGAGTCATGGGGAAAGCAAAAGATTGTTAAAGGATCTGCGGGAAAAGGTAGTTGATAAAAAGATATAAAAAGATATCCAATGAATTGAGAATGCCAATCAGCAGTGTTCAAACTCTAATCAAGAAGTGGAAAATGAGGGGTTCTGTTGAAGCCAAATCACGGTCAGGTAGATCAACTAAAATTTCAGCCACAACTGCCAGGAAAATTGTTCGGGATGCAAAGAAGAACCCACAAATAACTTCAAGTGAAATACAGGACTCTCTGAAAACATGTGGTGTGGCTGTTTCAAGGTGCACAATAAGGAGGCACTTGAAGACAAATGGGCTACATGGTTGAGTCGCCAGAAGAAAGCCATTACTACGCAAATGCCACAAAGTATCCCGCTTATATTACTCCAAACAGCACAGAGACAAGCCTCAAAGCTTCTGGCGCAAAGTCATTTGGAGTGATGAGACCAAAATTGAGCTTTTTGGCTACAACCATAAACACTACATTTGGAGAGGAGTCAACAAGGCCTATGATGAAAAGGTACACCATTCTTACTGTGAAGCACAGGAGGTGGAACGCTGATGTTTTGGGGATGTGTGAGCTACAAAGGCACAGGAAAATTGGTCAAAATTGATGGCAAGATGAATGCAGTATGTTATCAAAAAATACTGGAGGAACGTTTGCATTCATCAGCCAGGAAGCTGCGCATGGGATGTACTTGGACATTCCAACATGACAATGATCCAAAACACAAGGCCAAGTCGGCCTGTCATTGGCTACAGCAGAATAAAGTGAAGGTTCTGGAGTGGCCATCTCAGTCTCCTGACCTCAATATCATTGAGCCACTCTGGGGAGATCTCAAACGTGCAGTTCATGCAAGACAGCCCAAGAATTTACAGGAACTGGAGGCGTTTTTTGCCAAGAGGAATGGGCAGCTTTACCATCTGAGAAGATGAAGAGCCCCATCCACAAATACAACAAAATACTTCAAGCTGTCATTGATGTTAAAGGGGGAAATACACGGTATTAAGGACTGGGGTATGTAAACTTTTGATCAGGGTCATTTGGGTAGTTTCTGTTGTGATTATGATTTAAAAAGAGTAAACACAATTGACTGATAATAAATGACTTCAGCCAAACACGAACCATGAGTGAAAGGAAAGTTTGTGTTATCGTTCATATTCTCTGAAAAACTGCCAAAAATTTTTTGCCAGGGTATGTAAACTTATGAGCACAACTGTATCTAGCCCTCCCCCCACTTGAATGAGTAAGGGTAACATAGTAAAAAAAAAAAATAAAAAAAACACACACTGACATTTAAAAAAAAATAAATAAATAAAAAAACTATACATTTTTCCCTGTAAATTCAATGTCAATCAAGATGAACAGTGTTCCAATGACCCGCACTGCGAGGATCCTCTCCCACTGCACCCCGGTCGCCAAATTAAAGCTCTTCAGGCAGCTGCTGAATGTCAGCAAAGCGGCGTATTTGGTCAGTGTGGTCACCTGGGATGCCCGCCAGTTTGCTTACAATTTAAATAAGTCAGTGGGGGCAGCTGAAAGATGACTTGTCTCCACCATCCGGAGGTTTGAGCCAAATCTGGCCATTTAGATTGACCATTTGGTGACCTGTGGACAACTTACGGGTCAAACTTATAGTCAAATCCAAAGCTCATTCTACTGGTAGGATGCCTATCATTTGTCATGTTTTCAAGCACACACTGCTTAGAAGTAGCTGAAATTGCAAAAATTTGCCCAGGCATATGGGCAGCTGTACTATGCAATAGGGCTGTATACAAATAGTGACAATTCTGCAATTATCTCCACACTCTTGACACCCACCCTAAGCTCTCCTGCTCCTGTAACCTACATAAGTAACTTCACCTCCCACCCACCACTATGCACAACAGACACTTCCAGTGCTAGTATTATTCCAGCGAGAAACTGGTGTGTGGAATGTCAGTATAAATACATAATTGGATAGATTATGTGGACCTGACCAGATTAACAGTACTTAAAGCACCAACATCCCAAAATTTTGAAAATTTAGAACAGAGTGGAAGATACCGGATGCTTAATCAAATAATACAAGACATTTCTTAAAAGCAGTAATATTTAAAGTATTTGTAAAGTCTTGTTTTTTAAATTTTTTTAAATAACAAACATGTTAAACTTACCTCCTCTGTGCAGTTGGTTTTGCACAGAGCAGCACTGTTCCTCGACTTATCGGGTCCCTCGTCGCTGCTCCTGGCCCCTCCCTTCTATCAAGTGCCCCCACATCAAGCAGCTTCCTATGGGAGCACCAGAGCCGAGTCACAGCTCCCTGTGTCCATTCAGACACGGAGCCCTGACCTTGGCCCCGCCCCCTCTCTGAAAACACCATACACCGTAGCAACAAGGTACAGAGAGCTAGGAAAACAAATAGCCACATATTGTTCAACTTGCGGGACTGTAGCCATTGATGCAAAGTTTAAATTATGGGTGGAACGCCGCTTTAGGCTCCCAGTAGGTTATCCTATAGAGAACAGGACAAAGAGTTAAAAGGAGAGATTTTAGGCATTTAAAAAAAATAAACATCTATATTCAACTCGATGCTGCAGCAGTCCTACGACAGCTCTAAGCCCAAAAAATGAGCAATCACATGACCTTTGTCACTGCTCTCCGCTCTGTCCCACTAGCGCCCACTGGAGCCCCGGGTTGAAGAGTGGGCCGGTTCAGCTGCTTGGATCCCAACAATATGGTTGGGATCCTTCCAGAGTCTGGAGCGGCTCTATGACGTCAGCTGACAGCGAGCTTTAACCCACTATAAGCTGACTCTGGGTCACAGTAGAGCTAAGTGCACGCTTGTGACCTAGAAGAGCGGTATGACCAAAAATGCTTTGGCCATACTTCCCTTTTAACCACAAAAAAAATTCAGTTTAGGGTACTAGAATACAGCAGTATAGATTTCCAGGCAAGGAGATGATAGGACACCTACCTACAGCCAGTCCTGGTAGTCTGTGTTCAGAAAAGAGCACGCAGGGTCTAGACCACCCATAAAACCTGCCTGTGCTCAGCCCTAAATTATCTGCCTGCCTCAAGTTCAGTTGGCGGTGTTGTGCCCATTGGAACATGGACATTCCTCTAGACAGACCAAGTCTAAGCTATGGGCAAGATAATGGTCAATTTATAATAGTTACATAGGTAATCTGGTTGAAAACAAAAAAACAAAAACGTCCATCCAATTCACCCAACAACAAAAATGAAGGCCTCTTGAGCCCCTCCCTAGGGAAAGAGAGCCTTGACTGATGGGGGCATGGCTAGGTGCATGACAAGGGGTACGATTGGTTGGGACATGTGGGATGGGATGGGCCTGAACTCAGAAAATCGTGTGCCCCAGGGAATGCTGGGTCTTTTGGAAGAGTCGGAAGAGCTGCCCACCTTCCCGCCCCCTTTTTTCCTATGTTATAATAATAAATTGTTAAAATAATAAATGTTATGGTATGTCACAGCTTGCTGCGGTTTTCTTGACCTTGCCAGCAGTTAAAGTTGCTGTAATGGGCTATGCCCTTGATGGAAAATTGGAAGTAGGCTGTCTGTCCAGCACTTATGGTAAGGGCAGGCCCCACTTCCCTCTTTTGGTTAAGTGCTCACAGTACAACTGTGACTGGCACTGGTTAATTATGTTCACATGTTATGTGTTGGAATTTAATAAAGCTGTGGCCTTACCCTTTCCAACCTAATGGTTGTAAGTGTCTTATTTAATGAGTTAAAGGGCAAGGGGTGGTGGGGGATTGGATCCCTTGGTGTTACATTAATTGGGACCTAAGCCCATTGCGCCTCAGCAGTCAAGAAAACCAACACAAGAAAACCTCCATATACACCATCCAATACCCACAGTTGATATATGTAAAGGGGGTCTTTAAAATAATTTAATTCTCCAAGTGTTCAACCCTCTCTGCGATTCATGGTTTCCCTGGTCAAAAGAGAGCACATTGCTGTGCGTGTCGCAGTTCGGCAGAGATCTGAAGGGGGAGAGGTTGCGTCTTAGGTTTCTCCAGAGTTGGTGAATTAGAAGTCATCGTGTAGAAGGTTTCCAGGTTACCTCAGCCTGGGAGAGTATAGCACTGTCAGCTATGGGGTTCATCAAGCATGCCTCCTCTGTGAAGTTTAGACTAGGCGGGGAGAGTCAATGGTCCTCAATCTAGAGTTAGGCCCCATACACACTATTAGATTTTCTGCAGATTTTTGTCTTCAGATTTACCAAAACCATATAGTGCAAGGCCTGCCTGATTGCATACAGATTGAAACTCTTAAGGTTCGACCTCCTATTATATGGTTTTGGTAAATCTGAAGACAAAAATCTGCAGAAAATCTAACAGTGTGTATGGGGTCTAAGGCCGGTCATAGACGGAGCAAATTTCTTTCCTGCAACCCCTCCCGCCGAGTGATTGTGTTCTCCTGGCAGGGGAAGCCTTTCCCACCGGGAGAACAGTAACAGCCGCTTGCAATAATCGCATGTAAAATTCGGCAGGCTGCTTGTACCAAAGTTGATCGATCAATCAAATTGGGTACATTCAGCCCGCCCATACATGGATCGAATCTCGGCTGGTTCCTGCTGAACCCCCTGAGATTCGAACCGTCTATGCTTGGCTTAAGCAGCGTAAAAGTAAGTGATCCTGTTGGAAATTCTGATCATGATGTGAGACCATCACTTGCTGCTGCAAAAGGAACATTGAACTATAGTTGTGTGTACTTTGTTCACTCCATGCATATGATTACCGATGACCTCTGAGGGGGAAGGCTGATATTTTAGTATGGAAACAAGTTCAATACTGGCTCCAGAGAAGTAGAACATGCAGAAATTGACCATCTCTGTTTTCTCTAAATCTGGACAATGAGGAGTAGCAACGGTCAGATGATTTATGGTAGCATCAACCAGATATGGCAGATTTGCACTGGAAGATACTATGTTATTACCACAAGAGGCCCAAAACAAAATGGGTAATATGCTGGTAATGAGGGAAAGGCACTGTGTGGTATGGAGGAACACAAGTGGCAAGCACAAAGCCCTGACCTCAACCCCACTGAACACCTTTGGCCCACATGCCACTGAGAGCCGTAGCCGGCTGTGCTGCACCCTCCGCAGCCCAGCACTCCAGTGAGCACGGGGGGGGGGGGGCAGAGCAGACAGCGGTGACGGACAGTCACCATCTTTCTGCTCAGGGAGCTGTGTGAACTTGGCGATTTGGTGATGTTTGGTTCTCAGTGTTAGAGCCGGTGGGGGACAGATGCAGCTCCCACCTAGGTAAGTACGATTGTGAAAAAAAAAAAATCTCTTCTCTCTCTGTTAATAATTTTTTTGGCGTTTTCATTCACCATCATAGTTGCCAACTGTCCCGGATTTCCCGGGACATTCCCGGGACTTGGACTCCATTCCCGAATTTGTGGTGTCCCGGGAAATGTCCCGAAAAATCCAGTTCCCGATTTTCGAAACTGCCGCCGCTAGAGGTCGGCGGCCGGCGGAGACATTGTCTCCGCCGGCCGCCATTTTATTGAAGTTCAGGAAGACGGCTTCAGGGGGGCTAGACGGAGCTTCTGCGTTGCCGCCCACCCCCCGCCCCGCTCCGCCTCGGCCCGCCTACCCCCCGCCCCGCTGCCAGTCTGATATGGAAAGGGGCGGGGGTTCTAGCCATGCTGCGAACACACTTATAGGACACCTCTGAGGTAGGGGGGCACCGCTGTGGGACACCTGATGTGGGGGGGGGGGCACTGGGGACACCTGGTGGGGGGCACTGGGGACACCTGATCTGAGGGGGGGGCTCCGCCGGGGACTCCTGATCTGAGGGGGGGGCTCCGCCGGGGACTCCTGATCTGAGGGGGGGGGCTCCGCCGGGGACTCCTGATCTGAGGGGGGGGGGCTCCGCCGGGGACTCCTGATCTGAGGGGGGGGGGCTCCGCCGGGGACTCCTGATCTGAGGGGGGGGGGGGCTCCGCCGGGGACTCCTGAACTGAGGGGGGGCTCCGCCGGGGACTCCTGATCTGAGGGGGGGCTCCGCCGGGGACTCCTGATCTGAGGGGGGGCTCCGCCGGGGACTCCTGATCTGAGGGGGGGCTCCGCCGGGGACTCCTGATCTGAGGGGGGGCTCCGCCGGGGACTCCTGATCTGAGGGGGGGCTCCGCCGGGGACTCCTGATCTGAGGGGGGGCTCCGCCGGGGACTCCTGATCTGAGGGGGGGCTCCGCCGGGGACTCCTGATCTGAGGGGGGGCTCCGCCGGGGACTCCTGATCTGAGGGGGGGCTCCGCCGGGGACTCCTGATCTGAGGGGGGGCTCCGCCGGGGACTCCTGATCTGAGGGGGGCTCCGCCGGGGACTCCTGATCTGAGGGGGGCTCCGCCGGGGACTCCTGATCTGAGGGGGGCTCCGCCGGGGACTCCTGATGTGAGAGGGGGCTCCGCCGGGGACTCCTGGTGTAAGGGGGAGCTACGCCGGGGACTCCTGGTGTGAGGGGGAGCTACGCCGGGGACTCCTGGTGTGAGGGGGAGCTACGCCGGGGACTCCTGGTGTGAGGGGGAGCTACGCCGGGGACTCCTGGTGTGAGGGGGCTACGCCGGGGACTCCTGGTGTGAGGGGGGGCTATGCCGGGGACTCCTGGTGTGAGGGGGGGGCTCCGCTGGGGACATCTGATGTAAGGGAGGGCTCCGCTGGGGGCACCTGATGCAAGAACGGACTCTGCTGGGACACCTGATGCAAGGACGGACTCTGCTGGGACACCTGATGCAAGGACGGACTCTGCTGGGACACCTGATGCAAGGACGGATGGCTGGTGGCAGGCGACGTGGCTAGTGACACGCTCAGGGATCCCACTGATTCTGCATTATGGTAAGTTGAATGATTTCATTTTATATTACAATGTAATAATAGAAATAATGCACTTGAATCATCCTGACACCATAACAACCATGGTGCCGGGATGATTGAAGTGCTAACACCAGGTGTTTGGAGTATCTTTATCTGCTGATTGTTAAACTTTCTAGAATACACATATTTCTATTGTGTAGGATCTGGGGCTGCTGTCCCGTCATTTCCCTCTCCCCCTCTAATCCCTCTACCCCTCTCCTCCTCTCTCCCTCCCTCATTCATCTCAGACTCTAACCACACCCTCTTGAGCCACGCCCATTTAAGCAACGGCCACTACTTCGCGTAAGCCACGCCCATTTTTCGCCACGACGCGCTCCGCGCGCCGCACTTGTCTATTTTTGCTAGGCCACACCCAATGACGAATGCCCCGCCCCCTAATTATTGGACAGCTCCGCCTACAGCCACAAAAGTGTCCCACATTTTTTTTTACAATGTTGGCAACTATGCACCATGTAACAGGGATGTGACAGGAGTGTGTCCTTTGCCTACATACTTTTTTGCCAATAGGTGTCCTCCTTTTCTATCTCAGAAAGGTGGAAGGTATGGACAAGTAGTCACTATGTCCTGTGAGTAGGCACTGCTGTGTCACAGAGCCTGCCTTCTGACCTACAGAGGTGCTGAGAGGAGGAGTTTCAGGAGGCGGAGTCAGTACAGCAATCACTACTTGCAGGCAAGGTACTATGGGATATATAGTCTTTAGAAAGTGATAAGCTCCAAAGCATGCAGGGAATCCAGTTAGTTATGGAAAGAGACGGCCAGCAGACAGGTAACATTCACAAAGGAGATTTTTCAAGTAAGCTTATATTGCATTGTCAGTATAACTATTGTTTATATTGCTATTGCAGTGCTCATGTTATAAAATGGAATAGGCTGTGACCACAGAACTCCTTTAATGGCCATAGGTTTGTAATGGGATAATAACAACATTTGACGATATAGAGTAAAAATGTATATGTAAGCATACAGACACAAACTTTAATTATTCCTTTAAGTGTGCATGGTATGACTTGTTTCAATAGAGCCCATGATGAAAGAAGCAAACCTGTAATTATCTAATCAGAAAAGGTTTAACTCATTAAGAATATAGCACCTGAGGCTGTCCGATCCAGATATACAGTCTGAACATGAGAAATCCTGGCAGAAAAGGAGGGTTTTACTATCCGATTAGGAGATTTGAATCACATCTGGAAAAGTAATTTTATATTTATATACTCTTGTGATTGATTCCTAGATGGCCGGACTAAATTTTGGACTATCTACATGTGGCGGTTGACTTAACAGGGGGTTATACATTCCTTGTATTTTAAAACATATGCACCTGCAGTGAACATTTGGTGAATGTCACATTTATTGCTTTATAAATATGCCATTAATTAATTTCCGTAAATAGTTTTACACACATTTTAAAGATATTTGATAACAATATGTCGGGGAGTAGCTACACGGCGATCTCACACGAGTGCTAGAGGAGGGAGTGAAGGGGGACAGAGCTGAGCTCCAGATAAGGGTCGAGTGCTGCGGACGGGTGAGACGAACGTGAGCGCACACACACCTCCTGGGTCCGCCGTGGCCTGCCTGTTGTTATTTCAGTTGCTATTATTGCATGCTATGCTGTGGGAGTTCTCCATTTGCCGTGAAGTGACTTGCCTGTTATTTTATTTTTAATGTGAGTTCATTACAAGTTGTTTTATATGTGATTAAATCTTTTAAACGAGATTACACTATTGGAGCTTCTTTTATTTTTATGTCATACTACCAACCTGAGAAAAGCGGTGTTCCTATGGAGCAGTGGAGGTGTATGCTCGCCTATTAACCTCCATGTAAGTGGGTTAGAGGCTCTGTCAGGCCAAACACGAGAGTGAGAGGCCTTAACAGCTGGTGAGTTTGAATTTCAGCAGGGAGTGGATTCACGTCACAGAGGTGTGGTGGATGTTTGAAAACACAGCTGAGCACCACTTTAAAATTCATAATCCCATAACTAAACACTTCTCATCTCTCTGGGATAAACTAAAAACCAAATATCAGTTACAATCTCCACACAATCCTCCTTTCTTTTATCAGAAATCCGGCCTTTTATCCAGCATGGATCTACCCAAATTCTTTTAAAGCTTGGACAACATCAGGCATTCAGACACTAAATGACTTCATAGCATCTAAATCATTCCTTTCATTCCCATCGCTTAGAGAAAAATATGATCTACCAAACTGAGATATTTAGATATCTCCAAATCAAAAATTTCTATACACCATTCCTAAAGGGGGCTACACCATTATCCCAATTATCCATTTTTGAATCAATCTGTACAAAAGATCCATTTGCTAAAGGTACAATTTCATCACTTTATAATCAATTATATGGAGTAGTAAATCTTAATAGACCCTCTTATGTTCAGAGGTGGGAGGAGGACCTGGGACGAACTTTAGAAGACACGGACTGGTCTAACATGGCTCACATCGAAGTCATCTTCACCCAACATCTTAGCACTGGAGACAAACTATAAAGTCCTAACCCGCTGGTACCTTGTACCCGCTAGAGTGGCAAAATATTCACCCAATACCTCAGCTCTTTGTTTTCGAGGATGCCCAGAAATAGGCACATATTTACACATATGGTGGACGTGCCCAGTAATCCAAACCTTCTGGAAGGAAGTCTTCGTGATTGCATCTAAAATATTTTTAAAAATAATACAACCAGATCCATATATAAAACTTTACTTAATCTAAAACCGGAATGGTTAACACTCTCTCAATTCAAACTTATGATCCAACTAATAACGGCTGCAAAACAAACAGTGGCCAAGGCATGGAAATCTCCTACATTGGTACTAGCAGAAACAATTCACAGAATGAATAATACAATGTCCCATGCTAAGATGGTAGCCATCGATCAAAATCAAATTCCAAAATTTGAAAAACTTTGGCATCCTTGGATAAAACAACAGTTCCTGTCAAATTTCAATGACTCTGTCCTGTTGCCATGGTAACAGATTAAATGACTTACAGAGACACCCATTCTAAGGCTTCAAAGAGAACTAAAAAGAATAATAAACTGACGAGCGGGACAACCTTGTGGACCATACCTCTGCCTTTCTACTCTTTTTCTTCTTTCTCTTTCCTTTTCTCCACCTTACGATTAAAGCTCATTATCAGAATTTATTTGACCTATATACACTCTACCTGTAAATAATATGTATAGTAGGTATAAATCATTTAAATACCTACAAAAGTAACTAAGGAAATGATATAAATCTTTAATTTAGGTTTACGTGAACCCAATGTTTAATATTTGAAATTTCATGATATTTACCTATATAAACCCTACTGTAAAACAATGAGCTTACTTTATAGATCCTTGTAAACTTACTTTATGTATCTTTATAATATTGTATACTCAATAAACTTCTTTTGACAAGGAAAACACAGCTGAGCAGTTTTGGAGTCACCCTCACTCTTTTTTTGGACTTTCCTCAAATATTTTCACGATTATTTTTCACAATTGATTGGTTTCTGGACTTTATAGACATTTACTGTGTTCAATTCTCATTATATATATATTTTTTCTTGGATTTATATATTTGTATATCACTTTCACTGCGTGTTATAATTTATATTAGTTCATATTGAATTTATTGAATAATTTATTTAATAATTTTTACTTTTTGGGATATTTAGCAATATATGTTTTTTCACTTTTTCTCTAGTCACGTCTGGATTCAGCTCACTGGCTGGATAAGAGCGTCTGGCATCTCCCCACCTGGGGATAAGCGCCACTATTTCATCTATAATTTTCCTTTGGTGAATTCGGTTTATATACATTTTATTGTTAAGTGGCAGCTTTGGTAGGGTTTTAACATTTATTAACATAGCGCGGAGGCGGTAATACAGGTCAGGGGTGGCGTAATTTGCACCTGGTTATCTCCGGTTTTTAGTTCATCATCGTAACAGACTTGAGTGGGCAAATGCTCACATTCAATGGCATCTGGCACTTTGGAGAGGTGTTCTCTTTACGGATGAATCCCGGTTTTCACTGTACAGGGCATATGGCAGACAGCGTGTAATGCGTTGTGTGGGTGAGTGGCAGGGGCGGCCCGTCCATTAGGGGCGCCCTGGCGCCACCCCCTATCCTCGCTACCCCCCTATATGCAGTGGATAGATTCATGCACAGCATGAATCTATCCACGGCCACCCCTATTCACGTGTCCACCCCCTTTCAGGTCACCGGGCATATGAATTAGAGCAGCCATAGGCTCTAATAGGCTTCAAAATAGGTTGGACTCGGGACGCAGAGCATTGTGTCTGGAGCCCCCCCAGGTGTGTTGCAACAGCGAATAAAAATTCGCTGTTGCAACACTGATCCTCCTCTCGGCCAATCAGGAAGCACATGAAGAATGGAAACAAAGTGCCTAAAAAATTATTCGCTTACCAGAAAATGAAAATAATTCAGCATAGAATTAAAACACCCAGTGTGTCGGGAAACAATTCGTCACAGCATGTGTACCTCCACCAATCTATGCACTCACCAGATCAACAGTGGTAATACACCTTAAGGGAGTTACTTTGAGACATCCCATGCCAGTGTTTGAATGCCAATTACTCAGTTATGCAGCACTGTACCCAGATTACATTTGTATAATTTTTTTTGCATCAGATTTCTTTTTGGTGGTATTTAATCTCCACTGTTTTTTTTTTTTTCTTTGCTATATAGAAAAATAAATATATACAGTGGCTTGCGAAAGTATTCGGCCCCCTTGAACTTTTCAACCTTTTGCCACATTTCAGGCTTCAAACATAAAGATATACAATTTTTATTTTTTGTGAAGAATCACCAACAAGTGGGACACAATTGTGAAGTGGAACGAAATCTTTTGGATTTTTGAAACTTTTTTAACTAATAAAAAAATGAAAAGTGGGGCGTGCAAAATTATTCGGCCCCCTTGCGTTAATACTTTGTAGAGCCACCTTTTGCTGCAATTACAGCTGCAAATCGCTTGGGGTATGTCTCTATCAGTTTTGCACATCGAGAGACTGAAATTCTTGCCCATTCTTCCTTGCAAAACAGCTCGAGCTCAGTGAGGTTGGATGGAGAGCGTTTGTGAACAGCAGTTTTCAGCTCTTTCCACAGATTCTCGATTGGATTCAGGTCTGGACTTTGACTTGGCCATTCTAACACCTGGATACGTTTATTTGTGAACCATTCCTTTGTAGATTTTGCTGTTTGTTTGGGATCATTGTCTTGTTGGAAGATAAATCTCCGTCCCAGTTTCAGGTCTTTTGCAGACTCCAACAGGTTTTCATCCAGAATGGTCCTGTATTTGGCTGCATCCATCTTCCCCTCAATTTTAACCATCTTCCCTGTCCCTGCTGAAGAAAAGCAGGCCCAAACCATGATGCTGCCACCACTATGTTTCACGGTGGGGATGGTGTGTTGAGTGTGAGGAGCTGTGTTGCTTTTACGCCAAACATATCGTTTTGCATTGTGGCCAAAAAGTTGGATTTTGGTTTCATCGGACCAGAGCACCTTCTTCCACATGTTTGGTGTGTCTCCCAGGTGGCTTGTGGCAAACTTTAGACGAGACTTTTTATGGATATCTTTGAGAAATGGCTTTCTTCTTGCCACTCTTCCATAAAGGCCAGATTTGTGCAGTGTACGACTGATTGTTGTCCTATGGACAGACTCTCCCACCTCAGCTGTAGTTCTCTGCAGTTCATCCAGAGTGATCATGGGCCTCTTGGCTGCATCTCTGATCAGTCTTCTCCTTGTCTGAGCTGAAAGTTTAGAGGGACAGCCAGGTCTTGGTAGATTTGCAGTGGTCTGATACTCCTTCCATTTCAAAATGATCGCTTGCACAGTGCTCCTTGGGATGTTTAAAGCTTGGGAAATCTTTTTGTATCCAAATCCGGCTTTAAACTTCTCCACAACAGTATTACGGACCTGCCTGGTGTGTTCCTTGGTCTTCATGATGCTCTCTGCGCTTTCAACAGAACCCTGAGACTATCATAGAGCAGGTGCATTTATACAGAGACTTGATTACACACAGGTGGATTCTATTTATCACCATCAGTCATTTAGGACAACATTGGATCATTCAGAGATCCTCGCTGAACTTCTGGAGTGAGTTTGCTGCACTGAAAGTAAAGGGGCCGAATAATTTTGCACGCACCACTTTTCAGTTTTTTAATTGCTAAAAAAGTTTAAAATATCCAATAGATTTCGTTCCACTTCACAATTGTGTCCCACTTGTTGGTGATTCTTCACAAAAAATAAAAATTTTATATCTTTATGTTTGAAACCTGAAATGTGGCAAAAGGTTGAAAAGTTCAAGGGGGCCGAATACTTTCGCAAGCCACTGTGTGTGTATATATATATATATATATATATATATATATATATATATATATATATATATATATATATATATATATATATATATATATATATATATATATATATATATATATATATATATATATATATATATATATATAATAGGATTTTTTTTAAGACAGCTTACCTGTAAAATACTTTTCTTTCGATGGACATCACGGGACACAGAGCCACAGTAATTACTGATGGGTTATATAGGGTATCACTGGTGATTGGACACTGGCACACCCCATCAGAAAGTTCAACCCCCTATATAATCCCTCCCCTTGCAGGGATACCTCAGTTTTGTAGCCAAGCAATATAGTGTATTAGAAGAGGGGTGGGACCTCTGTGTCCCGTGATGTCCATCGAAAGAAAAGGATTTTACAGGTAAGCTGTCTTAAAAAATCCTATTTTCTTTCTCGAACATCACGGGACACAGAGCCACAGTAATTACTGATGGGATGTCCCAGAGCAATGCTACCTGAGGGGGGGGGGGAACCACGACCAAGTAGGGTGCAATCAGACCTGAGGACCCTGTACCGCTGCCTGCAGCACACTACGCCCAAAGGCGATATCCTCATGCCCTCTCACATCCACCTGATAGAATCTGGTGAATGTATGGACTGAAGACCAGGTTTCGGCCTTACAGATTTGAGCCATAGAGGCCTGGTGATGCACTGCCCAAGAAGCACCAATAGCCCTTGTGGAATGTGCCCTGATCTGAAACGGAGGAATCTTCTGTTTCAAACCGTAAGCTTGAATGATCAACTGACGAATCCATTTAGAAATGGTAGCTTTTGACGCTGCCTGTCCTCTATTGGGACCCTCTGGCAGCACAAACAAAACATCCGATTTGCGAATCTGAGCAGTTGCCCCTAGATAGGCCTTGACTGCTCTTACTACATCCAAAGAATGTAGTGATCTCTCTTCTGGAGAACAGGGATCTGGAAATAAGGAAGGCAGAACAATGTCTTGGTTTAAATGAAAATCAAACCACCTTCGGTAAAAAACTAGGATGAGGGCGCAGTACCACTCTATCCTTTTGTATAATCAAATAAGGCTTCTTACAGGAAAGGGCTGCTAATTCTGAAACTCTTCTAGCAGAAGAGATGGCTACCAGAAAAATTAACTTCCTTGTCAACAAGACCAAAGGAATCTGACTTATTGGTTCAAAAGGCTGTTTCTGTAACACAGCTAGGACCAAGTTCAAGTCCCAGGGGTTTAGGGGCGCTTTAACCAGGGGATTAAGATGCATCACCCCCTGCATAAAGTTTCGGACCAAAGAATGCAAAGCAAGTGGCCGCTGAAATAATACTGATAAAGCCGAGACCTGGCCCTTGATGGTACTCAAGGCCAGCTTCATCTCCAATCCCAATTGTAGAAAATCAAGAATTCTACCTATGACATATTTTCTGGGATGCCAACCTCTGGATTCACACCAGGTTATATAAGCTTTCCAGACTCTATGATAAATCATCCTGGAAGCTGGCTTCCTTGCATTGATCAAGGTAGATATGACAGGACCTGAAAGCCCACGACTCCTCAGAACGTGGGTCTCAATAGCCAAACCATCAAATTTATCGTTTGTAAGGCAGGATGGAACACTGGACCTTGAGATAACAGGTCTGGGCGTACCGGTAGGGTCCACGAGGAACCCACCGTCATCCTTACTATTTCTGCATACCAAGTCCTTCTGGGCCAAGCGGGGCCACCAGATGTACCGACTTCTTTTCCTGCCTGACCCTGCGAAGGAGTCGTGGTAATAGCAGAATAGGCGGGAATGCATAAATCAGTGAGAACCAATGCCACGGAATCACCAACGCATCCGTCCCACATGCAAGAGGATCCCTCGTCCTTGCCACAAATCTGTCTTTTTGTTGAATCAGGATGCAAAGAGATCTACATCTGGGACCCCCCATCTTTGGCATATATTCCAAAAGACGTCGGGATGTAGAGACCATTCCCTTGGAAGTAGCTGCTGGCGACTTAGATAGTCCGCCCCCTAGTGTCTCTGGTTCTTGGGGTGTTTGAACCTCTTCTACCCATAGTGCAAAGCAACAAGGTGGAGGTATCACAAATGAACACTGACTGCTGAGCGATGTAGTCCGGCTAAAAGCCCTGCTACCCAATGCCCAGTCTGGTGTTACCTTAGTAAATGCTGCCTAGGAGAATGCCTGTGTCCCACCTTACATGCGACCGTTAGCTCTGTGTCCCTCCAAAGGCTGTGTGCACCTGTACAGAGTGCTTTAATAGCCTGCAGCTGGCCTGAGTGGGAGTCGAAGCTCCTGTGCTGACGTCCCCCCACCCCCCCCGCTCAAATTTAGAAAAAAAAAAACGAGCGCTTCCTGCGCTGGCCGACCCTCCGGAAATAATATGGAGGAAGGGAGGGGGAGGAGGGAGAGAGGCCTGTAGTGATGGGCCTGCCTGAAAAAACGGCAATGGCGGCGGTGCCCGAGCGGTATAACTGCTTTCTAGACCCCTGTGGCCTCCCCCTAGCCTGGGGGAAACATTCAAACAGGAGAAATCCCCCCATCTATCCTACCTTGAGCCGACCGGAGACACTGTGCAGCTTGAGAACACTGAGCCGTGGTCACAATAGGCATAGCATGCATTTACCTTAAAGGAGAAAACCTACTAGAATTAAAAAATTCTGTGGAATCTCCTCTTACCTTATCCAGCCGCAGGGTTCTGTTATATAGACCCAATCTTCACCTCTCACGGTGGGCTCCGTTTAGAAAACCGTCAGAGACTGGGGCCCCCTACGAATAGGGGGATCCTGCAGTTCTGGACCTGTAAAGCACCCGGCCAGAAATTAGGCTAGAAAAAACAATTTTCCAATATGCGGGGTCCAGCTCTCTAAAAAGAGAAGCGTTACAGGTAAAGCCTAGTTTCTTCGGACACGAGGCCCGGGTACCATCTAATTCGGCCACGAAAGGACACTTTGAATGGATCCGGTTCGCCTGGCTTGCCCCAGTATAGGATATGGGATCTTCCCCTTGGAGCTCAGCACAGGACATCTTTACACGTCCATCACCTAAGACACTGGCGTAAAAACTGAGGTATCCCTGCAAGGGGAGGGATTATATAGGGGGTTGAACTTTCTGACAGGGTGTGCCAGTGTCCAATCACCAGTGATGCCCTATATAACCCATCAGTAATTACTGTGGCTCTGTGTCCCGTGATGTTCGAGAAAGAAATATATTATTTATATATATAAATAAATAATATTATATATTATATGACGCGTCATTGCTCTCAGTAGGCGATCAGGATTTTTTACACTATGATTGCTTATGATATGACTAGTACTATGATAATGACTGTATAAAGCAATCCCTTTTACTTTGTAAATGGCATCCATTCATGTGCCATTGTGTACTATTGTGATAGCTGTCACTGGTCACAGCTATCACATGGTACAGGTTTGTTGTGTTTAGCCCTGTACCATGTGATCACTGTGACCAATCACAGAGGTCATCACAATAGTACATGATGGCTTTGAATGAAAGCCATGGTTTACAACTGACATACAATTGCTGTGATTGGTCACAGGTGTGTGGGTGCTTTCTGTATTGGTAACATGTTAGGAAGGGTGAACTTATCCTTCAAGGATTGGCAAGCTGCAATTACATTATTGTTTTGGGGTTTTATACAGCTTTAATTATATAAAAGAAACACACAGCACCACAATCACCAGAAAGTGTTTATACTCAATAATTTATTAGCAATATAATGTAAATGCCGTAACAGTCGGTTCCACCATCCACAGTAAGCGAGATACATTCAGTTCTGGGCACCACTGCCAGCAGCAGCCCAGGGAGCAGTCTAATGACGAGTGGGGCCACACAGGCAAAGTGAGGCCCTCCATTTATCAAGCAGCAAGAAAATCTCTCCAGGATTCCCTCGGCTGGCCAGGAATCAGCCCCGTTTAACCTCCGCAGAGATTCCACTGCGGTCTCTGACTAAAATCAGGCCTAAGTCATGGAAGTCTAATTGAGCTAACAACAAGATGGCTGCCATTTGGGGAGAAGCAATGGCTGCTGGTGACTTCCTAGGTAATACTCTGGGACATACAATGCTGGAGATTGTTCCAAACAGCCCCATTAATACTGCGATTGTCTAAGGGATAAGAGATGAAATATCGAACGTTAAAATTTCATGTTAAGAATATTAAACAACATTTTTGTCCAACCTTTTAAAAGGTGGACACATTTATAATGAGCTTCTAAATCTGAAATGCTAAGTCCACCCGCAATTTCAGTTTTAGGGTGGGTTTGGGGGTTCTTTTGAAGTCCATTGGCAAAATCTCCCAGCTATATCCACCTGCTACATTCTTTACAATTGGGGGTGGGAGTCACATTTTAACATGAATTTCTAATTATGCTCCATTATTTTACAGCAACAGGAGTGACACACTTTATGGCCACAGGAAGACAAATCCTACTACTGGAGTCCATTAAAATTATAAAAAAAAAAAAAAAAAAGTTAGTTGGTGACCCAACCCCATGCCAACCACCCATAATTGAAATGGTTTCCTAGTTGGACAACACTAGGGCAAAAGACAGATGGAATATTACAAAATAAATAGGACTTTATGTGCTTTATACATTACACTCAAATGGAAAGATCTTAAAGAAAAAAGTTTTTTTTTTTTTTTAAATAAGTGAAAGGAATATACAAAAACCCTGGGGAAAAAAAATGTTCTCCTATTCTTGAGGGGGTAGTCCATAATGGTCCACAGAGCTCATTAATACTGCTAATCTACATGGGATTCCGAGATCTGTCGACCTTCCATTCCATAATATTCTTTATGTACTGCAATGTGGAATAAACTCCTGGAATTCTTGCCCTGAGAAGTATTCAGAAGACCAGATAAGCAACAAAGCTACTTCATATCGTATCATCAGCAGGAAGACAATAGCGTCATAGAAAAGAGATATTTTCATAAGTGGTTCTCCAGAAAAAAGTACCTTGATGGCACAAGGCTTGCAGTCTGTTGTGCAAGGAGGCTACAACCAACTTGGTTTCAAGGTGAGATAATAATGAAAGTATAAAAAAAGTTCCTAGGATAAGAATTACTTTCAGAGCATCATCTGTCCTTCACATTAAAATCAGATGGCTTCTGTCCTCCTAGTCTACGAGTATTGTGCACGTAAACAAGTCTTTGCGTTTCCCTTACGTAAGAGTTTCTGACGCAGATGTTAACCAGTGCATGCATTCTGGGAGTTCACCAGTAGAGGGCGTCACCTGGCCCAGCTACTGAACTGGCTGTCCTGGCTGGTGATGGATTTGACGCTGCACCGTTTCTTAACAATCATATTAATGTAAGCCCTCATGATCTTGGTGATCTCCCCAACCTAAGAAAACGTACAAAAAAAAAAAAAAAACACATTGAAAATACTTCATTTTATTAAAAACAAGCTTTACATCAATAAAAAAAAATAGTACATGCGTATTAATGCTGAGCTCCAGGCAAAAATGTAATTGCAGAAATAAAATATAAATATATATACAGTGCCTTGAAAAAAATATTCATACCCCTTGAAATTTTCCACATTTTGTCATGTTACAACCAAAAACGTAAATGTATTTTATTGGGATTTTATGTGATAGACCAACACAAAGTGGCACATAATTGTGAAGTGGAAAGAAAATGATAAATGGTCTTCAATTTTTTTTACAAATAAATATGTGAAAAGTGTGGTGTGCATTTGTATTCAGCCCCCTTTACTCTGATACCTCTAACTAAAATCTAGTGGAACCAATTGCATTTAGAAGTCACCTAATTAGATAATAGAGCCCACCTGTATATAATTTAATCTCAGTATAAATACAGCTGTACTGTGAAGCCCTCCGAGGTTTGTTAGAGAACCTTAGCAAACAGCATCATGAAGGTCAAGGAAAACACCAGACAGGTCAGGGATAAAGTTGTGGAGAAGTTTAAAGCAGGGTTAGCTTTTAAAAAAAAATCTCACAGAGCACTGTTCAATCCATCATCCGAAAATGGAAAAAACTGACAGGCCGGGCAAGGAGAGCATTAATCAGAGAAGCAGCCAAGAGGCCCATGGTAACTCTGGAGGAGCTGCAGAGATCCACAGCTCAGGTGGGAGAATCTGTCTACAGGACAACTATTAGTTGTGCACTCCACAAATCTGGCCTTTATGGAAGAAAGCCATTGTTGAAAGAAATCCATAAGATTTCCCATTTGCAGTTTGTGAGAAGCCATGTGGGGGACACAGCAAACATGTGGAAGAAGGTGCTCTGGTCAGATGAGACCAAACTTGAACTTTTTTGGCCTAAAAGCAAAATGCTATGTGTGGCTGAAAACTAACACTGCACATCACCCTGAACACACCATCCCCACCGTGAAACATGGTGGTGGCAGAATCATGTTGTGGGGTTGCTTTTCTTCAGCAGGGACAGGGAAGCTGGTCAGAGTTGATGGAAAGATGGATGGAGCCAAATACAGGGCAATCTTATGCCGCGTACACACGAGCGGACTTTCTGGCAAACTTTTCCGGCGTACCGGAGTCCGTCGGACACTTCGATCGTGTGTGGGCTCCAGCTGACTTTTTTTTTTCAAAAGTTTGCCAGACTTAGATTTGAAACATGTTTTAAATCTATCCGACGGACTCGAGTCCGGTCGAAAAGTCCGCTCGTCTGTATGCTAGTTCGACGGACAAAAAGCCACGCTAGGGCAGCTATTGGCTACTGGCTATGAACTTCCTTGTTTTAGTCCGGTCGTACGTCATCACGTATGAATTAGTCGTACTTTGGTCGATTGTGTGTAGGCAAGTCCGTTCATTCAGAAAGTCTGTCGTAAAGTCCGTCGAAAAGTCAGCCGGGCAAAGTATGTCGCAAAGTCCGCTCCTGTGTACGCGGCATTAGAAGAAAACCTGTTAGAGTCTGCAAAAGACTTGAGACTGGGGCGGAGGTTCACCTTCCAACAGGACAACGACCCTAAACATACAGCCAGAGCTACAATGGAATGGTTTAGATCAAAGCGTATTCATGTGTTAGAATGGCCCAGTCAAAGTCCAGACCTAAATCCAATTGAGAATCTGTGGCAAGACTTGAAAATTGCTGTTCACAGACGCTCTCCATCCAATCTGACAGAGCTTGAGATATTTTGCAAAGAAGAATGGGCAAAAATGTCACTCTCTAGATGTGCAAAGCTGGTAGAGACATCCCCAAAAAGACTTGCAGCTGTAATTGCAGTGAAAGGTGATTCTACAAAGTATTGGGGGGAGCTGAATACAAACGTACGCCACACTTTTCACATTTATTTGTAAAAAAATTTGGAAAACCAATTATCATTTTCCTTCCACTTCACAATTATGTGACACTTTGTGTTGGTCTATTACATAAAATCCCAATAAAATATATTTACGTTTTTGGTTGTAACATGACAAAATGTGGAAAAATTTAAGGGGGTATGAATACTTTTTCAAGACACTGTATATGGAAGTCATTTGATCTGCTAAAGGATTTGCATTTCTGTCCATCCTGTTATGACACTTATACAGCTCTGCCACAACCCTCTCCTGGTAAAATAAAGGAATATAGTGATGTGATCTCTTCACTATGAAAGGTCAGTGAAGGAGCTGCAGTAGAATGAGGTAATCTCTACTCACTTTGCTCTCTCCTTCTATCAGTATGTTCCTAATCAGCACATTTACAAGCATCACACCTGATTGGCTGCCAATTCTGCCCCTAGCTATACAGCTCTGCTGTACAAGGACTGCAAGAGGCTAATACAAGCGGTCCCCGGGTTACAAACAAGATAGTGACTGTAGGTCCATTCCTAAGTTGAATCTGTTTGTAATTTGGAACAGGTACATTTTTTAAGTGTAACTCCAGCCAAAAAAACTATTTTTAAGCTTTTTGGATAGCATAGGGAAGGGTTATCACCCCTGTAACATTTGTTTTGCTGTCTGTGCCCCTGTTCAGAAGATTTCACCTCACTTTCTGTCCCAATGACAATTGAATTTTGAAAATTTTGGGTTGTTGTGGAAACAAGGATTGGTGATAATAAAGCATCAGTGAAGAGGGGACACCTTTTTTCCCATATTAACTCTTACAGGAGAGAATTTCCCTTCCTAGGGGTAGATTTCATCTCACTTCCTGTTGTCTCCCTCCGTTTGTAAGTAGGAGTCGTTTGTAAGTCAGATGTTTGTAACTAGGGGACCGCCTGTACCAAGTAAAATTCAAGTACTTAAAAAAAAAAAAAAAAAAAAACCCACATAATTATTATGGTTGCACCAATACCGTATTTTTACTGACACCTTTGCGGTGCGATTTGAGCCCATACAAAATTAATAACTCAAACTGCACTGCAAAGAATCACATGCGATTTGAACAGAATTGCGGTGCGATTACTGTCTGAATCTTTTTCGGGTTTCCTGCACCACTCCTGTGTGAACCCAGGCTGAAATCCATAGGACAAGCCTGAGCTCACACAGGAGCGGTGTGGGAAACGGAATGCGATTCTCACAGGAATCGCACCGCATTCCTGTTCAAATAGCATGGGATTCTTTGCAGTGCGATTTGAGGCCATTCATTTTGTTTGGGCTCAAATCGCACCACGAAAGGTATCAGTTTCAGGTATGGGTGCATTTTCACAGGTACTCCGTATTGGTGCAACCCTAATAATTATATATTATTCATTAATATATAATTAATATAATAATTAAAGCGATTTTAAAGTGTTTGTAAAAGGAAGATTTTTTTTTTTACCTTACTGCACGCTATACATACCTGAGCCCGATCCGATCCAGCGATGTGCATAAGAGCCGAGGCTCTCTCGCTCTTCATTGGCTCAGATACAGCAGCAGGTCACTCAGAACATGGCTCAGGAGCAAGCATGCACGAGTAACCCCATAGCAAACCGCTTGCTGTGGGGGGGGGGCACTCAGCGCAGGGGTAGGGGGAGGGCGAGAGGGAAGCAAGTAGTACCAGCGGGGGATCCCATAAGAGGAGGATCGGGGCTGCTCTTCGCAAACCTATTGTACAGAGCAGGTAAGTAGAACATGTTTATAATTTTAATAACAAAAAACTAAACCTTTACAATCACTTTAAAATGTCAATTTTTAAGAACTTTCAGCAGCTGATTTAATCACTTACTGAGTATGCAGCTTCTTTTAATCCTTGTCTATGTTCCATGTTAGGCTGGAGCCATGACCGTTGCCCCATGTTTTCTGTCTCAGGGTGGCTCCTTTGTTTTTTTGTAGCGTCCTATGGAGCCACCCTTGCATGCAGGGAGTAGAGCTGTGTCTCTTTACACTATGTGCATCTATAGAAACACACAGCCCCATAGCCTAGGATTAGCTTACTTTATCACCAATCCTTGTTTCCACAACAACCCAAAATTTTCAAAATCCAATTGTCATTGGGACAGAAAGTGAGGTGAAATCTTCTGAAGAGGTGCACAGACAGCAAAACAAAGGTTACAGGGGTGTTGACCCTTCCCTATGCTATCCAAAAAGCTTAAAAATATTTTTTTTTGGCTGGAGCTACACTTAAAAAATGTACCTGTTCCAAATTACAAACAGATTCAACTTAAGAACCAACCTACAGACCCTATCTTGTTTGTAACCGGGGGACTTCCTGTATTAGCTTCTTGCAGTCCTTGTACAGCAGAGCTGTATAGCTAGGGGCAGAATTGGCAGCCAATCAGGTGTGATGCTTGTAAATGTGCTGATTAGGAGCATACTGATAGAAGGAGAGAGCAAAGTGAGTAGAGATTACCTCTACTTAGAGCTCTTTCCTCCTTATTCCCCTCGCTTATATAAACTAACAGACTGGCTGGAGACGGCACTGTCCACCGTTAACTTATTCCTGTGAAGACTGGATGTTCAGGGAAGCAGCAGTGAATGATCATGTACCAGCAGCATTGAAAAGTTGAAAACGGCAGGGGTAAGGTGGGGAAAGTGCAGTGGCAAGAGTTAAAAAAAAAAAAAAAAAAAAGATTTTTTTTTTTCATTGCGCTCAATGTGCTAAAATAAAAAAGAGGGTTTAATACTACTTTAAATGTTATATCTGTCTGGAGTTCCACTATAAAAGAATAAAACTTTTTAATTTGGAGTTTGCTTAAAGCAGTCTGGCTACATTCAGTCTTATGGACTGAGTGTTGAAATGCAATCAACAGATCCTTCCAATGTGTTCCAGTACATGTTCTGCTCTCTGTGGACATACACAGTGTCCACAAAGTGAGCGGATTTTATGTGCACTGTGTACCCAACAGAGTAAAGAGCAATTCCAGGCAACAGGTAAAGCTGGAATATTCAGCAAGCTGCGAATACCACCCAGCACACTGCCGAGGTGGTAAAATTAGAAAGGTCAATTTAACCCAATATAGAGTTCTTTGTAAAACACACCAGTCACATCACACACAGACAACCTCACGGGGTCAGTGGCTGTGTATTTCCTGAAGCCTGTTACAGTGAGGGGGAAAAAAAAAAAAAAGTATTTGATCCTCTGCTGATTTTATACGTTTGCCCACTGACTAAGAAATGATCAGTCTATAATTTTAATGGTCAGTTTATTTTAATAGTGAGAGACAGAATAACAAAAATATCCAGAAAAACGCATTTAAAAAAAGTGAAATAACTATTTGATCCCCTGTCAATCAGCAAAATTGTCTTCTATAAAAGGTAACGAGCTGAGATTAGGAGCACTCCCTTAAAGAATTTTACAGCTCTAGCGCTGGAGCCTCAGAACGCACTGGTCCTGGGTTTTTTTTTTTGCAGCTTAAAAATGGCTATGCCATTTACAGCTCAAAAACGCCATGGTAGGCATGAGGCCATAGGCTAACATGGAGAGGTGTTTTCAAGCTGCAAAAAGCGCTCAAAAAAGCGGCTGTGGGCATGAGGCCTTAAAATAAACCTATCATTAAAATTATAGACTGATCAATTCTTTGTCAGTGGGAAAACGTACAAAATCAGCAGGGGATCCATTACTTTTTTTCCCTGACTATATATGCAAATACCTTTCTATCTACTTCCTGTGTCACCATTCACATTCAGGTTCAAATCTGACTGATGGCTGTGAGCAAAAAAAAAAAAAAAAAAAAAAATTATATATATATATCTATATCTATATCTATATCTATATATATATCTCTATATATATATATCTATATCTATATCTATCTATATATCTATATATCTATATATCTATCTATCTATCTATATATATATATATCTATATATATATATATATCTATATATATATATATATATCTATATCTCTACGGTTAGTGTTTTTTTTTTTCTTTGTTTTAGTACAGTAAGTCTGACTTTGAAGGCAGATTGGAATAACAAAACAATATTGGTTAAAAATAATATTTTATTCATACATAAAAATGACATATAAACATACAAAATATAGAATTTAAAAAGGCATGTGTCCATTAACAGCCAAGAGATGACCAGAAAAGAGGGAGTCACATATACCCAAATGACAGATGACGTTCAACAGCATGACATAAAAAAAATACGTAAGCCCCTGTGCGTCTACGCGTTTCGCTGGACTGCTTCTTCAGGACGCACATGGGGGGGGGGGGGGGGGGAGTATAGTAACAGGTCTCACTGGTCCAGACATCTAAAAATGCCTGCATAAAAAATTAAAAACTCTCCCTGGGTGGGCAACAGAACAATGGGGTAGCCACAACAATAATCCAAAAGTGGCATAAACAGCCAGATAGCTCTAGGGGCAGAGAAAATCCTATATGGTAGACTTCATATCAGATAGTAGTCACACAATAGCTGTATTGACATGTGGCCACAGCATATTTGTAAGATCATTATAGCCTGATTAGGATACTGGAGATACATGAAAGTTACATACTTAGTAGCTCCAACTGCATCTATCCCCGGATAGTCTCCCCAGGAGCTGTCATCAGTTATAATATATGGGCACACAAACAGGTGTTGGCCTCCTGGGGATAGATGCAGCTGGAGCTACTAAGTATGTAACTTTCATATCTCTCCAGTGTCCTAATCATGCTATAATGATCTTACAAATATGCTGTGGTCACTTATGTCAATACAGCTATTGTGTGACTACTATCTGATATGAAGTCTACCATATAGGATTTTCTCTGCCCCTAGATCTGACTGTTTATGCCAATTCTGGATTATTGTTGTGGCTTCCCCATTGTTCTGTTGCCTGCCCAGGGAGATTTTTGTGCAGGCATTTTTACATGCCCACCCCAGTGAGACCTGTTTCTATAACACCCCCCCCCCCCAATGTGTGTCCTGAAGAAGCGATCCAGTGAAACGCGTAGACACACAGGGGCTCACGCATTTTTTGACGTCATACTGTTGAATGTCATTTGGGTATATGTGACTCCCTCTTTTCTGGCCATTCCTTGGCTGTTAATGGACACATGCCTTTTTAAATTTTATATTTAGTATGTTTATATGTCATTTTTATGTATGAATAAAAAATTATTTGTAACTAATATTGTGGATCCAACCTGCCTTCAAGGTCCGACTTAGTGGGTTTTTTCTTTGTTTTAATGATCTATACGATTGTGGCATGTGAGTGATAAACCTTTAACTATTGTTACTGTACTACTAACATATTTCTGCGTGTGATGGGCAGCAAGGAGAGTGTTCTAGGATCACTAGCAGACATGTTCCAGGATCACCAGATTACCTTTAGTGCTGTACAGTAATGTGTTCTGAGCAGATAGGCTAAACTTTCCCATTTGTATCTCAAAGATTGTTTTTCAGTTATGCCTGGTGTCTACCCCACTCATGACTGGGGGATATTTTCATATTGGATATTCATCCATCCCTCTTCCATTCATGGATTATTTATCTTTCATAGAAGCTATAGTACAGCTTATATGATTGGAGGAGGGGGGGCGCAGAAAAGGCAGGCGTAGTTAGAACTCTTGACGAGTGTGACAGGTCCCTCGGCTCTATTAATACCCACCATACTGAAATATTACGTCAAGGGGGCTGGAAAACTATGTTTGGATTTAGGTTTCAACTAAAGCGGGAGCCAGCAGCACAAGGGACACATCGCATTGATAGCAAGTCATGTCCCTTGTGCTGATTTCTTATTTTTGACTAAACTAAGGCTTTGATTTATGATTTAAAGAATATGTAAACCCAACCCTCCCAGATTGCAAGCTCTAATGAGCAGGGCCCACTGATTCATCCTGTATTGTATTGTAACTGTACTGTCTGCCCTCATGTTGTAAGTGCCACGTAAACTGCTGGCGCATTACAAGTCCTGTAAAGGATAAAGTTTCATACTCCTGATATGTGCCTGCTGTACCATGTTCTTGTATGAAAAAGTATCCTGCTCTCTTTGAATTACTTCCTGTGTGTGAAATCCTTGGGGTTCCTGACAGTCCTTCTGCTTTCCTATTAAAAATTCACCACACTCTTTTCTTGTAAAAAAAAAAAAAATTCACCACACTCAGCAGGAGAGCACAGCCTAGTCAGTTCTTTTGTTGTGCTGGGATCTCAGCCTGCTCTCCTCCAATGACCAAACTTGTCCTGACACGCGGCCGCCCTGCACAGCCACTGGAAAGATCAGTGTCCTGCTGTTTCTCCTTCCCTAGCTCTTATGTAGCCGAGAACAGAGGGAATGTGATTACTTCTAAAAATGGGGAAAAAAGTTTTTTTTTTAATTTATAGGTATACACAAATGTTTTGCCTTTCATTTCTATTTTAAACTGAATGGGTTGTTTTACAAGGTTAGGGTTTACATATTCTTTAACTGACAAAAGCTTCCCGAACCCCTTTAGCCAGACACAAACCTGAGTGGTTTCAAAGAACATCTCCCGATCATCTACTGTGATCTTAAAGGTGTTGGGCTGCGGAGCTCCAAAGAAGATGATGTGCTCATACTGGAATGTCTCCAGTGGCTTTGGATCCCCCCTTTTGTAGACGGAGACATTTTCTGCGCTGACGCCCAGCCATAGATCATTAGGAAAGCCCCCTTCCTTGTACTGTAAAAAAAACAGAAAAAAACAAACTAAACAAAATTTGGATTTTGCTGCAAAATTAACACTGTAAAATTTTGCCTGCTCCGTAGCTGCAAACAGGTATACCTTAAGCTCTGGTTCACACCAGTGCGGCTTTGAAATCGCACTACTTCAGCGAAATTTCAAAGCTGCCTGATAAGAGCGATTTTGATGTGCTATGTCATTGCAGCTTGTGACTTCATTTAACAGAAGTCAATGCATGTCACAATGAAATTACAAAAAAGTCGTGCAGAAACCTTTTTTTCTGAGACGCAACGATTTGAGCGGTTCCATTGCCGCAATGGGGTGCAACTGGTCATGCGTTTTTATACTGTCAAATTGCACAACTAATCGCACTGCTGTGAACCAGGGCTAAGGCTTGGTCATGACATGTTAGCTCTCTAAACATAACCTATGGAAAGCTGCTAATAAACAGTGCCTTGAAATACCCCCTTGAAATTTTCCACATTTTGTCATGTTACAACCAAAAACGTAAATGTATTTTATTGGGATTTTATGCGATAGACCAACACAAAGTGGCACATAATTGTGAAGTGGAAGGAAAATAATAAATCGTTTTTCAACATTTTTTACAAAAAGGTTTTAAATAAACAGAAAAATGTGGCATGCATTTGTATTCAGCCCCCTTTACTCGGACATCCCTAACTAAAATCTAGAGGAACCAATTGCCTTCAGAAGTCACCTAAATAGTAAATAGAGTCCACCTGGGTGTAATTTAATCTCAATATAAATCCAGCTGTTCTGTGAAGCCCTCAGAGGTTTGTTAGAGAACCTTAGTGAACAAACAGCATCATGAAGGCAAATAAAAACACCAGACAGGTCAGGGATAAAGTTGTGGAGAAGTTCAAAGCAGGGTTAGGTTATAAAAAAAATACCCCAAGCTTTGAACATCTCAGGGAGCACTGTTCAATCCATCATCCGAAAATGGAAAGAGTATGGCACAACTGCAAACCTACCAAGACATGGCCGTCCACCTAAACGGACAGGCCGGGCAAGGAGAGCATTCATCAGAGAAGCAGCCAAGAGGCCCATGTTAACTTTGGAGAAGCTGCAGAGATCCACAGCTCAGGTGGGAGAATCTGTCCACAGGACAACTATTAGTCGTGCTCTCCACAAATCTGACCTTTATGGAAGAGTGGCAAGAAGAAACCATTGTTGAAAGAAAGCCATAAGAAGTCCCATTTGCAGTTTGTGTGAAGCCATGTGGGGGACACAGCAAACATGTGGAAGAAGGTGCTCTGGTCAGATGAGACCAAAATTTTACTATTTGGCCTAAAAGCAAAACGCAATGTGTGGCAGAAAACTAACACTGCACATCATCCTGAACACACCATCCCCACCGTGAAACATGGTGGTGACAGCATCATATTGTGGGGATGCTTTTCATCAGTAGGGACAGGGAAGCTGGTCAGAGTTGATGAGAAGATGGATGGAGACAAATAAAGGGCAATCTTAGAAAAAAAAACATGTTAGAGTCTACAAAAGACTTGAGACTGGGGCGGAGGTTCACCTTCCAGCAGGACAACAACCCTAAACATACAGCCAGAACTACAAAGGAAGCGTTTAGATCACAGCATATTCATGTGTTGGCCCAATCAAATTCCAGACCTAAATCGAATTGAGAATCTGTGGCAAGACTTGAAAATTATGTATAAAGTTTGTGATCCCCCACGCTGTGGCTTAAGTGGGTTTTTCTGTGATTAAATTGCCTAATTGATTGCTGCTGCGGTATAAAGTGTAGGTGCCTTTAAATCAATTCATAACATTTGTACCCAGCGCTGTCTTCCCATCAACAATATTTTTCAATATAAAGTGCAAGTAAATCTTAACTGCCAAAACTATATAAGGCCTAAAAACTAAAAAAAAAAAACTAAAAAAAAAAAAAAAAAGAAAAATATTGTTGATGAGAAGACTGGGTACAAATGTTATAAAAAGACTTGAAAATTGCTGTTCACATCCATGCAGGACAGCGACCCTAAACATACAGCCAAAGCTACAATGGGATAGTTTAGATTCTTTTGTTAGAATGGTCCAGACCTAAATCCAATTGAGAATCTGTGGCACTGGCAAGACTTGAAAATTGCTTTTCACAGATGCTCTTCATCCAATCTGACAGAGCTTGAGCTATTTTGCAAAGAAGAATGGGCAAAAATGTCACTCTCTAGATGTACAAAGCTGGTAGAGACATCCCCAAAAAGACTTGCAGCTGTAATTGCAGAGAAAGTTGGTTCTACAAAGTATTGACTCAGGGGGGCTGAATACAAATGCACGCCACACTTCACATATTTATTTGTAAAAAATGTGGAAAACCATTTATCATTTTCCTTCCACTTCACAATTTTGAGCCACTTTGTGTTGGTCTATCACATAAAATCCCAATAAAATACAATTTTGTCTTTGGTTGTAACATGAAAAAATGTGGAAAATTTCAAGGGGTATGAATACTTTTTCAAGGCACTGTACGCATTAACTGGTCCAAAAATAAGACATCCAGAATAGAACACAGGTCCTAATTTTTTAACTTCTGCTCTGAAAATATTTATCAATGGACCCCTTTTGAAGCTAGCTATAACCATAGAAAATTTTGACCAGTTCCTGGTGAACTTCACACTGATTGGTTCGATTGAAAAATTGAAGGAGCTTGGGACGGAAAACTTGGATGCTTTTTCCAACGGAATTCCGCTCAAGCTTGCCTTGCATACACACGGTCACACAAAAGTTCTCTGAACTTTCGATAGTCAAGAACGCGGTGACGTATAACACTACGACGAGCCGAGAAAATGAAGTTCAATGCTTCCAAGCATGCGTCGAATTGTTTCCGAGCATGTGTAGGAATTTTGCGCGTCGGAATTTGTACAGACGATCGCATTTTCGGATAGGAACTTTTTCCGACCGAAAAAATTGAGAACCTGCTCTCAATCTTTTCGCCAGCAAAAGTCCGATGGAGCATACACACGGTCGCATTTTCCGACCAAAAGCTCTCATCGGTCTTTTGCTGGCCGAATTTCCGACCGTGTGTATGCGGCATAAGAAAAAGAGAGGCTGCAACACCGCTCCAGGTGATAAAATAGCTGTACTGAAGATCTGGTGCTGGTCCAGTCCAAGAACTGAAAGACTGTCAAAGTATGTGCAAAAGAGGTGACCGCACTCCGATCTTCAGAAGCATGAATGCTTTAATCATAAAAATCCATGCATTACACTCAATAGTGTACAGAGAAAACAAATCAGCGCAATAAAATGACCCCAATATATATAAGCTGCTGAACACCTAGGGTCAATATTCAAATCCCTAAAAAAAAAATGTAAAAAAAATAAAAAAATAAAAAAAAGACAGTGCAGCGCTAAACAGTCCATGAATTTTAAAAATTTCTGTCTGTCTGTATGGACATTTTGGGCTCAGTGCATAGTCACACTCTGTGTGCCCCTGATTCTTGTACCGGTCTAGAACGGGTACATGAATCAGTTGCCTGCACCAACATTTGTCTTGTGGTGGCATGTTGGAATTCTAAAGACAGTCTTATGAATTTCCCCACAGTCTCTAGTTTTGGTGTCAACATGCCCCTAAAATTGACCATTTAAATAGAGCCGAAAACCAGCAATATTTGCACTATAAATCAGCAAACTGACCAAACTACACCAAGCTTTAATTAAATAGCCAATTCCTCCCCCTCCTCCATGTTTCAAATATCATGACAAGAACTACACTAAATTTCATGTTTGGACTGGCGTACTTTAGAGACTCTAAATTGGGAAGCAAATACTTCAAATGTATGGCAAGCATGCTTGGCATCAATAAATGGGCCAACTACAGTCTCTAATATTTATATGTAAGTTTGATCCCAACATCATGCAGATTTGTAACTGTACCTCCACATCAAAGAGCGTCGACCCGTATCCTGGCCACTCAGTGACAATGACCATATAGTTCACCATGGCCTGGTGCTGAGACATCCCATGCAGCCTGCTCCACTTCTCGGCTATACTGGTACGAGCAGCAGACAGCTCTTCCTTCACCCACATCTCCAGCATCTGTTCCTCCTCCATCTTCTGCTTCTTCATAGAGCCCACTTTGAAGCTACGTTTCAGAGTGCCCTCCAGAAAACTGGTTCTCCTTCTCTCCAGAGTCTGCCCGGAGCTGCTGCTGCTTTTGGTGGCCTGCAGGATCTTGTTCTTTAGTCGCTGCACAGGATACATGGACTCCAAGTTCCAAGAAACCTTACAGAAGTCTCCATGCTGATACTGAAGCCGCAGAGCAGCTAAGTGTTGCAGCGTTTCCTCAGGGGCTGGAAAATGGCCACTTGTCAGACTCTCATGGGCCTGAAAAAGAATAAAAAGCATAAAATATCTAAAAGGTAATGACAGGCATGAGATGACCATTGATTAATCCAGCCAATGGTTTTACATCTCAGGGATCCTGCAGTCCTCAGATACTAGCCTCAACTACATTAGTGTTCAGTCATACATTTTTCAGGGGGGTGGCGCCCCTCCCTGCCACTTCTCCCTGCTGAACTGATCCCCCCCCCCCCCCCCCCCGGCAAACCCGATGCCTTGCAGCTATTGTTGGCTTCCCTCCTCTGCCCTCTTTTCAACTTCCATCTCTGCTCCTCCAACCCCCCATTCATTGCCCCCCCCCTCGATCGCCAGTGCACCCCCTTTATGCAGCTGCTGGCCTGCTCTCCCACCTGCAGCCGCTGCAAGTGCGGGAGATCACTGAATAGATGAAGGGGGGGGGGGGGCTGGTAATGGGTTTACCAGCCCTCTTCCTTTCCTGAAAGAATACAAAAAGCGATCATAGTACTGATCACTTCTGTATTCATTAATCACTGATGCATAGTAAACTGAAATTAAATATAGTACACACTGTTTACTATATTTCATTTTATGAATGAATAGGAATCTCTGTACAGACTCCTATCATTCCTCCACAGTGCACTTAGGTTGCAGAGAAAGGGACTATCCTGAAAAGAGACATTAGAGGTCTGTTAAGACCCCTGATGTCTCTCCACCCCCACCCCAAATAAAAAAAAAAAAATTCAAAAAAGGAAAAGGAGTAAAAATGTAAAAAATAATATTGTATAATAATATCGTACCTGTACAGAAAAAGATAAATGTTGTAAAAAAGACGTGGGCAGCCTCTGTAAAGCGGATCTGCCTGCTCAGCGGGGATCTGTCCGCTATGCAGAGCGGACATAGACACTGCCCGCTCTCCTCTATGGGGCGGTTGGATGGAAATAGACCACCTGTCCATTTGCATCGGACTGCCATCCGATCCTCCAGACAGATGGGGAATAGATCCCCCCATCCATCTGGTTTTGGCGGACAGGATCAGATCTGATAGCGGCAGGTGTCAACAAATAGGAAGGGGTGGGACAAATTTAGATGGGGGGCACCTGATTTTAGTCTTGCCTAGGGGCAGCACAAAACCAAAATACACCACTGCATGCATGCTTAGATAACTGTAATATATATTAGATTTGGGTCAGACAGTTTTGGGATCAGAACTTTGGATACAGAGGACTTGGTGCATTGTACTCCTGTACCAATGTTTTCAGGATAATCTTATTGGTGTGATACTATGGCTTACATAATCTTTTTGCCATGATAAAAAGCGGTTACAGCTAAGGTGGTTGATGTTAAAAATAGACTTCAGCCAGAATCCAAAAGTAATTTATTGTTCTACAGCAGCAAGTCACTTTTAGGCCTCATACACACTGGGGCATTTTTGTAAACGCTTTTCTGCTGGCAGGAGAAAAGCAGCTTCAAAAACACGCCTAAGCGGTCAATCTGCTCTTTTAAACGCACAAGTGCTGGTTTTTTTCTGCCTCTAAACGCCTATTTGTGCATGAATACATAGGCCAACATGGAAGGGCATTCCTGGGTTTATTGCTGCACCAAGGCTGTCACACCTGGAAGTTCCAGCACTAAAGCCTGTCCAAACCCACCAAAGCCAGTGAGTCCAGGTGCAGTCTTAAAGTGGATCATGGGAATTTTAATTACTGAATCAGCTCTGAACAAAATTATACCTATATTTAAGTATAGCTAATAAAACCATGAATACATATTCTATGTGTCTTAACAAGTTGAGAATCCCGCTTAATGTATATAGTGCATGAGTGATGGAAGCCGGATACATTTTTTAGCTGAAGAGTTGCTTCATATCTTCCAGATGCTATCTATTTGTTAATAAAGACATACCTGCTCAAACATGAAGGCAAATTCAACACCTTCTTTAGGAACACTCTGCACATCAAGGAAACAGTAGAGTTTAAAGTACAGATTCCACTGGACGGTCTCCTCCTCCTCCTCTCCGGTGCTGGCCAGTCTTTTGGAGGAAACAGAATGATTAGATGACTAAGAAGGCCACAAAATTGTGAAAATCAAATAAAAAAATAAACACACAATGCCGGAAAAGTATCAAATAACACACCAACCTTTCAAATTTTGCAAGGACATCGGCAACAATTACACGGCTCTCCACCGCTCTGTCCACAACTTTGTTGTGTTCAAAAAGGGCAAACATGTTTCGGCTGTTATCCATGGAAAGGCCGCGGATTAACTTCTCCACCACCTGCAACAAATGGAACCCAATTCTCATTCAGGTCATCAACGGAAGTGGAGACAATCGGAATGAAAGCTGAAAATGTACAATTCTCAGAAGAAGAGGAGTAAGAAGAGGAGTAGAGGGGCAAGAAAGAAGAGACAGAGCGAGGAAAAAAAAAAGGAGTAATGTACTGTATTTGGTACAACTTTCTGTACTGTTTTAGGGCCAGAGCAGAATTGTTAGTGATAGGAAGAAACGTAAAGTAGAGCAGAAGTGAAAGAAAGAGAGAGAAATGGAAAGTGAGAGAAACGAGAGAGAAAAGGGTGAAAATCTTAATGAGAGGCAGAAAAAAAAAAAAGGAAGGAGATACAGAAGAGAGAAGAGATCTGGGTTTTGAGGAAGAGGCAAGCTTTGAAATGCATTAGCCTGCTGTACATTTTATGTGACTGTCTCATTGTGGACCTAAGCTGTTGTCTTTTATGAAAAGCTATGATACATGTGTTTTTTTGCGAGTATAAAGCTTACCTTTTTATTTATTAAAGATAGTTTATTGAGGATAATGCACTAGGCCTGTGCGCCCTCTGTTTTATTTATTTTTTATTTGAGAGAGAAGAGATGGAGGAGAGAGAAGAGGAGACAGAGCACAGGAGAGACAGAGGAGAGGAGAAAGTGGAGGAGAGTTTAGAGGAGAAAAAAGACAGAGCAGAGGAGAAAGAGGAGGGGAGAAAAGAAGAGAGGAGAAAGTGGAGAGGAGAAAGTGGAGGGGAGAAAAGAAGAGAGGAGAAAGTGGAGAGGAGAAAGTGGAGAGGAGAAAGTGGAGAGGAGAAAGTGGAGGGGAGAAAAGAAGAGAGGAGAAAGTGGAGAGGAGAAAGTGGAGGGGAGAAAAGAAGAGAGGAGAAAGTGGAGAGGAGAAAGTGGAGAGGAGAAAAAAAGGAGACAGAGCAGAGAAGAGGAGAGGAGAAAGAGGAGGGGAGAGAAGAAGAGAGGAGAAAGTGGAGGGGAGAAAAAAGGAGACAGAGCAGAGGAGAGGAGAAAGAGGAGGGGAGAGAAGAGGAGAGGAGAGAAAAGGAGACAGAGGAGAGGAGAACGAGGAGGGGAGTGAAGAGGGGACAGAGCACAGGAGAGATAGGAGGAGAGGAGAAAGTGGAGGGGAGATAGGAGAAGAGGAAAAAGAGGAGGGGAGAGAAGAAGAGAGGAGAAAGTAGAGAGGAGAAAGTGGAGGGGAGAAAAAAGGAGACAGAGAAGGAGGAGAGTAGAGGAGAGGAGAAAGAGGAGGGGAGAGAAGAAGAGAGGAGAAAGAGGAGGGGAGAGAAGAAGAGAGGAGAAAGTGGAGGGGACAAAAAAGGAGACAGAGCAGAGGAGAGGAGAAAGAGGAGGGGAGAGAAGAGGAGACAGAGCAGAGGAGAAGAGAAAGGAGGGGAGAGAAGAGGGGACAGAGCAGAGGAGAGATAGAGGAGAAAGTGGAGGGGAGAGAAGAGAAGAGAAGAGGAGAAAGAGGAGACAAGGAGACAGAGGAGAGGAGAAAGAGGAGACAGAGGAGAGGAGAAAGAGGAGGAGGGGAGGGAATAGGGGACAGAGCAGAGGAGAAAAGAGGAGAGGAGAGTGAGAAAGAGAAAAGGGTGAAAGTGTTAAAGGGGAAAAATAAGAGTGAGAGAAGAGAAAGGGATGAAGAGTGTTACAGTGGCAAAGAGTAAAGAAAGAAAAGGTGATACAAAGGAGAGAGGACAGATGGGAGAGGTGAGGCAGAGGCAAGGAGAAAGGAGAGGTGTTCATGATTTAAAATATAATATGCTGCCCCTTCCCCCCACCCCCCTTTTTTTTTTCTTTTTTTTTTTTTTTTAAAAACATTTTCATCCTCAGCTTCCCCTGCTCTCTCTAAGTACTACTATTGATCTCTATGATATTCTCAAAAAGAACACTGTGGTTTAAAAATTATTTCTGTGTAACAGTTTTTTCTTTTATGCACTGGATGTACGCTTAAACTGATGTCACTTTTTGCGCTGGGGCAATTAAGGCTATTGCTCATGCTCGACAGATTATAAAACCGTTTATGTACACTACTGTTCGAACCCTTTGTTATTTCAATTAAAAAAAAAAAAAAAGTGATAGAGAGAAGAATGTAAGTGAAGGAAACACAAAAGAGAGCGGTGAAAGACTGAGATACAGACAGAGGGGGGTGAGAGAGTGAGAGGAGATGGAAAGAGAACCCTATATGGGATTACATTCAGTGAAGGCTTTCATCTGCTTTATTACAGGGTCTAACAGCCTGGCACCAAGGATAGCACTCACCTCCCCAGCAGTGGTGTGGGAATTGATACTGATCTGGCAGGACCCTCCTCCATGGCAGTAAACCGTGGTGTTCATATGGCTGCGTGTGAGCAGTGCGGAGATCTCCTCCTGGGATGGCACCATCTCCCTGCATTTGGTTTTCTTCAGAGCATCAACAATAAAATGTGCAAACTGCTCAACCTCCGTGCCAGGGAAGCTGTCCCTCACCCTACAGGGGACAAAGGGTCAAGCGTCACAATATGCATGTACACAAACTTCACCAGGAGGGGGCGGTATAAAGCTAGAACATGATTTTACATTTACCGTATGTACTCGAGTATAAGTCGAATTTTTCAGCACATTTTTTTGTGCTGAAAGTGGCCCCCTCGACTTATACTCGAGTCAAGCACTTTTCTGCAGCAAAAAATTTCATTTTCCGAACCGACTTTGGGGTTTGAAGTTCCTAGCACTAAGTGGCCCCGAGATACGGGGCCCCAAAATCGGTTCGGAAAATGTCATTCTCTGGTGCAGAAAAGTGCTTGACATTTTCTGAACCGACTTTGGGGCCCCATATCTCAGGGCCACTTGGTGCTAGGAACCCCAAATTTGGTGTGCAAACCCAGTGGAACTGGTACCATAACATATCCAAAGCTGGAGTTCCTAGCACCAAGTGGCCCTGAGATACGGGGCCCCAAAACTGATTCGGAAAATGTCATTCTCTGCTGCAAAAAAGTGCTTGACATTTTCTGAACTGATTTTTGGGGCCCTGTATCTCGGGGCCACTTGGTGCTAGAAACCCCAGCTTTGGAAATTGTATGGTGCTAGTTCCACTGGGTTTGCACACTAAATTTGGGGTTCTTAGCACTAAGTGGCCCAGAGATACGGGGCCCCAAATTCGTCAACTGTGTCCATCTGCAGCAATGTCATTTCGGGACCCTTTGGGTTCAGAGACCCTAAATTTTGGCTGCAGCTAGGGGGCATCTAGGAACCCTTAACTATGAGTTTGAAGTTCAGGGGACCTATGGCTGCAAATGGGCACAGTGAGGCATGCAAATGGGAGCAGTGATGCTGCAAATTGGCATTGTTGACCCTCTTTTCCACTTACAGTAGCTGTGCATTTCTCACCCTCGTCTTATACTCGGGTCAATAAGTTTTTCCCATTTTTTTTGTGGTAAATTAGGGCCTCGACTTATACTCGGAACGACTTATACTCGAGTATATACGGTATATACATTTAGTTTTTTATTTCAGGTACTTCTATTACGCCGTCAATTTACGCAGCGCTTTACATATACATTGTACATTCACATCAGTCCATGCCCTCAAGGAGACTTACAATCTAAGGTCCCTAACTTACATTCATATATACTGGGGCCAATATAGACAGGATTCAATTATCCTACCAGCAGGGGCGTTGCTAGGGGGCTAGAGCCCATAACAGCGCAGTAAAGAAAGTCATACACATGTATATAATATACGTGTGTGTGTGTATATATTACATAATATAGTATATATATCATTACATCAGGGTCCCCCCCTACATTAGGGTCCACAGAGTCTCCCTCTTACATCAGGGTCCCCAGAGAGCCCCTCCCATACATCAGGGTCCCCAGAGAGCCTCCCCCTTGCATCAGGGTCCCCAGAGAGCCTCCCCCTTACATCAGGGTCCCCAGAGAGCCTCCCCCTTACATCAGGGTCCCCAGAGAGCCTCCCCCTTACATCAGGGTCCCCAGAGAGCCTCCCCCTTACATCAGGGTCCCCAGAGAGCCTCCCCCTTACATCAGGGTCCCCAGAGAGCCTCCCCCTTACATCAGGGTCCCCAGAGAGCCTCCCCCTTACATCAGGGTCCCCAGAGAGCCTCCCCCTTACATCAGGGTCCCCAGAGAGCCTCCCCCTTACATCAGGGTCCCCAGAGAGCCTCCTCTTACATCAGGGTCCCCAGAGAGCCTCCTCTTACATCAGGGTCCCCAGAGAGCCTCCTCTTACATCAGGGTCCCCAGAGAGCCTCCTCTTACATCAGGGTCCCCAGAGAGCCTCCTCTTACATCAGGATCCCCAGAGAGCCCCCCCTTACATCAGGGTCCCAGAGAGCCTCCTAATACATCAGGGTCCCCAGAGAGCCTCCTCTTACATCAGGGTCCCCAGAGAGCCTCCTCTTACATCAGGATCCCCAGAGAGCCCCCCCTTACATCAGGGTCCCCAGAGAGCCTCCTAATACATCAGGGTCCCCAGAGAGCCTCCTCTTGCATCAGGGTCTCCAGAGAGCCTGCTCTTGCATCAGGGTCCCCAGAGAGCCTCCTCTTGCATCAGTCTCACCATGACCGTCCTCTCTCCGGCTCCCCCATGCTGCCCGCCGGCTGCTTCTCCGGGTCTGCCCGCCGGTCCTGTCATGCGGCGTGCCTGCTCTCCGGATCTCCCATTCTGCCCGCTGGCTCTGTCATGTGGCATGGCTGCGGCCTGGTGGTTGGGCACCCCTGCAGAGACTCGGGGCTATGGGCCCCAGATTCGGGGATATAGCCCCAGAAGCCACCCCATAGTGACGCCACTCCCTACCAGCATATAAATTGAAAAGCTTTCCCTTCAGTCAGACAGTTTTAGAGGCTCCTCTCCTGCACTGAAATTGCTTACTCTGATTTCACCACACACAGAGTTTCTTACCAAATGCATTAGAAGCTGTAGCAAGTCAGAAAAGGGCCTCATTTCCTGGCTGGTGGACTTCCAGCATCATCTAGCACAATGATGGCCAACCTTTGGCACGCGTGTTCAGCCCATCTATATTCCCCTGCCTAACTGTCTCTGGCCTGTCCCTTTCATTCATTGCATTTCAGATATTTATTTTATTTATTACAGGTACTTATATAGCGCTGTTAATTTACGCAGCGCTTTACATACATATAGTCAGTCCCTACCCTCAAGGAGCTTACAATCTAAGGTCCCTAACTTGCATTTATACATACTTCAATCATGAAGACTCAGCATCACATGTGGGCGTTACCTAGGGTGATCTGCATGCAAATACATCCTGCCTAGGAACACCCACTTCTCCAGGCTGACACCCAGCCATCAAGTAATTTTGATATTTTCATAACTCTTCCCAAGAGGCAGCCCAATGCTTGCATCACAGGTGAAGGCTCTTGAAAACAGTACTGAGGCAGGACACTGTGATGCTTTCAGGAAGCTATGTACACTGGCCCCTCCCACCAGCCAAGAGCTGCCCAGATTGCATAGAGAAGCACAGTCATTAGCATGTTGACGACAGTGGAAAGGAAGAGCCCGAAAATGCACAGTATAAGCAGACTGAACTTCGACTTTATAGATAAATACCATGTATGAGACACATTTAGACCTCCCCATCCTCTAAAAAAAAATGTCTTCCTATAAGATTATATGTGAAAAGGATAAGCGGACCTTGCTTTGCCAGTGAAGTAGAAAGACAAAACCACCTGACATACTTTCTCTAGCTGCTGCAAACCGACAGTTGATAGAGGAGAACACAGACCAAGTTTGACCCTCACCTCTTAAGATGAAACTTGAGGTAGCGCAGGATGTCTCGACCGGGCAAGAAAGTGCAGCCCATGCAGGTGAGCAGTTGCCAGTGCCGCAGGTTACCTGCGCTGTTGGGCTGGGGAACGTGATTGGTCTGTTTGATCAGCTGACAGTAAACTTCGTCTCTGAGCGGCTTGAGATCCTGGCAGGTCTGTAGGATGCCTTGGATTATGGGGACTGGATCGGGGACCGTCTCGATTTCCTGCAGGGAGTTAAAGATCCTCACCGCCTCGTCCTGAAGAGTGGTGTATCCCTTCTCTTTTTGTACTGAAAACAAGTGGAATAAGTGTTACAGCAGAGAAGTCAAGTGAGCACAGAATTCAGGAGAAAGTCATGACAATCTAGAAGACAACAGGTATTTTTTAAGGGAAAACCAACTTAACACATATAAGCTACTTTATTATTTAACGTTTTTAAAGCAGATCTTACACAGAATGGAAAAAAGCCATTGAACCTGCCAGAAATTCAGAGCTGTCCTGTGCACACTTCCTGTGTTATCCCCTTTTTCTTTGAAGGGGGGGGTTTGGGATTTATCATATTTGTTTTTCCCAAATATATATAATATTTAAAGCAGCGTTCCACCCCAAAGTGAAACTTCTGCTTTCAAGGAGCCCCGACATGCCACATTTGCATGGCATGGCATTTTTTGGGGGAGGGAGCGGGTACCTGCTTTTGAGAGGTACCCAGCTCCCACTTCCGCTCAGGTGGCCCCTCCCTCCCTGCGATCTTCTGGGACACATCACAGGTCCCAGAAGATTGCCCGGCCATTCAGGAAGAGCAAGCTGTTACAGCCGGGCGCTCACACTTGCAATGCCGGCGCCAGAGAGAGGCATGGGAGAGAATCGAGGCTTCGGGCGGGCGCATTGCTGGACTGTGGGACAGGTGAGTGTCTGTCTATTAAAAGTCAGCAGCTACACTTTTTGTAGTTGCCGACTTTTAATAAACAAAAGAACGAGTGGAACTCCGACTTATGCAAGTTGTGTCCGATTTTCAACTTTCTGGATTCATTGCCGCTTGGCCTTAGGGCTGAGCCCCCGTGGTCTTCCCACGGGCCAGCAGGCATTGATTTATGTGCCCCCGGGATGACGCTGGGTGGTCCCCGTACTGTGGAGGGGTAAGGGGGAAGTTTTCTTTTACTCTTTCCGATGACAGTAATCATTAACATTTGGTTCAGTATATTTTTTTTCTTGTGCTATATTAAAATTATTGTATCTTCTTTCATTTCTCTTTAGTGCATGTTATCGTATCTGTGATTGGACAACTCGATTAAACCTGACAACATGTATGGTCCTCATAAGGTGTGGTGCCCCACGAAACACGTAGACCAATCTATGTCACCTTGATTATCCATATGCGACACCGTTGGGATCAACCCACACCATTGTGATCATCACATATAAAAAACAAAAGAACAACTAAATAATGGTGATTAGTCCATAAAGTGTCCAAACATGAAGAAATCCTTGAAATCGTGTCTATTGGGGGGATAGATGACAGAAACACCCAAAGTACACCTTCCACCATGAAAATAAAAGATGTGCCCTTACTGGATAGCTAGAATCCACATTAAAGGAGCCTAGTAAGACATAGATTCACACATCATTGAACATCCATCCATTGGAAACAAACGCAAATGGCATTGAAGTCAGCCTTGCTGGTTTCTCCCTTTCCTTCTCTTAGAAGTAATATAAAGGAAGAGAAAGATCGCCACAAAGTGTAAAACCGTGGTGGTTTATTGAAATTATCCACAAGTCCAACAAAACATGGATTAAAAGAATCTGCAGATCACAATCAAACTAGCGTGGTGTATTGAGCATAGACTACACCCTACTAGTTTCGTCAGACATGATGATGCGGTTTGGGCAATCCGGCTCAAAAAGGTTTGCCATCACTGGCCTAGTGCCAATTGACGGCTGGGCAGCACATTCGCTGTTCTGGGTGGATGTTGTAAGACATCCTCCTGGAACGGGCCACGCTATGGCACGATTTGTCACCGCCTGCATCCTCCTGGAACAGGCCGAGCTGCGGTGCGATTTATCACCGGCTGTGTACAGTCAATGACTGATCAGTGTACCAGTTCACTGCCAGTACCATGTGATCGCTATAACCAATCACAGCAGATCACATGACAATTGTAAATAAACAATGGATGGTTTCCTTTCATGTTATCCATTGTGTGCAATTGTGTTGCTAGCTGCGATTGGTCACAGTGATCATATGGTACAGACAGGGCCAATCACAGCCCATCTGTATCATGTGATTAGCTGTGGACAATCACAGCTAATCACAACAATACACATAGAATGAATCCGTTTCATTCAGTAAAAATGGTTGCTTATACTAATGACATTTACTGGTATAAGCAATCATAATGTGTAAAAAAAAAAAAATGATATGTATATTTTCACCAAAGAAATGTAGCAGAATACATTTTGGCCTAAATTTATGAAGAACAATTATTTATTTGCAAACTTTTATAACAAAGAACAAGTTTTTGTTTTGTTTTTTCAAAATGTTCAAGATTTTTATCTTACTTATTTAGCAAAAAATAAAAAATTTCATGTGGGTACAGTGTTGTATGACTGCGCAATTGTCATTCAAAGTGGGAAAGCGGTAAAAGCTGAAAATTGGCCTGGGCAGGAAGGGCGTTAAAGTGTCCGGAATTGAAGGTGGTTAACAAATGCATTCAAAACGTACACACATTTTTTCCATGGTGTACATCGCTAATAATCAGTTTTGTATCGATAAAGACAGTAAAGGGGTTTAGGCTGTTTGGCCAAAAAAAAAACTGGGCAGGGCTGACACCACTTGATAAAACATGGGGATGTGCATGTGTTGCAAACCTGTACTGGATATGTTGTTTTGCCCTTGGCATACAATTGAAATACATCGTTCTTACCCTTTAACCCAAATGGGCAGACTATTCACTGTAACTATATGACTTGTCAACAAACAAGTTTACTGCTCTCTATAACGGAGATCTGGGTATAATTTATGTCTCTTCATTGTTCAAGGTTTATTTTCACGAAAGCCTAACTCATATTGTTTATTGTTTGGAGAGGAGGAAGTGAATTTCTTTAAAGGGCATTTAGAGTTCCCTCATTCACTATTACAATGGTGACAATGGAAGCTGGAAGTCAATGCTCAGAGGTTACTTTGGGTTGTCGGGGTCATTTTATTCACTGCTTTCCCGGTAAGCATGGAAATGTATTGTATCATAAAGGGCATATAATCATACAGGACATTTAATCCTAAACAAGAGTTTGATTGCTAAAGAAGGAAATTAATAGCCCTGACACTATATATATTAACACAGGATATATATTGATATATTCTTCTATCTGTGGCTTTTAATACTGACAGCCTTGCTCAGTCTGGTCATAGATAAAACCCGCTGATCTCCCATTTTTAACTCGGGGAAGTGAACATAAATCTGGATATCAGTGTGCACAGAAGAGCAAACTTTTCAAGTGTACCTGTCTCGAAAGAAACCCTTGACATCTACTTTAGCACAACCGATTCACATAGACTTCTATGAGACAATCTGACAAGCATTTTCACCCTTAATGTGATGGAACTATAGGAGGTACACTATATTACCAAGAGTATTGGGACGCCTGCCTTAACATACACGCACATTAACTTTAATGGCATCCCAATCTTAGTCCGTAGGGTTCAATATTGAGTTGGCCCACCCTTTGCAGCTATAACAACAGCTTCAACTCTTCTGGGAAGGATGTCCACAAGCTCTAGGAGCGTGTCTACATTCCGTTTGACCATTCTTCCAGAAGTGCATTTGTGGCGTCAGGCACTTATGTTGGTCGAGAAGGCCTGGCTCCCAGTTTCCGCTCTAATTCATCCCAAAGGTGTTCTATCGAGTTGAGGTCAGGACCCTGTGCAGGCCAGTCAAGTTCCTCCACCCCAAACTTGCTCATCCATGTCTTTATGGACCTTGCTTTGTGCACTGGTATGCAGTCATGTTGGAACAGGAAGGGGCCATCCCCAAACTGTTCCCACAAAATTGGGAGCATGAAATTGTCCAAAATGTCTTGGTATGCTGACTTCTTAAGTGTTCCCTTCATGGGAACAAAGGGGTGAAGCCCTACCCCGGAAAAACAACCCCACACCATAATCCCCCCCCCCCCCTACCACCACCACCAAATGATTTGGACCAGTGCACAAAGCAAGGTTCCTATGATGTAGGCGCACCCTGCAAGAGGAACAAAACTGAGTTGGGCTGAGCACTGCTTAGCCATTCACTAGAAGCTTTAGTGTTTTAGGAATGAATACAAGGCTTCTTTTGATTAGCTGAGGTGGAGATGTGTGGATGACGTCACAAGCTCCACTTTCAGACAAACAGAGGAAGTCTTGAGTTCATTCATAAAATACAAAGCTTCCTGTGAATGGCTGAGCAAAGGATACCTTGTATTCTTTCATAAAATACAAAGATTCCTGTGAATGGGTGAGCAGAGCTCAACTCCACTTTGTTGTGGGTACAGTACAGGAAATCACAGGGAAAATGAGCCTGGGGCTCAACAGTTGCGAAACAGTTAGGGTGCACTCTTTTTCCACATGTGCGAACAACATTTTCATGGAGGAGGAAATGGACAACAAAGGTCGTCAGGAACACAAAAAAAAATCCCAGATGGCCAGGAGCACAGTCAGGACCTTGAGGCTGGGTTCACATCTAAGACGGATGTGCCTCGCAGCAGGGGTCCGGTGCGTCCCTGCTTTCCATTTCAGGGATGAATCCGGGCCGAATTTTTGCCTGAATTCAACCTTGAAATGGACCAGAAGACACACAGGACTCCTGTGCAAGCTGCTCCGGAGCCTCCACGGAGGTATGTGAACCGGCTCCATTGAAAGCCAGTCACAATCTCCTGTCATGCCAATTGGTTGTGGAGAAACCCGCATCCAATTCCCAATAATGTGAACCCAGACATTTAAAAGGCCATGGGCTGACTCAGTAAACTGGGGAAAAAACAGTTCTAGCTAAATCAGTGAATGAATGTTGCAGACGAGGATACATACAACTGAGGCTGACGTCTCCATAGGGCAGTGGAAGCAGAGGGGAGTGCAGGGGGTGCTGGGTATATCTCAGGATGGGATTCCTCCTGTATGTCTGCTCTACAGCTTCACTGTTCAGGCTGTTCTCCTTAAAAAGAAAAAGAAAATGTTGACGCTCAAATGTAAAAGAAAACGTAACAGCTTCTTGGTGATTGGAAGAGCCTACACAGATTATTTAATTCCTGACTGCCCAGCAGTAAATAGTGTGTTACAGAAAATGGCAACCTATCGCACACAGGACGCTGCATCACTGTGACTAGAACTAAATCAGGTAGTGCAAGATGACTTCAGCTCTGCTCTTCACCAGCAGGAGAGGTCACCCTCCCCACCAACGTGTTTCAGCCCCTAGTGGGCTTAATTGTTGAGGCCCCAGCATACATGCTTCTTGTTCACTGTACCAAAGGACACATCTCTAAAGAGAGAGATTTCCACTGAAAACAATGTACTATATGTGGCTTATCCTATTATTTCTGCAGCAGTTGTTCAGCAAAGGATGCTTATTGTGCTATGAGACACATGATCACTAGAGGGAGCTCCTACAAACTTGTATGATGAACATATAGGGATTGCTTTACTAAAGGGAAATAGACTAGCGGCGGCCCGTCCATTAGCGGCATCCTATTGGGGGGGGGGGGGGGAGCCGCATGGTGGTAACCGCCGTGAAACAGAAAGGACACAGGAGCTGGAGCCCGCAACCCGGCCACTGCCCTTAGAAGTCCGCAACTTGAACCCTGCCTGCCACCCATTGAAACCCGCAACCCAGCCGCTGCTCGCCGCCAATAGGAGCCCGCAAACCAGTCGTTGCCCATAGGAGCCCACAACCTGCCTGCTGCCCGTAAGAGCCCGCAACCCGCAAGAGCCCGCCCGCAACCGATGGGGTAAAGGGGGGGGGGTTTGCTACCAACTGACCAACCAGGGGAGGGTCGTTGTTTGCCGCCACTGAAATAGACTGATTGTGCACTTTGCAAAATGCAGTTGCATTCTGCAAGTGCAGTTGCTCCAGAGCTTAGTGAATGAGGTAAAGCTTCACTTTGCAAAGAATACCCAGTCACATGCAGGGAAAATAAAGAAAAATAGCATTTTTGCTTGCACATGATTGGATGATGGAAGTCAGCAGAGCTTCCCCCATTTACTAAGTTCTGGAGCAACTTTGCAAAGTGCACAGTCTATTTGCGCTTAGTAAAGCAACCCGAGTGTGCAACTGTATTAAACAAAATGCACACTTCCGTCTGCAGGCTGAATGCTTTACTTATCAAGTAACCTCCAGCCTGCCATAATCATGTCAAAACTGCCACAGTAATCCAATGATCACGAACCATGCAGGCTGCTTCCCGATCTTAGCAGAGATAGAAGCTGACAGCCCAGTTGGACAGCTAACTATGCACAGTATTGGCTGATAGCGGTCAATGGAGAGACATAGATCAATATTCCCTCAGCACCGGGTACCATGAAAGGGAGTATTAATAATCTGCAGATTACAGTCTAGAGGTAGTTAAAGTGTATGTATGTATGTATGTATGTATGTATGTATGTATGTATGTATGTATATATATATATATATATATATATATATATATATATAAAAACACCTTGTAAAACAACCCATTCAGTTTAAAGCGGAGTTCCACACAAAAGTGGAACTTCCTCTCGTTGTACTCCCCAGCCCCCCCACTCCCTCCGGTGCCATATTCAGCACCTTTCGGGGGATGGGGGGGGGAGAGGGGGACAGGATACCTGTCTTTCACAGGTATCCTGTTCCTACTTCCGGGAGCCTCAGCCGCGGGTATTGACGTCACCGCCCAGGCTCCCTCCTTCCCCGGCCGCCAGGCCAGTAGGAGACAGGAGCGGAGCCACGTGCATGCGCAGTAGGGTTCCCGGTGTGAAGCTGCATCAGCTGCGATGCCGACATCGATGGACTCCAGGACAGGTAAGCTTCTGATTATTAAAAGTCAGCAGCTGCAGTATGTGCAGCTGCTGGCTTTTAATTTTTGCAGCGGTGGGCGGACCTCCGCTTTAAAGTAGAGATGAAAGGTAAATATGTATACATATAAACATTATAGATACCCTTTTCCCCTTTATATAAGTAATCACCTAAACTTCATTCTTAGCTGCATAAGAAGCTCAGGGGAGGAGAAACAGCAGTGCACTTATCTTCCCAATGAATAGCTGTGCAGGGGCGACATGTCAGGACAAGTTTGATCATTGGAGGAGAGCAGGCCGAGTTTCCAGTATAGCTAGAGAACCGACCACGGTGTGCTCTCCTGCCTAGTGTGGTCAGTTTTAATAGGCAAGCAGAGGGACTGGCAGGAACACCAGGGATTTCACACAAAAGGTAGCAATACAAAGAGAACAGGATACTTTCCCATACTAGTACATGGTACAGCCGTTACATATGTGGAATAGAAAATGTTGGGTTTATATATTCTTTAAAAGACCACTGACCACTGTGTGCATATATATTTATTAGAACACAGTTATCTTTGAAATGCTCCTAAAACAGGAACATAAAATAAAGCTGTGTTATTATTTACCTTGATATCTCGGATGAGCTGCTGCGTTGGGGTCTCTATGGGGGCCTTACTATCAATGACTCCCTGGATGGCGTTTGCCCATCTCATGGCCTCATTCAGCAGCTTGGTGTAGAGTCTGTAGGAGTGTTTTCTTCCATAGACTACAATATTCCAATATCCTGCAATAGGAGGTCAGTGAAGGTTAGCGATCCATATGATGACTTTACAACCACAGCACTACCAAACACCACCTGCCTTCCCATACCGGTTTCGGCGTGCGTTTTCTCATCCGCCTGCACCACAGAACACAAGCTGTTTAGAACCAAGGTGCCGAGCTTAGAGGCCGTCCTCTCCGATGTTTTGTAATAGTCCAAAGAATTTCGGGTCAGCACAAACCAGCGCCGTTTTAGTTTCAGAGAGGCCATTTTGTTGCTGTTCTGGACCTCTTTATGTAGCCAACCTAAGAAAGGGAGACACACACAGAAAATACATTTTATTTAAGAGGACAGCAGGGCATACAAAGAGGCCATTTTCACCATGGCCAGCTATAGATGGGGGCAGTGGCGTCTTTTTTGTATCACTGTCGAGTATATTGGACAGGCAACGCACTGACACCTTTGCAGCCATTGAGCTAAATGCTGGGTGTTCAGTGTGCCCCTGTACCTTTAAGAAGGGGTAGCTCCCCTTCAGTCCACCTGTCCTCACCTATCCATCAGAATGCATGTGCCTCCACTGTGAGGACCCCTTTAAGTTAGTGTTAGGTACCACAGATACCAGGGTGCCGTGGCGAGGCTCTGTGGCTTATGCATGCATTTGCAAATGGTTACAGACTAAACCCCTGCTTTTAAAGTGGTTGTAAACCCTTTTCTGTGACATTTACCTATAGGTGAGCCTAGAATAAGGCTTACCTATAGGTAGTGGAAATATCTCTTAAACGTGCGCCATTTAGGAGATATATCACTTGTAGTGCGCCAATGTCGGCATTGGCGCATGCGCTGTGAAGAAATGGACCACCGTGCCATTTCTTCCCCCAGCATGTGCCGTGACTGACAGCTCCCGTGCGCATGCGCGGGAGTGACATTACGCAGCTCCAGCCAGTCAGAGCCGGAGTCCGCGGCCCCGGAAGGAAGAGGGGCGAAGATGGACGCGGCCTGCACAGGGGACAGCGCGGGCTTCGTTTGCAGGTGTCCCCTGTGCGAAGCATACTAGCCCATTATGCTTTTCATTTGCAGGCCTTGCGGGGAGCAAAAAAGGAAGTGAAACCCATCAGGGTTTACTTCCTCTTTAACGCATACTGTTAGACAGGTTTAATTGGTTGTCTGCGAGCTGGTCGGTAAGTACGTTTTTTTTTTCCCCTTGGATTTATCCTTGGCCCTGTTTATATCTTATGTAGCCTTCCAATGCTGGTTACTGCGATGGCCAGCTATAGATGGGGGCAAGTGGTGCCTTTTTTGTATCACGGTCATTTTCACCATAGCCCGGTGAGAAGAAGAGGCAGTAGTGAGGGGACACACCTCTGACAAGGAACTCTTGGCCATCCACCTTGGCCTCTCCACGTGGTTTCTGCAGCAATGAGATCCAGTGGTGCATCTCCTCTGCGATGTCCGTGTTGCAGTGAATGACGCGGTTTGCAGTGATTATCACAAAGGAGTTGGGTCTATAAGAGAATGGGAGGCAAAAAAATAAATACAATTTATATGCAGATGCTCCTGGGACATAAAGAAAACAAAACATCTCAATGCAAAACCTGCAAAAATCATAAAAAATTATTATTAAAGAGGAAGTAAACCCAGATGGGTTTTACTTCCTCTTTTGCTCCCCGCAAGGCCTGCAAGTTAAAAGCATAATGGGCTAGTATGCATTCCATACTAGCCCATTATATGACACTTACCTGCAAACAAAGCCCACGCTGTCCCCTGTGCAGGCCGCGCCCATCTCCGCCCCTCTTCCTTCCAGGACCGCGGACTCTGGCTCTGTGACTGGCCAGAGCCGCGTGACGTCACTCCTGCGCATGCACGCGGGAGCGGTCAGTCATGGCACACGCTGGGGGAAGAAACGGCACGGTGGTCAGTTTCTTCACAGCGCATGCGCTGATGACGACATTGGCGCACTACAAGTGAAATATCTCCTAAACGGTGCACGGTTAGGAGATATTTCCACTACCTATAGGTAAGCCTTATTCTAGGCTTACTTATAGGTAGAAGTCACACAAAAGGGTTTACAACCACTTTAAGGGACCAATAACTCTTAAAACCCTTAAATTCTGGGCACAATTGAAAAACCCGTCAATGCTCCACCACCATCCTTCAAGGATTAAATGCTCTTGGGGGTTGTGAAAGAGGATTTATTAACTTACCTTCTCCTTGCTACAGCAGGCTCCCTCAGTCTGCTTGACTGGTCCCTAGCAGCATCCTCTCTAAGGCAGCTCATAGACCTGGGGCCCTCCAGCTGTTTCAGAACTACAAGTCCCATCATGCCTCTGGAAGTAATTTTAACTGCCAGCCTTGTAATGCCTCATGGGAAATGTAGTTCCACAACAGCTGGAGGGCCCCAGGTTGCCTACCCCCTGCGATAGACAGTGCAAATTTCTTTCCCGTAACCACAAGTTGCGGGAAAGAAATTCACGCTATTCCCCCATCAACACAGACAGTGCTGACAGGGGAATTCCTCCTGCTGAGCCATTGTCTTCCCCCGGCGGGGTGGGGCGGGGGTGGCCGGGGGAAGCTGTTCCCACCGGGAAAAAGACATTTGGAAGCGAATCTGGCAGGCTGGTTGTACCCAAGTTTATCAATTGATCAATTTGGTACATTCAGCCTGCCCATTAATGGTTAGAATCTTGGCCGGTTCCTGCTGAACTGGCCGAGATTCGACCTATGTATGGCCAGCCTAAGCCACGTTCAATGCAGGGGCATTAGCCTTGTGAAGGAGCTGCTAAGAATAACGCTCAAATATTTTTTTCCGTGGAGGGGTTAATTTAATTAATGTTGGTGCAGTAATGATTAATAGCCACTAGATGGTGCTATGAACACATAGTAGGCAGGAACACCATAAGCGTCGATATCAAAATATAAAAAAACAATTTCTTATGATTATTGATATCACTATACATAACATACATGATTATTACATTTATAATTTTAGAGAACTCTATTAACAGAAAAAAAAGTAATGGGAAGACTTCTATAATACTACGATATGTGCCCTTGCCGATTTTTTTCATTTTTTTTTTTTTGGTGGTTATCTGTAAACAGAAACTGCACTGAAAATTGCAAGTCATAGGGGTAGATTTACTTGGACCCCTTTCACACTGAGGCAGTTTTCAGGCGTTTTAGGACTAAAAATAGCACCTGTAAAGCGCCTGAGAACTACCTCTCAAGCCACCCCAGTGTGAAGTCCGAGGGCTTTCATACTGGGGCGGTGCACTTGCAGGACGGGCAAAAAAAGTCCTGCAAACAGCATCTTTGGGGCGGTGAAGGAGAGGTGTATACACCTCTCCTCCACCGCCCCTGCCCATTGGAATGAATGGGCACCGCTTCCGAAGCGCCCCATCATGGGCACTTTTAACCCTGTTTTAACCTCTTCTTGGGGGTTAAAAGCTCCCTGCTACCGCCCTATAACAACGATAAAAGGCAGCTTAAATGAGTAGCGCTTTACTGCCAACGCCGGCACCGTCCCAGTGTTAAAGTAGCCTTAGAGTACAAAATCTGGTGCAGTTCTACATAGCAACCAATCAGCTTCCAGGTTTTATGGTCAAAGCTTAATTGAACAAGCTGCAGTTAGAAGCGGATTGGCCGCCATGCACAGCTGCACCAAATTTTAGACTCTCCAGTTTTAGTAAATCAACTCCTAAGTCCCTTGTTGGATGCAGTCGCTCAGGGCTGTACATATGCCATAGGAAAAAAAAAAAAAAAAGTAAAACCCCTGTTGGAAACGTGACGCAACACATTCAAGTCAATGGAGCTGTGGCGCAACCATGACCAGCACGGTGGTGCGGCCTTTTGAAGGCTTAGGGTCCTTTCACACCGAACGCAGTTGGGTGCATTTTGAACTGCACTCCAACTGCATAGACAGCCAAAAATCAAGGTAATCCTATGGGCAAAGTTCACATCATTGCAGTGCCGTTAAAAAAAAAAAAAAAGTAGAGCACACTGCATTTTTCTGCACCGCAAACACAGGTAACGTGCTACAAACGTGCTAAAAATGCACTTCAATTGCACTGCACTATGCCTCTTTAAGCCAAGAAAGCCAAGCCCAAAAACGTATTGAAAAATGCACTGCAAGCGCAGCGCAAAATGCATTCAAGCACGCTTCAAATGCATGTAAACATGAAGTCCTAAGGGCCCAATCACACCATAAACTGCACATAGCTGCACGTTTTTGACTGCATCTTTACATGCATTTCAAGCACGCTTGAATGCATTTTGCGCTGCGCTTGCAGTGCATTTTTCTATGCGTTTTTGGGCTTGGCTTTCTTGGCTTAAAGGAGTGCAGTGCAGTGCAGATTATGTGCGTTTGAAGTTCGTTTGCAGTGTGTTCCCTGCATTTGCGGTGCAGAAAAATGTGCTGCAATGATGTGAACGGTGCCCATAGGATTACCTTGATTTTGGGCTGTCTATGCAGTTGGAGTGCAGTTCAAAATGCATCAAACTGCGTTCGGTGTGAAAGGGCCCTAAAACAGGAGGCGAGGGGGCATATCACCTCTCAATCAACCAGCAACTGCCCTCTGAAAAGCGGGGCGGCCGGCAAGGGCTGCTGCATGTGAGAACGAGCCTTAAGAGCTAAACTGAATGGTGCATATAACATTTTTTTATGGAAATGGGTCATTATACAACGGCTAACAGATGACAAGCATTGTGATCACTCTAATGCGCATGATATAGAATAGTGACAGTACACAACGCACATTACCTGTCCGGACAGTCTGATGCGCAGACAGAATCGATGAGCCCGACGTCCAGCGTTCCCTGCAGGAAACAGAGAAGATTGTTCGTCTTTCACAGTAATGCAGAACAGATTCGCGGGAAATGGATGTAAAGTGGGTAGGAGAAATCGCCGTCCTGTCTGGTAGAGGGTTCAGAAATTCTGTCCGCGGGAACTGGAACTCCTGAGAACCCTCCTGACTCATAGAGCAGACACTCACCACAGCATTCTTGGGGTTGGCTTGCTCATCCCTCATATCTCGCAGCTGTTGGGCGGTCGCCATGTGAACTCGGCTCAGAACATTGAACCAGCCGCTGAAAATTGGGTGGCGGGAGACAAATAAATGCACGTTAGTCAAGAAGGCCACTTAAAGACGAAATTGAGCCAAAAACAACAATAGAATGATGAAAGGCCTATTATAAGAAAGTAACAAAACCATGCAATATTCAGCTTCAATCCAGCTATTTCCCCCTGCAGTACTTTTTGTTTCAGCCCCTACATATCCTCAGTTTGATGGCCAGCATCATTCAACCCACTTCCTCTGAGCCCAAGATTGTCCATGGACCTGCTACTAGCCTGTGATTGGACAGATTAGACCAGGGATCCTCGAACTACGGCCCTCCAGCTGTTGCAGAACTACACATCCCATGAGGCATTGTAAAACTCTGACATTCACAGACATGACTAGGCATGATGGGAATTGTAGTTCCTGAACACCTGGAGGGCCGCAGTTTGAAGATCCCTGGATTAGACGCTACTTCTTCCCCTATCAGCATGCTTCTTGTCAGCACAAATGAACTGAGTGGCTCCTTGTACTGCTTGTTCCTCTCACAATCCAGCCCTGCTATATAGGGACTGCAAGAGGTTAGTCTGGCAACAGTATACAGTTTTCCTAAAGCAGAAGGAAGGCCTACTTTAACCTCTTGCCGACCATCCGCCGCCATACTGCGGCAGGTTGGCGCGGCTACGCAAATCGCCGTAGGTGTAGGTTGGCCGCTTTAAGAGCGATAGGGGGCGCGCGCACCCGCGGCCACGTGCTTCGGCTCCGACGGCAGCGATGGCCGCTGGCCACCCTCGATCGCTCCACAGAGAGCCAGAACAGGGATCTGTAAACAAACAGATCCCCGTTCTGACAGGGGAGGAGAGACAGATCGTCTGTTCCTAGTGATCAGGAAAAACGATCTCTCTCCTCATCCAGTCAGTCCCATCCCACCACAGTTAGAAACACCTCCCTAGGGAACACTTAACCCCTTAATCGTCCCCTAGTGTTATCCCCTTCTCTGCCAGTGTCATTTATACAGAAATCAGTGGCTATTTTTAGCTCTGATCGCTGTATAAAATGTCACTGGTCCCAAAAAAGGGTAAAAAAAGTGTCCGATCTGCCTGCCGCAATCACGCTAAAGATTGCAGATCGCCGCCATTACTAGTAAAAAAGAAATAATAATAATGCCATATATCTATCCCCTATTTTGTAGACACTATAACTTTTGTGCAAACCAATCAATATACGCTTATTGCGATTTTTTTTTACCAAAAATATGTAGAAGAATACATATTGGCCTAAACGGATGAAGAAATTGTGCATGGTAGCCAATCCGCTTCTAACTTCAGTTTGTTCAATTATGTTTTTTTAAAACATTTTTGGAATATTTATTATAGCAAAAAGTTAAAAAAAATAGTTTTTAAAAAAAATTGTCACTTTTTGGTTTATAGCACAAAAAATAAAAACCGCAGAGGTGATCAAATACCACTAAAATAAAGCTCTATTTGTGGGAAAAAAAAGACAGACATACGTTTTGTTTGGGTACAACGTCGCGGGAGCGCTCAATTGTCACTTAAAATGAGGCAGTGCCGTATGGCCTGATCATTAAGGGGGTAATTCCTTCCGGCCCTTAAGGCCCCTTTCACACTGGGGCGGGGGCGTTGTCAAAGCGCCGCTATTGTTAGCGGCGCTTTAACATCGGTATTCGCCCCCGAAAGTGGGGGCGGTTTTACCCCCCGCTAACGGCAGAGAAAGGGTTAAAAACCACCGCAAAGCGCCTCTGCAGAGGCGCTTTGCCGGCGGTATAGCCGCGGTGCCCCACTGATTTCAATAGGCAGGAGCGGTGAAGGAGCGGTATATACACCGTTCCTTCACTGCTCCAAACATGCTACTAGCAGGACTTTTTTTACCGTCCTGCTAGCGCACCGCTCCAGTGTGAAAACCCTTGGGGCTTTCACATTGGAGACAAAGCAGCGGCACTTTCAGGTCGGTCGCAGGCGCCATTTTTAGCGCAATAGCACCTGCAAACCATCTCAGTGTGAAAGGGGTCGTCTCAGTGATTAACCACTTAAACTTTATTAGGTTTTACCCCTTTCATGACCAGGCTATTTTTCGCTATTCAGTATTGCACCACTTTAACTGGCAATTGCGCAGTCATGCAACACAAAATTTATCCAAACAAAATTTATATCATTTTATTTACACAAAATAAGCTTTTTTTGGCCAAAATGTATTCTGCTACATGTCTCTGGTAAAAACAAAAATCCCAAATAGGTGTATATTGATTGGTTTGTGTGAAAGTTATAGCGTCTACAAACTATAGTATATATTGGATTTTTTTTCTTTTTATACTACTAATGGTGTTGATCAGCGACCTTTTAATGGGACTGCAATAGTGCGGCGGCCAATCTGACACTAACTGACACTGTAGGGGAACTCCCTAACTGCCACTGACATCACCAATGACACCAATACAGCGATCAGTGATAACACTATACACTGTCAGTAATGAAACTGTCTGGGAAGGGGTTAACATCTAGGGAAATAAAGGGGTTAAATGTGTGTCTAACAATGTGTAAAGTGTGGTACATTTACTAATAGATCTCTTCGTTTCCCATCCCTGACCAGAACACCTTTTTCCATGTGGCTACAGAATCTTCAAGGTGCGTTTAAGGTGGTCAGATGAGACTTAACCTCTAGACATCCGCGCTATGGCCGAATGACGGCCACAGCGCGGACCTACATTCCCGGGAGGCCGTCATATGACGGCCTCCCCTGTGCACGCTCCCTGCGCGTTGTGCACGCGCCGGGCGCGTTGTGATCACCGAGTCTCTAAGACTCGGCTTATCACCGATCTGTGTAAGGGGCCGGTCCCGGCCCCTTACCATGTGATCAGCTGTCAGCCAATGACAGCTGATCACATGATGTAAACAAAAGATCGGTAATCGTTTTTTTTTTTTTACTCACGCTGACAGCGCGAGTAGAAAAAAAAGCCGATCACCGGATCGGATGTGAGGGACATCGGTCGCCAAGTGGAAGAGGCACATCTGCCTCATCAGTGCCCACTAAAAGTGCCACCTAACAGTGCCCACAGTGCCACCTAATAGTGCCCACAGTGCCACCTATCAATGCCCACCTGTAGTGCCAATCAGTGCCACCTGCCAGCGCTGCCCATCACTGCCACCCATCAGTGCCCATCACTGCCACCCATCAGTGCCCATCACTGCCACCCATCAGTGCCCATCACTGCCACCTATCAGTGCCCATCACTGCCGCCTATCAGTGCCCATCACTGCCGCCTCATCAGCGTACATCAATGAAGGAGAAAAATTACCCGTTTAAAATTTTTTAGAACAAAAAAAATAAACATTTTTTTTTTAAAAATTCAGTTTTTTACATTTTTTTAATAAAAAGTAAAAACTGCAGAGGTGATCAAATACCACCAAAAGAAAGCTCTATTTGTGGTGAAAAAAATGATAAAAATTTCATTTGGGTACAGTGTTGTATGACCGCGCAATTGTAATTCAAAATGCGTCAGCGCTGAAAGCTGAAAATTGGTTTGGATAGGAGGGGGGTTTAAGTGCCCTGTAAGCAAGTGGTTAAATTGAATTATTTGGCCTCAACACCAAACGATATGTCTGGCAGAAAACCAATGCAGCTCACCATCCAAATAACACCATTCCTATAGTAAAGCATGGAGGTGGTAATATCCTGTTATGGGGGTGTATCTCTGCAGCAGGGACTGAAGCACTTGTCAGAATAGAAGGAAAATGGATGGGGAAAAATACCATCATATTCTTGAGGAAAATCTGCTGCCCTCTGCCAGAAAGATGTCAATGGGAAGAAGGTTTACCTTCCAACATGACAATGTCCCAAAGCACACAGCAAAAATGACCACACAGTGGTTGAAGGAGATAAGGTGAATGTCCTTGCATGGCCTAGTCAGAGCCCAGACTTAAACCCCATTGAAAATCTGTGGAATGACTTGAAAACTGCAGTCCAAAAAACATCACCATCAAATTTAACTGAACTTGAGCATTTCTGCAAAGAAGAGCGGGCAAATATTGCAAAGTCTAGATGTGCAAAGTTAGTTGAGAAAAATCCCAACATACTAAAGGCTGTAAATAAAGCAAAAAGTGGTTCAACAAAAACCCTGACACAAGGGGGTGATCCATTTTCTAACTCAGTGATTCTGTTTTTGATTTATTTTTTATTGACATGTTGGTGTTCTATCTTTCACTTGGATGTTAGAAGTTGCACTAGTTAGAGGTAGGCAACCTCGGCCCTCCAGCTGTTTTGGAACTTTTACAAGTCCCATACGACATTGCAAGACCCTGACAATCACAGGAATGACTCAGACAGAGGCATGATGGGATTTGTAGTTTCACCACAGCTGGAGTGCCGAGGTTGCCTACCCCTGCGTGACTAGTAAATACAGCTGGATAAAACAAAAACCGTCTGTCTTCATTTCAGGCTGCAAAGCAACAAAATGTGATTATTTTAAAGGGGGTGATTCTTTTTTATACCCACTGTGTATATCATTTTTCCTTGACTGATCTGTCTCCTGGAGGTCTCTGAGGACATTGTTATACACTTTGTATTACTTTTATGATACCTATGCTGTCCTATTATATTTGGTCATTGCACCTGTTAATTATTGTCAATTTTATGACAAAAAAAACTTTAATAATAAAAAAATAAAAACAAAAAACAAAAACGTATTAAAAAAAAAAGAAAAAAAAAAGAAAAGAAAATGTGTTAGCAGAACTAGGAGAGTTGGACATCTACTCTCTCACACAAGCAGCGGCCCGGCTCTCCTGCAGTCTGACGCTCCTCCCATAAGCACTGCTCTAATCAGCAGCCCTCTCTCCTCCTGAGCAGTGCATGTTCAGGGAGGGTGTCAGAGCTGGGCTGCTGCTTGTGGGTGAGGACAGCAGTCTGGCTGCCAGTGCAGCTCTGGCATATTACCAGACCTTCTTTTCTGCATGAATGAGTCGGTACTTAGTGCACCGCTCACAGGTTGGGGAGGAGGATCGGGACAGAGCAGGGCATTTATTAGTGATAGGTCCCCTCGCCGTCTCATTCTGCATTGGCACTGCTCTCTCCAGGCCGATACCTGGAGCCCAGGGTGGGTGCACAGTGGCCAGGCAGCAGGCGGCCTGTGTGCTAGCTTGAAGCATGGACAGCTTTTCTCATCACAGCAGAGCACAGCTCTGCAGGCCTATAGAGACATGCAAGAGAGGTACAAAAGTACCAGCCACCGCTCTGCCCCCTGTGCCCGATACCTTTGCCCAGAGACCTGTGCTTGGAGATATGGGGATGGGATGGCCTTTTAAACAGTTAAATTGTTGCATGCAAAATAACAAACAGTATAACTTGTGTAAAGTGTAAAAACTTTTTTTTTCTCTTTTGGATAAACAGGGGAAGGGTTAGAATCCGTATCAACCTATCAAGTCCCCACTGGGGAGATTCGTTCTGGTGACAATTTTCATCACGGCAGAAAGTAATGGAAAATCTAACATGTAGGAGTTGCCACCAGAAGGTGAAAGGAAATCTTCCAATGGGACACTTGTTCCAGGGACAATTGTCCAAGAGAAAAATTTACCCTCACCTTCCTCCCCCTTCTTGTTGTGTCTACAAGACAGCAAATGAAGGGAAATGTATTTAATGGGACACAGATGGCCCAAAATTACAATGATTTTAACCATTCTCTACTGTCTACTCTATCCAAAATGTATAAAAAAAAAAGAAAAAAGAAAAAAAAAAAAAAAGTTTTGGCTTCCTAATGTCTACATTGGTGGATTCCACAGAACAAACAAGACTTCGATCACCATTTACTGTTTTGTGACTATATGCCCCTAACATCTAATCTGTATTGTCCAAAGTAAAGAAAGTGCCATTAACATTTGTTAGAATCTTCTTTTGTACCTGAATGTGATATGCAAGGCAGGTGCTAGACCAGTTTGCACCCCAGGCAAAACCGGCTAATTGCACCCCCCCCCCCCCCCAAAAGCATGGCTTGCATGGCACTTCATTGGCTGGATACCTCTTCTTCACGGATTTGCTGAAGTTTGCAGGAGACGGCTTCGTCTCCAGCTAACATCATCCAGTGGTATGTGGAACATTGCGCAGTGTGTGAGGAAAAGGGCAGCCATCAGAAATTTTGGAGCCCTTTACACAGCTTTAGGCCCGGGCCCCCTGGGCCTGACCCACTTACATCAGAGTTTACCCCTTTCATTAGGGTGCCCAAAGTTCCCTCCCTTACATCAGGGTCCCCAGAGCCCCCCCTCCTTTCATTAGTGTCCCCAGAATCATTCCCCCTTACATCAGGATCAAGAGTTCCTGCTCCTTAAATCAGGGTCCCCAGAGTTCGCCCTTACATCAGAGATCCCACTTTCATTAGGGTCTGCAAAGTCTCCCCTTATATTAGAATCCCAAAGGTCCCCCCTTACATTGATGTCCAAATAGCTTCCCCTAACATCAGGATCCCCAGAGTCCCCCCTTAGATCAGAGTCCCTCCTTCATTAGGCTCCCCAAAGCCACCCCCTTACATCAGGATCCCTGGAGCCCCCTTACATCAGGGTCCCTGGAGCCCCCTTACATCAGGGTCCCTGGAGCCCCCTTACATCAGGGTCCCTGGAGCCCCCTTACATCAGGGTCCCAGGGTTAAACCTGCCTTAATTGCTTTAATTTCCTAATAACATTTAAAATATTATTGAAAGAAAAAAAAAGTTTTTGAAGCTTAAGATGTACTTTAAATGTGGTATACCAGAACAGACATAGCATGGGAATTCAAAGCCACTTCAAAACACTTGTGTGCAATCATGGCACTATTGAATTACTAGAGGTACACTTTAAAAATAGATGATAAAGTACTTTACTGTCAGGGCAGTAAGGATGTGGAATTCACTTCCACAATCGATGGTGTCAGCATGAAGTATTGAGAATTTTAAAAAGCTCTTGGACGTGTATCTTAGTGAGCACAGTATACAGGGATAAGGGAAACAATTATGAACACACACCTACACAGGTTGAACTGGTTGTACTGGTGTCTTTATTCAACCTTACCAACTATGTAACTATATGACTTTGAGGCTGCATTCACACCTGAGCGTTTCAAAGTCGTGCGATTTTGCCACATTTTTACAGCGATTTGACTGCGATTTTGCTCAGGTCACCAATGTAAAAGGCAGAAAAACGCCTGCAATCTGCTCCAAAGAAGCTCATGTTCTTTTTTTGAGCTTAGGGTCTTTTTTCTTCAGGTGACAAAATGCTCAGATGTGAACAGGTGCCATTGAAATGAATAGGATTTTGCTTGTTGGATGTTTTTCAGTAGTTTTTTCTGGCGTTTTATGAGCTGAAAACGCTCAGGTGTGAATGCAGCCTGAAAGATTTTCCTCACCTTGCATCTTCTGGAGTCTCTGCCACAATGTGATATGTCCTCTCTTCCGTCACAACATCCAAAGCATTCTCCTTTTCATGTATATCAATGATGGCTCTGAATGACACAACAAATATGGTTGACATGATGCTAACTCTGCACTTACCATACAAGCTACAAGGACCTCTTATACATATAGCCCCTACTGGGTGAGCAACAGTAAAATGGATTCATAGAAAAATTTATATGAAAGGAAGTTGAGCAAGATAGTAAATTTAATGTAGAATATTGTATTGCTTATGGTAATTTTAAAGAATGAGCATTAAACTAAGCATGTATTGCGCTTATTGTGCTAGTGAATTTGAGCCACTGGGATTTTTGCAACCCACTAACAATGTATCTTTTAAAAAACTAGTTTTATTTGGCAATAACTTTAAAAAGCTCACAAGGATTTTAGACACAATCAGAAATCTTATTTTACTAAATAACATGCAAAGTATTGTAATGCTTAATAGCTAAAGCAGGTCATAGACGGTTCGAATCTCAGCTGGTTCAGCCGGGACCAGCCGAGATTAAACCCATGTATGAGCAGACTGAATGTACCCAAGTTGATCGATTGATCAACTTGGGTACAACCAGCCTGTTGGATTTTACATACGATTATTGCTAGTGGCCATTATCGCCACTAGCATTAATCACTGTGTTCTCTCGGTGGAGACGGCTCCCCCACCTCCAGAAGAACACAATAGCTTTGCATCTTGTATTCCCCCCATCAAGCCCGACTGTGAATCGAGTGATGTTCTTTTCTGCAACTCAGTGATTGGAAGAACGAAAATCGCTCCATTTACGGCAGACTTTAGTTCAACTTTTAAAAAAATAATATAAATACACATATTTTTTGAAGGGAAAACAAATGTGCATTTATTATTATTTTTCACAGGAGCTTGCAAAGTATTGCACCTGTGATATGTGGATCATGGGTGCAATGCCAGACTCCTGCAGAACTCTTCCCCCAGCTCTCTGTCTGAGGTAAGGGCTTTCAGTTGGATTGCTGGAAGGTGTGTCAATGGACTATAAGTGTGCTAAAGCTAAAGTCTGCTATTGGCTAATGACTATCCATTCCTGCCCCCCTCCACAGCCCAGCGTTCCAGCGAGTGCTGGAGGGGCAGAGCAGAGAGACACTGACTGACAGTCACCATCTCTCTGCTCACTGAAGACTGATAACCGAGCGATGAGCAGTTTTACATTGCTCGGTTTGCAGCCTTTGAGGCGGCGGGGGACAGATGCAGCATTGAACCAATACTGCATCCACCTGGGTGAGTATGACTTTTTTTTTTTTTTTTTCTTTTAATTCCTGCACTTCTCTTTTAAGGCTACAGCTGGACCACAGATTTAGAATATGAAAGGTCATAACTTTTTAAAATTAATGTCTACAAGCTAAAGCTATGATTGTCCAAACCACAACCCACCATTGATTGTTTAGGCTTAACAAGCCTACACCAAAATAAAGGGAAAAAAAGACCAATTAAGGAGCATTCTGAACAAAGAACTGACACTCACTTGGCTGCTCGGACATCGATGGTTCCTCTCAGCCGCTCTTCACTGTCATTCTCAAAATACATCAGCTTGGACTCTCTCAGCACAAACCAGCGTCTCTTCCAGTTGCGCCGCGACAACGTGGACATACCACCTCCTTTCTTATACAGCCATCCAGATTTCAGAGCTTCTTGTTTGGTACGGAACCACATGAAGGTCTCATCCTTCAGAACGCACCATCGCCTTCTCCACATGTTCATTAAACCTCCAGCTGCAAGGATTAACAGTATCTTTAGCTTGGGAAAGGGTCTGTAATGGGCTAGCCTAGCCAAAAATTATATTTCAGGTTTGGGATGATGCAGCAGATGGAATCACCACAGCTTTGAAATCTCTTGGTGGACACCAACAGTAAGCAATCTACACCAGTCCCAAAGTCTGCCCACCTGGAATAGCCATTATGATGGAGTCTTGCAAATATTAAAAGACCTCTGAGTTTAAGCCCAACCAACAGTGATATCTTAGTGGAATCTACATGATTGCATCATCTGCTGGCATCTTATAAACCAGGGGTGTTAAATTAAAGATCACGGGGGGCCAGTTTGTAACATTTTCTTCTGGCAGAGGTCCAAATCTCATGTTTGTGCAAGAAAACATCACAGCTCCCTTTTACATCACAGTCCCCCCTCTACATGACTGTCCGCAGCTGCCCCATCACATCCTTCCTCAACATCACTGCTCCCCCTTCACATCAGTGTTCACAGTCCCCTCTTTAAAGCAGTTCAACAGTGTCCTCATTTCCCGTTCACATATCACAGTACCCCCTTTACACATCACAGTACCCCTGTACACAGTGCCCCTTTACACATCATAATGCCCAATTACACATCATATTGTCCCTTGCAGTCATAGCCCCCTCTCCTCATCACAGTCCCACTTTCATCATTCAGCCTCCCCTGCACAGTCCTACCAGGGCAGAGGCACAGCAGCTGAGTGTTCTCTCTCTCTCTCTGGTCTCCCACCCGGGCCCCCCCGGGGAGCTGCCCAACTTAGTACAATAACAAACAGGCAATTACCAAATCCCGTTCTCTGTCCTGATATGCAGCACCTCCTGCCCCACCTGCTGTAAGGATGTTAGCGGCAGCCAGGCGGGAGACCAGAGACAGAGAGAGGACACCGAAGCTGGTAAGTGGCACGACAGGACTGTTGCTCAGTCTAGGCCTGAACCGCAGTCTGCTACTTAGTGAACCCAGTTATAAACCTTGGGTATTCAATGCCAAGATTTCCTCAACATAATTCTGGCTCTGTTTGTGCTGACATTAAAATATCAAGAATTCTGCTAAAGCAGGGTTATTTTGGATGTTCCCAATTAGGTTTGCACCGATACCACTTTTTTTTAGGACCGAGCACAAACACCAACACTTTTTTTTAATATCATATGACAGTGGCACATGTGTCAGTATTTTCTTTTTACAATTTAGGAGGGGGGGGGGGGGGGCGGAGAGGCGGGAAGGACGCGGGGGGACCCAGAGGATAAAACGGATTGGGACATAGGAGGACAACACAGAGAGCCAGGGAGGACGCAGGGGGACCCAGAGGAGGACATGGGGAGCACAGAGGGGGACAGCCGGGGGGTGATCGGTGCAGCCAGTTACAGAGGAGGAGAAGCGGCTGTCAGAAAAGCTATACAGGGAGATAAGTGCTTGTAACGCCCCCCACTGCCGCACCGATCACCCCTGACTGCCCAGGTATCGCGTCAAGCATCGGAGCGTTTACACGAGTACAAGTACTTGTGCAAATGCTCGGTATCGGTGAAACCCTATTCCCAATGCTTATGTTGAATTCTTCAGAATAGATTATTAATCGACCCTCCAAAAGGGAGGATCGAAACCCATTATAATTGCTGCGGCATACTCTCAAACCTGGAAAAAGTATCTCTTCACCAAAATCTCTGAGCAGCACAAGAAAACTTTCCAGCAACTGCCAAAGATTGTTGCCTGCGGACTGACCATTTTAAAGGTGACTGTAAATTCCCCAAAACTGGGTATGACTTGAGCACCTGACTGTTGTGCAAGTAGATTGTAAGGAGTCTTAAGCCAAGCAACCAGAGTTTGCAATTCTGTAGTATTATGTGTTGGCCCAAAATAAGGCTCCATTCACACTTTTCAAAGTTGCATGACTTTGGAGTGCAACTTTGGATGGGTGTGACTTGGATGTGACTTGTTATCCCTCTGCAAAGTCAGAGCCAGTGTTGCACCACAGTTGCATGTAAAAAACATTCAGGTATGACTTTCTGCAACTTTCTAGGGCTAACATTGACGTCTATGGTCCTCAAGTTGCATGGAAGTCGGACCAAAGTAGTAGATGAACAACTTTAAGTCACACATATATGAATAGTTATCATTGGAAAACATGGGGTTCGACTTGTCATGAGACTTTGATGCCAAAAGTTGCATGACAAGTCGCAGAAGCATAAATGTTGGAAGAACTGTCGCGATCGGCTCTCGAAAGCTGTGTACCAACGATCAGATCATCGTACGATCACTCCAAAAGTCTTCCAATTTTCTGATCATGTGTGCTAGGCATTAGTTTCTGGGGAATTCTTCACACCCTATGAGAGACACAAGATGATCACATGTTCTAGAGGTGAATCTCACAAGGGCATGGAGCCCGTTTATTTTGGGGAAAAGGAGGGGGGGGGGGTTAACAATGAGTAGTGATCTTACAACCCACTCACTTTTGATCTCAGAACTGTCCAGTTTTAGTGGGAGTGAAAGCCCATTATATGTTTTTAGCAAAGATGTGGGAAAACTATGGGCCTCCCGAATTATAACTGGGAGGGGAAAAAATATCTGCTCCACAGATCAACTAATTAGAATTGCGTTTTGTTCTCTAAAATGAGAAAAATTACAGCAGGACATTAATTAGTTAATAAAAAGGACATATTTCTTGATTCTAGTTCTTAGGCAGTTCTGGCTATAGTAGGGAAGTGCTCGTTTTCCAATCTTGTCTTTTTTTTTAGTCCAAGATCCAGACATTTCTCGTTACTGGGTTATCTGTGATGGCCAGGGCCCTGCCTTGAGCCGAGTCCATATCCTGGGAATGTATATTCTAGTTAATACAGGTATCATTGGCCTCCTACGGGATTCTATGTGAAAATAAACTTCCAGTGCACCAACAATGTCACAACTCTAGAGTCCGCCTATAAGGTCCCCTCCATAATCCCTGGACATTCTGGTTTATGTATTAGGGGGCTGCCAAGCAGGGGGAGATGTCCTCCATACATGGTGGACCTGTCCGATGCTAGGTCGTTTTTGCTCTAAAGTGTTCAATCTCCTTTACAAATTATTTGGCGTTCATTTGCCTAAAGACCCATGGTTCGCCCTCCTACACTTCAAACCTCCAAATCTCACCTAAAATCAATTCAAATTGGCACATTATGTACTCTTGGCCTCTAAACTGACCATCGCTAAAGCTTGGAGGAAGCAGTTTACTTAATTCTCTGAGGTTGAAACCAGGTTGGATGGTTTTTATATTAATGAACATTTGACAAACACCATTACCAACAACCATAAGAAATTCAACAAGATCTGGAACCCTAAGGTTACCTACCGTCACCCTCAACTTCTTCCGTGATGTATGCCCCTCTTCGCCTCCTGTCTTACTGCCAACCTCCCTCTCCTTCCCTTCCTTCTCTCCTCCTATAGTACGAGCCTTACCCTCTCTTTCCTGTTCTTTCTCCTCACCCACCCCCTTTTTTTTTTTTTTTTTTACTACTGCCTCTTTCTTCATTCCTCCACTCCCTTTTTTCCCTCCTCTTTTTCAACTCCATCTTGGCTGACCATCTTGGCACTCTTGTCCCATATATACGATGTTACTTTTCACATCAACACTTTGTCTACTGATTTTTTATTCTTCTCATTGATCCAAGATACGCTCCAGCAACAACGTCACATCTTCACTAATCACTTTATAGTGCCTATTGGATACCAGTTTGCCGTTGATCCATGTATTTGGTTTACTTTCTCTGTACCCGCAATGCGGACTGTTTGATCTGTACCAAATGCTTATACCAAAAAAAAAAAAAACAAATACATTAGAATAGAAAATATACTTCCAGAAGTCCTGGTCAGAACAGCACCTTCGCTGTTGAAGACCAACCATTGGCACTTTCCATTCTACATAGATGTACTCCAACCAAAATACAACAAAACCCTCATTAAAGAAAAAAAAAAAAACTGTAGGAGACTTAAAGTGTTTGTTATGCCACTAAGTCATCCCCTCTGTCACACAAAAAGCTGTGTCCTAGTGCCTGTGCTTTATTTTAAAAAAAAAGCAGATTTCTACCCGTTTTAACAACTTTTTCCAGCGATCACATGACTCCAGGTTCTCAGCTCTCCCCATCTGATCTCCCCAGCAGGGCCGAGATTCCCCTGCTGACGTCAGACAGGGAGGAGAGGAGCAGAGAGCATGGAGTCATGTGATCTCTGGAAGACACTGTTAAAACAGGTAGAAATCAGCTTTTTTGAATAAAGCACAGGCACTAGGACATAGCTTTTTATCTGACAGAGCGGATGATATAATGATCAGTTAGTTTTGAAGCAGTGGGGAGAAGAGCAGAGCGGTGCTAGTGAGAGCTGACAGGCAGGGAGGGGAGGGGGGAGGACTGAAGGAGACAGAGGAGAGCTAGGAGAGCTACAGATGATGAAGGCACGTACGCTGACCACAGTGTCAGGGCTCAGGGTAGAAACTGGCAGGATCAGCCAGGTATTTCAGGTGTTAAAGGGGGCCAAATTACACAGCACAAGCACTGTGCTGTTATTCATGCTTTAAGGAAACATGATCCATTCTTTGGGGGGTTAACAAACATTTTAACTTCTGTTACACCACATATAACTTTAAGAGAAAGTCCTACCTTTCATGTACAGGTAACTGTGAAAATATGGGGGTCCTCCTCCATTGAAGAGAGTGACCCGGGATGTCATCAATTCCTCATCAGTGTCTATGTGGCTGTCCACTTCCTCATCACTGTCCAGAAACTGCAGAGAAAATGCAACAGTATGTGAAATCTGAACAAGGTAAAACCTAAAAAAAATCCAGGGACTATTTTAGCACAGCAAAACTCTAACATACAATATTCATGTCCAAGTTGGATCTGACACAGGTAACAGCTGCCTGTCCTGCATTAGAAGACCACAAATATTTTATTCACACTGTGTTAAGAGAAAGCATAATGCTTTTTTGTCAACAGTACTTTATTATACATTTATATATGGATGTTTTATATTTTCTTTGAACTATTTATATAATAGCCTTATTTTACAAATACACATTGGGATTGATTTACTAAAACTAAAGAGTGCAAAATCTGGTGCGGCTGTGAAATGGTAGCTAATTAGCTTTTAACTGCAGCTTGTTCAGTTAAAGTGGAGTTTCACCCACTTTTACAACTCTTCAGCATCCCTCACTAAACTGCGCACTGTAAACGAATTGGATATTTAAAAAAAAATTTTCAGCGCCTACTGTATATCTGCTGTAATCATTTTTCACTTCCTCCTCCCTGGCCGCGGCCCATCGCATCATTTCCTGTTTGCAATGCCTTCTGGGAAGGGGCGGCAACTTCCTCTGACACTGCCGTTGCTATGGAAACCTGACCTGAAACCTATTACACTGCTTGTGCTGCACTGAGCATGTGCGAGATCTGCAAGGATGAGATCCAGGAAGAAATACAGTCTGGCTTCAGATGCCCACACTTAAGATGGCCACGGCCTGCTGTAAGTTTATAAAATAACAAACTCCTGCTATAAACTAACAAAACAGACCTTAGTTTACAGACTAACTTTACTTGAATACATTAAGCTTGTGAATGATAGGGGTATTTTTATTTAAAAAGTATAATTTCAGCCGAAACACCACTTTAAGCTTTGAAAAGAAAAAACTGGAAGCTGATTGGTTTCTATGCAGAGCTGCACCAGATTTTGCACTCTCCAGCTTTAGTAGATCAACCCCACTGAATAGAAAAAAAAGTCAATGACAATCTGTTTCAAAAGCCTATTTGGCTTCCTATTTTTGGTAAATGTCTTCTATCCATATGTACACTCTACTCTGCTGGACTATCTGACATTGCTGTTTCCTTTTTGGTAAATGTTTTCTGCTGCCATATCTTTAAACTCCCATATTTAATGCTAGCTCAATAACAAACACACTGCAATAGCAACATTACTGGTGATTGATTCTCACCCCCATTTGGCTTGAGTGATCAAGAGAGTTAGCTTTTACAACCCTAGCCTGTGTCTGGTCTGGTATTGGCCATCTCCTCTCCCATATTCAGGTGTCTCAAATCTGACCCTATAATCAACAATTGAGAAACGCATGCCTGTTCAGTCTCCCTATAAATTTAAAGCACCCTATGGGGAGGCGCAGACACCATGGCTCTTTCCTGAGTGTCTCTGTCACTAGTGTTGCGCAGTTTTACCGCCGCAGTTTAGCGAAAGCAGGATAACTAAAGCTGGATGAAGATATAACAAGAACTCTGCTCCGCACTGAAAGACGACAGGCAAACCAGCATTTGACATTTATTTTATCTGAAGTCAGATTCCCACTCTCTATCCACTAACATGCTCCTTCCCTTCCTTCTCACATCAGTGTCTTCTATCCTCAAATTATCCTTACTCTAACCTTCCTCTCTACCATACAGCATGCACATTTCAACATCACTTCTATCCTCTCCCTACTATTCCATCCATCATCTCCTGCATTTGCTGCACTCACATGCTGACATAAACACCAGAGCCGTTAGACATGTGCGCTCATGCACATCCCACTCCCATCTTGAATTTCTCACCCTCCTTCTCCTAGTCTCAGGTGACATTTCTCCTAATCCTTGTCCGCCATTTTCCAACTTCAAACCACATATCCAATACCCCTCCGGCATCTTGAATTTCTCACCCTCCTTCTCCTAGTCTCAGGTGACATTTCTCCTAATCCTGGTCCGCCATTTTCCAACTTCAAACCACATATTCAATACCCCTCTGGCAACCACTGCAATCCGCTCAATTTAATTTCTATCCCCCTGCTTCCTCAAACCAGCCCTCCAATCTCAAGCGCCCTTTGGAACGCCCACTCCATCTGTAACAAGCTAACATCTTTGCATGACCTTTTCATCTCTCATGGCTTTAACATACTCGCCATAACTGAAACCTGGCTTCAAAATTTTGACTTGGCTTCTCCTGCTGCCATCTCCCATGGTGGCATCCATTGGACTCACTCCCCCAGAAAGGAGGCAAGTTGGATTCCTTCTATCCCAAGAAAGCACCTTCCAAGTCCTTCCTATCCCTCCCTCTCTTCTATCAAGATGCACTGTATTCGTCTGTTTTCTCCCATTTCTCTGAGGATTGAAGCAATTTATCGGCATCCTGGACCAGTACATCACTTTTTTTTTTGATGATTTTGCTGCCTGTCTACCCTACTTTCTCTCCACTGAAATACCCACTATCATTCTTGGTGACTTCAACATTCCTGTCAACGTTAACAGTCCAGCTACAGCTCAACTTCACTTCATCTTTTGAACTAACCCAATGGACACATACTTCCACTCACTCCAAATGGTACTACCCTCGACCTTGTATTCTCCCATCTCTGCAATCCTGGCAACCTCACCAGCACCCCCTTTCCTCTCTCTGATCACAACCTTATCGGTTTCACTGTATCCTTGCCTCCAACTACCCATCCCTCCAAGCAGCAAACGGTTACTTGTAGGAACCTTTGCCACTTTAACCCTTCTCGTCTCTATTCTGCTACTGACCGCCTATATGACAATCTCTCCCCTGTCCCTTCCTGTCCTGACCTGGCCACCTCTGTGTACAACAGTTCACTCTCATCATCACTGGATGCACTTGCTCCTCTAACCACACTCAGAATCAGGCCCTGACCATTACAACCCTGGCAAACTGACAACACTAGAAATGTCAAGAGACATTGCCGTGCTCTTGGACTGTGGCGTCAAACCAAATGCCTGCAGGACTTCACCCTATATAAATATGCCCTTCTAAAATACAATTCCTGCCATCATGCTGCCAAACAAGCCTACTTTGTCTCTCTTATTAATACTTTGTCATCCAGTCCCCGTCGGCTCTTCTCAACCTTTAACTCTCTGCTTTGTCCCCCACCCCTCTACCCACCAACTCACTCACTGCCCAAAAGATTGCCAATCAATTCAAAGACAAGATTTATGCAATTCGCGAGGACATCTCCGCTGTGCGTACATCTTCCCCACTCAACATACCTTGTCTAACAGCACATTCAACACTCTCCTCTTTTGAACTGGCTACTACTGAAGAGGTTACAAACTTCTCAGATGCCCACCTAACCAATTGTCCCCTGGATCCTGTTCCCTCACAACTACTTCAGTCGCCCTCTTCTTCTATCCTATGCTCCCTCACTCACATCTTCAATCTCTCCCTCTCTAGTGGCACCTTCCCCTCCCTTCTAAAACATGTGCAGATCACTCCCATACTTAAAAAGCCCTGACTAGACCCCACCAACCTGAACAACGTAAGATCCATCTCTTTGCTCCCATTCACCTCAAAACTTTTAGAACGCTTAGTCTACAACCGTCTTAGTGAAAATAACCTTCTTGACCCCTTACAGTCTGGCTTTCGCTCACAGCACTCCCTAGAAACTGCTTTACTAAAATTCACCAACGATTTACTAACTGCTAAAACCAATGGTCACCACTCCATACTCCTACTGCTTGACCTCTCTGCAACCTTTGATACTGTTGACCACCCGCTCCTTCTCAATAAACTCCATTCCCTTGGCCTCAAAGCTCCTTCAGTGTTACCTACAACTCTGCCTCCTCCTCTCCATTGCCCCTTTCTGTGGGGTCCCCCAAGGCTCTGTTCTTGGACCCCTTCTCTTCTCTATCTACACCTCCTCCCTTGGTCACTTGATAACCGCCCACGGCTTCCAATACCACTTATACGCTGAGGACACCCAAATCTATCTGTCTACTCCTCATCTCACTCCTTCAGTCTCCTCTCGCATTACTAACTTACTGACATAATCAGCATTGATGACGCACCACTTCCTTAAACTAAATCTCTCTAAAACTGAGCTACTAATATTCCCCCGTCTGTGACCCCCTCCATGACTTTTCCATCAAAATCAACAATGCAACCATCAGTCCCTCCCCTCAAGCCAGTACTAGGTGTAATCCTAGACTCCAACTTGTCCTCAAATCCAATCATTGTCAAAAGTTTGTAGACTTCACCTCCATAACATCTCAAAAATCTGCCCCTTTTTAACAAATGAAACAAAGCTCCTCATTCACTTCCTTGTTATCTCTCGCCTTGACTATTGCAACTCCCTTCTCACTGGCCTACCCCTCCACCTCTCCATAGGCTATCCTCTCTTCAGTCTATCATGAATGCTGCTGCCAGGCTTATCCATCTTACCCAACGTTCAGCGTCTGCCAACCCTCTCCTCCAATCCCTACACTGGCTCCCAATCACCCAGCAAATTAAATTCAAAATACTAACCACAACATACAAAGCCATTCACAACTCTGCCCCGAGCTACATCAACAATCTCGTCTCCAAATATCACCCAAACCGTCCTCTCCGCTCCTCCCAAGACCTCCTACTCAAGATCTCTCATCTCCTCCTCCCATGCTCGTCTCCAGGATTTCTACAGAGTCTCTCACATCCTCTGGAACTCTCTACCTCAACCTGTCCAGCTTTCCCCTACTCTTGCTACCTTCAGGCGATCCCTGAAAACACATCTCTTCAGGAAAGCCTATCACACCTCCAGCTAATCTTTTACCACTTCCATCAGCTCATTCCCCACAGTTACAACCTTTTGTACCACCTGCCCCACCCTATCAGATTGTAAGCTTTTCTGAGCAGGACCTTCCTAATCCTCTTGTATTTTATTGTATTATAACTCTATTGTCTCCCTTTTATATGGTAAAGTGCTGCATAAACTGTTGGCGCTATATAAATCCTGAATAATAATAATAATATGTACAAATGAGTCTCTGCTAGGAGAGTTTTTTGTACCTATTAAAACTAGGTACCTGCTCCCTCCCCCAAACAAAAAAATAGAGTGCGAAAACTTAAAGGGGTCTGGAGGCAGACAAGTGGAACTTCTCTCTTTTGGCTGAAGCTCCACTTTAAGGCTCGAATCACACTAGTGCGTGCCGTGCATTCATGTTACTAAAAGCCCCTCTATGTTAGCCTATGTGTCCGTCCACACACAAAAACTGTCAGAGGCGTTTGGAGGCATTAGTGTTTAGGGCCAGTAGAAAAAATGACAGCCTGTGCTTCCAGGAGCAGTAAAAACAAGCTGTAAAAACCAAAAATGCCAAAAAACGCGGCTAAACGTGTCAAGCGCTGACATTTTTAAAACGAGTGCATGAGCCCTTATACTAACAAAACACAGAGTCTCAGAACTTGTCTTAAAACATTGGGGTTGATTTACTAAAGGCAAATAGACTGTGCACTGTGCAGTTGCACCCTGCAAGAGCAGATGCTCCAGAGCTTAGCAAATGAGCAGAAGCTCTGCTGACTTCATTATCCCATCATATGCAAGCAAAAATGCTGTTTTTTTATTTTCCTTGCACATGACTGGGTATTTTGCAAACTGAAACGTTAACCCATTTACTGCACTCTAGGGGAATTGCATTTGCAGACTACAATTGCACTTTGCAAACTGCACAGTCTATTTGCCTTTAGTAAAAATTAACCGGTCCCGGTACATGGCCCACGATCGTGACACGGAGAGGCAGAACGGGGAGATGCCCATGTAAACAAGGCATTTCCTTGTTCTGTCTAGTAACAAGACAGGGATCTACTCGCAGCTCGCCGCTATTACTAATAAAAAAAAATGAATAAAAATGCCATAAATCTATCCCCTATTTTGTATACGCTATAACTTTTGCGCAAACCAATCAATATTCGCTTATTGCGATTTTTTTTTACCAAAAATATGTAGAAGAATATATATCAGCCTAAACTGAGAAAGAAATTATTTCTTTTAATTTTTTTTGGGGATATTTAATATAGCAAAAAGTTAAAAATATTGCTTTTTTTAAAAAATTGTCGTTCTTTTTTTGTTTATAGCGTAAAAAAATAAAAACCGCAGAGGTGATCAAATACTACCAAAAGAAAGCTCTATTTGTGGGGGAAAAAAAAGGACATCGATTTTGTTTGGGTACAACGTCGCACAACCGCGCAATTGTCAGTTAAAGCGACACCGTGCCGTATTGCAAAAAATGCTCTGGTCAGGAAGGGGGTAAATTCTTCTGGGGCTGAAGTGGTTAAAGTAGAACTATAGGCAAAACTTTTTTTTTTTTTCTCTTTTTGGATAGAGCACTGGAGAGTTATAACCGCTGTCAAATATTTTTTTCACCATCTGCATCCCATTGCGGAGATTTACCTTCACTTTCTGTCCCATAGCCAAACAGGAAGTGAGAGGAAATCTCTGCAATTTAGGGGAATTCTTTGGGGACCCCCAGCTCATCAGAACTAGTGTTCCCATTGGAAGATTTCCCCTCTATTACTTTTCTGGGGACAACCCAAAATTTCAGATTTCCTTTAACTTTCAATGATAATGTTAAACTGGACAAATAGAAAAGGCTCCCTAACGGGGGCACAGACAGCAATAAAAACTGACAGGGGTTCTAATCCCTCTCCACTCTATCCAAAACTGAAAAAGTTTTGCCTTTAGTTGTACTTTTATCTAATAAGATATGCATTAGGGGGGTACCTTATTTTGATACTCACTGAATCCAGACTTCCACACTGAGATCCATAGCTGCTGGGCTTGGAAATTCGAGGTATCTCCTCATCGGTTAGGTGGCCATCACTTGAGTTCCTAGCATCAACTGAACCTGTCGGGCCATCATCAAACTCTTCATGGTCATAATCGGATTCCACGTCAGGTGGGTAGCTGTAAATGGGTTCTTGAGCTTCTTCGCTGTTGCTCTGGTTATCAGACAAACACTGATAAATGCTCTCTGACCTATCCGAGATAGCAGTATAAGCATCTTGAGAAGACATTGGCTCCAGTGGAGAAACTTGGGAATCTGTGGAGTTGCCAATGTGATCTTCAGGGATTTTCATGTAGGTACCGTCCTCAGAGAAGCTATCATTGGTTCCCGGGATATCGTCTTCCAACAGCATAGGTGGCGGAGGTGGCAAAAATTCATCATCTGCATGGAATCCTTCATCCACTTCTTCCTCAGCCAGAGGTGCAACCAAGCTCCCTTCCATGTGTAGAGTTCCATCAATTCCATTCTCCAGGCTGTTGGCACTCTCATCCAAATGACCAAAGTCCAAGAGCTCCAAGAACTCTTGTGCCACTCTGGAGGCTTCCTTCTCCAACTTGTGTATCTCCTCTTCTCGCTTTCGTGTTACCTCATTCCGGGTATCAATGCACGAGATGGAGACGCCATCCAGTTTCTGTTCATGGTGGAGTTTCTCAATCTCTTTTTCCAGTCTTAGTATCTCATCCATTTGTCTCCTCTCCTCTTCCTGCAGCAAAATGTTCTCCAGGTTCCGAGCCCTCTCCTGCTCTTCCTAAAGGGTAAAGCCATCTCCATTTGTAAATAGATTTTAACATTTCATTAGCACCTCAAAAAGGTTTAAACTTTTCAAATCTATAAAAAGAGCTATAATCCTGATGTTAAAGGAGAACATATAGTAAGTGAAAAGAATGAGATTTTGACCTTTTAAAGATCAAAGGCAGAACGAGACATTTGGTTTAAGATACAAGGGCACAACTTAATATTGCACCAGGACCCCTATATTTTTTAGTAATGTCTTTTCTTACTGGTTTCATTTCCAACCAAACTTAAAACAGGAACAATCATTTTAGGTCAGTCTATACAGAACAGTCTGGAACTACACGGTCACCTACATGTCCATGAAGAAAGAGCTGCCAATTATGGCATCCAGGACATCAAACATTAGCTTTCATTCTCATACTAGAAATAGGAAACAGCTGGTTTCCAAGGCCACATGCACACAAGGCAAATAACCCAATTGTGCCCAATCTTGGCATTTTTGTGCTCCCTGGGGGGGCACAGGTCTGGCATCCAGCCCCCTACCAACAGCCTGTCGAAGTCTATGACAGGCTAAATACACTGCAGCTGGAACCTGTATGGAGTGGTACTCATGTTTAAGGCTGTATGTGTCTAGGAATGTATGACTGGAACACAGGTGTTTTGTGATCCGGGCACATGTCCCTTAACGCATACCAGTGGCAGCCCGTCCATACGGGGCGCAGGGGCACCGCCCCCCTAATCCATGTGTCTAGCCCCTAATCTACATGCAGGGCGCCGGACGTATGAATTCCAATGGGGTTTTTTTTTTGTCAGAAGCACGTGATTAGAGCCAGAGACATTACTTGGTTCAAAAAAGGGTGGGCTCGGGGCGCAGAGCACTGCACCCAGAGTCCACCCAGTTGTGTGACAATAGCGAATTAATATTCACGATTGTCTTCCGATTCTTCTCCGGGCCAATCAGGAAGCGGCTGCTGAGACTCGATTGGCCGGGAAGAGAATCGATCGTATTGGGCGCCGCACCGAGGGAAGCCACCATGAAGCCCGAGACGTAAGGAGGGTAATTCTGCCGAGGAGGAGACACAGGAAGGAGCTGAAGCTATGACCTAGGTAAGTGCAGTGCCAACAGACTGACCGGGGGGGAATGTTGTAAGTTTTGGGCCGACCGACTGGATGGGTTGTACCGGGATGTCTTGTTTGCCGCCCCCCCCGCCCCAAAATATACAGCACCAGCCACGACTGCATGCAACCCTAAAACGGGAGTACCACTCTGTATACAGCATACAGCCATAGAGTATTCCAGCCTGTCAGACTTTGACAGGCCTCAGGGACGGGCACGGGCTCCATTTTTTTCTCTGAAAGTCATCCCCAGTGAATTTTTACTAGAAGTTAGTATGGATATTTTATACTGCTAAAAGGTTGTTGCCAAAAGCTGCTATGAACTGCAGCTTTTAGCATTTAACAATTGGAGGTTGATTTATTATAACTGGAGGGGGCAAAATCTGGTGCAGCTGTGCATGGCAGCCAATCAGCTTCTAAGGCTGGCCATAGATTACACAAATTTTCTTGTAAAACTTTCCTTTAGATTTAACAAAACCATATAAAAGGAGGTCAAACCAAAAAAAACTTTTCAATTTGTATGCAGTCAGGTAGGCCCTTGTACTACAAGGTAAATCTAGAGGAAATTGAAGAATAGTATAATGTATGGCCAGCTTTACTTCAGCTTGCTCAATTAAGCTTTGACAAGGAAAAAAAAAAATATCTAATTGAATTCTATGCAGAGCTGCACCCGATTTTGCACTCTCCAGTTTTAATAAATCAACCCCCTGATGTATCTGACTTCTCTTAAAGGTTGCAGAAGTATCATTGTACTTCAGGATGACTAACCTGTGCAGCGCGGAGCTCAGCCTCCAGTCTCTCCTGCTCCCTAGGAAAAAAGCAAAAAACAAAAAAAAACACCCATAAGCACACATATACTCAACTTATAAAAACAGGTATACAAGCCTATTCCTTATGTCAGAATTGAACACTCATTATTCTGCTCAAAAGCTGTGAAAGCATAGAAATCCGACTCTGTTGGACTGGAAGAGAGAGGTCAATTCAATAATGGTGGAGGCTGAAAGATGGGTACATGCGATTAAAGATAGAAAGGAAAAATTAAGGGCAATATGGGCAAGCTGGGAACAATGCTCAATGGAGATCGTGTAGAGTAATAATATATAAAGCCGCGTGGTATCAGAAAGAGGAAAGAGGAAAGAGGAAAGAGGAAAGAGGAAAGAGGAAAGAGGAAAGAGGAAAGAGGAAAGAGGAAAGAGGAAAGAGGAAAGAGGAAAGAGGAAAGAGGAGGAGGAAGAAGGAAGAGGAAGAAGGAGGAAGAGGAAGAAGGAAGAGGAAGAGGAAGAAGAAGAGGAAGAGGAAGAGGAAGAGGAAGAGGAAGAAGAAGAAGAAGAAGAGGAAGGAGGTTTTTTCCCTCTTTTCCCTTTCACCTCCCTTTCCGCCTCTTTCTTCCATTTCTCTAGGGGATAAAGGTAGGGGGAAGGAGTGATGTACTTGATGTTGAGGAAGGTGGGATTTAATAATGGGAAGAGAGGACAGAGCACATAGGGGGGAAGGGTAAAGGAAGATGGATATATAGGATGGGGGGTAGGAGGAGGAGATATAGTTAAAGGAAGATGAGGTGTATATTCACTATAGATAGGTAAGGGTATTGTAAAGCAGTTGACCTGATTGGGCCCCACAATTACCATAACCATGTCTCCATCCCTGTATATACATTAAAAAGCAAAAGAGAGGGGTAGTGGGACTTTAAATGAGGCATGGGTAGGTCTTTGAAAAAGTCTAGGATACCTTATGTTAAATTAACTATCACCACCCCTTAAGGGGCTTAAAAGCTGTATAGCCATAGAGAAATGCTAATCAAAGAAATGCATAGACATCAAGTCATGAGTAATATAATAATAATAATATAATGCATCATAATATATAATACATAAATCATGCACATCGAGGCACAATAAAAATAGTAGTCATGTTGATAGAAACGTTGTTTATAAACGCTGTTTGAAAATAATTGATACAAGCAATCACAGTTCTAAAATGGGTATACAAAAAAGGTGAACAAGGTATTCCGAATAACAATGTTAGTAAGTATAAATGGTATACGATAGAATTCATAGATGAACCAAACTTGAAATGGCAACCCTGAGTGTAGACTCTACGCGTTTCATGGCGTTTAAAGCTAATCATCAGGAGTGGGATGCATCAAGAGATGACTAGAAAAATAAATAAAACAAATCAATAAATAGATCATTGGAGTCTCGATTAAAATCATGCTTACACAAGGTAAAGCAGGTATTTTAGAATATATAAATGCACATTACCTTTTGGCAACAACCCAGTACATAACCCAACAGTCCAATTGTGGAATAATGAAGGTGGCCCTGAGAGAGCTGTCTCCCCCGGGGTTGAGGTTAGCCTTGTGTGTCCTTGGCCTCAACCCCGGGGGAGACAGCTCTCTCAGGGCCACCTTCATTATTCCACAATTGGACTGTTGGGTTATGTACTGGGTTGTTGCCAAAAGGTAATGTGCATTTATATATTCTAAAATACCTGCTTTACCTTGTCTAAGCATGATTTTAATCGAGACTCCAATGATCTATTTATTGATTTGTTTTATTTATTTTTCTAGTCATCTCTTGATGCATCCCACTCCTGATGATTAGCTTTAAACGCCATGAAACGCGTAGAGTCTACACTCAGGGTTGCCATTTCAAGTTTGGTTCATCTATGAATTCTATCGTATACCATTTATACTTACTAACATTGTTATTCGGAATACCTTGTTCACCTTTTTTGTATACCCATTTTAGAACTGTGATTGCTTGTATCAATTATTTTCAAACAGCGTTTATAAACAACGTTTCTATCAACATGACTACTATTTTTATTGTGCCTCGATGTGCATGATTTATGTATTATATATTATGATGCATTATATTATTATTATTATATTACTCATGAATTGATGTCTATGCATTTCTTTGATTAGCATTTCTCTATGGCTATACAGCTTTTAAGCCCCTTAAGGGGTGGTGATAGTTAATTTAACATAAGGTATCCTAGACTTTTTCAAAGACCTACCCATGCCTCATTTAAAGTCCCACTACCCCTCTCTTTTGCTTTTTAATATAGATAGGTAAGGGGTGGAATATGGCTTATAGAAGCCTTGTCTTTTTTTTCTCCTTGGCTTGGGTGAATTGGGAACACATTTAATAATTCAATTTATTTATTTTTTTTTGGGGGGGGGGGGGGTTGGAAAGAAAATAAAGATGTGTTGACGATTTGTGATAAATATAAATATGCTATGAAGGTTGTTTTAATGGACATGTCAAATGTAATAATAAAAAAAAGACAAAAGCTGTGAAAGCAAATTTTTCATCTAAGACCCCTTTCACACCGGGGGCCGCGTTAGCGCTAAAGCGCTGTTTAAGCGGCGTTTTTCGGCTGCTGGCAGGGCGCTTGTAACCCCAAAGAAGGGGTTAAAAACGCCCATGTTGCAGCGCTTCCGAAACGCTTTTGAGGCGCGTTGGAAGCGCTGCCCTTTCATTTCAATGGGCAGGACGTTTTGGGAGCGTCGTATACCCCAAACCGCCCCAAAGGTGCAGCTTGCAGGACTTTTTCTAACGTCCCGCAAGCGCACCGCCCCAGTGTCACTGAAATTAATGGGCGGCGGTTTTCAGGAGCTTTACACACGCTATTTCTAGCACTAAAACGCCTGAAAACCGCATCAGTGTGAAAGGGGTCTCAGTAGTGAGATCCTGCCCAGCATGTCCTCCATCTCTAGAGCAAGGTAATGCTACAGAAAAGGGTCCTTTCATTGTACAGCGACTATGAGGTTATCCAGGAAATAATGCAAGCATGCTAAAGTCAGAAAAGCCATTGAACGTGTACCTGTAGTAGTGGCAAGCACAGCAAACCATTTTGATCCAGTAGGGGAGCTTGCAGGTAGAATTTTATTTGGGAGCACCCCACAAATCATGGGGCATTTAATTACACAAATCCCAACTTGACCTAGGGTGTACTGATCCCACACCGGCTGTCACCTAGCATTATTAGAGGAGGGGAAAGGGCCAAGCATGGGATTCTGAAATTAAGCATTAAGTACATGCACTGTGTTATGCATAATTTGGGGTTTTGGGGTTCCAGGGGCATTTAAGATAAAAAAAACTGATGCTAGCTGTAGACACCCAGGTGCCTTCTACTGAATCAAAGTTAAAGAAATTTAAAGCTGAATTTTATTCTGCTTACATTTTGACTTCTGCAGTTAGACCCCATACACACTATTAGATTTTCTGCAGATTTTTGTCTTCAGATTTACCAAAACCATATAATATGATTGAGAACGTCAACCTGTGACGAAACGCGTCTGGAGGAGGATACGTGCTGACGTCACCCCGCCGTTTGACTTGGAGGACGGGGTTTTCTGTTGCAGCCGGCCGGCTCTGCATTTAGCGCTTTTAATTCTTCTAATATTTGATTGCGGTACTTAGACAAATCATCTGGTTACACCAGTCTGGACGTTTCCTACCAAGCAAAGGCCGTGGCTGGGCTATAGCCAACTGCATGCTTTTGCTTGCCATCTGGTAAGCAAGTTTTCTATTAGGTGGCGGCACTTAAGTTTGATCAAGCTCACCTGGGTGTCTTTTATGGACTTTGTCAATGCACACATTTTTATATACAAGTCATTGCTGGTTTAGATTTATATAGCGCAGCTTCTCCTTTCCATATAATATGAGGTCAAACCTTAAGAGTTTCAATTTGTATGCAATCAGGCCGGCCCCTGCACTACATGGTCTTGGTAAATCTGAAGACAAAAATCTGCAGAAAATCTAATAGTGTATATGGGGCCTTACTCCCCCTCCTGCCCCCATCAATGTTCGAATCACATTCTGTGTTTCTCTATGTAATGCAGGCAGACCATGGCTGGTGGGAGAGGCCTGCCGGGTGCTGTACATAGCATCCTACCTCAGTACTCTTCTCAAAAGTCTTTAGCCCTAACCATAGGCGTCCTTAAGGGGGGGCTATTGAGGCTTGAGCCCCGAATGTGGGGCCAATAGCCCCGAGTGTCTAAGCGCAGTGGCCCCAGCTGCAAGATCTAGAGCGGCGCATTTCGATTCCCGTGCGCGCCGCCATCAGTGTTATATTACATACAGCCTGTACGAGCGCTTAGCTGGGCAGCGGGCGCTCCCTGATTGGCTGTGCAGGCGGAAGACATAAGGGTCTGTGATCGGCCCGGTGGAGCTGCTGACTGGTCACATGTGGAGGCGGGGAGGGGCTTGACTGTGGGTGATCGCGGCCGCCCGGAGCCCCGCCTCCCTGCCTGTCGCGCGCTGTGTCTCCTCCTGACGGAGGCGGGGAGGGGCTTGACTGTGGGTGATCGCGGCCGCCCGGAGCCCCGCCTCCCTGCCTGGCGCGCGCTGTGTCTCCTCCTGACTGAGGTCTCTCTGTTATCTGCCCTTCCACTAGTCTGTCAGCGTGCCACTCTCTGTAAGCCCACCCCTCTGTCATCCCGCCCCTTTGTGTAAGCCCACCCCTTTCTGTCACTGCCCCCTCTGTCAGTGCACCCCTCCTCTGTGTCAGCACCCCCCCTCTGTGTCAGCACCCCCCTCTGTCAGCCCACCCCCCTCTGTCAGCAGTGCACCCCCTCTGTAAGCACCCCCTCACTGCCAGCCCACCCCCCTCTGTCAGCCCACACCCCCTCTGTCAGCCCACACCCCCTCTGTCAGCCCACACCCCCTCTGTCAGCCCACACTCCCTCTGTCAGCACCACCCCTCTCTGTCAGCACCACCCCCTCTCTGTCAGCACTCCCCCTCTCTGTCAGCCCACACCCCCTCTGTTCAGCACCACCCCCTCTCTGTCAGCACTCCCCCTCTCTATCAGCGCCCCCTCTCTCTCAGGTTCCCCCGTCAGCTCACACCCTCTCTGTCAACACCCCCCTCTGTCAGCACCACCCCCCCTCTGTCAGCACTCCCCCTCTCTATCAGCGCCCCCTCTCTCTCAGGTTCCCCCCGTCAGCTCACACCCTCTCTGTCAACACCCCCCCTCTGTCAGCACCACCCCCCCTCTGTCAGCACTCCCCCTCTCTATCAGCGCCCCCTCTCTCTCAGGTTCCCCCCGTCAGCTCACACCCTCTCTGTCAACACCCCCCCTCTGTCAGCACCACCCCCCCTCTGTCAGCACCACCCCCCCTCTGTCAGCACCCCCCCCCCCCTCTGTCAGCACCCCCCCCCCCTCTGTCAGCACCCCCCCCCCTCTGTCAGCACCCCCCCCCCTCTGTCCAGCACCCCCCCCTCTGTCAGCACCCCCCCCTCTGTCAGCACCCCCCCCTCTGTCAGCACCCCCCTCTGTCAGCACCCCCCCTCTGTCAGCACCTCCCCTCTGTCAGCACCTCCCCCTCTGTCAGCACCTCCCCCTCTGTCAGCACCTCCCCCTCTCTGTCAGCACCTCCCCTCTCTGTCAGCACCTCCCCTCTCTGTCAGCACCTCCCCTCTCTGTCAGCACCTCCCCTCTCTGTCAGCACCTCCCCTCTCTGTCAGCACCTCCCCTCTCTGTCAGCACCACCCTCCCTCTGTCAGCACCTCCCCCTCTCTGTCAGCACCACCCCCTCTCTGTCAGCCCACCCCCCCTGTCAGCGCCCCTCTCTGTCAGCAGTGCACCCCCCTCTCTGTCAGCCCACACCCTCTCTATCAGCGACCTCCTCTCTCTCAGCGACCCCCCGTCAGCCCACACCCTGTCTGCACCCCCCCCACTCTGTCTGCACCCCCCCACTCTGTCTGCACCCCCCCCACTCTGTCTGCACCCCCCCCTCTCTGTCAGCACCCCCCCCACTCTGTCAGCACCCCCCCCACTCTGTCAGCACCCCCCCACTCTGTCAGCACCCCCCCTACTCTGTCAGCACCCCCCCTACTCTGTCAGCACCCCCCCTACTCTGTCAGCACCCCCCCTCTCTGTCAGCACCCCCCCTCTCTGTCAGCACCCCCCCTCTCTGTCAGCACCCCCCTCTCTGTCAGCACCCCCCCTCTCTGTCAGCACCCCCCTCTCTGTCAGCACCCCCCCTCTCTGTCAGCACCCCCCCTCTGTCAGCACCCCCCCCTCTGTCAGCACCCCCCCCTCTGTCAGCACCTCCCCTCTCTGTCAGCACCTCCCCTCTCTGTCAGCACCACCCTCCCTCTGTCAGCACCTCCCCTCTCTGTCAGCACCACCCCCCCTGTCAGCCCCCCTCTCTGTCAGCAGTGCACCCCCCTCTCTGTCAGCCCACACCCTCTCTATCAGCGACCTCCTCTCTCTCAGCGACCCCCCGTCAGCCCACACCCTGTCAGCACCCCCCCCTCTGTCAGCACCTCCCCCTCTGTCAGCACCTCCCCCTCTGTCAGCACCTCCCCCTCTGTCAGCACCTCCCCCTCTGTCAGCACCTCCCCCTCTGTCAGCACCTCCCCCTCTGTCAGCACCTCCCCCTCTGTCAGCACCTCCCCCTCTGTCAGCACCTCCCCCTCTGTCAGCACCTCCCCCTCTGTCAGCACCTCCCCCTCTGTCAGCACCTCCCCCTCTGTCAGCACCTCCCCCTCTGTCAGCACCTCCCCCTCTGTCAGCACCACCCCCCTCTGTCAGCACCACCCCCTCTCTGTCAGCACCACCCCTCTGTCAGCACCACCCCCTCTCTGTCAGCCCACCCCCCTGTCAGCCCCCCTCTCTGTCAGCAGTGCACCCCCCTCTCTGTCAGCCCACACCCTCTCTATCAGCGACCTCCTCTCTCTCAGCGACCCCCCGTCAGCCCACACCCTGTCTGCACCCCCCCACTCTGTCAGCACCCCCCCTCTCTGTCAGCACCCCCCCTCTCTGTCAGCACCCCCCCTCTCTGTCAGCACCCCCCCTCTCTGTCAGCACCCCCCCTCTCTGTCAGCACCCCCCCTCTCTGTCAGCACCCCCCCTCTCTGTCAGCACCCCCCCTCTCTGTCAGCACCCCCCTCTCTGTCAGCACCCCCCTCTCTGTCAGCACCCCCCCTCTCTGTCAGCACCCCCCCTCTCTGTCAGCACCTCCCCCTCTGTCAGCACCTCCCCCTCTGTCAGCACCTCCCCCTCTGTCAGCACCTCCCCCTCTGTCAGCACCTCCCCCTCTGTCAGCACCTCCCCCTCTGTCAGCACCTCCCCCTCTGTCAGCACCTCCCCCTCTGTCAGCACCACCCCCTCTGTCAGCACCACCCCTCTCTGTCAGCACCACCCCCTCTCTGTCAGCCCACCCCCCCTGTCAGCCCCCCTCTCTGTCAGCAGTGCACCCCCCTCTCTGTCAGCCCACACCCTCTCTATCAGCGACCTCCTCTCTCTCAGCGACCCACTCTGTCAGCACCCCCCCTCTCTGTCAGCACTCCCCCTCTCTGTCAGCACTCCCCCTCTCTGTCAGCACCCCCCCCCTCTGTCAGCACCCCCCCCCCCTCTGTCAGCACCCCCCCCCCTCTGTCAGCACCCCCCCCCCCTCTGTCAGCACCCCCCCCTCTCTGTCAGCACCCCCCCCTCTCTGTCAGCACCCCCCCCTCTCTGTCAGCACCCCCCCCTCTCTGTCAGCACCCCCCCCTCTCTGTCAGCACCCCCCCCTCTCTGTCAGCACCCCCCCCTCTCTGTCAGCACCCCCCTCTCTGTCAGCACCCCCCCCTCTCTGTCAGCACCCCCCCCTCTGTCAGCACCTCCCCTCTCTGTCAGCACCACCCTCCCTCTGTCAGCCCACCCCCCCTGTCAGCCCCCCTCTCTGTCAGCAGTGCACCCCCCTCTCTGTCAGCCCACACCCTGTCTGCACCCCCCCTCTCTGTCAGCCATCCCCCCCTCTGTCAGCCATCCCCCCCTCTGTCAGCCATCCCCCCTCTCTGTCAGCACCTCCCCTCTCTGTCAGCACCACCCTCCCTCTGTCAGCCCACCCCCCTGTCAGCCCCCCTCTCTGTCAGCAGTGCACCCCCCTCTCTGTCAGCCCACACCCTGTCTGCACCCCCCTCTGTCAGCCATCCCCCCCTCTGTCAGCACCCCCCCTCTGTCAGCACCCCCCCTCTGTCAGCACCCCCCCTCTGTCAGCACCCCCCTCTGTCAGCACCCCCCCTCTGTCAGCACCCCCCCCTCTGTCAGCACCCCCCCCTCTGTCAGCACCCCCCCCTCTGTCAGCACCCCCCCCTCTGTCAGCACCCCCCCCTCTGTCAGCACCCCCCCCTCTGTCAGCACCCCCCCCTCTGTCAGCACCTCCCCTCTGTCAGCACCACCCTCCCTCTGTTAGCACCTCCCCCTCTCTGTCAGCACCACCCCCCCTGTCAGCCCCCCTCTCTGTCAGCAGTGCACCCCCCTCTCTGTCAGCCCACACCCTCTCCATCAGCGACCTCCTCTCTCTCAGCGACCCCCGTCAGCCCACACCCTGTCTGCACCCCCCCTCTCTGTCAGCACCCCCCCTCTCTGTCAGCACCCCCCCTCTCTGTCAGCACCCCCCCTCTCTGTCAGCACTCCCCCTCTCTGTCAGCACTCCCCCTCTCTGTCAGCACTCCCCCTCTCTGTCAGCACTCCCCCTCTCTGTCAGCACTCCCCCTCTCTGTCAGCACCCCCCCCCCCCTCTGTCAGCACCCCCCCCCCCTCTGTCAGCACCCCCCCCCTCTGTCAGCACCCCCCCCTCTGTCAGCACCCCCCCCCCCTCTGTCAGCACCCCCCCCTCTCTGTCAGCACCCCCCCCTCTCTGTCAGCACCCCCCCCTCTCTGTCAGCACCCCCCCCCTCTCTGTCAGCACCCCCCCCTCTCTGTCAGCACCCCCCCCTCTCTGTCAGCACCCCCCCCCTCTCTGTCAGCACCCCCCCCTCTGTCAGCACCTCCCCTCTCTGTCAGCACCACCCTCCCTCTGTCAGCCCACCCCCCCTGTCAGCCCCCCTCTCTGTCAGCAGTGCACCCCCCTCTCTGTCAGCCCACACCCTGTCTGCACCCCCCCTCTCTGTCAGCACCACCCCCTCTCTGTCAGCACCACCCCCTCTGTCAGCACCTCCCCTCTCTGTCAGCACCACCCTCCCTCTGTCAGCCCACCCCCCCTGTCAGCCCCCCTCTCTGTCAGCAGTGCACCCCCCTCTCTGTCAGCCCACACCCTGTCTGCACCCCCCCTCTCTGTCAGCACCACCCCCCCTCTCTGTCAGCCCCCCTCTCTGTCAGCAGTGCACCCCCCTCTCTGTCAGCCCCCCTCTCTGTCAGCAGTGCACCCCCCTCTCTGTCAGCAGTGCACCCCCCTCTCTGTCAGCCCACACCCTGTCAGCACCCCCCCTCTCTGTCAGCACCCCCCCCCTCTCTGTCAGCACCCCCCCTCTCTGTCAGCACCCCCCCTCTCTGTCAGCACCACCCCCTCTCTGTCAGCACCACCCCCTCTCTGTCAGCACCACCCCCTCTCTGTCAGCCCACCCCCCCTGCCAGCCCACACCCTGTCTGCACCCCCCCTCTGTCAGCACCACCCCCCCATCAGCCCCCCCTCTCTGTCAGCAGTGCACCCCCTCTCTGTCAGCAGTGCACCCCCTCTCTGTCAGCTCACACCCTCTCTATCAGCACCCCCCCGTCAGCACTCCCCCTCTCTGTCAGCACTCCCCCTCTCTGTCAGCACCACCCCCTCTCTGTCAGCACCACCCCCTCTCTGTCAGCACCACCCCCTCTCTGTCAGCACCACCCCCTCTCTGTCAGCACCACCCCCTCTCTGTCAGCACCACCCCCTCTCTGTCAGCACCACCCCCTCTCTGTCAGCACCACCCCCTCTCTGTCAGCACCACCCCCTCTCTGTCAGCCCACACCGTCTCTATCAGCGTCCCCCCTCTCTATCAGCGTCCCCCCTCTCTCAGCACCCCCCGTCTCTCTCAGCACCCCCCCTCCGTCAGCGCCCCCCTCTCTCTCAGCACCCCCCCTCTGTCAGCCCACACCCTCTCTGTCAGCCCACACCCTCTCTGTCAGCACCCCCCCTCTCTGTCAGCACCCCCCCTCTCTGTCAGCACCCCCCCTCTCTGTCAGCACCCCCCCTCTCTGTCAGCACCCCCCCTCTCTGTCAGCACCCCCCCTCTGTCAGCACCCTCCCTCTGTCAGCACCCCCTCTGTCAGCACCCCCTCTGTCAGCACCCCCTCTGTCAGCACCCCCTCTGTCAGCACCCCCTCTGTCAGCACCCCCTCTGTCAGCACCCCCTCTGTCAGCACCTCCTCTCTGTCAGCAGTGCACCCCCCTCTGTCAGCCCACCCCCTCTGTCAGCACCCCCTCTCTGTCAGCAGTGCACCCCCCCTCTGTCAACACCCCCCTCTGTCAGCACCCCCCTTTCTGTCAGCACCCCCCCGCCTCTGTGTCAGCCACCCCCTCTCTCTCCTGCCTCCTCCCCCCTTTCACTCACCCCCCTTACCTCCTCCTCTCTCACCTCCCCTTTCTCACCTCCCTTCCCCCACCTCTTTCCCCCCCTCAGGGGGTGGAGGCCCCATGATTCCCAACAGCGGCCCTGTGAGCGAGTGTACCAGTTCAAATGTGTCTTGCCGACAATGGAAGGAAAATGGCACTACAGAAGAGCAGCTTCGCTCCACCCCCAAACTCCGGCTTCCACACTTCCTGACTCTAAATGGCTCTCGGCAAAGCAGTCTAATGGGGGTCACTGATCTAATAGAGATCTCTAAGGGGGGTGCTGATGTAAGGGGACTCTGAGCTAATGTAGAGGGGGTACTGACTGCTGGTGACCCATTAGATCAGCAGTCAGTGCGTGTCAGGTAGGTCAGTGTATGTCAGCCAGGTAGGTCAGTGTGGGTCAGGTAGGTCAGTGCGTGTCAGGTAGGTAACACCCCCCCCTCCATACAACCCCACCGCCCGCCACCCCATCATCCCCCCCGGTGCCGGGCTCTGACTTCGGGCTGAAGCCCCTGGTCTTTTTGCCACCTAGCAACGCCCCTGGCCCTAACGCATGTAGTGGGCTGAATATCAGTCAGTCCCGAGGAGTCTGCGTTCCAGGGCAGGCTGTATTTGCATGCAGGTAATGCCCACACATGTGATACCCTCCATAATTACAAGAACTGAAGTCCAATAAATGAAAGGGGTGGGCCTGGAAAAGTAAAGCTGGTGGAGGAAAGGTGTCAAAAGTGGCGGCCCTCCAGCTGTTGTGGAACTACAAGTCCCATGAGGCATTGCAAGGCTGACCGTTACAAGCATGACTCCCCACAGGCAGAGGCATGATGGGACTTGTAGTTCCTCAACAGCTGAAGGGTCACCAGTTTGATGCTGAACATCCTCCAGCCAGGAATTGAGGCGGGAGCTATCTGACTTGCTTGTAATGCACAATGTGAGAAGCTCACAGTGTGCAGTGAAACTGGAGTAACCCATTTTAGTACAGGAGAGGAGCCTGTACCTAAAGGACTGGCTAGAGTTTAACTTTAAGACCATTTTGCATTGGCTTAAATTTACCCCAATTAGATTTTTTTTTTACAGAATCATTTGTATCCAGACTTATTCTCTCTGCATTGATGATCGAGCAGGGGACGATCAAAACGATCAGGAATGTGCATAATTAAACCAAAGGATGGATTGAGTTGGGAATCCCTCGCTTGCAGAATCCTAGGCTTTGGATTAGGTGTTCCTAAAATCCCAGGCCACTGCCAACCTATATAGTGGGGTGCCTGGAGCAGGAGGGGCCTGTATGTACATTTTACACGCATGTTTAATAATCCTGTTATTATGTCCAGTGAACTCCTCTCCCCTCTACCTCCTCTCTTCCTCTTCTCGTCTCTTCCTCTCTTCTTCTTCTCGTCTCTTCCTCTCCTCCTCCAGTTTCCTCTGCTCCTCCAGCTCCCTCCTCCGCCTCTCTTCCTCTTCCTTCCTCTTCCTCTCTTCCTCCTCTCGTCTCTTCCTCTCCTCTTCCAGCATTTGCCGATAGAGGTGTCTGGCCGTCCTCCCGCGCCAGTGCTTCTGGAACTGCAGAGCAGAGCGTCGGAGGCGCACAAAGGCGGCCCTCCAGTAGTGAGCCCGGTAGTTCTTCTGAATGGTGATGATACTGAGACGGACTGTTTTATAATGCTTCCTGGAAATTAGAACAAAAATAAAATGTACTTCACATTAAATATGATTTGAAGCTGAAATCCATACATAACAAATGCTAAGAGCCAATCGGGCTCTGCTGCAAGACACATGTGCTGACAAGGAGCATGCTGATAGGTGGAGAGAGCAGAGTGAGTTCAGCCAATGACTGATCGGTGTATTGCTGCTCCTTCATTGTCCGGGCAATATACTGAAAGTGAGGAGACAATACACTATATATATATATATATAAAGCTGGTGGAGGAAAGGTGTCATATATATATATATATATATTGCACCTGCCAAATGATTTGTATTTCTTTCCATCTATTTAGGACATTTACACAGCTCTACCATACAGCTCAGGCCGGTCTGGCAGGAAACCTGCTTTTCATGTTTCACTTTTCCTTGCAGGTCTCCTTCCTACCCCAATCCTATGACTGAAGAGTGAACGGAGAAGCAGTGGACTAATATCAGGCACGAGACCTGATCTGTATATGCAGTGTCACTTTTTACTTATGGGTCTCTGCCCTACCACCCCCATCCCATGACTGGACAGTGAAAGGAGAAGCAGTGGACTAATATCTTGCAGGGGACCTACTCTATGTGTAGATTCACTTTTATTTACAGGTCCCCCACACCCCAATCCCATGACTGGACAGTGAAAGGAGAAGCAGTGGACTAATGTCTTGCTGGGGACCTGACCTGTAAGTGCACTTTTACTGATAGGCCTCCTGCCTACCCCCACCCTATGACTGGACAGTGCAAGGAAAAGCAGCAGACTAAGGTCTTGCAGGGGACCTGCTCTTTATGTGCAGTTTCACTTTTACTTATAGGTCCTCTCCCCAACCCCATTCTATGACTGGACAGTGCAAGTAGAAGCAGTGGGCTCATTTCTTGCAGAGGACCTGCGCTTTATGTGCGGTTTCAATGTATTATTTACAGGTCCCCCCTTACCCCCATCGAATGACTGGACAGTGAAAGTTGAATCAGCAGACTAATGTCTGGCAGGATACCCAATATGTATGTGCAGTTTCACTTTCAGGTCCCCCCCCCCCCCTATAACGTGACAGTGAAAGGAGAAGTAGCAGACAAATGTCTTTCACTTTTACTTACTGGTCTCCTCCCTACTCCCATCCTATGACCATACAATGAAAGGATAAGCAGTGGACTGAGAAGTTCCATCACTCTGCTCTCTCCTCCAATCAGCATACTTCTAGCAATTCCACACAACTGAGTGCGCTGCTTCGCTCTGTCCCCTGCTGAGCCCTGCTGTACAGGGAGGGCAAGAGACTGAGCCCGAATCAGATTCAGGTACTTGCATTTTAACTATAGGATTGCATAAAAAAAAAAAAATTTATTATGTATAAACTATTGTTTTTTTACTTTGATTTTTATCTCAGCTGCCATTTGCCAGGACTGATAGAAACTATTGGAAAAAAATAAAATCTACAAATGTGGGAAAGGCAAACCTGCATAAACATGAAAGTCCTATCAAGAATACTGTCAGTCAAAGGTTACAATGATGATTCCAATGGACGCTTGCTGGAGATACACCACGGCTTCCCTTTAAAACAAAAACATTACTACCTAGTCCTACATCCTGTCCTCTGAGCCCAAATAACATTGTGTGCTAAAAATAGAAAAGCTCATTTATCAGCCTATTTCCAATCACTGTACAACCCGGACAACGTCCTTCCACCGCTTCCTAAAGAATGTCCCACTTTTTTTTTTTTTTTTTAACTCCATAACAGCAGACACCCTATACCAGGGATATGCAATTAGCGGACCTCCAGCTGGTGCAGAACTACAAGTCCCATGAGGCATAGCAAGACTCTGACAGCCACAAGCATGACACCCAGAGGCAGAGGCATGATGGGACTTGTAGTTTCGCAACAGCTGGAGGTCCGCTAATTTTATATTCCTGCACTATACGATTTCTCGGTCATCTGTCGGTCAACCAAAACACAGCGCATCCCCACATTCTGTATACCAAACTTGAGGATCAGGGTCAGAACTATATTCAAGAACCTGGGCACAATTACCCCGGTCACAGAGTTACAAAGCCCCATATTTCCCCAAAAACTTCTCCTTATTTTGCTAGTCGTTGCCTGTGCCTCCAATGGGGGTTTTCATGCGGCTACACACGGTAAGATATGATTGCATGATCTGCAAAAGTTGTGTGACAACCATAATCTCCGTTGTGGACCACAGACCTGCTCAAGACTTAAAGCACTATTAAACACAAAAACGAAAATGTAATATATTACGGCTTACTGATTCTTATGCCGCGTACACACGGTCGGACTTTTCAGCTACAAAAGTCCGACAGACTTTCGACGGACTTTTGACGGACTTTCAACAGACTTTCTAAAGACGGGACTTGCCTACATACGATCACACAAAAGTCCGACGGATTCATACGTGATGGCGCACACCGGACTAAAATAAGGAAGTTGATAGCCAGTAGCCAATAGCTGCCCTAGCGTGGGTTTTTGTCCGTCGGACTAGCATACAGACGAGCGGATTTCTGGGTCCGGTGGAGTTACGACGTAAAGATTTGAAGCATGTTCCAAATCTAAAGTCCGTCAGATTTGAGGCTGGAAAAGTCAGCTGAAGGTCCGGTGAAGCAAGCCCACACACGATCGGATTGTCCGCCGGATTTGGTCCGTCGGCGTCCATCGGACAAGTCCGGTCGAAAAGTCCGACCGTGTGTACGCGGCATTAGATGTGGTGGCTGAATTCATTTTCTTCTTTTATCATTTTTTTCCCTTTATTTTCACCTGTTGATCTGGCCAGTAAAGACCAAAGTGTACCAGGCTCCGGAAGTGGGAAAGGGGGACCTGTCAAAAAACAGGTACTCGTTCCCCACCTGAAAGGTGCCAAATGTGGCACCGGAGGGGAGGAGGAGAGGAACAAGCAGACATTCCACTTTTGGGTGAAACTCCACTTTAAAATTTTATCTAAACCCAAGAAAAATAAAATGTTTTATTGACGCTTGCCAGGAATACGGAAAATTCCAAACTTCCATAAGGGACAGTGTTCTGTAGTTTGCATGAAATACCTGGGGAGGTTGAAAATATTGGGAACAGGCATTTTGTGTAGTTGCTAAAAATGTTCTTAGTCTGAAGAAAGAAAACTAATGCAGCCACAACATCTAAGCTGCAATGTATGACATTTTGGGTTTAATTATTCTTTCAACTAACACCTGATAGAATAAGCCTTTCCTAATCTATCCAAAAAAAAAAAAAAATTCAATATATATAGATATATATTTTTATTTAAAAAATTTTTTTTGGATAGATTAGGAAAGGCCGATTCTTTCAGGTATTTAATTTTTTCAATTAAATACGTTTTTTACTAATATTTATTTTATTATTATATATATACACACCTGTATAGTGTGTGTGTATATATAATCTCTATCTACAGGATATATATATATATATATGTATGAAGAGTCCAGAGAGTTACTGCACTTAAAAACTTTCGGTTGCTTTATTTCATGAAATAAAGCAACCGAAAATTTTTAAGTGCAGAAACCCCCTGGACTCTTCATTATATATATATATATATATATATATATATATATATATATATATATATATATATATATATATATATATATATATATATATATATATATATATACATACACACACACAAGGTCGGTGGGAAGACCTGTTTGCTGGCACTGAATTGTAAGCTGGGTGCGGCTCTCCTTTACAATTTGAGATATATATATATATATATATATATATCTATCCTGTAGATAGAGATTATATATACACACACATACACCTTTCCATCATCTCTATCTACAGGATAGATTATACATACACACACTATACAGGTATATATAATAATAAAATAAATATTAGTAAAAAATTACTTAATTGAAAAAAAAAAATAGTACTTGTGTATAATATATATATATATATATATATATATATATATATATATATATATATATATATATATATATATATATATATATATATACACACACACACATACATACACACACATACACACACACACACTAGAGTTCTACTTTATGCTGCCCACAGACTTTAGAGGACAGCTGCATCATCAGTAACGATGTGATATTTGCATACTAAGTGCTTCATGATTTAGGGTTTAGTAGTAACTAGAAAAAGATTAAAGTTAAGCCTCAGGCAATCAGCTAAATACACATCCGAAATTCATCTATGAGCTGTTTTAACTACCAAAGGATTGCATTTCTGTCCATCCAGTCCTGAGACTTATCAGCACAACCAGTCCAGTGACCCGACTTTTCTTAATGGAAGTTAATCAACAAAACCTGGTCACAGCGAATAAGCAGCAAAAGACTGATGAGGTCATCGCTCTGCTCTCTCCTCCTAACTGCATGTGTCTGGTCAGCACAAGTGCATGCAGGTCATATGATTCGCCCTCCCTTTCCCAGGCTGAGTGCTGCTGTACAGCAGATTACAAGTGACAGATAAGAAGTCAAATTCAGGTATTTACACCAGTATACATTTTTTTATACATACACGACTACCTTCAGTGGAGTTTTTAATATCTGCTCAGAGTTCAGTTTAAGGTAAAACAAAGAAGTATTTGCAGGCACTGCTTGCATTGCCTTTACATACAATGTCATGTCGAATGCTGACCCCAATTCCACTCAGTGTAATTCCCAGCACATAGGACTTGTTTTGTATAGTTCTATCTAGATGTGACGGTGGGAGGAGGTGATCCCTACCTGGCGATGTACCCCTGGATGTGCGCTCGGATGACCAAGGCTGCCCTCTTCAGTTCTTGCTCCCGACTCTTCTCCAGCCGCTGCTCCAGCCCCTCTTTGAGGAATACCTGTGGGAAAGGAGAGACACCCCCTTATGTAGGTGATAGAAGCCATAAGACATGCTGCGGGTGACATCTGCCGCACACCAAACCCAGTGCCTGTCCGGTGCCAAGTGCACGCCGCCTCCAGTATGATCCCAGCAGCCAGAAACTCCCAGAGGAGGGGGGCTGGATGGAGGAGGAGAAAGATCTACAGATAGGAAGACGACCAGAGAATCCAGACAGACAAAAAGACAGCTGTATAGGCAGGACATGAGACAGTAGAGATACAATGTACTGTATACACAGGGAGGCACATACTGGAATATACAGGGAAGGACAAGGCAGGAGACTGTACTATACATACAGAGAGGCAAGCTAAAGAATATACAGGACAGGACAAGCAACTGTCCTATATACCCAGGGAGGCAGGCAGTGGAATATACAGGCCAAGACAAGGCAGGTAACTGTACTTTATACAAAAGGGAGGCAGGCAGTGGAATATAAAGGGTAGGACAGGGCAGGAGACTGTATTATACACACAGGGAGACAGATGCTGAAATATTTATGGCAGGACTAGGCAGGTGCCTGTACTATATAGACAGGGAGGTAGGCAGTGGAATGTCAGGGTGACATGGCAGGTGACTGTACTATATACACTGGGAGGGAAGCAGTGGAGTCATTGTACTATACACAAAGGCAGGCAGTGGAGTGCTCAGGGCAGAGAAGCAGGCAATTCAGCACACAAAGCAGAGAGGCAGATAGCACAGGACAGAGAGGAAGGCAATGGAAAGCACAGAGCAGAGAGGCAGGCAGCAGTGGGCACCGTGCAGGGAGGCAGGCACCGCGCAGGGAGGCAGGCGCCAGAGGGCACAGGCAGGGAGGCAAGCAGCAGAAGGTACAAGGCAGGCAGCACAGGACACAGAGCCAAGCAGCATGGGACAAGAAGTGGAGTCACTGTATTATACACAAAGGCAGGCAGTGAACATGGCAGAGAAGCAGGCAATGGAGCACACAATGCAGAGAGGCAGACAGCACAGGACAGAGGCAGGCAGCGGAGGGCACCAGGCAGGGAGGCAGGCACCAGAAGGGCATCGGACAGGCACCAGAAGGGCACCAGGCAAGGAGGCACTCACCAGAGGACACCGGGCAGGGAGGCACTCACCAGAGGGCACCGGGCAGGGAGTCACTCACCAGAGGGCACCCGGCAGGGAGGCAAGCAGCAGAAGGTACAAGGCAGACAGCACAGGACACGGAGGCAGGTGGGCAGACAGCAGAGGTAACAGGGAGGATAATCAGGTCATTGTACAGTATATGATAATATAGTCAGTGGGATGCAAAAAAGGACAGACCACCAGACACAGGAATATACGGAGGACAAAAGCAAGTCTCTGATCTGGGTATAACAAAGAATCTGTACACATAAGAGACACTCAGGAAGGAAGGGACAGCGGGGAAGGAAGGGACACAGGGGACAGAATAATGCCGGATAAGTAATGGGAAACTCGCATAGAAGAAGCAGACTCGGAGATGAAGGAAATGGACATATACAGTGCACAGCATAACAATAGAATGCAGACAAGAAGAATGTGGAATATCTTGAAGCCTCCATAGAGACAGCAGCATACAAGTGAATTGCTGGTAGGAAATAAATCCGAGATATACACAACCTGTTTACAGCCAGGAGAAGATGCCACTGCTCCGCTGCACACTCCCTCATTACTCGTCAAGCTGCCTTTCTTTCTCTATACTGTACAAGTGATTGCAGCTGTTTTATTTAGTTAAAAAATTATGACAAAGAACCCCCCCCTCCTCCCCCCTGCATTGCCGGCTTCCTTCCAGAAGCTGTTCCTTCCGTTCACAAACAATCGACGGGAGAGAGAGCACATGGAGCAGAGTCACTGAGCTAGCTGGAAGAAGGAGCAGACATGTACACTGCTCACATCCCTGGCACAGGGCTGCTGCTGAGCAATCTAGGGACATAACTGGAGCATGGAAAGTTCATGGGGCCTATATCTCAGTGCCGAGCTGGAATATACTGTAACCCACGGCAAGCAATCAGAACATTGCTTTCATTAGTCTAGTGTAGTTAGCTTGGTGAAAGGTGGACTGTAATTGGCTGCTGAGTGTTACTGGGAGTATAGAAAGGCTTTTAGCAGAAAAGTCTGTTTGTGAGAAGGAGAGAGCCGACAATAACAGAGGGCAGGAGGAGAGAGCCGACCATAACAGAGGGCAGGAGGAGAGAGCCGACCATAAGAGGGCAGGAGGAGAGAGCCGACCATAAGAGGGCAGGAGGAGAGAGCCGACCATAACAGAGGGCAAGAGGAGAGAGCCGGCCATAACAGAGGGCAAGAGGAGAGAGCCGGCCATAACAGAGGGCAAGAGGAGAGAGCCGGCCATAACAGAGGGCAAGAGGAGAGAGCCGGCCATAACAGAGGGCAAGAGGAGAGAGCCGGCCATAACAGAGGGCAAGAGGAGAGAGCCGGCCATAACAGAGGGCAAGAGGAGAGAGCCGGCCATAACAGAGGGCAAGAGGAGAGAGCCGGCCATAACAGAGGGCAAGAGGAGAGAGCCGGCCATAACAGAGGGCAGGAGGAGAGAGCCCACCATAACAGAGGGCAGGAGGAGAGAGCCGACCATAACAGAGGGCAGGAGGAGAGAGCCGACCATAACAGAGGGCAGGAGGAGAGAGCCGACCATAACAGAGGGCAGGAGGAGAGAGCCGACCATAACAGAGGGCAGGAGGAGAGAGCCGACCATAACAGAGGGCAGGAGGAGAGAGCCGACCATAACAGAGGGCAGGAGGAGAGAGCCGACCATAACAGAGGGCAGGAGGAGAGAGCCGACCATAACAGAGGGCAGGAGGAGAGAGCCGACCATAACAGAGGGCAGGAGGAGAGAGCCGACCATAACAGAGGGCAGGAGGAGAGAGCCGACCATAACAGAGGGCAGGAGGAGAGAGCCGACCATAACAGAGGGCAGGAGGAGAGAGCCGACCATAACAGAGGGCAGGAGGAGAGAGCCGACCATAACAGAGGGCAGGAGGAGAGAGCCGACCATAACAGAGGGCAGGAGGAGAGAGCCGACCATAACAGAGGGCAGGAGGAGAGAGCCGACCATAACAGAGGGCAGGAGGAGAGAGCCAACCATAACAGAGGGCAGGAGGAGAGAGCCAACCATAACAGAGGGCAGGAGGAGAGAGCCAACCATAACAGAGGGCAGGAGGAGAGAGCCAACCATAACAGAGGGCAGGAGGAGAGAGCCAACCATAACAGAGGGCAGGAGGAGAGAGCCAACCATAACAGAGGGCAGGAGGAGAGAGCCAACCATAACAGAGGGCAGGAGGAGAGAGCCGACCATAACAGAGGGCAGGAGG